>OX438757.1:2240200-3440200 GCA_949316235.1 Oegoconia quadripuncta | reverse complement strand
CTGAGTGTACCCACACAGACAGGCAGGATACGACTTCTGCGAAATTAACGAGCCTATTTTGTTGCTTATCTAACATGTCTAATTATAAACTGTGAAATTATTACACTTAATAAGTAATAAATTACACTTAACGTACTATGGTACGTAAATCAATGACTATTGCAATATTATAACATCATTTCTCGTCCTTCCGTACTACATCTTCCTTGTACTACTGACTCTTTGAGACCTTCTGCATTTTGTTTTACTTATTGTTTGTCTTTCATTATTTATTGGGTCTTTACCTATGAAATTGGAGTTTTTTTTCTTCGTTAATCATATGTACCTATTCCTGCGATTTTCAAAGCTATATCCAAATTTGTTTTTTATTTGGAAAATGGAATATTATGTCAAGGTTTCACATGAAATATTTTTTAATTTCTCGGCTAAATCACATAATAAAAAAAATTTGAACAGAGTTCTTTTCATGTGCTTTCCATAATCGTTTCTTAGATTCGCTGAAACTTTTATAAAGCGGTTACTTTTAAAAATTAACGCTGCCTATACTTAACTTAATATTATCCGATAATACACACAAAGTTTAGCTAAATTTGGATTTGCTGTTCCCAAAAAAAATCAAAAATGTTTGTATGGAGAAAACAGTCTTAATGAAATTCTTCACACAAAACGCCAATTTCATAAGTAAGGACCTAATATATGTATGTAGTGCTGTGTGGTTTAGACACGTAAAAGAGCCAACCAGTCCTTTCCCGACTAAGGGACTTTCCGCCAAATACATCTATACATAGATGCAAATCTATATTTTAAACCCCGAGGCTCATTTGACGCGGGTGCATTTCTGCATATTTCGAAAGGTAAATCGTGGATTCCAGCAATAAACTTGTTACGTCAGTAAATGTCTAGTCATACATTGCAGTTTTTTTTAAGATTAACAGAATGCGCGTTAGACCACAATCTCATCTGATGGAAAGTGACAAAGATGAAGCAGGTTAACTCAATAGATGTCCATTCACCCTGCTCTTGAGGATCCCAAAGTTGTAGGATTCAGCAAAGATAGACGCCGGAAGAGAGTTCCATGCCTTGGCTGTTCTTTTTTTTATGCACTTCTGGTTAGTACTTGACCTCAATCACACCTGATGTTAAGTGAAGCTGAGACCGAAGGCGGAAGCGTACTGACCCAGAAACCCCATCTTATTTGGGGGACTGGCTATCTTATCCACTTCACTGAAAACCAGCGTTGTAGTGAACGGCTACAACCCATGCTTTTTGACTCCACCTTGCGACACCGACAATTAGATGACAAACACAATGTTATTTTTTACATGTGTCTCGACTGTGTAATATTTGTACCTGATTGTTTGTGTCATGAGATGGGTATAAATACATTTTTCTTACTTTCGTATCTCTAACAACCGGAACACAACAATGCTATATGTCATTGCTGTTTGACGGTTGACTCAGATAAGATGGTGGTAGCTAGCCAGGCGGGCATTTAAAATATGCCCTACCATCAACAAAATTCTCATTATAAATGAAGTGTAGAACCGCTTAGTGCTGGTTGAATACGGGTGGAATCCCTCTCCACGCCTAGATAGTCCGAAGATGAAATGGCGATGGTGGAATAAGATTATGTAATGTAAATAAAAGCTTGGTGATCTTACCAAGATTTGAGATTCGAGGAGGTTCTCACTTCGACTGTATTTTTTGTATGTTTGTTACGCTATATCAATTGTTAACTGACTTTACCGACTATTTTTTCTCTAATAGATAGAGATTTAACCGCCTCCGTGGCTCAATGTAAACAACATTGGGTTTACGATTCGGAGGTCTCGGGTTCGATACATGTTTAAGTACTCAGTTTGGTTGGTGGTAGGGCATTTTAAATGTCCTCCTGGCTAGCTGCCACCATCTTATCTAAATCTGGCGCCAAGCAGCAATGTTAATAGCATTGTTGTGTTCCGGTTGTTAGAGATAAGATAGTAAGTAAATGTGTTGGGGTTTCCGGGTCAGTACGCTTCCACCTTCGACCTCATATTCACTTAACATCAGGTGCGATTGAGGTTAAGTACCAACCCGTTGTGCATACAAAAAAAAGATTACCTGAGTGGTTTCATATAAATTTTGTGAGATGGTGAATGGAACCTTACTTAAAAGTCGGTTGTTTTGCCAATTTTTGACGATTCAATTACTTACTTCGCAGTACTAACCAGTTCTACGAAATGTTTCTGACTCTCATTGGCCCGATGGACCGACATCCTTATTGCCAGACTTCAATGAGAATAGCATGTATCGCCAAGGCTTACATTTTCATCAAATGGCGAAGGAGTTGACGATATTGTCCATTACCATTGACGTGAGACCCATTATTATACAAATTCAGAGGTAATGAATTTCATCGCCAAATCTCAAATGCGAACAATGTAAGGCTTCAATTCCTTTCCTCCTTAACAAGCAGCTTACTATACAATATTGTACGGTCAATGCAATGACAATATTTTAACTATGCTTCGATTATCCAAACGTATCTTGAGTTATGCACTTTGACTGGAGGATGTTTTATGCAGGAGTGAATCCGGTACCTCGATTTTATCGCACTACATTTAGTTGTCTATAGACAATAACATATCTACCTCTTTCATAGTTATACGCGTGCAAAAGTGACAAAGTATATTATGTGATGTGATGTTAAAATGTCGAGTGCGTGAATCTGGTTCATGTAATAAAATAAGAGCGTCGGTAGCTCAGCGGTTAAGGCACGGTCTCCCAATTTGGGAGGTCCGGGTTCGATTCCGTGGCAGGCCATGTACCAATGAGTTTTAAAATTTAATTTAATTACTTATGTGCATTTATCCGACTGCTCTTAAATGGTGAAGGAAAACATAATGAGGAAGCCTGCATGCCTGAGAAATAATTTTAAGGTATTTGAAGTCCCCAACACTGGGCACTTCAAATACCTTAGGGCACTGGGCCAGCGTGGTGGACTACGACCCATACTCCTTCATATGTACGAGGGAAGGCCTATATCCCTGCAGTGGGATGTTTACGGGCTGATGAATGAATCAATTTAATTTTTGCTACATATAAAAATCGACAGATAAAATTAATCTAATGGAAAAACTATGGGCATATGTTTGTACGATGTATACGGGCATGTGTACCCGAGTTATGGATGCTTTCATTTATAATAAGAATTTATTTACAAAAAAAATGCATTTATGTAGTATGGTACCTATCCACAACACAAGCCTATAGTTGCTTATTGTGGAACTAGATGGCATTGTATTTATGTCCAAGGATATTTATTTATTTATTATTTAGAAATTAACAATGATAATATTCGAAATCAAATTGATTTAGCAAACTCTGACCCACCAATGGATCACAGTATGTCTTATCTCAAGTGGATGGAATGTACTTACATTAATGTTATTATCATCACCGTCTGTAAATGGGACAAATAGCCACTTTTTAGTAGGTACTCCATCGTCACTCACAGTATATGATTTTATGCTAAATTAAATGGCGACTTGCAAACCATTTATCATCATAATCACAGCATGTAAGCATCCCACTGCAGGGATATAGGCCTTCCCTCGTATAATGAGGAAGTTTGGGGCTAAGTCCACCACGCTGATCCATTGCGGTTTGGAGGACTTCACAGGACTTAGAATTTTTATTTCTCATAGGCATGCAGGTTTCCTCACGATGTTTTCTTCACCGTTTAAGAGCCGTCGGATAAATGTACCTATAAAATTTAAAAACTCATTGGTACATGGCCTGCCTGGGAATCGAACCCGGACCTCCCAAATTGAGAAACTGCGTCTTAACCGCTGAGCCACCGATGCTCCCATATTTTGCATTTTTATTTTTTTTAAAGTTAATAAATTAATAAATATCCTCGGATATACACACAGCGCCATCTAGTTCCACAATAAGCAACTATAGGCTCGTGTTGTGGTTACCTAAATGTGGTGGATACATAAATACATTTTATTTTTTTTTGTAAATAAATACCTATTTTAAATAAAAACATCCATAACTCGAGACGCCCATGCCACGAGTGCGAAGTGAGCGATTGGTACTACGACATCGTTTCATTGTAATATTATATATATTTTTTAAATCACATAAAATCATATGTTAAACAGATTTATTTTAAAAATAAATGTTGAATAAATCCATCCACTTCGAGATATCGCCGATAACCCCGCGCCTGCGACCGGCTAGCGCCTGGGAGACTCCTTGCTATTTGATGTATTTCTTTCACATCTCTATAGTATTTAGTAGTCTGTATGTTTGTGCACTGAGAACACTTTTTAGATTGGAATGCGGTTGGAATGCTATTTATGAGTTGGTCACTTATTTATGAGTTGGTTGAGGGTAGAGTTTTGCGTGTTTTGTGAAACACCAACTAGGTTAAGAATAACCATTGTTTACATGTATATTTATTTATATATTCCTTTATATATGTGTAGGCTTATTCACGTACTTATTTTCTTATGTCTATTTTTAATTTTTATTTATGTGCACTCTATGTTCCCCTTCACTATTGTTTGTTCTGTCGGGTTTTCTGGAAGATATCTCTTTTAGGAATAAGCTTGACTTTTATGTAAGTTATTTATTAATAGCTAAGGAAGTATCATTGTATTTGGTTTTTTTTTGTGTACCTATGCAATAAAGTGTTATAATAAAGTTCATTTTCAAATAATGTTACGTTTTTTTGGAATTTTAACATTTACTGAATTGAGAATTTTTTGAAATAACAACCAAACCCACTAGCTATCTTATTTAAATACGCAATAAGACATATAACAACAGAACTGGGCAACGTCTTTTCGACGAAAATACTTCAGTGCGTAATAATTCCGTCCAAATAATTTAGACAAAAGGCAATCAATGTGTCCAGTGATGACTCATGGGACTGAAACGTAATCTCTGACTTTGAACCTTACATGAAAGTTCAAGGTAACACAACGCGCAATGGAGAGATTAAGTTCAGTGTTTCACTATAAGATCGAATCAGAAATGCAGAAATCATAGCAGTGACACATTTACACAATTCACAATTACAAATGTATGTCTAGTATAAGTTGTTATAAATAAATATATAACCGCCTCCGTGGCTCAATGTAAACAACATAGGGTTTACGATTCGGAGGTCGCGGGTTCGATCCCCAGCGGGGTACATGTTTAGTACTCGGTTTGGTTGGTTGTAGGGAATTTTAAATGTTCGCCTGGCTAGCTACCACCATCTTATCTAAATCTGCCGCCAAACAGCAATGTTAAAAGCATTGTTGTGATCCGGTTGTCAGAGATAAGATAGCCCGTCCCCCAAATAGGATGGGGTTTCCGGGTCAGTACGCTTCCACTTTCGGCCTCACCTTCACTTAACATCAGGTGTGATTGAGGTCAAGTATTAACCCGTTGTGGATAAAAAACAATATTGTGAAATTGTTTGTGGTCCTAACAAATAAATGAAAAAAAAAAACAACTTTTCGCATTTTCATATTAGTTACATAGTACCTATAATAGACAGAAGCCTGTACATAAACTAATAATTGGACTAAATGATAAGTATGAATAAAACCGCTCAGAAATTTTTACCAACTTATAGGCGAGTTCGGGGGCTTGTCTAGTATGCCGTAATTTACTACGCAATGCAAACGCAGGAGGAATTATTTATTACCTTCATTTGTCGTCTGTGAGGTGTCCAGTAAATAATTGGATGTCCATGATGTTAGATAACACTAGCCTTGGCTCTTACTCAGATTTTAATGGGATATTTCTTAGGAAAATACTGTTTGAAGAGAATTATTGGAATTTAATTTTGTATGTAATTTTATGCGATTGACAATTTAATATTATACAATACAATACAATACAATACAAATACACTTTATTGCACAACAGATAAGAAAATACAGTTTCAGAAAAGTGGTAAGAATAGAATGTACAATTTGGTGACCTTATCACTAAAAGCGATCTCTTCCAGGCAATCTTTGGGTATAAGGACAGTACATTTGAAATAGGTGGGTTGTGCGGTATTAAATAGGGATGCAGATACAAACTACGTGAATAAATTTCATATATTTTAAACATTATACTTTAAACTTCAAGCATTTACTTCAACGTAAGATACATCATATCATTTGTTGAATGTCAATTTAAATCTATTGGAATTAAAATAGGGCTTAAGCATTTTTCGGTCAGTCAGTGTGTCCAAGCTACCACCGCTTCGGAAAGAGAAATCATCTGTAGGAAAAGAAGCGGCGCAAGAAACCCACAGGATCATTACCATCACATACAAGGGAATTCTCTCATCTGTGAGTCTGATTTAGGAACTGTAATCTGTCACAAATGTATATATGAAAGAATTCCATTACGTCACCGATACATGGAAGATTTATGCTTATTATCATCATTTGGCTACAGGAGGTCCATGGCTAAACATAGGCCTCCTTCATACATTTCCAGAGCCACCGGTTGTAAACACCCTGCTTGCAACGACTTTCCAAAACCATTATCAGGTCAATATGAGTAGCAGACAAAATAGGCGCCCTCTAAAGCGTTACTGGGTACAGAGACTAAGGCCCATATTAATAAATCGTTCTTAAGATTGAGATCGCGTCTCAGTCTCAAGACCATTTCTTCTGATGCTGTTTTAATATGCAGCAGACTCTCAAGCGTCAACTTGAGGCCATGTCAATCTTGAGAACGGTTTATTAACACGGGCCATAGACCTCGCACCAGGGGTTGAATGGGGGAATCACACTGTTCATGAAAGTTGATTTTACTTGCCATTACTTTTACTAACATTATAAACAATAAATGGATGTAAAGTCTGAAAGATTATTTTAGAATAAAAAAAAATTTATTCATGGGGTTCAAAACATAGGAACGTATATAATTAAAAGAAAAAAAAAACTCAACTACTATTTACAAATAAAAAACTGGACTCAGATCCCTCGAAAATGGGAGCGTTCCCAGAAGGCTGGCAGAGTTACCCCGCTGTATGGCGAGGCTAATCCTTTGCGCGAAATACAGGCCAGCCTTCCGATCATAGGACGCATTGACCAAGCGCTCAGAAATCTCCTTAAAGAGATAATGTATGTATGTATGTATCCATATGTGCATAAAAGTCTGAAATAATTTATTATGTCCAGAGGGATTATCTGACATCACGATCACAATTCAAAGTAGCTAATTATTCATTCTTTAATACAAAATTTCATGTTTCAAGATCATTTGTAAATATTTAGAGGTTTAAATTATCAGTCTCTACGCCCAGCTCTCATGATAGGATGTTATGGAAATACGTGTTTGAAGAGTTATCTCGTTATTGCATTGAGGTAAACGTTTTTGTTTTTACAGACAGACCCTTTCAGGTAGGTAACTCTAAAAATGACGAATTTATTGGATAAATACAGACAATAGCGATGCATAATTATGTGGTCTCAGAGAAATAGAAAGTGGATAGGCGTAGTTCTGACGACTGATTAGTGTAAGCAAAATCAACGGTCGCGGGTTCATATCCTGCGAGGGGTAAATGTTTGTGTGATGAATACGAATTTATTCCCGAGTCATGGATGTTATGTTATACTTATAAATATTTATGTATGTTTATTTGCATATTACCGAAACACATACAAAAATATTCGACGCAACAATCATTCTGCTTGGTGTTATTCTTAAGAAATGTAGCCTTACTTCACAGTAATAAAAAAAAAAAACAAAAATTAAGTATAGTACAAGCTTTGCTTAGTTTGGGACTAGATTGGGGCAATTGTTCGAAATATTAATTTATTCCTTTATACCTAATGCTAATCCAAAAAGTAGGTAAATATAACCGGGTCACACCATTCTATTGCGTCGTATCCTACGTAACATATTGTGACGTAGAATTAATTGAAAAAGAGGAAAACCTCAGCGTTACCGCAACAGTAAAATGGATCAGAGGTGACAGTACCTATGTTACCTTAGCATTACTCATACTGGTATATGGGAAAAGTCCCATTATATGTTATTCATTATTAAGTACAAGTAGTTTGTTACCATCAGCGGTTTGATAGAGACCCTCGGTCTATAGAAATAAATTTAATTGGGATCTTTTCACATAAGTGTATTATATTAAATCCCAATTGGGGAAGTCGTTACATTTCGTTGCAGTGTACAGATTACAAATTATAATTATATTTTTTTTTAATTAAAATGGTACAACAGATTTCAGTGATACGTGCGAGTGTTGAAGGGTTGAGAAGAATGGCGTCTCGTGGTACAGGGGTTTGTTATGCTGCACATTAAATTAATAATTAATGTATTATTGTAATGTAGTTATAAATATTAGTATGAACATTTTGCTACTTATTTTTAAAAGGTATTGTAATTAAAAACAACATGAAATAACGATTTAACTGTTTAAAAACAGAAAACCCGACAGCATGTTATGTATTTTGCGGGCACCATATTCTATGACATCTTGCACTTCAAAATCGATCAAGCCGTTTAGGCTTCAGAAGGTAACATAGAAATCTACATACATAGATACATTCGAAATAGTTTACCCTCCTTTACACAGTCGGGCAAAGAGAAGAAGAATAAATATTATTCTATGAAATTAAATCTTAACTATTGATTAAAATGTGACGTCATCATCATTAGCCCGTAAACATCCCACTGCAGCGATAATAGGCCTTCCCTCGTATAATGAGTATGGGCCGTAGTCCACCACGCTGGCCCAATGCGGGTTAAATGCACATAACAAATTAAATTAAATTTAAAAACTCATTGGTATATGACCTGCCTGGGAATCGGACACGGAGCTCCCAAATTGAGAGACCGCGTCTTAACCGCCTAGCCACCGAGACGCTCGAGACGACGAGACGCATTTAGAAAACGTGACGTAATGGAATATAATCCCAAGTAATCCCGACCCATATCCCATAAGGTATTATAATATAATATTATTTACAACTACATAATGCGAAAGTTTTTGTGTGTGTGTATGGATGTTTGTTCCCTTTTTACACCTAAACCGTTGGACAGATTTGGGGGAAATTTGGTTTGTAGACAGATTTGGACCTGGATTAACATATGTCTCCTTACTGAGGTTTGCTGGAAGAGATCTCTTATAGAGATAAGCTCGCCTTTTGTATATTTTAATATTCTCCTGTTTTTTGTTTTGTTTGACGTGTATGCTTATATACAATAAAGTGTTAAATAAATAAATAAAATAAATAAAATAGGCAAACTTTTTTGTAAAAACCGAATTTGATGAAATATTCCACAACGAAGGCGCGGGCGGATAGTTAGTGACATAATATTGAAAATTTAGAAAACCCCAGAGGAACTAAACATTGTCTAAAATGTTAGCAGGGTTTATCCGGCGGGGTATGAATGCGGAAGAATAATTTCTTAGGACTTATCTGATTAGTAACAGGTATTACTAATTTCCTTGTCACTATTACTAACTATACCTAATCATTATCTCAATTATACTTACTCACTAATCTATTTCTAATCAGAAATTTTGGTTGCAGCCATACGAAAACTAAGTCGATACTCTGAGAAGGCGGGCACTATATATTATCTCAGATAAGATAGTATATCTTAGAAATTATTATGAATATAAGTAACATGAATAAATTGCAATCAGTTTAACTCATACAATTGAAAGGGTACTATAATTATATTGTTTGTTACGAATTGATATTTTATAGTGTTTTTCTACATCATCGAACAAGTGTTGTGTTAACGCAGGAAGTGAAAATGGAGCTACCAACATACAGCTCAGTGCCGGTAATTAGAAACTATTCAGTCTCATTCAATATTCTTTATTGCAACAAAAAATTACATATAACAGAGTACAAATAATAGGTCATGTACAAATCTGAGCATTGAATTAGGAAACGGAGTAAATTTGGGGTTAGCAGGAAATTGTATGCCCATGAAATAATACTACAACGAATAATAAAAGAAATAAAAAGAAAGGGTAACCAAATAATAAAAGTACATTAAACATAATACATATACCTACCTACTTCTAACCACTACATACAACAACTAAATAAATAAAACGACGTTTACTGACTTGGTTTAAGTTACAGGTAGTGGGGGTACATATGAATACTTAATTACAATGAATGAAGCCCTGCTCTTTAAACTAAGATTGCTGTTGTATTTTAAGAAGCAGTGTTCGATCCCGGTGTTAAAATAAGGAAAAAAATGAAAGGACCAAAATGTTAGCTACGGGATGTTTGAGGAGCAAGTGGACTGCATAAATTGAAAAGGCAGATCGCAAGCTAATAATAAAATATAATAGTAAAAATAACCTAAAACAGCACTTCACAGCAAGACCAGAGAGACAATGACATCACCATGACATCTACAGAAACAAACAATCTTCAAACTTAAAACTAAGCTGTCAGGTCTGATTGCCAGTACCCAACAATTACTATAGCAACGGATCCATTAAAAATTGACAACATTATAAATTCGTTTATTTTTTTTATTTTTTA
The DNA here is from genome assembly GCA_949316235.1 of Oegoconia quadripuncta. Taxonomy (NCBI): domain Eukaryota; kingdom Metazoa; phylum Arthropoda; class Insecta; order Lepidoptera; family Autostichidae; genus Oegoconia; species Oegoconia quadripuncta. Next base: position 3,429,686 of record OX438757.1, on the reverse strand, counting down.
TTTATTTATTTTTTTATATGAGAGAGCGGCAAACGAGCATTATTTTTAACCGACTCCTAAAAAGAAGGAAGAAGATACTATGTTCGTCTGTATTTTTTAAATTTTGATGATTGTATATGAAGTATTTTTATTGTAGACCATTATTACCTTTTTAAATAAGTTGTAAGTATATCACAGATCGTTTTAAATTATGTTTTAGTGATTCTAGTTACATGCAATAAATTCTATTTTGCTTGATAATTACCCCGAATACATTGTTACGTGCTCATTTGGAGGCCAAAAACATTGTGCCCTTCGGCACTACCACGAGATCTCGAAAGTCGGGTTGTTATGATCGAAACGTGACTCTAAATTCCCAGCCACCTAAGAAAACATTTTTTTTCTTTGCACATACACACAGCGCCATCTAGTTCATCACTAAGTAACTAGGCTTGTATTATGAGTACCAGACGGTTGATAAACTTCATAAATACATTTTTTTTTGTAAATAAATCTAACTAATATTATAAATGCGAAAGGTTGGAAGTTTGTTTGTTTATTGCTCCATCACGGCGAAACAGACGAACGGAAAATATCAGATTATTTAGATGATAAACATTCATGAACATGAATAGCCCGTTTGCGTAACCAGGCTATTTCACAATTAATAATGAAATATTATAATATAAAATAATAATTTTGTAACATAAAAACCTTTTTTTAAAAAAAGAGCAACCTCTCGAGTTTCTTGCTTGTTCTTTTCAGGGGAAAATTGGATTTTGAACAAGCAGTAGCTTAAAAAAATGTAAAATCTGACTATTTTAAGTGTACCCTGTGTACCTACAAAATAAAGCTATTTTTTATTTTGATTTTTGATTTGGACGAAATTTGGTATATAGGTAGAACAAACCCTGGATTCAAACATAGGATATTTTTTATCCCGATAAAGTGAGTATTTCCCACGGGATAAACAAATTTCCGCGATAAAGTTATTACACGCAGGCGAAACCGCGGGCGAAAAGCTAGCAAATCCATACATAAATGAACATCCATCGGCTACCTGCACAAATATACGACCCTAGCGGGACTCGAACCCGCGAATTTCTAACCACTACAGCAAACAGGTCGTCAAATTTCGAGTGACAATTTTATTGGTGTTTTTACGATGTAAAATTTTTGGCGGTACAATATCCTTATGTCATATTATGAGGAGATCGGAAGAAAAAGACGTACTGCGCCGACCCCAAATATATTGACCCCAGAGCAAGAAGATGATGAATTTCCTTATGTTATATTCCTTATTTATACACAACGGGTTTGGCGTTGGCACAGCTTTAAAGACAGCTGTGTATTTGAACGATAATATAGAGCCTTTCGAGGTTTTGTAAATTTTCAAATTATATGTAGTTTTTTTTTTCTATTTCTTTTTAACACTTTATTGCATATATAAGTATACAAATATACATTGAACAAACATAGGGCAGAAATTACAATACACAAAAGGCGAGCTTATCTCTGTAAGAGATTTCTTCCAGCAAACCCTCGGAAGGAAAAACGAATTTAAAGTTTTTTATTACAGACAAAGAGCGTTTAGTGTAGGTTATGGAGGGGCTTTTGAATAAAAACAGAGTTATTAAAGTTCGACGATAATTAAAATATATTTGAATATATATTTATAAGGAGAGGTGCACTACAGTACTGAACCGCACACGTAAAGCGCATGTAACGAAGTAAGGGGGCTGACCTAACAAAAGTAGATCCTTCCGCTGTGCATTGATTCCATGAATGAGAACAAGAGACCCTTGTTCTAAATTATTATGAAACTGTACATAGATTTATATTTTGTTATATTCCAACACGCCCCCCTCAAAAATAAATCTATGAAATATTTTTTTTTTTATACTACTTAATTTGTTATAATTAAGTTTACACAATAAAATTAGCACGCTCTCCTTATTTCTGGGGATACAGACACTAAATGACCCAACATTCGTTGCGCAGGATTAGGGAAAACCCAGAAAAACCTAATCAGGCCATTCCTCAATAGTAATCCAATGAAATTCAATTATAATTATTAATTGTAAACAGTCAACACAAATTGCACAATATTACTGAGCCGAATATCTACAAAAGTCCAAGTTTTCCTCTCAGTTCAATGAACCTCGGTCCCGCCAATGGTTTTGTAAAAATATCGGCCAGCTGATTACCTGTGGGAATATAAATTGCTTTAATTACATTTTTCTCTATTTGTTCCCTAGAGAAATGGTATTTAATGTCGATGTGTTTAGAGCGTTTATGACTTGTTGGGTTACTGGCAATACTTATGCATCCATTGTTATCTTCGTAAATAGGAACAGGATTTGAAATACTTAAATGAATGCTGTTAGACAGAGACCTTAACCACAGAGCTTCTCTGACGGCTTCAAAAAGAGCCATATACTCTGCTTCAGTCGATGAGGCAGCTACTGATGACTGTCTCTTGGTTTGCCAACATAAAGTACAACGCTCAAATAATTTAAATACATAACCAGATGTACTTTTTCGGTCTGTTAAGTCATTACCTCCCCAATCTGAGTCAACAAAACCACTCAAAACATTCTCATAAGTTCCACGAACGTAAGTTAATCTTAGATCAATGGATCCTTTTAAATATCGAAGTAAACGTTTTAAGTAGGTCCAAAGACATCCATTGTTCTTATTACTGAACCGACTAAGGATGTTTACTGCTACGCTTAAATCGGGCCGAGTGCATAGCATTATATACATTAAACAACCGATAACATTTTTACAAGGGGCCACAATGATTTCATTTGAATTTAACGCGTTGTAATCCAACTTCGTTTCAAGTGGGGTGACGATACTTTTACAGTCATTCATATTGAATTTGTGTAAGACTGTTTTTATATACCTGCTCTGATCCAAAGTAATTTTGTCACCACACCTTTCAACTCTTATGCCCAAAAATAGTTTAATGTCTTTTAGATCAACCATACGAAATCTGTTCATCAAATATCTTTTAAAATTATTCATTGAACTAAGATCGGCTGTGGCTATCACTAGGTCATCTACATAAAGAATAATGTAGATGTTCTTCGAAATATCACCCTTATCTAGCACATAGAGACAGCGGTCAACTGATGAATTTTTAAAACCCATTTCTATAAGAGCTTTTTCAAAAGTTTCAAACCAACATCGTGCTGCTTGTTTTAGTCCGTACAAGGCTTTATTCAAGTTACATACTTGGTCACTTTGACATGGAATACCTTCTGGAACTTTCATAAAGATTTCTTCCTTTAATTCCCCGTTTAAAAACGCGGTTTTCACGTCCATGTGGTGAATTAATAAATTAAATTGATTCGCGAAAGCTAATATAAATCTGAAACTAGAAATTCTCGCCACTGGCGCGAAAGTTTCGTTATAATCTATCTCATATTTTTGACTAAAGCCTCGTGCGACCAACCGTGCTTTGTATTTAAGTGGATTTCCAAACTCGTCATTTTTAATAGTAAATATCCACTTACAATCAACAATATTTTTATTTTTAGGTTTCGGTACTAAGGTCCACGTATTGTTTTCGATGAGTGAATTAATTTCCTCTTTTATAGCCTGTTCCCATAGTAACCTATCATCCCTTGTTTCGATTTCTTTGTAGGATGTTGGTACTTGACATACCAATGACTGAGCGCACAACAGATAATCTTGAAAAATATTATCTTCATTATAAGAAACTTTGGGAAGATCTTTGATCCTATCACTCCGTCTTAAATTAGGCAACATCTTATTGTCTTGTGATAAGGAAGACCCGTTGTGCTCATCTGTTTCTCTTACAGATTTATTAGGTACTTGCCCTAATGAGGTATTTTCATTTAAGTTATCATTTGTTTGTTTTTGTATATCTGATTTCACCTCATCAGATTTGCACACCTTCTTAGCGGGTGAAGTGTGCATTGAGTCACTTGGATTACAGGAGTTTTCATGAGCCACCCCCTTAGAGCTCAGTGAAGGTCTGCTAGACAAGAAATTTATCTCGTCCACAACCACATCTCTTACTATAACAAACTTTTCAGTTTCCACAACCCATACTTTGTATCCATTTGTTTCATAACCAACCAGTATACCCTTTGAGGACTTATTTTCAAATTTGGTTTTTCTGATTTTGTTATGCATGAATATAGTTGATCCAAATATTTTCAAAAATTTAAGATGCGGCTTTCTACCATGCCACATTTCAAAAGGAGTTTTATAAACCTTTAAAGCTCTAGTTGGAGAAATATTTATTAAAAATGTAGCAGTTAAAACCGCTTCGCCCCAAAAGGTTTTATTTAATTTGGAACCAACCAGCATAGCGCGAGCTTTTTCTGTCACAGTTCGTATCATACGTTCTGCGATACCATTTAAAGCAGGTGTTCGTGGGACTGTTAAATGATAACTAATACCTTTTTGCACACAGTATTTTTTCATGTCATTTGACAAATATTCACCTCCATTATCACAATATAGATTAACTATATTCAAATTAAAATGAGCACTACTTTTAGAAACGTAATCTTGAAATATTACAAATACATCTGATTTATGCGTTATCAGGTATGTTGCACAGTAGTGAGTAAACTCATCAACAAAAATCACAAAGTAGTTTTTGCCGTCAAGTGTCGAAGGAGTGATGGGACCACACACATCTGTGTGAACATTGAATAGGGGCCGTTTTAAGTGTTCCTTATTTTTAACCTTATTAAATGGCAAACAAGCTTGTTTTCCGTTTATGCAAGCTTCACATAAGTCTTCTTTTGGTTTGATTTGACTTATTCGTTCAGTGTCACCAAACATATCATTTCCTTTTAATTGCAAAAATTTTGTTTTGCTAATGTGACCCAAACGTTGGTGCCATAAATCGCTATTATTTTCAACGGTCTTATGCAATGCAGACACATTTAACATGCTTATATGTATCTTGAAATCAATAGTAATAAAATTGTTCAAGCACTTACCAGTACCAGTTATAACCGACTTACCACGGTGATCATTTATTTGAACAGTGCCATTTTGGTTAAATATCACCGTTAATCCAGCATTTTGTATTTTCCTTACGGAAAGTAGGTTATAGGGTACGTCGGGACAGTATAAAACATCTTGAAGTGTTCCGCTTACGCCTAAATTGCTGGTTACTTCAAGTGTACCCTTTTTTATGGCCATTATAAATGTCCCATTTTTTGCTACGGATATCTTCAATGGTTTGTCTAACAACGTGAAGTTTTGTGTTAGATCTTCTCGGTTAATTATATGATCTGATGCTCCCGAGTCTAATATAAATGAAATTTTGTTAGAATTTTCATCTTTTTCTGGATATCCGCCGGCCATGAAGGCAAAGCCTGAAAAGTCTGAAGAATTGGTAGGCTCGGTTGTTTGGACAGTTTGAAGCGTTCTTTTTGTTTCATAATTATTGAATTTTTGTCCTTTTTTTTTCTTATAATAATAGCAATCGTTTCTCAAGTGCCCTTTTCTTCCACAGTGGTGGCATTTTATTTTTGTATTTTTAAACTTTGCCTTTGTTTTCCAAGACTTCATTGGCTTCTTCGGATAATTCTGAGGAGAATGAGGAACTGCAGCTTGTAGAACTTTCAAGCTTGTGTCTCTATTTTCATTTAATATTTTTATTTCTTGGTCCAACAACCTTGTTTTGACAAATGCCAATGTCAAATTATCTTCAGCTAACGTTTCAAGAGCCGTGATAACTCCATCGTAAGAGTTAGGTAATGTTAATAATAAATGGGAAACTTTATCCATTTCCTCCAGCTTTGCTCCAGCAGCAATCAATTCAGACAAAAGATCCTCGAAATTACGAAAATGTTTTATTAGCGGTGTATCAGTTTGGAGTTTGAGGCTGAGTAATTTTTTTTCTCAAAGCTAATTGTGTAGCCAGACTTTTTCGTTCATAAATTGCATCCAAATTATCGAAAATTTGTTTTGCATTATAATCGCTTTTGACGAATCCTAGAAAGGAGTCGGATAAATACTCAACAATTGTGCTCTTTGCGAGTTTGTCCTTTTTATACCACTCATTACTTGGTTCTCCAGGAAAGTCATTGTCTATAACGTCAATCACTTCAAGTTCACTTAACAAAATACGAAGTCTCATTTTCCAAACACTGTACTTTTCACCGTCAAATTGTTTAATATTACGTTTCATTTTTAAATTATCCATTTTCTTAAATCACTAAAATGTCACTTAAACACTAGGCACAAAAAGTGTCCCTTTTTTTATTATTATTTAATTTTATTTCCCTGGGCCCATAACCTGTAGGTTATGGAGGGGCTTTTGAATAAAAACAGAGTTATTAAAGTTCGACGATAATTAAAATATATTTGAATATATATTTATAAGGAGAGGTGCACTACAGTACTGAACCGCACACGTAAAGCGCATGTAACGAAGTAAGGGGGCTGACCTAACAAAAGTAGATCCTTCCGCTGTGCATTGATTCCATGAATGAGAACAAGAGACCCTTGTTCTAAATTATTATGAAACTGTACATAGATTTATATTTTGTTATATTCCAACATTTAGTTACTAACTTTTCTCCCGCTCCTCCGCCTGGTTGGAATTATACATCTATATACATCTCTATCTATATCTGACGGGAACTACTCACTTTATCGGGGCAAAACATCATATGTTTTAATCCAGGGTATGTTCTACCTTCTTCAATTTAAGAACTATGCTTTTGTCGGTGGAGTAATGACCACGTCTCTCTACTTTCCGCCCTCCATGTTCTACCTTTGTACCAAATATCATCCAATACCGTTTATCCGTTTCGCCGTGACTGTGCAACAAACAAACAAACATCCAAAATTTCGCATTTACAATAATTAGTTAGTAATTTATTAATAATTAATATTATTTTATAGTTTATTCATGATTTCGGTCCGGAAAAGTTCCGATATGAAATATTTAATATGTACATTGGTTCAACAACTGAAACATGTAAACATAGATACTTCATATGTAAAGGTCAAAGCAATTTAGGGTCAAGAGCCGCATCGTTTAAGCTACCCCTTGTTAGAACAATAAACATAGACCCTAATTTATAATTTAATTTCATGCCTAAATAAACAGGACTGTAGTAAGGGCCAGTCTTTCAGAAATTATACATTCGTGCCTAAAGGTCGTGAAGGCGCCCCTGAAGGGTAAACTAAAATACCAAGGTCAGTCCCCAACCTTGCTTGAAGGTCTCGATCAATAAAGAATAAAGTTAAGAAAGTTTTAATGAAAGGATTGAATAGTTAATTATTTGGATACTTGAATGTTTAAGTGTACAATGTAGATAGGGGTACAATCGGCGTCATAGTTAATAATAATAAATATCTTTGCCCGGACGATATAATCATTTGTTTCATCAATATTGTCAGGGGGTTTCTAAGTTATCAATTTATTAGTTACATGTGATTAAATAGCTTATAGCTCGCGGCTTTGCCTGCGTGGAATATCTGTACGCCGTACAATTACCTGCAGAGAAATATGACCCTCTGTCCTTACAGTCATATTATGTGAATATGGGGTCATATTTCTTTGCACTTGATTGCACCTACATTTAACTTAGCCTTATTTTTCATTTATGTTTATGGATTTTATATTCCATTACAAACTATACTATAGTTACCATTGTATTAAAGACATTTAGTAACAAAGTTTCCAAAACTTAGTCTCTATTAGATACAGTAAAGACAATTCGTATAAATTTATAATCAACATAATGTGTTTAAATAGTCTGACACCTATACAGTGGCACTTTACAATTTATGTGTAAGTACTAACTATACCTTATAATAATACTTATTTTATCGTTGTTACAGAGAAGGGATTTGGAGTCGCAGTTCTCAAATGGTAACTCGACAAAAAGTAATCACAGTATATGGTGGACCCTTGGCATAGACGTCCCTCTACTTGTTATAAGTAAGTTTTTCAATTCAATTCAATTATTTATTTGCAAAACTAAGTGTATATACAATGCTGTCTTATGATAAATGGTGCTTATAACTTAGTTGCCTTGTTAGGACACAGCAAATTTATGAGGGCACTGCGCTTATATACAACGACATTACATACTACTTATAATATTATTATTAACTTAATCTAATAGTAACTTATACTTGCTTTCGAAGAACTCTTGCAGCGTGTAGAATAAGTTGGCAAGTAGGTATTTGGTCAGTTGATTCATAAATGTGTTAAATTTCTCATTGTCTCGTATGGGTTTTGGAATCTTGTTTTAAAGTTTTGAAGAACTGTTTATTGTACACAATTTCGGTGACCCTGTTTTTGCACATTTTTTTCGAATACAAATTATAATCATAGGTGAAAGTCTCTGCGTCAAGTGTTGCTAGAATCCTCAATGATTCTAGCAACACTTGACGTCAGAATGCTCACTTAAAATATTGAATAACTCTTAAACTACAGTGGCACATTTTTTTTCCTTTGTTGGCACTATTCAGGACAGTTTTTGACATTGACGACGGATTGGTGTAGTGGATAGTGGACCTAACCTAGCCAGGGGTAAATGTTTGTCATGGATGTTTACATAAATATTTATCTATGTTTATCCGTTATCTAGTATCCATACTGCAAGCTTTGCTTAGTTAGCTGAATTGTAGGGATGTTCCTTTAACTTTTTAATTTTTCGAACACTAATAATTAAGTTACAGAACTATAACATACATAATAAACAACATAACTTAGAAAAAAGCAGCTAACTACCTACAGAAAAAAAAGGAAAAAGAAAAATACGGGAGCAGACAAGAACACGTTCTCTATCTTTCAAAATTAAGAAAGGTAGAAAACGTGCTCGAGGTCCGTACCGTAAGGAAGGGTTAGGTACCCTAGGCCTAAAGACTGGCAGCATTACCTCGTTGGATAGCTATACTAATACGCTGTCCGAGATAGCTGCCAGCCTTTTTGTCCCCAGAGGTCTCAATCAAGCGCGAAGACAGATCCTGGAAGAATCTTCGCGCTTCCGGACCCCACGGGCCTAAAGTTTCCACACCAAAGGGCACAAATATGAAACCTGTACTCAGAGTTGCATATTTGCGACGTTTGGTGCTCTCAGCTGTAGCCGCAGCCGTTCCAGCGCAACCGGAAGTTACTTGCAAGTGGGAAGGGGCTACGGTATCCACACAGGTGGCGTCCCAAACCAAAGTTTTGCCCTTCACCCAAGGCACCAGGGTCATGCCATCGGGTCTCTTACCATCGTCGCGAGCAATCCCAGACGGCTCGAGGACGGCCGGAGCGTTGACTGTGGTAAGAGCCCGACGGATGATTTCATTTGCTTAGTTTGGGACTAAATTATTTGTGTAAGTGTCCGAAATATTTTTTTTGACATTGTAGAAATAGCTGAATTCCTCTGTGTGAAATCACACACGTTTCTACCAATCGAAAACACATGACAATATCTTAGAACTATAAATGTGTTCCGTAAATATTCTAAAAATACTTTTTCTGAAAGTAATATATTCGAAACACGCCGATCCAACTTCCTTATAACTCGTAAATCAATTCTTACACCAAAATAAAAATTAACGCACGATGTATGGAGTACCAAAAATGGTTCCCAATTCATGGAAGCGATGGAATTATTTATTCCGAGTAATAATATATTGAGATTAACATTTTAGATTGGTTGTAAACACAGACATATAAATATTAGCAGACTGAACGTAAGGAATAAATAGCGTAGCCGTTTCCGTACAAAAGTATTAGCTACGGTTACTTTAGTAACTTATTAGTAATCTGTGGCTACGGGCTTCGACGTATGAGGAAATGTCTAGAAACGGGTTCTATTTATGTGGCTTATGAGATTACGAATTTATGAACACCTTGACTAATACCTCGTTAGCATTTTGTTAGGAAAATGTCATATGTCAAAAATTACAAATGTCAAAAATTACAAATGTCAAAAATGTGAAATGTCACAAATGTCAAAAATGTCAAATGTCAGTAATGTCACAAATGTCAAATGTCACAAATGTCAAATGTCACAAAATGTCAAAAATGACATGTCAAATGTCACAAATTTCAAATGTCACAAATGTCAAATGCCAAAAATGTCAAATGTTACAAATGTAAACATGTAACAAATGTCAAATGTCACAAATGTCAAATGTCACAATGTCAAATGTTACAAAAGTCACAACTGTCAAATGTCACAAATGTCAAAAATGACAAATGTCACAAATATCACAAATGTCACAATGTCACAAATGTCACAAATGCAAATGTCAAAAATGTCCAATGACGAAAATGTCAGAAATATCAAAGGTTTAAACCATAGCTTTGATACATTTGTTTATTATTAGGTATTCGTTTTATTCTTGACAAATTTTTCAGGCAGATCGCTGCCTGAAAAACCAACCGGAACACTAGTTCATACTATATATATAAAAAGTCTCGTGAATGACATAAGCTACATGGGGTACGCGGCGACTTTAGCAATATCACAATATTTGGTCCATTACTTTTATTTATAAGTCTGTGGTTGTAACTAATATTTATTTTGCGCTCTATACTATTGCAGTAAAGTTAACTTTTATGTTCAACTAAATAATTGTGTTGTTTTATTAATAAAAAGTATGAGTTAATCTCGCGCGCGTTTTCGATAACCATTTGGTTTTATTTGGTGTTACTGTGTTTATTAACATCCGACTGCCTGGGGAAGGAGTAATGTTTTTCAGATCTAGGAATAATATGTAGATTTTCATAGTTCTTCCTAATTTTTAATTACGATTTTTCGTCGAAATTCGACGGATGTTTTGTGTTTGACGGCGTTGTGTTTGTGTGTTGTTAGGACAGTAATGCGTGGTCAGTCTTCAGTGCGGCTTTTTTATCTTAAACTCTAAAGAGACAGATTCTTAGCCACACTTGATGAATAAGTCGTTTCAAAGATACGAGTATTTAACTTTTAACACAGTTTTTGGTGTATTTCGATGATCATAGTATTATACTATTTCGGGGTTATCAAAATTTTTCTTTTTTATATTAAAAATAAACTCGGGAATAGGTTTGTTGATAGTGAAATGTTTGATTGAAATCGGTTACTCTGTTTCGAAGATATTTAGCATTTAATGTTGTTCGGTTTATCTGGATTTTGTTTTTGTTTAAATCTCTTGTGTTGGTTTTGTTTAAATTTTCATACCATCATACATAAAGTCACGACCTTTATTCCAAACAGGGTGGTCAGATCCATCCCAAAAAGTGTATAGTTATGGCTTCAATATAAATCTTAAGTTTACAGCTATTTTACGCAGGGCTTCAGTAAAGTTAAAAGACATTTCATTTTATAATTAGTCCCAATGTCAATGGCACCTTTTTGTTTTTTTAAAGCCGCAGCTGCGATTGCGTTCTCCTTTGCGATCCTGTGAGGTCCCATGTGTGACACTTTAATTTTTTATATTTTTTTTATAAAATCTGTCTGCTGGATGTAAGAAGTAATAATGTTGACGTTAATATGTTTTTAATGATTTTTATGACACTAAGAGATATGCGAAACACATTTATATCTAGGTGATATTTGATATATAGTTTTGTTTGCTTTTACTTGTCTCTTGCAGCTAGAACACAAGAGTACTACCAAAATTGCTGATTGGCGGCAGCCTTAAATAAGATGGTGGTAGCTAGCCAGACGGGCATTTAAAAACTCCCTTCGTTGTCCCCTGCCTAAATTATGTAACTATATCTAATGCGAGAGTTTGAATGTTTATTTGTTTTTGTTTGTTGCTTAATCACGGCGAAAGGGACAGATGGATTCAAAATTTCAAAAGAACGTACCTAAGTCGCATATAAAGATTTTGAATAACTGTGATCTTTATATACATAGGCAGGAATTTTTAAATGCCATCTGGAGGGAAAGTACTCTAAATAATAGAGACAGCAAATTTCACTCGAAAGAGACATTCCTTTGACAACCTGTTTGGTGTAGTGGTTAAAATGCTGACTGCTATACCAAAAGTTCGCGCGTTCGAATCCCGCTAGGGGCATATGTTTGTATGATGAATACAGACATGTGTTCCCGAGTTATGGATGTTTTTCATTTATTTATTTATTAAAAAAAATGTAATTGTGTAGTTTATCAACCATCTGATATACATAATACAAGCCTAGTTGCTTAGTGTGGAATTAGATGGCGCTGTGTGTTAATATGTGTATATGTGGTATTTATTATTATTATTATTATTTTTGATAAAAAACAATGCTGCATTCATAGATTTTTAAAAATACGCTTCCCACAACCAGATATCGAACCGGCTAAAATTCGAAAAAACACAAAAGTACAGGACTTTTATGACGTCAATCAACAGGGTGAATCGTAACCATCGAATCTCTCTAATAGACATGATGAATTAAATGAAAAGAATACCATGAAAGATAAGATAAACCACTTTTACTCATGGATCCATCGGATTACTTTCGTTAGTAGTTCACAATAAATAATCTTTGACGTAATTCATGTAAATAAATAACGTGATACTATTAAGTGAACTTTGTATACGACTAAAGTTAGTTTGTAGGTAAGGTCAACCGATCTACGTAGGCCTATGGTTTTTACCACGAACGTCGTCGTTAGTTTTCTTGTATACTGTATGATGAAATTATGCTTAGTGATTAAATTGGTAGCTGTTCACGCCGTATTTGTCTATTAATTAGGCAGCTACATGCACCTCGGAAAGTAAAAACCCATTAAATATCCTAATATTCACACACTTTCTCCTAATTAACATAATAAGTGAAAATATTAAAAGGTTTATACGTAGTTAGATGTATGTATGTACTCCGTTTAGGGTCAACGTAACAAAACGGAACTGATCTTGAATTACTACTACTATTTCTGTAATTTTTGATATGTCGAACTTTTTTTATGAAATTGGGAAAATCATATGTAACCTTGTGATATATCTCGAAAGACTTACGACTAATTTTAATAATAAGTGGTAAGTTTAAAAATAAAAATTTGTGTTGTTAATATAGAATTAAGGCATTAATAATTTCAATGATCTAATTATAATTTTAACATTTATAGTAAAATTTACATATTTATTTGACTGATTATTGATATTCCACATAATAACAATATCTAACAGTTGTTAATTCAACGAATAAAGGAAACTTCAACTGTTTCAATATTACACTATGTTATGTAAGTGTTTTAATGGCAAAATAGTGGAAGTATTCATTTATCTTTAAGTTTTTTTCATTTAAGTCGTCGCTTTAATCACAGATTATAATTTTCCTTTGCGACTCCTATAAGGGCCCAACAACTGCACGCTTACCCTAATTACTGCCGCAGCGCCCGCTGCGTTTAATTTCCTCTGTAGTGCCAGCGGAGTATTTTAATCGATACCTATTTATGGGCAATCGATTTTACGGATATTCGGTCTCGCGTCAAAAGCGAGTCGCAGACAATGGCTATTATGTATTGGCAGATCACTCGTTCACAGAAAGTAGGTACGAATAAAATAAACTCGTCGTCGCGCAGCTTGTGTGAATATCGAACATTATACTAACAAAGAGTAGTTGAGAAAAAGGTGTATGAAATCATGATGTATATGTAAATTTTAATAATCAGTTTATCAGTTTCACCCTGATAAAAGTTTCACGACCTTACATTAATCGTTGGAAATGGCCGTTTGTCCTTGGTCAGTTTACATACAAGACAATTTAATAATAAAGTAATACGACGTTAATTGCAAAAGAGTTCATTATCATCACCACAGCCTTACATGTTCCCACTGTTGGGGCACAGAGTCCTCTCACTGAGAGGTATGGGGCGCAATCCACCACGCGTGCCCAGTGCGAATTGGTGGATCCGTGTCAAACTAGTTGCCACCTCAGAGTCAGTGTTTTTAAGCCGCCCCTCTGGACCGCTGAGGCCAGTATTAATAAACCATTCTCAAGACTGAGAACAGTCTTGCGACTGGTCACAAGTAAACGTGTTGATTAATAAACCTAACTTGAGACCTGACAATCACGTGCACACTCAAGCAGTACTCACTTAAGAGGTGCGCGTATTAATAAACGAAACTCAAGAATATCAATCATTCGCCGCTGAGGCGTATACTTCAGAAATGATCTCGCTGAGTAAACCTCAAGATTGGTTTATAAATTAGCAGGGAGCTTGAGATAGCGTCCTTAAGACGCATCTCGGGTGATACAGCCTCAAGACTTGTATTGAGATTGGTTTATTAATACGGGCCTATGTTTCATTTCAAGACAACCGGGACCAACCCCTCCGCAAGACGGAAACATTATTATAAAAATACCACTAGTGGTCAGTGGTAGTGAAAAGGGGTTACTAAACCGTATAGGGGTCTAGATATTGTAAGTAAATAGGTAAGTAAATACTGGATGAGTTTTTTTACCGTAAAGAAAAAACTATTAAGTAAATAAAATAGAAGGTATTGGCATAGGTAGTTTAATTTTTTTTTTGTTCAAAACTATCATCTAATCAAGCGTTAATTGTGTCATTTGACGATCGCATTTGTAGTCTATTCCACATAATTACAACATTAAATTAAATAAATAAAGAAAACTTGGAGAAAATATGAGTTCCAAATCAATTTCGCATGATAGGAACCCTACAAATCCTTCCAGTCGCATATCAATCTCAGGCCGGCGCGTGCATTTTTGAAAAAAAAAAGTACCTATGCCAATACCTTCTATTTCACTTAAATAATACGCCCCATTTTTTTCTTACGGTAAAAAAATTAATCCGGTATAAATAAATATTTCGAACACTTACACCAATCATCTAGTCCTAAACTAAGCAAACCTTGTATTATGGATACCAGATAACGGATAAACATATATAAATTTTTATAATTAAACATACATGACTCGGGAATAAATAATAATAATAAATAATAAATATCCTTAGACATACACACAGCGCCATCTAGTTCCACAGTAAGCAACTTATAGCTTGTGTTGTGGATACCAGATGGTTGATATACTACATAAATACTTTTTTTTTGTAAATAAATACTTATTATAAATGAAAACATCCATAACTCGGGTACACATGTCCGTATTCATCAGACAAACATTATGCCCCTAGCGGGATTCGAACCCGCAACCTTTTGGTATAGTGGTCAGAGTTGCTAACCAATACACCAAACAGGTCGTCAAATGGTCGTATTCATCACACAAACATTTACCCCTCGCAGGATTCGAACCCGTAACCTTTGGTTTCGTTGACAGAGTATCCACTACACCAATCGGTCGACTATACCAGAGTTAAAAAATTCTTTAACGATGCCGCTGCCATCTTAGAGTTGACGTAGGTAAGGATTGTAAAATTGTTACGGGTCCATTAATCAATTCATGCACATACAGTGTTTCTAATTGTTCATTTGGGTTAATAACAGGCTCTACTAATGAAATCGCTTCTAATTTGAGGATGGCTCTTAAGCGGGGCTCCAGCAACTAGGATCGTAGTCACAATAACTAAAAAATTTTAATTTAGAATGAGGATTAATGATAGATGTTAAAAGCTAAATATCTTGGAAACGGCATAACCGATTTCTATCATACATGACTAAGAACGTATCCCCGAGTTTATCTTAAATTTTATAAAAACGTACCTAGGTCTGTTGATGAAGTGAAAAGTTTATTCTGTCCAGTAGCGCTCCCATTCAATAATTAAGATTTATTTAAAAAAACAGAATAAATAAAAAACTCTGACCTCCACTCGAGAAGCCTAAAAGTTATTTCTGGGGTTTTTTATTTTTTATATATACTTTTAAATTTTTGAAAATAACCGCAAGTAAAACTATTTGCTTAGGTAATTAATAATATACTTATTATTGCTTTAAGGCTTTTGAGTGCAAATCAGAGGAATATTTTTGATTTATGCTGTACTTAAAAAGAAATACTAATTTATCCAATTACGGAGCCACTGGACGGATTAAGCCCTTGATGTAATAAAAAAAATAAAAATTTAGGAAACCCCTGAAAGTAATGAGCTCATCTAAATACACCAAGAAACTGTGAGCTTATTAATTTTAGTTTCACCACAACGAATGAACAAAAAACAAATATAATGGATGTTCCATGATGTGGGAATAAATGTTATTCGTTTATATTCGTCACGCAAACATTTTATTCGAAGATCATCAAGATAAGCTGTGGATGACTTTCATACGTAGTTACTGTACTACTAGCGCCATCTATTGACGAGTAGCATAAAACTGCACATATTTTTAGGACTTAGCTGTAACTACGCTGTTTTTAAAAAATATCGAAGTTTTATAACTTTTTTTATAATAATATTATGTACGAGATAATATCAATATTAAAAAAATGGGAAATATTCGAAACGGAATCAATAATATTGTAATGCTGAATGCATAGTACAATCCTTGAGACGTCGAATCCAGCTATGTAGGTACCTATTAAGAACAATGGCCATTATTTTGAACAATTGGTCAGGTAAGTTGTAATAGGTAGGTAACGTAAGAAAAATAAAAAAGTATTTTGATAAAATTTGCTCTTTCCTTAAGTTTGTATGTCATTACTACCCAGAATTCGTTCCTTAGCGACACTATCGAATAGTGTGTTTCTTTTTTCAAAAATCACCCTGTATATTACAAAAACTTATAACACTTATATTACTAGCTTTCCGCCCGCGGCTTCGCCTGCGTGGTATAACTTTATACCGCGAGAACTACTCACTTTATCGGTATATCTCAATCTTGGGTATATTCTACCTAAACACCAAATTTCATCCAAATCCGTTCATCCATTACGCCGTGATTGAGCAACAAACAAACATCCCAACTTTCGCATTTATAATATTAGTTAGATGTTTCCTCATTTTTATATTGTTTTATTCTTGACTTTGGGGAAAAAAATCGAATCAACTTGTATACAATACACTCCTTTACTGTCATTCATGTATTATTTATTTATTTGATGTAATATTATTTAATGATGCTTTACGTCAGTTACTTATATCTAATATAAAATTATTTATGTATGTTTATCCGTTATCTAGTATCCATAGTACAAGCTTGCTTAGTTCGGGACTAGATGTTTGGTGTAAGTGTCCGAAATATTTATTTATTATTTATAATATTTTTATTTTACTTTAATTGATGTTTATCTTATAAAGTACTGGAACACTAAATAGCAAACGCTTTCTTTTACGATGTCGGCTAAATACAAAACGAATCATACGTAACAAGTCGTGGCACCACGTTGCAAGCAGCGTGGAGGATGCCGCGCATTACATCTATCCTGTTCTACTACGTAACCCCAGCGGTTGCGTCACAGGATTGCCCCCAGATTGCTCTTGCGCACGGCTTAGTTATTGATGAAATTAACTAAACCGTGCACCGATGGGACCACGTAACTTTTTAATATTAGTAGACGTTTCTCTCTCATCAATGTAAGAGCTATGCTCTTGTTCTTGAAGCGGCTTAAAAACATTGTCAGATGGCCACTTACCTGACACAAATCTGTGGGAACGTGTAAGATTGATGATGATGATACATGGTGGAAGAAAGTATCAGCTTTAGGACAACAAAAGTTCCTCAAACTTTACGCAAAAGTGCGTTATAGTTTTATGGATTTTTTCAAATTTATTCCCCTACAATTACTAACGTGATATAAAATTTTAATCGGCTTTGTTAGATCGTGCTCGTGGTCTTCCTTTGATCTGAGATAAGAATAATAAAGTCTATTGAGCAAAAAACATGTTGGACTCTAACTTAATTTCACCTCTGGCTCCCATAGTAATCCCTGTATCAGGAGCAAAAAATGCTGAGATCGCGTGCTTTATCGTGGTCCGCATCGTCACTTTCCATCAGCCGAGATTGTGGTTAAACGCATGGAGAGTACATCGCAAAAAACCTTTTTCATTGTTTACACAATCTTTTACAGTTCTAAGCTACGTAAGGGCTCATGTTTCCACTATAGCGACGTTTTCTTTGGTTATTGTTGAAGTGCTATTTGTTCGCTACTTAAAAAGCGAAGTCGTAGTACAGCGTCTGCTATCAAAACAATTGAATCAAACATAATGTTTATGCAATCAATCCGTCCGCTTTGACATTGACTTTGAACTTCGAAAACGGACGAGGGGTTTGCGAATTGGCGAACAAATTGACTAATGGAGGCCCAGTGCCAATGCCCATCTCAATGTCAGTGAAAACAACACGAGTGCCAAAGTGCTTCCGCTATAAAAATCTGCATCACTTAGAAGCGAAAAGTAGAGACTTTCGCCTTTGCCTCTATCTGCGTATTTCTGTTTGTGCGTTTGCGTGACGCAACGGATTTTGATGGAGAGCAGGGATTGGATTATTCACTTAAATCAACCTGGTTGTACTTATAGAGCAATGACGAAAACAATACAAAGATTTCGCAAAAACTTTACTTTCAATTTATGTTTTTTTTTTGGAAATTTACAATTTATGTTATTTATATATTAAGATACTAGGTGAAAGGTTGTTAGTCATGTTTGATGAAAATTGATTCAGATATTTAATTTTCATATTATATTCAGTTGCTCGGGAGTTTTCTAAAGTGTCAATTTATTATAAAATGATACAGGTTATTAGACGACTTTGCCATGTCCAATTCACAGACTGTATAAATATGTAGGTACTAGGTAGGTATGCAGAATTTTATGAATATTACTTAAACTATGTCGAGTGGGAAAGTAGAGCAAGTAAACACACTTTTCTCGACTATACCTACTCGTTTTTTCCATCTCTTTCCCCTGCCGGGTACAAGCTTTATCAGTGCGCAAAAGCATCACAATTATAAATAATAATTAAGAGGGTATATGTCTCTCATATATTTAATTTAATTACTTATGTGCATTTATCCGACTGCTCTTAAACGGTGAAGGAAAACATCGTGAGGAAACCTGCTTGCCTGAGAACTAAAATTCAAAGGTATGTGCAGTCCCTAACACCCATTAGGCTGGCGTTGAGGACTATGGCCTATACTAACGAGGAAAGGCCTATATCGCTGCAGTGGGATGTTCACGGGTTCATGATCATGATGATGATCTCTCACAGCATTCCATACAAACAAACAAACATCATGTGAGATTGTAGTCAAACGCGAAACCAATTTTTAATAAAAAAAAAAAAACTTTCAAAAACATTTTTTCCGAAATGGATAGATAATCGCAGTCTTCACTCGTGGCACAGACTATGGGTGATACTCGCCCCGTTGGTGCAAAATGAATGACCATAATACCGGTGATCATCCAAGGAAAACACACCCTAAATGTGGTCTTAATTCTTATTATTTTCTTCCACAGTCTTGTTACTCCTGGGCCTGTTTGAACTAGGAGTAATACCTAGCTACAAAGCGGGCTTCTTTTGCAATGATCCAGCACTGGCATTCCCCTTCAGAGGCGACACAGTCTCCATGGGCGCCATAGTTGGCTCTATTCTATTGCTGCCTATTGTTGTGGTAAGTATCTGAACATAGTAAACGTGGGGTCATATTAGTGTTATTCGTGTCATTTAAAAATTAGGATCTAGAGTGTCTCTTAAGTTTAAGGAAATTAATATCTCAACAAAAACTTCTCAATACATTTATGAGATTTTGTTATATGCAAAAAATATATAACCTTATTCGCTAAAAATAGTGATAGGCACAATGTTAATACAAGGAATAAGAACCAGTTATCTGATTATCTTAGCCGGCTTCGCAAAGTTAGTAAATCCTTCAAAGGACAATGTATACGCTTTTATAATAAGGTTTCAGTAGACATTCAAAATTTGCCTTTAAATAAATTTAAAGCAATTATAAGACAGAAATTATTAGCAAAAGGCTATTATAACTATTTGAATGATAAGCAAGCATGGACATAGCTGTCGTAATATTCATATAAATATTTGATAATTATCAAATCACAAATTGTAACCCATAATCTGTTTAAAAGAGCAACCCTAGAGTTTCTTGCTCGTTCTTCTCTGGGGAGTCAGCTTTGTGAATGAGCAGTAAATTTAAATGTAATATTAATATTATTAGTGACGTTTTCAAGTAATTTTATCCCATGAAATAAAATATTTTGATTTGATTTGATTTGTTAGAGGTAATTCAATTTGGGAAAAATTAACGCGGTGTGGGTACCTCGGTATATACATCTGTAATGTGCCCTTTCTGATTGTGAACTAATGGTAAAATTTTCGTTCCCTTACCGACATATTTTCATTGCACTCCCGCAAATGCAGCTGTGTTTTTGTCATGTCGGATTAATTTTATTCTTGTTGGTGATCTAAATAGACAACAATAAATCTGTCTTCGGTGTAAAATTTATCAGAATCACATTAATTCTACTGGTAAGACATATGCGGCCCATAGTGCAGATTGATGGATTTGCGTCAGTTATAGTAAGAATATTACTGTATTTAACTTTGCTTGAGGCTAGATATAATCCAGCACTTCTTGTACTGCAGACAGGATTATTAACCACCTACATACTTTACAGTAGCTTTATCTATAAGCTCTACGTTCCTCTTACTTGACTTTGGCATGAACAAAATAGCAGACACCTATGACGTAGCGTTGCAGAAACTAGGGTCCTGCTAATTTCTGCCTTATAGAGTACTTGCAACGTCAGGCGTGTACTACGGAGGACTGTTTAGAGCTCTATTCTCTACTAAAATAATACTCTTTTACAGATCTTCATCACAGAGCTGATGTTTCTCGATTCCGATTACTTGCAACGCTCTCGCGTCCACCAGGCAATCAGAAATTCGGCCTGGTTATACCGAAGTTACCTTTACGGATTCTTCTTCAACTTGGGCACAGTTGAAGTAATGAAGGGTATCGCCGGCAGCCCGAGGCCGACCTTTTTTGATATCTGTCAGCCGGATGCTGCCAAGACTTGTGTTGGGTGAGTTTTTTTGAAGATTGGAAACACATGTGACTATATTTTCTATGGTCGAAGCACGTTATCTATTGAATAAGCACTTTTGTGGTTGCCTTTAAATTTTATCAGCAGTTATATGAACTAAAAATTACTACAGCTACGTCCAACGTTATTTTCATCATCGGGCTCTATAAAGCTGCGTTCTCACTTAAGTCAAAATCAAATCAAAATCAAATATTATTTATTGCACAGACTAATTTATAACATTTGTTTACGTATATTATAATTATTATTAGCAATTAGCACTTATTAGCAGTGAAAAACAATGACAAACTAACCTCCGCACTAGTAAAAATGCTGTATTGCGGGAGGGTAGTACCACTGTCTCTCAAAAATGGCCGACTTGGTATGACGCGGCTGCCATTCGTTGTGTGTACAGTGTTAAGTTCATTTATACATCGCATCTCTAAAGCAGAGCAAAGAATGTCGATGTTGCTATTGGCTGAGCCTTCTCCGCTACGCTGCGTTCCGCTTGTGTGAAAACGCACTCTATTCTCGTGAAAAATATCCTGATAATAAGCGAGTATGGTGCTAGAGCAGCAAGAATTAAACAACGCAACGTCTTCTCGTCCAAAATGAATCAGAGCTTAAAGACGAAAGACGAACATCTATTAGCGATGATGAATGAAACGTAGTTTCTGACTCTGGGCCTCATAGCAAAGCTCAAAGTCACACTGCGAGCTGTGGAGTTGCTCGGTTTTTCACTAAAAGATAGACTCAGGAATTAATAAATCCGTAAGAGAACGAGATCGAGAGGCACCGATATAGCCCAACAGTTTAAGTAGCGTTGCAGAAAGATTATCCGGCATTTTTTTTTATGCACAACGGGTTAGCACTTGACCTCAATCACACCTGATGTTAAGTGAAGATGAAGTCGAAGGTGGAAGCGTACTGACCCGGACACCCCAACACATTTGGGAGACTGGCTGTCTTATCTTTGATAACCGGTACACAACAATGATATTATCGTTGCTGTTTGGCGGCAGATTTAGATATGATGGTGGTAGCTAGCCAGGTGGACATTTAAAATGCCCTACCACCAACCAAACCGAGTACTTAGACATGTACTCCGCTGGGGATCGAACCCGCGACCACCGATTCGTAAACCCAATGATGTTTAAATTGAGCCACGGAGGCGGTTAAAATTGGTTCCGGAAATCATTGGAATCTGATATATAGGCAATCAAATCAAATCAAATCAAATTGTGCCGCTATGTTTCAATATTTTCTTTCCAAATGCTATAATAAATCTTGTTTTTGTTTCAGCAATGAATTCGTAGCCACATTCAAATGCACGTCGCAGACATTCTCCAGTTGGTTCCAGAATGACGCCTCCCACAGCTTCCCGTCAGGTCACACCTCTTTATCTGTGTACGCTGGTTTTTTCGTAGCGGTAAGTTTTCTACAATTCAATACTAGCTCATTTGCATTGCTAACCCTGAGAGGATTTCTCCTAATCGCCACTCTGGGCAGGCAGGTTGGCAATCGCAGATTTTTGAGGATTTCACATTAATGCCACTACTGCTCTTCACTGGTCTATGCCGTTCGCTCACGCCCATTTTGCAGCCCTTAACGACACCCACGGGAAGAGATGTCCTATTCCACTTGGCCAGAATTCTACATTCAACGATTTATTCTACATATTTAACTTCCTTCATAAACTAGTAACAACTCTTTTATAGTAGGCAAAGAGACGTGTTTCACCACAACTTCGCTTGATGAAAATTGATGATGGGTTCTGGCGTATCTCAGTATAATGCTTATTCACACTGCATAATTAGATTCTATCTGCCGAGATCTTCCATCGAACCCGAGAACTCCGATTCGTAAACCCTATATTGTTTACATTGAGCTACGGAGGCGGGTTCTTTTTCTTTCAATTGTGTTATTGTGCATTTTTACCTTGAATGCTTTATCTATATCTTCAGTGGTATCTCCAACGGCGAGCTTTCAACTGGCGTCATCGCAGCGTGTTTGCGGTGCCAGTTCTGCAACTGTCTTTCGCTACGTACGCGGCCATCTGCTCCCTGACCAGGATCACAGACCACAGGCACCACTGGTGGGACGTACTCGCTGGGACTGCTATTGGTCTCATCAGTCTGGTATATACGGTAAGTGAAACATATTATGAGAAGACCATGATAAACCACGTCAAATTGGAGACATCCTAAAGAAGGGCCAAGTCTAGAGTACGCTAACAGTGGCGGTACCTTCATATAAGCCCAAAAGCTCGGCTTACTCAGGAATATTGGGTCTTTACCCATGAAATTGGAATTTTTTTTCTTCGTTAATCATATGTACCAATTCCTGCGATTTTCAAAGCTATATCCAAATTTGTTTTTTATTTGGAAAATGGAATATTATTTCAAGCCAAGGTTTCACATGAAATAATTTTTTAATTTCTGGGCTAAATCACATAATAAAAAAATTTTTAACAGAGCTGTTTTCATGTGCTTGCCCTAATCATTTCTTATAGATTCGCTGAAACTTTTATAAAGCCGTTACTTTTAAAAATTAACGCTGCCTATACTTAACTTAATGTTATCCGATAATACACACAAAGTTTAGCTAGATTTGTATTTGCCGTTGTCAAAAAAAAATCAAAAATGTTTGCATGGAGAAAACAGTCTTAATGAAATTCTTCTTACAAAACGCCAATTTCATAGGTAAGGACCTAATATTAACTATTTAAACAATATTGGAAATTATGATTAAAACATTGGGACTTGTCAAACTGAAACGTCGTGCTTGTTTACCAATCTAATTTTGCCCTATTCTGAAACACTAGTCATGCCACTTACTTATACTTGGACATATACAGACAGCGCCACCTAGTTCCACACTAAGCAACTAGGCTTGTATTATAGATACCAGATGGTTGATAAACTACACAAATACATTTTTTTTTTGTCAATAAATACATATATAAATGAAAAACATCCATAACTCGGGTACACATGTCCGTATTCATCATACAATCATATGCCCCTAGCGGGATTCGAACCCGCGACCTTTTGGTATACTTAGCAGCAGAGTTTCTAACCACTACACTAAACAGGTCGTCCTATTGACATAATATTAGTTGGGATTTGATACGAAATCCTAAATGTGCTACGTCCGACACGCACTTGGCACTTGGTTTTTTTAATTCATAATTAGAATAATAATATAATTACAGGGTGTATTTAACCGCCTCCGTGGCTCAATGTAAACAACATTGGGTTTACGATTCGGAAATCGCGGGTTCGATCCCAGCGGGGTACATGTTTAAGTACTCGGTTCGATTGGTGGTAGGGCATTTTAAATGTCCGCCTGGCTAGCTACCACCATCTTATCTAAATCTGCCGCCAAGCAGCAATGTTAATAGCATTGTTGTGTTTCGATTGTCAGAGATAAGTTAGCCAGTCCCTCAAATGTGTTGGGGTTTTCGGGTCGTACGCTTCCACCTTCGACCTCATCTTCACTTAACATCAGGTGTGATTGAGGTCAAGTACCAATCCGTTGTGCATAAAAAAAAAATAAAATAATGTTATTTTATTTCACAGGTAATGGTCCTGTGTGATAATTTCTCGTACGCGGATTCAAAGTCGTCGTGCGAGGAAAGCCAACAATCGAAAACCCTGTTATATGAGAGAAGGAGAGTGGAGATTGTTACATAGTAGTTTAAGTAGAATAATTGTAGGAAGTTGTTAATATTAATCCTCAATGGTATGACCAGTTATTTTGTACATACAAGTATAGTTAAAGCTTGGTTATGGAGGATCACGTTCAGTTACAAATTACGATGATCAAGTAGGTACCAGTATGTAGCTACATAATTGCACATGAGCTCTACTCTCTAGGTATCTGATAATTTTTGATCCAACTAGGTACCTATGCTATCTTTTTTTGGTAACTTTTTGATCCGCACAAAGCAAAAAAAACTAGAGCATTATAATTATATGATAATCCATTCATATATTATTTTTTTTTTATTTGAAGCGGGTTGACTAACGAGATTAGTGAAGTCAGTTTGATAATGTATAACTTTCAGAGGCCCTCGTTCAAAGACATTTTTAAATTAAGAACCATCAGGCGAAGAAGAATTCGTAGAATGCAGCGGTCAGTCTTTGAATCAAAAGACAAATAATCCGCCTTTGTGTGTTTATAATATTTTATTTATTTATAAGCATTTCATGTTTTAATATTTATTTGTGTTCCTTCATTGTAGTTGAAAGAAGAGCAGATTACAAAAATAGCATTGGCACGTTCGATTTCCAAATAACACTCGGTTCAATAATCTGCTATGATTGGTCTACGAGTCGAATAAGTTTGATAATGTCAAACTTGTAGGCACTCGTTCAAAGACATTTAAATTAAGAACTATCAATTTGTAGGCTGCGGCGTGCTAGTTCTTAATTTGAATTTAAATAAAAAAATGTCAGCAATAGCAGCCCAAGACGAATTTACAGTGAAAAATTATTGAATCGAAAGAAGAATAATTCGGATTAGTGTATTTATTCGTTACTATATTCATTTGTGTTCATTTATTTATATATGCTATATTTAATATGATCGCGCGAACAAACCTTTTTAGCGCTTTTCTTAGTAGATAAAACGAGCGCCATCTTTTAGAATCCTCGAGAACTAATAGGACTGCTGAGAGTAAATGGCCTAAACCAAAATCGGACACTACCGATTTTTTTTTAGTCTGTGCTCACAACCTATAAATGGGCAAGAAATAATTACAATGTTTAATTAAAAATATGAGTTTTATGTTAGTTATTATAATTAAAAGATACTCGCATGTTTTTTGGTCACTTTTCTGTGATAAGTGATTTTTATAACATAAATCAGAATTTGATACGACAGTTCGCAAACGAAGTCGGTGTGTGACTGAGTTCCCATTGGTTCCAAATTCCAAACTCATGTTTTAACGCCAATGAAGTGTTGCCATTTTGATTATTTCAACGACCCGGTCCATACGCAATTATGCATGTTTAATGTTCCGTGTTTTTAATAAGCTTCTTAATTGATAGATATACACATTCCGGTAGGTACCTAGTAGTAACTAAATACCAGTACACATATCAGTATTATAGCAACGTAGGTAGGTAAGTGTTTTAAGTTAGCAATGATAATTAAAGAAATAATTATGCAAAAAGGTTTTATAAAGCTAATAGCTAAATAGCTAAGCTAAATTTCATGGACACGCACACGCACACGCGCACGCGCATACACACACACACACACACACACACACACACACACACACACACACACACACACACACACACACAAATTATAAGAAAATAGATAGATAAATATTTTACTTACCTTAAATAATTAAGTAATATTAATAATGTTAAAAACTTAATAAATAATGTTAAAATATAAAATTGTTATAGAAGAGCGGTCTCTCCTAACACAAGCAAATTCTTGCTCCAAAAACTGCAATGTTTTGATTAATTTAGGTTATTGAAATAAACTATTTTTATTTTTTTATTTATTTTTTATTTTTTTTATTAGCTAATGTTGTTTTTAGTGAATCCACTGACCTATTTCTGTATATATTTTGTACAAATTATTTTAGTAGTTAAGGAATTTTTAATGTTTTTTATACAGAGTTGTTTTGTAGTGAATGATAGATAACTGTTGTTAATTATTATTTACGTAATAAATATCAGTTATCGAAAACGTTTTTTCTTTGCCTAACTAAAGTTCAAGAACTACTTAATGTAAGTATGTAGGTATCCTCTTTTGGTCGAAGTCACAAATTATTCCAAAAAAATATTCAAAACTATGTCTTAGTATCTAAGAAAGTCATGAAATAACCTCGATGAAATGAAAAAAAAAAACGCAAAATGAAAAATAGAAAAAAATATATTTAATAAACCAAAGTTAACACTGACTTTTGGCAAACTGCAGAGCAGTTAGATGACACATATTTGTCCGACTATCCGTCGGTCTGTCACCGTCATATATTTTAACTATGTGACGTCTTTTTAAAATTTTGTATAGTTGTAGAAAATGGCGCGACTCAAATCGTCTGTACTTACCTATTTAAAAAAAGTAGGTCAAATTTCAATACATAAACAAGCTTCACACAAATACTTAATGCGGAATTCGGACCTGGAACCGTTCCGAAAGCAGGATTTAGTACCCATACACCAATCGGTCGTATATAGCTAAGCATAATAGTGCAGGATTTATTTGTGACGTTTCGTGAGAGGTATAAATAATAATGTACCATTGGGGTCAAGAACACCTCCACAGTTTATAGTTACATTTTCGACCCTAAAGCATTGAAATAGAGTTCATGTAAGTGAACTCTTTCAATATATAGCGACAGACCCAGGGCGATATGTAGGTCGTAATAATAGATATTGCACCACAGCCCTCTGAAGGGCCATTACATGCAATTTACCAAAATAAGGATGTCGGTTCGATTCCCGTGTGATGTAACATGTAATGATGGTCAATTTGGAACAATTTGTCGGGAAGTGATGCATTATTGTTGAGATTTATACAAGTTATATTGATGTGAATGCGGAGTACCCATAGAAATGACGTAAAGCAACGTCAATCGATCGATGGGGATCGATTGGTGTGGTAGGTCTGGCTGATCAACGGATACGGGTCAATAACATATAGACACATAGATAAGCATTTATTTGCATCCATGTACACACACATAACAAATTTTACATATGAAAAATACAACTAAAACAATAAAACACAAGTACAGAAACAACAAATATTATGTGTGTGCCGCAGTATACAAAAAGGCTACAGCTCAGTGTATGGTATTCCGCTGACACCTGAGGGTTGGTCGTGCGACAAATGGAATTTTGAAATGTGTTTGGTGTTATCAAATTAAAACTAACGTTATTGGTAAATGAATATTATGTAAGATTATTCCCGTAACATATTGGATTCAATTAATCACAACACACACACACACACACGTGCTACAGTTAGTGGATGGCTAACTTAACAAGTTAGTCCCCTGAACCCAAGATTATTATTATTATTATTTTTCTCTTATGTAATTGTAAGTTAATTTTTAGAGTGACACAATAAGGTCCTGTTTACTTTGTAATCAGCTCATTGCATTACCTAACCTATATTCCTAAATTGTGAAGAGCGCTGACTCCTATAATACGGGGCATCCTAGTTTAGGAGTCAGAGTTCCCCTACTTCAGTTTCTATAAATAAAAAATTGTACAAAATGTTTTTTACACCCATTGTTATGTGTTATAGGTAGTGAATAAACTATAAAAACTAACAATGTGTCTATCACAGAATATAGAACACTACTTATTTTGTACTATCTACATACACTCAACCATTTGTGATTTATCAAAATCTAGCTGTCAAAATTTATCTAAGTGGACTAAAGAATTAAGTGGAGCCACCGATTGCACAAAACACTTGTAAAACGCCATATCATCAAAATATAATACAGTGAAAAGCCAAAAGTTATCAATTTGAATACTTTGATGTTCCGTATTTATCGTAACATGTCAATTACATGTCCAGATAGTGTTGGATACGAATTAATTAAATTAATTAGAATTTTCATAATTACTCCCATGTGTCTAATGCTTCTGTGAAGTATATTTAGAGGTATTCTTTTGTCTACAAGAAGTATTACTGGCACTATTACTCGCGGTAGAATTCTGCTACCGCCACGCTCACTGCATCTAGGCGCAGTCCGTGGTGTACCTATATGAAAGCAGGAGGCCGAGCTTCACTCGCCCTCCTTCCCCATAGGCATGGCCCTAGTGCCATGTTGCATTTCATTGGCTACACTCCCATTTGCCAAGGGGGGAAGTGGGAAACCTTTTTCTTACTTACAAACCCTATTTCTTTCTTTAATTAGCCTGGGGTCCAAGGTAGCAATAGAGTCACGTAGGGCACCGTCTACCTGCAGTAGGCGCCGTGTCGAGTACCACTGTCGATCCTAGCTTATAGGAGTTACAGTGGGAGGAGTGTGGAGGTGGGATTGTCTACAAGAAGTCTGACTATACAGGGGGAATTTGAATTCGTGTAATTCCCATTAACTGATGACGCCATATTTTGATTACGAACTACTTTCCCCAAAAAATCATAGTCGAATCGAACCAAACACTTACCCTTATAAAGTCAACCATTCTGAAGTATGGAAGTCCAATAATTTTCAGCTGAATTCGGTTGAGCAGTTTCGAAGATATTCAGCATTTAACATATCCGTTTATTTATCATCATCATCGTATTTAAGAGCCATGCTCTTGTCGGTGGGGATTTTTCCATATCTCTCTGCTCTCCGCCTTCCTCTTGACCTCCTGATAAGACACGACGTTCAACTTCTCTTTTATCTGCTTCATGTAGCTTATCCTCGGTCTTCCTCTTTTTCTTTTCCCCTCTATTCTTCCTTCTATTATGGTTTTGATGAAATCATCGTGTCGATGTCGTCTCTTCCATTCTCAATTATTTATTTATATCGATGATTAATAGGTATTATGTTATTATCATAATTATTCAATCCAAGCTTAATAAATCTATGGGGGAGGTCTATGTTCTACAGTGCACGTCCTGTGGCTGATATGATGATATAGAGCTTGAGGATGGTAACAAAATTTTTAAGTTTACAAAATTCCGCAATGTCGAGTTCCTAAATTGGGTTCTAACCACTTAATTCCGACAGACAAAATCTCGATGTACGCTAGACCGACAGTGCATTTCCTCGGCCTACAATAGACCGAAAGTGTCTACCAAACAGTCTATCTCGAGTTCAGTTAGAAGACAGTTGATTCTGACCTCTAAATAATAGTTAGGCCCTGAATACCAAATTCCTAAATTGTTATAATTTCAGAATGCTAAATTTATGTTATCCCAGTGCTGTGTGGTTTCGGCGCGTAAAAATAATAGAACCAACCCGTCTCTTCCCGGGGTGTCGTAAAAGGCGACTAAGAAACTTTCCACAAAAAACAACAAAAACTTGCACGATGTTATTCCCAAGATTGGATCTAGATGGGGGAGGTATTTAACTTTTGTGATTAATTTAGTTGGATTTTTATTTCTATAAGCATAAATGTAAATTTTTGTAAATAAAATCCATTAGGCTGGTAAACATGTGACCCTCTGGATTTGAAGCCTGGAATGCTATGCTAATATTTGGGGTATCTCTGCCTAATCCATTTTGGATAAAGGTATGAAATGTATATGTATATTATGTCACATAAAATCCATGTCACAATCCGGAAATGAAGGAATTTTATCCTCGCGCTGGAGCGGGATAGGTATTCACGTTAGTTTTAATCAATATTGCAACAATTATTAATTCGAGGGAAACCCTATGACTAACCGTTTCCCGACCGGTGCAGTTTTGTGCATGGTGACCGCAGTCACGCCATAGTGCATGTTTATGTATCATTACGAGGGTGCCAGTATTGTTTATTCATTTATTCGTTGCCCGTGGCTTCGTCCGCGTGGACAACGACAAACTATTATATGAAAGAGAATAATTGTTTGTTTGTGTTTTATTGTACACATCTCCTCAGTAGAGCGGCTCGTTACTTCACGCCGGCTCACCGCCTCCAACTTTATAAGGCGTAAGTTCGGCCGCACGTGGAGTATTGTTCTCACCTATGGGCTGGGGCACCTCAGTACCAGCTTCTTCCTTTTGACCGCGTTCAACTCCGAATTGTCGGCCAAGAGAGTCTCACTGACCGACTGGATCCCCTGGCGTTGCGAAGAGACGTCGCGTCCCTCTGCATTCTCTATCGCATATTTCATGGGGAGTGTTCTGAAGAACTGTTCGAGCTAATACGCGCTGCTCAATTTAACCGATATACTTCTCGCCGAAATTTAAATTTCCATCCACATCACCTGGATGAGTGGAAGTCTACCACTGTACGTTTCTCAAGAAACTTCTTACCACGTACGACCACCCTGTGGAACGGACTTCCGGCAGCGGTATTCCCGAACGAGTACGACATTGGAACCTTCAAGAAACGAGCCTACACTTTCCTCAAAGGCCAGCAAGCATCTGTGACCCTTTTGGTGTTGCGGGTGTCCATGGGCGGCTGTGATCGCTTTCCATCAGGTGACCCTCATGCTCGTTTGCCGCCCTCTCATATAAAAAAAAAAAATCTACAGAAAATGCAGTAATTTTACAAAGGTACAGAGTTTGTCCCGAGAGATTCCGAGTGTAGCTCTCTCCATTGGCGACCTGTGTGGCGTAGTGGTTAGCAACTCTGACCATTATACCAAAAGGTGGCGGGTTCGAATCCGCAATGTCCCAAGACGAAAGTCTTTGATCAGTGTGTGTTGCCAGTGATGACACATGGAACTAAAACGTGGTCAGCTCAAGGTCATCCAAAGGGCAATAAATAAATAAATATCCTTAGACATACACACAGCGCAATCTAGTTCCACAGTAAGCAACTATAGGCTTGTGTTGTGGATACCAGATGCTTGATATACTACATAAATACTTATTTGTAAGTACTTATTATAAATGAAAACATCCATATCTCGGGAACACATGTGTATTTTCATCATACAAACATGCCCCTAGCGGGATTCGAAGCCGCGACCTTTTGGTGTTGCAGACAGAGTTTCTAACCACTACACCAAACAGGTCAGGAATGACCATAGATAGGTAGACAGGTACTATTGAAGTTTGCACTTTAAATTCATATCATTCCAATTATAAATTTTGCGGGCATTAAGCAGCTCCATTGTGGGGTCAACAGGTCATCGAACCGTATTGTTATTTCGTTCCTTGTTATTACAAATATTACTTACAATGATATTGTGTTTCGCCTACATACGATTTTGTAATACGATTATTTATAATTCGGTTGTTACCTACATTCGTATTGCAGTATATAGGATAGGTAGATGTAATATTTTAGGGTTATTAGAAGTTGGCCCGGTCACAACCCAAGATTTTACTGGAGGGCCATCAGTCAAGCAATCCATCAATTTTTTTTTGTCTGACCACAATCTCACTTGATGGAAAGTGACGATGTGTCAAAGATGTAGCACTCGATACCAGTAATCACCCTCTTTTTTTACAAGGGGAAATGCTCATAATAAATAAATATACTTAGACATTACACACAGCGCCATCTAGTTCCACAGTAAGCAACTATAGGCTTGTGTTGTGGATACCAGATGGTTGATATACTACATAAATACATTTTTTTGTACATAAATACTTATTATAAATGAAAACATTCATAACTCGGGTACACAATGTCCGTATTCATCACATAAACATAATGCCCCTAGCGGGATTCGAACCCGCAACCTTTTGGTATAGTGGTCAGAGTTGCTAACCACTACACCAAACAGGTCGTTAATAATATGTTTAATCATGATGGAGTGCTAAAAACTTGTTTTTAAAAGTATGTTTTATTCTCTTATTATTCTCACCGTCTAACTAATATTATAAATACGAAAGTTTAGATGTTTATTTGATGTTCAATCATGAATGGATTTGGATGAAATTTGGTATATACGTAGAATATACCCTGGATTGAACGTGGGATATTTTTATTTCCCGATAAAGTAAGTAGTTCCCACGGGATAAACAAATTTCCGCGATAAAGTTATTCGAAGGCGAAGCCGCGGGCGGAAAGCTAGTATCCTATATAATTAGCGTTTGGCAAATTCATTGTTTCACACAAAAACTTCATTAGTCAACTGTATACTTATTTGGAGAGAACCCAAAAAATATGAGTCTATGAACCGTTAGATTTAGCGAGGCCATAGACACTAATTGTCCTAAATTTTTGCAATATTGGACACTACCTACAATTAATAGGTATACACGGCCGCATGTCATGTTTGGACTAACGGCCTTTTTATGGTTCCTCACTCAACAAGGAACCCTTATAGTTCCGCCATGTCCGTTTGTTTGTCCGAGGCTTAGCTCAGAGGTGTTTAATACTAGAAAGCTGTAATTTGGTATGTCTATAGATAATATGCCGACATAGTCATAAAATAAAACCTTCAAAAATAAATTTATAAGGGTTGGGGATGAATTTTCATTTATTTTTGTACCTCATAGTGTGGGGTATCGTTGGATAGGTCGTTCAAAAATATTTGAGATTATCTTAAACAGTTTTTCGATTTAGGGTTCCGTGTATAAGCTTTTTTGTGCTAAACGAACCGTTCGCGCAATTTATCAATTGAGACCTGCAGTGTCACTTAGAGATAAGTTTAAAGAACCTTTAACCTTTTCGTCACAGTACATTTTTGTAAATCTAATATACCTATGTATAAAAAAACATTGCATCATTTAGGAAAAATAGTGATAAACATGATGCCAATATAAGAAATAAAGATAAACTTGCAGGTCACATAAGCAGACTCCGCAAAATCAGTAATTCATTCAAAGGGCTATGTATACGTTTTTCAATAAGGTTCCCACTGATGTACAAAATCTTCCTTTCAACAAATTTAAAGATTCTATAAAACAGAAACTAAGAAAGCATATTATAAAATATCAGACTATTTGGATGCTAATCAACCATGGACGTAACCAGCTCGTTCGCATGCCAGGCTATTTTCACAATTAATAATGAAATATAATTGTGCCTTTTCCTCTCCACCTCTCGAGTTTCTCGCATGTTCTTCTCAGGGGATATTGCCTTTTGAACAAGCAGTAACTTAAAAAATGTATAATCTGACTATTTTAAGGGTGTACCTACAAAATAAACCACTTTTTGAATTTAAATAAGAGTCATCGTCGTCGTCCCCAATAAAAGCTAAACGGTTGGTTTTGAAAACGTAAAAAAATTCACGGCAGTATAGTACTTATTTAGTAAATACCGACGACCTGTTTGGTGTAGTGGTTAGCAACTCTGACCACTATACCAAAAGGTTGCGGGTTCGTATCCCGCTAGGGGCATATATTTGTGTGAAGAATACGGACATGTGTACCTGAGTTATGGATGTTTTCATTTATAATAAGTATTTATTTACATAAAAAAATTTATTTATGTAGTATATCAACCATCTGGTATCCACAACACACGCCTATAGTTGCTTACTGTGGAACTAGATGAAGCTGTGTGTATGTCTAACGATATTTATTATTATTTATTATTAATACTATATTGGCGTGAATTTTTTTACCACTCACTCTCACTGGACGGAATAAACCCTCTAAAGATTAAAATACTCGTCTCGGGATAGGTGTTGTTTTATAATTTTTAGATATTAAATTTTATGTCCAGAAGGAGATTAAAGACGTTAGATAGTTGCTTTGCGAGGCAGTCTAAAATACATTAACAGAAACTTGATACTGAAGCTAAATGCATTTTCGA
This sequence comes from Oegoconia quadripuncta, assembly GCA_949316235.1. NCBI lineage: Eukaryota > Metazoa > Arthropoda > Insecta > Lepidoptera > Autostichidae > Oegoconia > Oegoconia quadripuncta. The sequence continues at coordinate 3,395,473 of OX438757.1, read as the reverse complement.
TCCAAATATAACTATACAGCTAAAGAAGATAATTTATAAATTGACTAAAGTGAAATATATATAGCTTCTAAATAAGACAAATAAGTAAAAATAAAGACCCAGTTCACCTAAATAGAATGACGTGTCAAAACTGTGAGCGGCGACAGCGACCATTGAGAACGATAAAAGTTGAAATCTAATAGATAAGCAGATTGGTAACAAACGTTTAATACCTGCTCAATGATGGACAATCATTGTCAGGGTCAATTGGAATGCGCCACACATTTAGTGATTGGTCAGTGAGTGAAAGATTACGGAGTTCATCTTATTACTACCATTCTACCATTAAGAATCGATAGATCGCCATTGATCCATCCTGCTCCATCGCGTGCATTTTGTTTAGGTATTTTCCGCTCATGTAATGTATGTATTTTTATTTCGAAATTAATGTTCGAATAAAATACACACACAAATATATATTCACATACTTTAACGCTAGATTTATCTATTTAGAATTCTTCATTTTATACTTAATCATAAGGACCGATCGTTTTGGAGATCCTTGGTGGAGGCCTTTGTCCAGCAGCGGACGTCTTTCGGCTGATATGATGATGATGATACTTAATTGTTTGGTATTGGATACTTTATATGTATAAAGTATCTAATACCAGCCGTTTCTACTTATATCCTTATGTAAATTTTTTTATTTTTTCATTTAAAATATCAAGGAATTGTGTTGTTCAATTCATACACATTGTCACTAAGCATAGGTTCTGTGTTTTATTGGCCAATTAATGCAAAGTGAACACTTAGCGAAATGTTGATAAATCGAAGTAAAAAGACATATCGACCTTTAAATGTTCTGATAAATGACACGATCTATTTCTAGGCAATGTTTAGTCTAATACGGCTTCCATTCTCTATTCCATAAGGGAAGCTAAAATATCAAGTTGGTAAGTTTAAAATGGCCCGAGTTTTAGGTTGAAAGATTTATTTTGTGATTTGTTTATTATATATACTAGTGACCTGCCCCGGCATCGCACGGGTTTAATTACTATCTGCCGGCATAGTACAAATAAACCTTCTGGAACAATTCTCTAAATGATCAAGAACATCATGTCACAATCTGTTACGTACACACACACAGAAAAAAAATATATAAATAAATATTAATATCCTTGGACATGCACACAATGCCATCTAGTTCCACTTTAAGCAACTATTAGGCTTGTGTTGTGACTACCAGATGGTTGATATACTACATGAATACATATTTTTTTTGTATATAAATACTTATTGTAAATGAAAACATCCATAAGTCGGGTACACAATCCGTATTCATTATACAAACACATGCCCCTAGCGGGATTCGAACCCGCGACCTTTTGGTGTAGTGGTCAGAGTTTCTAACCACTACACCAAACAGGTACCTATATAAGTATACATGATTTAAGTAATCATTCTTAAAAATAAAGTTCTTGGTATCTTGAATACAAAGAATAATGTAAGATAATTATTAATCTAACTATCTTCTAACTAATATTATAAATTTTTTGTTGCTCAATCACGGCGAAACGGGTGAACCGCTTTGGATGAAATTTGGTATTAGAACATAGAACATACCCTGGATAAAATATATTTTATCCCGATAAAGTGAGTAGCTCCCGCGGGGTAAATATATTTCCGCGATAATAGACGAAGCCGCGGGCGCAAAGCTACTAATATAATATCTATATGAGACACATATTCTCCATGAATGAGTCTATTGAGAGACATACTCTCACAGACACAAAGTTTATATGTGAGTGCACTTTCTTTTCTTTTTTTGTTATCACGCATGTGACAGCAGTTTTTTTTTTCTTTTTTCCTGTTTTTTTTCTCACACATATAAGCGTAAATGGGAACGCGCCTGACTGTGTCTTTTTATTTTCAAAACCTAAGTGAGAGAGGGGTTGCGCTGAAAACCAGCGCTGTCAATTGCCATACGACATATTGGCAGCAAATGCTAACGCCCAATCCCTTTGCCACAAATACATTTAATTATGCAAAATTATATACCTACGATATTTTCTGTATTTGTTGGCAATAAATACTTTTTCTTTCTTTCTTTCTTCTAATATAATTATAAATATACTACCTAGCTACACACCAAACAACTACCTGCGGAAGTGCATGGGTGCATTTATTTAAAGCGTCCCATTCACAGGACTGTAGTGTTCTGTCTGTTTGGACGTAACGAGATAATCCTGTCTCTCATAACACACAATGAAAGGTGTGGAACAAAAATCCGTTGAGTATGCGAATAAGAAATAAGTGGTACCTAACCTACTATTTTTTCACGAGCGTTAATGTTCTATGGAGGAGGTCTATGATCAGCATTGGACGTCATGTGGTTTATAAGATGATGATTAATATTCCCCGCGAAAACAGTTTACCTTATGTGTGAAGCAATAAAGATTATTATTATTAATAGTTTATGACGATTTCGAATATGTTTCTCTATGTAAAGTTGAAGTATATATGGGATGATTTTCCGTTAAACTGTTGAAGCACCGATACGTATTCTTTAGGCACGCACACCCAAAGAATTTAAAGACTATTAAAAATGGATGATTTGTAAATGCAACAAATGCAACAATTTATGTGGTGTTTACATTGATACTGAGCATTTTGTATAGTACGCTCTCAAAATAATATGGGTAAATGTGTACAACTAAACGGAGTGTTAACAGGCCGCGGACTGAGAAAAAAAAGGAAGAAAAGCAGTGACATGAACCATATAATAGTACTACGAGTATATTAATTCTGTGCCATAGCGCTGATTTAAAGCTGGCACCTTTATAGGAGGTTAGGAGCTCATAGAATAATCAAAAAAAAAAAAGTCCAGTCCACATAATGTACATAATTAACATAAATAATGTGACAGGGAGTGAACCCATCGTCTTAAACTTACAAATCTACAGATGTTTTCTGGTGGGAATTCACTTTGTCGCCCATTTACGACATCCACGGGAAGAGATGGGTAGGTATACTAAAAATAAAATTATGAATTTTCATATAACTACCCCACAACAGTGATTTTTTTCTATAAAAATTTGAATGCGGGACATCTAGGACGCATTCGGTGTTTTGCGGGACTATTTCACTATTAATTCCAATGCGCGATGCGGGATTATAACTACAATATGGGGACGGTCCCTCAGGAAACCACACTAATATTATAAATGCGAAAATCTGTCTGACTGTTAGTTGCCTTTTCACTATCAAACATACAGATCGTATTGAAATTTAGCAGAGAGGATGCCTGGTACCTGGAGAATGATATAAGCTACTTTAGACAAGATGAGATGAGAGTAATAAATGAATAATAAAACCACACATGCATGCATGCATGGTATCCACAACACAAGCTTAGTTAGTGTGGAACTAGATGGCGCTGTCTGTATATGTCCAATGATATAAAAAAATATATAAATTACAATGGTGTCGATTCGGATGTACACCAACTAAACTAAAACCAGTTTTAAAGTAGTAACTGTGTCTTTCTCCCTGGAACAGTACGATGCGACGGCACCACTCCAAAACTGGTTTTAGTTTAGTTTAGTTGATTCGGATATACACCAACTAAACTAAACTAAAACGCAGTTTTAAAGTAGTACTGTCTCTTTCTCCCTGGAACTGTACGATGCGACGGCACCACTCCAAAACTGGTTTTAGTTTAGTTTAGTTGATTCGGATATACACCAACTAAACTAAACTAAAACGCAGTTTTAAAGTAGTACTGTCTCTTTCTCCCTGGAACTGTACGATGCGACGGCAGCACTCCAAAACTGGTTTTAGTTTAGTTTAGTTGGTGTACAGGTTAAAAGTTTGCTCTACGTATTTCTATAGGCGCATTTGAACTCCCACATGCGCGTGGGTAGCCTCGCCCGTTATCCTAGACAAACAAACTGACATTCAAAACAGGACAGATTATAATTATTTTATTTATTTAAAACGTTTTTTTTAAGTACCTGTCTTTATAGTCCACATCCTGTAGTCGATCTGATTTGAATTCTGTGCATTTACCGAGGCTGAAGTCTTTTACTTAACCTGAAAATTTGAGCCCCCTATGTACCTGGATACTTAGGTATCTATTACCAGAGCTACAGGAGATCTAAAATACGCCGCATATCTTCGAAAGTGTTCGCGTAATCTTGGATTTCTTGGCGAGGGCACTGCCCTGTACCCTGAGGTAGGCAACAACAATTATAAAAAATACCAAATGTAAGTCCACTAGTGGTGTGATAAATTTGCATATAAATATACCTATATTAGAATATTTTATCACAGCACCTATAAGAAAGTAGGTGCCATAACTTTCACATACATAACGTATGAGAGCAGGAGCACGTAGTGAGCACGTATTGTAGGGTTCTCTATTCAAATGATAACGATGAACTATAATGTTCATTTTATTAACTGCACCTAGTAATTACGACTTTATTCCTGAGACGGAAGGTCTTTACATATTTTGTGGTCGGTAAATGTTATGTTGGCTTTTAGGAGCCTCGGACACGGTGTCTCCATTGTTTTTCTAGTGACAATACATTCGAGGATGCTCGTGGTCGTCTACTTCCTATTCGTACTCAATGGTATTGATAACTGTTTCCATTGACTGTTTAGTTTATTTCTTAATATTAGTGTTATTATTTAGTGGATATAATTTATTCTGCTGTTTATTTTTCACTACTATTTTAACATGTTTACCATATTTGTATGCCAATTTGGCTGATCACAGGGATCATATTTATAAGTTAATGTATCATAACAACCTGTACACCTGTGTATCACAAATAAATAAATGATTGATGGATTGATTGAGTTGTGTTAAGTAATATGAAATAGAAGTAGGACAGTAGTAGTAATTGCAGTAAGTGTGGGCATACTGTCTGACTGAGAAATATTAAGCCCTGTTATTATTTTCAATATTTAAATTGACATTCAACAAATGATATCATATAATATATCTTAAGTTGTAATAAAAGCTTGAAGTTTGAAATAAAATTGAGTTTCCCTGGAAAAATACTTTGCAATTAGTTTACGGGCTGATTTGCGTAACCGACGACCACAATAAAACTCTTAGGCCCAATATTACATCTCCGCTTGAGGGCTTAGGACCCGAATTTCAGAATGTTGCTCGAGCGTAGATCTGTGCTTGAGCATAGTTAGAAAGAGATACGGCTATACATGTTACATAAAGCTGTCCCTTTTTAACTGTCCTCAAGCGGATATACGCTTGAGCAACATTCTGAAATACGGACCTCAGAACATTACTTTGTTTACGTCACAGACCGCGTTAGAGCGATGCCACACGGTGTGTTGCGGCGTCGTTGATATAATATAGTTCATTGCCGCCCGCAATAGTTTCCAAGACGTGGGCGAGCGACTTTACACACCAATGAACTCCATAATGTACCTATATCGACCACGCAGTGCCGCACGGCATCGTGTGGCCTGGCCCAGTTGGGGATACCTATACCTATGTGAGATTTTTCCTTCCCATAGTCGGATCGGACGTCCTAGCCGGAAACAGCGCCAAAGTGTTTAAGATTTTATTACCGTTTCACGTCAGCACGAGTAAATATTTTGCATTTTTTTTTTGAATTAGTAAGTGCATTAAGTTACAGTAATTCGTCGTCCATTTTTTCTTTCTGCTCCGCATGCAAGCACTCGGGACAATAGCTCGAGAATGACTGAGTTCAGAAAAAGTCTGACGGAAGAATCGGACGTGTATTGAGTGAATACGATCAAATAGTCTGATCACAATTGGAAACACAATCGAACTATATACCCGGCCTTAGGCGTTGCTTAATTTATAGCGAAAATAGCGAAAACAACTGTGCCACATACTTCTGAAGGTTTAATGATAGTCAAAGGTTGCCAAATTTAATCCTGGAAGCAAAAAGAGGATAAATTCTATTAGAAGAATAGGTATTGAAATTACTGCTCATTCACACAAAAAAATATGTCTTGAGAACTCTGACATCATGATTAAAAAGTTTTTTAATGTTTGGGATATCCCTGACCACCCCATTTCTGATATTTATGGTGACGTTATATATAGGTAATTTTTCTCTACCGTGAAAAAACTCGTGTCGTAAAACAATGAACATCAACATAGAAAGCTCAATCAGAGTGTCGACGGAAGCGATTTTCAACGAGCAGCTCTATGGGTCATCCGTGGTTATTCATAAAGCTTTTGTAGTCTATCGCGCTAAACCGGCAGGTACCTACACAGTCTATTGTTGTGTAGGCAGTTGCATACTCTTGATTCTGTCATATTCTAACATTACATTAAAATAACCCCCAAAAATGGGGATTCCAGATCAGTACGCTTCCACTTTCAGCCTTATTTTCACTGAATATCAGGTGTGATTGAGGTGAAGTGCTAACCCGTTGTGCATAAAATAAATTATAGGTGCATAGGTGGCGTAACCGTCGTCATTGCGGATGTTTGGTCAGCTACTATGTATTACAAGTCTGTGACAAGCCGTTCCCTCTGGGTCGATGCTAGTAAGATGTGTCGACGTCATATTGTTATGGCACTCAGATTGCGATCCGGTCACATTCCTTTGCATAGCTTCGGTTTTATGATGCGCAAAGACACTCCCAATTGTGCTGTATGCATAGCATTTTGGCTGCCCCGTTGTCGGAAGATGCCGGAAGGGTATACAACATGGTAGAGCTATTATAAGTAGGAATATGTGATTTACATGGGGAACAACTACTTTATAATACTCACTGAACATTTGAATAAACCCTCTTAAAAATAAATAAAAGATTAAAAATAAAGTCTGTGACGACGACAACAGTGTGCGTAAACTCATAGTAGAGGTGCTGGTATCACTTTTGACACGAGATCGTAACCTTGAACTTGCAGCGTTCAAGTCCGAGGATGTGCCAAACGGTGGGGCTGGGGCTTCTGAATTGGCTAATCGCAAAATTGGGCACCTCTTCCTCCATTTCATGTCACAAGTTAAATGATTTACGGGTGCTGTTGATTATAATAAATGACAATTTTGTTTGTATAATATCGATAAGGAACAATCCACTTAGGGTGCTAGAATCGTATTTTGTTTTGGTAAATCTTTCATGGTCGGCTAATGCAGCTGGATTCTTTATTGGAGCGAACCTCCAGCCGGCGTAGGTACCAAGTAAAAATTTTTGCATTCGATCGCTATAAGTGCCTTAGAAGTAAAGATATGGGGATAACGTCTAATGGGTAGACTGGTATGGTCGAGTTACCATAATTTACTTCGAGGGCGGTTCTCTCTCTACAAGAGCTATACTCTTGTCGGTGGAGTCTTTTCCACACTTCTCTACATACGGCATTTTCTTTGACTTCCTGATGCGACATGGCATTTAGTTTCTTTACCCTTAGTTTACCTGGTGAACATAAATCACATAATTTACCCGATAGAGTCCATGGGACTCCTTTCTTATAAATAATTGATTTTATTTAAAATAAATGCAAATATGTGATTATAAATGGTTTATTACTCTAACAACTTATACTAACAGACTCTCATATCACATTTTGTGTCTAGTAAATATCTGTCTTGTTGACAATTGAAGAAACTACTATCATAAAAAATATGGTAACAAAAATAAATACCAACTTCTGGCTGCTAAATATAGTACAATTATAAATTATTTTTAGTTTTTTTCTTCGAAATCCACTCCATCATATAATCAATTTTTAAAACTAAATAAAAAATGGCACATGTTCTTACAAAAAGAAAAAACGTGCAGTGCTACTCCCGATCTTCAGCTTTAGCATACCGAACACAGATACACCGAGTCGACTCCGCTTTTTGTCGAATAATAATATTGTATTATTTCGGGCTTATGAGTTTCAGAATTCACTGAGTTATTGTGATGCATGGTTGAATACAGGATCACAGCTTTGTTTTTTTCTTTGGCACGAACTTATCCAAACTGCTGTCCTTCCTAAAACCAATCTTGGCTGTTTGATTCCTAATTATCATCTCTGAGCCAGTCCAGTACTATAGACTCAGTATTTTGCTAAAGTAGATTTTACCGAAATTTTAGATTTTAGAAACCATATTATAGCCTAGAACACAAAAGAAACACAATGTAAATAAGAATTTATCAAATTAACTTTTTGTCACACAAACTCTCACGGTTTCTTACGGACTCCATGAACACAAGTACTCGCCGAAACGTGCGGCGTAGACGCTTGTTCTGTCTGTCACGCATTCTGCTCACCACTTCAAGAAGGTAGGTACTAGAACGCGCGAAAACGAAATCGCGATATTTAAGTTTTTAGGCCAGTATGAAAGTCAGCACGGAGTCCCTGGGACGTAATGGATAAATTAAGGGTTTACTTTACTAGGGAGGTCGCGTGGTACTAATTTTACGCAAGAAATTTTACGTGATGCGGCTGCAGAATCTACACAATAAAACTATCCAACAAGCAATTATCTCTTGTGTAAGTACTACCTAGATCCCGGTCCTCCATTTTAGGACCATACTGTAAATTGAAAGAAAGAAAGAAAGACTGAATTTGAAATTGAAATTTGAAGAAATTGCTTAAGTTACAGGACTTCTGTATCCCATTAAGCCGATGGTGGTAGAGCGCATCGGATACTTATGAACATTATTGAACAATATTCGACCTGTGAGCAATAGGCATTGTTTTGCCTTTCCCTGTCCTTGAATTAAAATAAAAGTTTAACTTTGACGTGTTTTTTTGGCAGGAACTCGGCGAGTGATGTTGCGATTTTGTTTTTATTTCTTATAATTTGTGCATTTCGAATTTTGAAGTTTAATAATGGCAATGTTCCCACAAGAAGCTGCCAAAATCTTCCTTATAGCATTCTACTACTTTACTGAAGAATGACTTGACCGTGACTGTCTCTCTGTACCCATATGACAAGTATACGACGAATGACTTGTTTTGACTGAGACTGACCTCACTAAACAAGAAATAAGATATGGCTGTATGGGCACAGATCGACTTGCCTTCTCCGAGAGGTGAATTAAAAAAAAATACTTTGACGTTTGTTTGTCATTTATTACACCCAGTGGTCCGAATGAAATTTTAGTGCAAACGTCGTTTACACTCACTATTCATTTGTACTTTATATTGGTTCTGCTGATGAAAATTCGAAACGATAAAAAAAAAATCGATTACGCTCACACCATCCTTGACACGAACTGAAGTAGGTGGGTACTGCGAGCGTAGGTACTGTGGTATTTTAATTTTGCACTGAAACTTATGTAAGCAACCGATCGTGAGTGCGGCGCTTACAGTTTTCTGCTTATTTATATTCTATGATTCGGACCGTAAGGTGTGTTTTATGTTTTCGTGAAAATAACGGCTTTTCTTTATATGTAATTGTTTTAATAATTTCAAAAACCGTGCGAAATTAATTATGAATACTCCATGTGATATGAGTGACGAGGAATTTGTGCCATTTCTACACGGTTTAGGTGTAGAGACTTATAAAAAGTCGTTCGAATGGATGCTGAACGATCCCGATTTCGCTGGAGTTTTGCAGTGGTTATACCTGAATTTGGATCATAACAATGCTTTGACTGCACGTGAGGAATGCAGGTATCCATGTATTACTTTGTTAAAATTTAGAAAAGCCCTTAAAACTAATATTTCTGTGCATTTTGGTGCCATCACAATAAAAGGAACTAAACACCCCTAATCCAGTGTTGGTTTTTTCTCAGTGCCCCATTAGCTACTCTTCAACCTAATCTCTTTATCCACAGATATGCAGAACTAGAAAAGAAAGGCTTCCTCCTACAACCCGAGAATCTAGAGTGTGCTATTACTTCAATACAGGAACAATATCAAGGAATCTGTCTACCAGGGAATAAGGAGAAATTAGAAGAGGTCAAGTTGGACATTGGTATGCAAGCTGACAAGTTGCATATGTTGGGGAGACATGAGAAGATAATTAAGGATTTGGTTAGGCAAAATGAGTAAGTGTCTAGTCCAACAATATTTAATTTTAAATAATGTGCTATAGTAATAGGCTAAGACTGACATGCTAAGTCCCATTAATGCAGGCCACAAAAATCTAGGCATCACATAGCCAATTAATAATAATAGAAATTATTTATTGACTTAGTTCCGATTTAACTTAATGCTATTGACATAGTAAGATTTTTGAATAGTCAAGGCAAAAGGGTGTGATATCAGCTTTGCTGTACTGGGACAGATGTCATGGTCAACGCTGTTTTTCAGTCACCCCCGGGGTAGGAAGGCGGCGGAAGGAAGGGCGGGAGGATAGGTTTATTAACCTCTCTGTCGCCCGCTCCCACGCAAAAAGTCTAAGGGTCAAGTATCTCGGCGCGCCTGTCATATTTTCGAAAATACCTGCGGTGTTAAAAACGTTTATAGATACTCTTCTACTGGGTGTATTTGTAATCTGTAAAAAGCAATAGCTACGGGAATATATTATCTATGGATATAATGAATGAAACCTTAGTAGGTTTAATACAAAAAAACAGCTATAATACAAAAAATCAGAAAAATGTTACAAGTTGTAATATGTAGGTATCCACGATATAATTGGTATTTTTACAGAAAGTACAGATTTATTTCATGATTTCCTTAAAAAACGGGTAATTCAATTGTTATGAGAATTGGAAGCTCTATGGCAGGTTTCTAAGCCCGTTCTAATAAAAAACAGTAGTTGGAATTCTATGCCTATACTCCCACCCAAAGAGAAAAAAAATATTTTCGCAAATACAGACTAAATATCATAGCTAACATAACATGGCGCACATTATTGGATGCGGAATTTAATAGAGAACAAGTTCAAACACAGTCCAAAGGAATTGGAACTCTATAATCATTACAATTGAGAGTTGGAAGTCGGGTGTCCGTGGGCACCGATCGGTGTCCGCGAGTGTTGACGGTATAAAAGTTTTTTTGGCACCCATCGGTGTCCGCGTCCGTCTAAAGGTTAATAATGGGAGGGCTTAGGTATTAAGTTTTTAATTAGGTAATAAGTTTCCATTGTTTGTTTACATAATATGATGAGTGCTATGGAGGATGCTCCTTACAGATTAGTAAAAGAAGAGTTAAATGTGGAACAGACTAAATTAAATTCAGCACAACAACAATGCATTGATGATGAAACAGCAGCGGCCAAGGAGTGTCTAACTCTGGAAGCTAAAGTGGAAACCCTTACTGAAGATGTCATAGACGTCATTGCTGTGACACTAGAATTGTATGGAAATTGTCATATTGATAAGGTAAATAATACTTATATAATTTACATACGCAATTAATATTATAACTAAAACCTGAACCTAACCATTATTCAGTAGTGGACGTCCTGATATGATGATGAATCATTATTCGGTCATTCATTAAATTATTATTATTTAATTTTAAAACGATTTCTTTAAATAGGTCACTAAATTTGTAGTCTTTTTGTAGGTATAGAATGACTGCTCAATAAGCCAGTGCTATAGTTTTTATTTTGTGTTTAATTTCTATTATAAAAGATACTCAATACTAAAACACATAAATCGCATATGTATAAGTACCAAACTGGATTCAGGAGGATATGAGCCTGGAGATCGTAACACAGGTTCCTATAACCTAGTGTAACATCCAGCTCTTCCAAAGGAATGTAACTGTTTGTTAAACCTATTAAAATCTATTCATTAGATGCCTTTATTAAGAGAAACAAATTATTTTTGTATTTGTATTTTGTATAGCTTGTACATAGTGAATGCTGTGGCATGCTTAAGGTTTCAAAATGGGGCAAGGAAACTATCTTTTTTTGTGTTTTTACATAGTTAAAGAAATTAAATAGGTGTATCTTGTTGCCTCTTTCTCTTCAATCTGCAGTTTCATATGCACTTGCCTGTTATTAATCGTTATACCTATTCCAAATGTTTTATCGGTCGACAAAAATTATATGCAGCATCACTTTTCATGGAATGAGAACAGCAAACAATGCAATGAGTTATGTACACTAATTGAAATCCAAATCGAGTACTGTAAGGCATGCCGGGCTTCTCGGCTTATATGAAGGTACCGCCACTGTGCATGGTCTGTCATGGTAGTGATGAATATTCTTGAGGCGGCTAAAACTTTGCAAATTATGTAGCACTTAAATTAAAATTAATGCAGTATAAAGTGAACCGCACTATTTCTTTGAATATTATTGCATATCTCAATTAACACAAAGTAACATACATACATAACGTCACGACCTTTATCCCAATTATCCCACCCAAAATGCTGTATTTTTGTTATTTATTAGTGGTGGCATTGTCTTACAAAAGAAATTGTACATTTATCAACATTTCAGATGCTGTTAGCCCACCATCCAATTTAGAAATACTTTATTTTTCATTTACAATCTAACTATTGTTTTTAATAAATTACAGGAAATAGCAAGTAAATTTCTCACATTTGGACCTCTAGAGCCCTACAGGCAGTCTCAAGCTCTGTTTAGGTCACACTTCGATCTATACACTACTAAAAAGTTTGGCAAACAGAATGATAGTATCACTGATGATGATTTACAAGCAGCCTTATTTGAGGCCAAAAGTTTGGAAGATAGGTGAGTTAGTGTTGAAGAAAATACATCAATGTGAAACCATTTATTTGCAAATATACAAACTTAAAATGATTGCATAGTGATATCTAATTAAATCATTTATTGTAATTTCAACATTGCTGTTTCTGCATGTTGTTCGCTATTGAAATGATTGACAGATTATTCTTAAGTCATCAGATATCTCCCCTTTCGCCTATGTGGTTAGATTACAGTTTGAAATAAATTCGAAGTTGAAAATCCATCACATTCAGATACTATAGCAGCCTAAGATTTCGGGAACCATCAATTTGACTCAAATATGGTTCCAAGGGCAAACTTACGTCGTGCTTTGTTTCCCAAATTTTTCGAATCACTGTGGATGGGGAGTGGGTCTTGCCATTACAGTCATGAAGCAAATACTAAGACGAGACAGTGCATATTGTGGCCTGTGATTTCAAATGGTTTCGTAGTGGGCATGGCTTAGGCTGTCTGGTTATGTTATTTGTTGTTGTCATTTATTGACCTTCGGGGGTACTTGAGTAAAAACCAGTCTGGTTTATGTCAGGTGAGTTTACATGTGCTCTCCCAGTTTTCAAGGTACTTTGTGATACGTTACAGTTGCATTAACATTAGTTGCGATTGACACTGATCGTTAAATAACAGGAACGAAATGGGAAACCTCTATTCCGAGTACGTCTGTTGATCGTAATTTAAATGAGGAGTACTGGATAGCCACTATTCAATACATATGAGAATCTTTGTTTGAATTTTAAAGAAAGTAATCAAATATTTCTTTTCAGGTTGTCCGACGCATTGTGCACGTACATCGAGTCGAAAGCAGAGTTATGCGGGGAACAAGCGAAACTGGCACTTGTAAATAACTACACAGTGGTTCATCCAAGTCAATTAACGTGAGGATTTCTTTATTTATTTTTATTTTATTTTATTGGTAATACAGAATCAACAGCATCATTATAAAAAATATTACACAAAATTTTCAAGCCAGAGTCATGCCAATTACAGATTCTCATTTTTCATTTCGATTCTCTTAAAAAATAATTAGGTGGAAAGCCAGTATTAAATAATAATCATTATACAATCTAGAGGCAAAAAATTAATAGTGAGACAAACTGAGCAATAATAAATAATTTTGTCAATAAGTAATATTACAAATAAAAAAATTGGTCAAATAATTCAATCAATGTCAAATAATCGTCGTATGTATGAATTTCGCAATGTCGTGTTTTGTGTGTGTGAGTGTATGTGTGTGTGTGTGAGTGTATGTGTGTGTGAGTGTATGTGTGTGTTTGTGGTTTGGGAATGGATCGATGAGAACGACTAGTCTCGCGGACAGGCGAGCGAGGCGAGCGAGGCGGAGGAGGGGGAGAACTGCATACCGGCCGGCCGGCGCGGGCGCGGCGGCGGCGGTGGTGGCCGTCTCGATGTGGTAAACAACACCTACGAGCCGCAACGCAGCGCGGGGGGAGATCGTAGTGCATTTAATGAAATGAAAAGCTATCAAAGATTACATTTTTGTGGTCACAAATACTGTTAAATGTCAAATTTATGCATATAATTTTTTTATACAAAACCTTATGCTGCCATGGACGTCAAATGCCTTCATTAGGTTCTCACCAACCTTTTGTACATATAAATAATTTAATATTTCGGACACTTACACCAATCATCTAGTTACAAACTAAGCAAAGCTTGTACTATGGATACTAGATAAAGGAAAAACATACATAAATATTTATGAACACAAACATTTACCCCTCGCGGGGTTCGAACCTGCAATTGCAATCGCTGACAGGGTCACTATCGACTACACCAATTGATCGTCAAAATAGTTTTTTTTTTGCTTGCTTTTTACATACTAGCTTTCGCCCACGGCAACGCCCGCGTCTCATTGCTTTATTGCGGACTCGGAACTCCTCTTTGGAAGGCGACCGACGAATTTCCTTCTCCAGGTCCCAAGCTACCTGTGTGTCAATTTTAATACAATCGCTTAAGCATTGTTATTCTTTTCAGTACACTGTCCATGGAGGCTCAAACGGCTCTAGACCTCCTCATCCAAGAAGAATCTATCCTGGACCAGCAAATCCAGACGGCTGTCAAGGATCTGGTCAACTCGCGGACCAAACTTGCTGTTGAGACGACGACTAAAGCCGCCTTGGCTGTTAGAGAGTGAGCTCTTTATTAAGAAATAATAAGATAACATTAACTGAAAATTTATAAAACCTCCAAGGAACTGAGCGTAATTATATCATCCAATTACACACACAATGCTGTCAATTACATAACACCCGTCGTTCTTAGTCTAAGAGGTGTTAGTATTCACTATTGATAAAATTCATAACCAATAAAATACATCCTGTGGATATTGCGACAGTCAGCAGAATACAAATCTTGAAAGCTGATGGCCGATGGAACATTACAGTTTTAGAGTGGAGACCTCGCACCGGCAAACGCAACGTTTTCAGGTCCACTCTTAAGGTGAACGGATGACCTAATAAAGGTCACAAGTGGTCCGTCAGTCGATTCGGACTTTCTAGATGTATCTGTCGCGAAATCTCAATTGAAAATTATTTTTTTCTAAATTCTATCCATAGACAAGGAATGCTATTACTGTTTGAAAATATTGGGTCTTTACCTATCAAATTGGACTTTTTTTTCTTCGTTAACCAATTCTTGCGATTTTCAAAGCTATATCCAAATTTGTTTTTTATTTGGAAAATGGAATATTATTTCAAGGTTTCACATGAAATATTTTTTAATTTCTCGGCTAAATCACATAATAAAAAAAAATTGAACAGAGATCTTTTCATGTGCTTCCTATAATGTTATTCCTCTATGCTATAATCATTTCTTAGATTCGCTGAAATTTTTATAAAGCGGTTACTTTTAAAAATTAACGCTGTCTATACTTAACTTAATGTTATCCGATAATACACACAAAATTTAGCTAAATTTGGATTTGCCGTTACCAAAAAAAAATCAAAAATGTTTGAATGGAGAAAACAGTCTTAATGAAATTCTTCATACAAAACGCCAATTTCTATAGGAAAGGACCTAATATAACAAATACTTTTTCAATCGGAAATCACTCTTTTGACCTGTAAATCGTCCTTTTGAGCCGTAAATCCCCGATTACAGGCAAATATACGCCGACCTGACCCACCTACATTCGACGTGCGCTCATGCGTTATCGCTTGACCGTCTGCTGTACTGCGCATTGCGTCACGAGCTCCGTACCGTCGAACAGTTCGCGCAGTTCGCCGCGCAGCTCGCGCATTACGCTGTAGCAGAAGGGAAAGCTACGCGGGACAGAATTGTGAGTGGTGGGGATGACGAGTTACAGTTTAATCAATGAGAAAATGGAGATATACATTAATTCCTGCGTCAGAGAAACTTTATAGTATAATTGGCTATGAAAGAGGAGTTATTTTTCGCGGTTTCGTTTGATTTGGGAAACAAACTATTTTGTATTTTTGTATGTGTCAAACTTACACACACACGCGCACAACGCCTATACACCCAATAACAAAATAAATACTGTCTTGCATTACACACAATATCATAATGTAAATTTTTTCATTTTTCTAAATTTTCAGTTTTATTATTATTTTATCTTAATAAGTCAAAAATATGACTTCGAATTGTTTTGAAACAAACATTGGAGTATTTGTCCCTCATAACATATACACACTTTTCTTATTCATTCCAGATTACGTCCTGTATACGGAAGTATGACC
This sequence comes from Oegoconia quadripuncta, assembly GCA_949316235.1. Classification (NCBI taxonomy): domain Eukaryota; kingdom Metazoa; phylum Arthropoda; class Insecta; order Lepidoptera; family Autostichidae; genus Oegoconia; species Oegoconia quadripuncta. The sequence goes on along the minus strand of OX438757.1, from coordinate 3,379,158 downwards.
AATAGCGCCCTTTTTTTTATTTTATATTTTTATTTAAGTTTAGTGACCAATCGACCATACCACAAACATTTCAATTGGTAGAGTCCGCTTTCCTCATTAGATGTGCAAACCAGCCTGAGGAATAGTGTCCCGAACGCAACCTAAACAATGTTTTCAAATAAAGTCTACTATCTGGACTCTAATAAACCATGGCACTCGAGGAGGCTGACTTTGCAGTGTTCTGTACCAAATTCCTTTGTCTTTAGACCGTTCGTTAAAATATTCCTTCCAATTATCAAAGCATTTAATTTTGAATGAAGTTAAGATTTCCGAATAGTATGGTTCAATATCAGTAGCCAATCCATTAGATGCTGCTAATTTTGCTAAGCGGTCAGCCTCCTCATTGCCGTGTAGGCCTATGTGAGCTGGAACCCATTGCAACCTCAGATTTACACCGTTTCTTATGCGCCCTTGGTTATGAATATTTGTGCTTTTATATTTCAACGTAAGATTAATTGGATTTCAGTAAAAATTGTCATAGCGCTTATGCATTTTTCTGCTAGTATGCCCAAAGTACTACCGCTTCGCAAAGCGAAATCTTCTGTGGGAAAAGAAGCGGCGCACGAAATTGGAAATTGTAATCGATGAATTCTCATTACAGGAGTCAATGAACGAAATATGCACCGAACAGGATGCTTGTGAGCAGAAACTAGATACATCAGACAGCTTAGTCGGCGCCTTATGTGCGTTGCTGGGAGTCGAACCCAGTAGTGACGTGACGTGGCTTGCGAAACGCGCCTCAGAGCTGCTCAGCAAAATATATGAATTGTACGGTGACGTTCTAGACACGTATAGAAGGAAGGAGGATGATCTGAATGATTTGTAAGTTCCTATTGTTTTATTTTTAACCGACTTTAATCAAAAACGGAGAAGGTCCTGTGTTCGGTCGACTTATTATTTGATAATCGTAACATGATTCTTAGGGATGACATCAACTTACAAAATTATTGTAATACCAAAACAAATTGTCTTTCAAAGAATTTATGTGAATAAGAATATCCTTAATTTTGCCAGTACATACAAACATAAATTTAATAAATAAGTTTAAGTAGAGCTGCTAATGTTTAAGGGGGTTTCTTCCGTCCAGTGGCGCCCATAAAATTTCTTTTTAAATACAGATTAAATCAAGAAGTCGCTCTGACCTGCACTCGAGAGGCCTAAAGATAATTAAAAATAATATGACAGTTATTTTTAATTAGCTTATACAGTTATTTTCGATAAATTCAAATTAATGATAAGTTACCACTTTTTTATAATCGTAATACCTGAAAAATAAACCCCATCAAGGCTATTTATGTATTACTTATAATTAGTTATTAGGCTTCTCAAATGCAGGTCAGAGCGTTTTTTTTAAATTATTTTGCACATAAAAAGAAATCTTAATTTAGCCAATGGACGGAATAAGCCCTCTTAGTATAATTGAAATTTTAGGTGACATCACGTGGCGCCATCTTTAGTTAAACAGTGAAAGGTCTTTGTGCATAATTTCGTATATTTTCATTACTCGGACCTGAAAGATTGGGTAGCCCAATGCTAAGTTTTTACTTTCTTCCTCAGTTTGAAAAGGATTTAAGGCGCATACAAAGTCGATAGTTATCTTATGTGAAATACGGTTGAATTTAGCTTGTAAGGAAAATCGAGCTACTTACTCCGGATCTATGGACATTATTTATATTTCCAGTAATGAATCACTCCAACCTCTACGCAACTATATATGGGATGGTTGTACCAAACAACCCAACTGTCGCAATCGTCCCGTGGCTTCTCTTGCGCATGCGCTACGTGAGGGAACAGAGGGCGTGGAGCGGAGGGTATTGGAGGTCGGCTCCCTATTCACAGCTGTCAAGGTGAGGAATTGGAGATTGGCAAGTTATGACAGATGAGTGTATGCTTCACCAGGGGTTGTACCTCCTAACTCTAAGCTATAATAATAAATATCCTTAGATATACACACAGCGCCATCTAGTTCCACAGTAAGCAACTATAGGCTTGTGTTGTGGATACCAGATGGTTGATATACTACATAAATACATTTTTTTTTGTAAATAAATACTTATAAATGAAAACATCCATAACTAGGGTACACACGTCTGTATTCATCACACAAACATATGCCCCTAGCGGGATTCGAACCCGAAACCTTTGGTATAGTGGTCAGAGTAGCTAACCACTACACCCAACAGGTCGTCAAAGCTATAGCAATGTATTGTCCGTCCTTGTCATTGTGTTATGATATGACAAGGACGGAGAGGGCATTAACGTCTAAACGATTGCTATTCTTGGGAATTGCTTTGGAGCAATTGAATTAGGGGGTCATAACGGCAGGGGGTGGAGTCTGTTTATTTAATTGATGATGACGCATACAATTCCTAATTTAGTGAATTTTACACACTCTTATAATTAGTATATTTGTTAAATATTAGGTAATTATTTAAGTTCTTTTACTATACATTTGGTTAGTTTTGCGCCCCCTTATCAACAGTCAGACTTCAATTTCAGGCTTAAAACTTTTTGCAAATGTTTTATTTTTCCTTTTTCACTGTTGTTTTAATTTAAAAAAGTTGGCTGCTGCTTTGTTATGGCAAGTCAATTAGTTAACTAGAAATTCTCTTTCCTATAAGTACCTACTATTTATTTAGTTAATGTAGTTATAACGCTATTAACGTAGTCTTTCACTATGGGCCTCATAAGAAAGCTCAAGGTCACGAAACGAGCTATGGAGAAGACTTCTCGGCGTTTCAATACTTGAATGAAAGTCGCTGACATAGCCCTGCGCATTAGTAACTTGAAATGACAGTGGGCACATAGCTCGAAAAACTGACGCACTGACAAGCATAGACGATCTGATGAAGGTCAAGGAAGTCGCTGGATGCAGGATGATTCCAATCGGTCTCTCTGGAAATCTTATGTTCTGCAGTGACATCCTGTGATTGATATGATGATGATGAGAGACCAGTTAACGACACCGAATAGTATGACTCCTATAATATGTTCGTATTTACATTTCAGAACGGCGATAAGCAGAATCTTCGTAAGCTATGGCAGTGGTTCCTCACGGATCAGTCCAAGCTAATGGCTGCCGTGAAGGGAATCCAGGGGAATAGTTACACCTAAAGGTATATCACACTGTTTAAAGTGGTAGTTATATTAGGTCCTTACCTATGAAATTGGCGTTTTGTATGAAGAATTTCAGCGAATCTAAGAAATGATTATGGGATGCACATGAAAAGAGCTCTGTTAAATTTTTTTTATTATGTGATTTAGCCCAGAAATTAAAAAAATATTTCATGTGAAACCTTGAAAATATATTCAATTTTCCAAATAAAAAACAAATTTGGAAATAGCTTTGAAAATCGTAGGAATTGTTACATATGATTAACGAAGAAAAGAACTCGCAATTTCATAGGTAAAGACCCAATATAATATGCATTAACCGAAATTGCGCTCAATAATTTAGGACGGCATATGGAACCTACTTATTAAAACTTAACGTTGGGTCATGTTGTTTTATTCTGTCGTAATATTTAATTAATTTCTTTTGAAAGTGATTGCTATTCTGTCATTGGTTAGTGATAGGTTTGATTTCATTTATACTACGCCGTACGGTACATAGAGATTACTATCGTCTACTAGTCAGCTACATTTGAAGTAAATAGTTTAAATTAATAGTTACATATGCGTATTTTTTATAATAAACAAATCCTTATCACCTCTTAAAATATTGAGCACTATTTCGGTTGGACCCTGTATATGAAACAAAAGTTTGATTAAAATAAAACGAATGTTATTTTTTAAAATAAATTGTATTTTTAATTTAATAACTACTTACAAACAACAAAGTATAAAATTTCTCTAAAATAAATTACTAAATATTTGATCACAATGATTGTACAGTCAAATTTTTGTATCTCTAAGAGTTTATTTGCATTGACTATACTGGGGTATGTCTATAGAGATACCCATATGTTGCCCACAGTGTCACAATTAGATTATTCTTACAGTGGCAAGTATTCATAGACAAGTTTTTGATCACTGGCAGCTGTCAGACCACGGACCTTACAAAGAGGACTTCGTATATTCTTACGCCTAGGACTTAGTGCAATACATTTTTTTCGTATATTCTTACGCCTCTCAACTACGCGGGGTGAGGGGATTTTAAGGCGGAGATTGGGGCGGGGCCTAATGCGCCATTTAGCGGAGACTAGCAAAATGTGCTCCTTAAGTACGTCGCATCCATTGTACTTTGTAGTTCCTCTACTGTTTGCTAGTTGTGCACTACCAGGTGACCAGGTGACTCAGAACTACTTTTCATCGTCTGTAAACGACGGCAGTCGACTGGCAGAATATTGAAATCACACTGCACAGTCGCTGTCGACAGGTCCTCTTTGTATATGGTCCATGTGTTAGATATATGAAATTTCACATCTACCAAAAGTACTGGTAGATGTAGTAGTAGCTTACGATTAGGTGAGAGGGTCACCTTAGAGACGAGCTGCAATTTAGTGGAACACACTCACCCCTCTCACCCTGCACCCCCGGCATGGTTACCATTCGAAATTCGAAAGTTGACTAACTGTATGGAAAAATAGGCATGTTTGTTCTTTGCCTATAGCGTGAAAGGGTACATTATTTATTATTATTTATTACGGTCAAGCGATAACGCATGAGCGCACGTCGAATGTAGGTGGGTCAGGTCGGCGTATATTTGCCTGTAATCGGGGATTTACGGCTCAAAAGGACGATTTACGGCTCAAAAGAGCGATTTTCGATTGAAAAAGTATTTGTTATATTAGGTCCTTACCTATGAAATTGGCGCTTTGTATGAAGAATTTCATTAAGACTGTTTTCTCCATACAAACATTTTTGTTTTTTTTTTGGGAACGGCAAATCCAAATTTAGCTAAACTTTGTGTATATTATCGTATAACATTAAGTTAAGTATAGGCAGCGTTAGTTTTTAAAAGTAACCAATTTATAACAGTTTCAGCGAATCTAAGCAATGATTATGGGAAGCATATGAAAAGAGCTCTGTTCAATTTTTTTTTATTATGTGATTTAGCCCAGAAATTAAAATATTTCATGTGAAACCTTGAAATAATATTCCATTTTCCAAATAAAAAACAAATTTGGGTATAGCTTTGAAAATCGCAGGAATTGGTACATATGATTAACGAAGCAAAAAACTCCAATTTCATAGGTAAAGACCCAATATTATCTCGTGCGATATAAACGTTTATCGCTCATGTCATGCTACTTGGGTGATATGACTATACCGGTAGCGCTTATCATGTAATTTGTAGAAGCAACGAGACTGCTCAGTTTATTACGATAATCGACAGTGCCGCCTCTGCCAAACTAGAGAGGAACTAAAAAAATATAGTTCAAACTTGACATTTCTATAGTAGTTCCGTCTGTTGCTAACAGATTAAGCTAGCTTACTATTACTAAAATGTATTTGACATCTGATTGATGACGGTGGAGCAACTTTTTAACAACTAGACAGCGATCCTGTAGCAACTGCAAAAACCAAGTATTTTTTTATGATAAACTGGCGTTTTTTCTTTACATCCCCGCTATGGCGTCAGTGGCATTGGTTGGCCTATGTAGGTTTTGACAGTGAGTATGTTAGTCGTTCAGTCCCAAGTAGGCCTTGGGATTTTCCTTATCATTGTGTCCTCAGGCGCTATGTGTATTGGGTTGTTGAAATCCAATTCAATGTGCTCTGGGATCTCGTCGTAGTATGTTATGTGATCGTTGCTTGTAGCTGAAATGAAAATTATAAAATTAGTTTTTCATATATCATCGTCATTAATCAATCAAATACTCTTTATTGCACAATTAACAAAAGCTACATGAAGAATACAGCGTACATCATTAATCGCACAAAAAGGCCGCCGTATCGCTAACAGTCCAGGCAAACCTTAGGGTAAAGATACAAGCTACCAGTAGATGAGGTTTGCACTAATAGTAGCAATACGGGTGTATTTTATAGTTGGTAATTATTATATAACGTAAAGATAAAAATATATAAACTAAGCCTACAAACTATAACTAGATAATTTAACTGCACTTAATACATTATATCAGCCACAGGATGTCTACTGCTGATCATAGGCCTCCCTCATAGAATTCAAAAATGACCGGTTGGAAGCGGCCCGCATCCAGAGATTTCCCGCGACTTTTATCAGACCGTCCGTCCACCTTGTGAGTGGACGTCCTACGCTGCGCTTGCCCGTGCGTGGTCTCCACTAAAGAACTTTAATGCCCCACCGACCATCAGTTCTTCGAGCTATGTGCCCGACCCACTGTCACTTTAACTTATGCTAATCAGCTGAGCTACGGATTTCTTCATTCCTGATTGGATTACGTAGTAAAATGCCCATCACGTCTCTGCTCTGCTCTCCATCGTCTATTACTAGTCGACCAACCACTCTGTCCACCTGGTTGATATCTTTTTTTAACTGACTACCTGGTTGGTTGTTTGATATTTTTTTTTCTAATTACCAAACTTGTTGGTCGGTTAGTTTATTTTTCTCAACCGACACCTTTTCACTCAGACAAAACTTTATTTACCATGTGCGTAACTTTAGCTCGTGGCGTGCTTTTGAGCTTTCTTATGAGGCCCATAGTCGGAGACCGCGTTTCAATACCGTAAGTCAATCATTGGTAACACACATCGATTAAATATTTGTGTTCAAGTAGGCAATGAATAATTTGTGGATGGAAAAGTCGAAAGCAGAAGGTTTGACTTAGGAATTTTGTTTGGAGATAAACACACTAAAAGTGCTTAACACTCCGAGGCGAGTGTTGTACTACATAATGAAACCTGATAAAATTCTCTACAACTATGGCTTTTACACTTTTTATTTATATCCAATCATCACCTAGCTATGAGCTCCGAAAAACAATCGATGTTCAAAAATGTGTTGTACACTCTTTTGACCAGGTTATGAGGTAGTTAGTAGCTAGTATCACAGGACATCTATTGCTCAACATAGTCCTCCCCCACAGATTTTCCGAGCGAGCTAAAATTGCTTGCCCCAGCCCCATTTATTCCTAAAGAATTCGTCCAAAAAATCTAGCTAGTGCTATTATGGTGGCGACATTGAAATAACAGCGGGAGCAAGATTTCGAAGTGTTATGTCTAGAACAAATTAGAGACCAATTTATACTGATCTACAATATAATCCATTGTCAATAATTATGAGGTCATATTAAATAGTCAGGGCAGTAATTACGATATTCATCCTTCGTCAGTTTGTACAAACATTGATCATCTAAGAGCTAAGAAATTACCCACAAAACCTTCGTGTCTAAGATTCACCTGTGAGATTAAGCCTTGCGATGATATCATCCAGGTGCCGCTGGTCCAATGTCGCTTTCACCGTCGCTCTGTCGCGCAACAGACTGCGACGATGTCGCGATGAGCGACGCGTCGCGCGACTAGCATTGCGCGTCAGCAGCGGTAGTGTGAACACTAGCTCTGATAGCGGTGTGTTGTCTGGGCCGAACTCCTGGATACAAATACAAAAACGGTTATTTTAGAGAATTTAAAATTATTGATCTTTTATCAATAATTTTAATATATTCATATATAACTAACATATATAACAATAACTTTGGCCGCTTTTCGGCCACATTTTTTTTATTATCGTGAATTCTGGAAAATAACTGTTATTAAAGCTATTATATAAGCTATATAATAAGTATTATTTATGAATACTTTTTAGGCTTTTCAAGTGCAGGTCAGAGCCATTTATTTGATTTATTCTGTAATTAAAGAGAAATCTTAATTTATCCAATGAGGACGCCACCGGACGGAATAAACTCTCTTAATATCAATAAACAGGTAGGTGACTTAGCCGAGTATGAAGTAAGTACATAATCTAACCCCTTCTTGCAAACTTTACAAAAATTTCCCATTGGACAAACTAATCTAACCATCGATCTGACCAACGGGAAAAACCGGAATTTTCCGAGATAGAGTCATCTACAACTCAAAATTTAAATTTCTCCCGTTTCACGTTTTGCAATTTAGGATTCACTTTTAAAACATTACTCGATTAAGTTGTTTACTAGAATTGATTTAATTAAAAATAAACTTGAGACTAACATTATTTTCTCTCGCTCTTTAATTTGCACGTAGCAGTTTACTATTTATAGCGCTGTCACTTACTCAGTCCTTAGCGAACGTGAAATATGTTAAGCACACAAACTGTTCTGTGGTTAGGCAGGACGGCCTTAGCGTACTTACTAAACATTTCCCGCTGACGCAGTAAGAAGCGTTCCTCTTCCCGCAGGCAGTGCCTAGAGGGAACCATCCCTCTTGCCCGTTCACCAGATAGAACCTGTGTGATACTCTTTCGTCTTGGCACGCAATGCGGCAAGGTCTGTCCGGGTCCTCTGGAATTGAATAGGTAGATTTACGTCACACGTAATTCCGTCGCTTTGAATGTCAACGACATGACAGTGACGGTATGATATTCGTTTTCAAATTAACGAATCGCACGGTTAATCTTTGCATGGGATGTGGAAGCATTTTCAAACAAGCATTCCGTGCTTAGGGAATGTTATATACGTCCATAACCATTGCTGGATATCCCTTAATATTTGTTTAATTGTTCCTATAATAGTGATATTTTGTTAATGTATTATTCTTTATTTGTATTACTAGTGTTCTTTGTCTACTTATATATCATATTAATTGTTTTTCCTTCCGAAGGTTGGCTGGAGCTCGCCTTTTGTGTATAGTAATTTATGTCCTATGTCTATTTAATGTAAGTGTATACTTATATCAGTCCCGGTTTGTAAACAGTAATTAAGTCAAGTCTGTGGCCTATAGAGGTGGCTTAATAACGCTGACTGCCAGGTGGTTATTGGCCTGACACAGTTCTGTCAATCCGCACCGGGCCCGCGTGGTGGATTTTTGCGACGTCCGTTGTTGCGAAAGTTGCATCTTTACTGCGAAAGTTTACCATCGTAACGTACTTTGTTGCGAAAGTTGCATCTTTACTGCGAAAGTTTACCATCGTAACGTACGTTGTTGCGAAAGTTGCATCTTTACAGCGAAAATTTACCATCGTAACGTACGTTGTTGCGAGAGTTGCATCTTTACTGCGAAAGTTTACCATCGTAACGTACGTTGTTGCGAAAGTTGCATATTTACTGCGAAAGTTTACCATCGTAACGTACGTTGTTGCGAAAGTTGCATCTTTACTGCGATGTACGTTACTGCGACGAGTCTACCATCGCGATGTACCCGTACTATTTGTATTATTCAGTAAAAATAGATCACCTAGAGCTGGTGATATCTGCATGCCCAATCCTGAAAGTCTTCGAACCCTCTCTTTGTATTTTGTGCACACCATTGTCGCGTACTGGTATGGCGACTTCCTCTGGGTGCAGCCCTGAAAGAAAAAACTACATCAGCGCCCTCATTGCCTTGAGTGGTAATGAACTTCATTCTCATCTCTGTCGTCATTCATCTTTTATATTAGAAACTTTACTATTGGTGGAATTTTACCTCTATTCCCACTAGTTCAGTTGACCAGTTCAGTTAACTGAAACTTTTTTTCTCGTTTGTTCAGTTGTAAATACAGTTACCATTGAAGTTCCTTTGAATTCAAATAAATTATGCAATAGGTTTCAATCGAGCCCTTTAGATTTGTAGTATTAAATATGGTGGTTAGTCGAGGACGGGGGGTTCCGTAAATAAGACTGATGTTGCACGAACAAGGCCGTTTAATTAATAACAAGCCTATTTATAATATCGGTATCGGCGCTGACTAAGCGATATGCGTTTATGTTGCAGTAAACCATTACGCTACGGTTAAACACCAAAATAAGGCAAGGTTATCAATATACTACAGAGTTGGACAAGTGATAGAAAAGACAGTGTTTTACAGTGTTTTGCAAACCCACCAGGTCAGGCCTGCTAGTATCAGGAGTACATAGCTGGATGCTTGTAAGCTGTTTGGAGGTGGCTCTGACGAGCCTCACTCCAGTTCCTGGTGAGATGCAGTGGTAGTGGCAGCCGCTTGTGGCACGCCATTGGGAACCGACTGCGCGCCGCCATGTGCCTGATGTTTTTGTTCTGCAAAGAAACTATGATTAAAACTACAAGTAGCCCTTGTATCCATTTCTGCAGGAGCAGAATAGTATCAACATCCTTACGACCCCACTGCTGTATTGTTATTGGCTTATGAAGTGTTTGTTCCGAGTTCTTTTAGTGTTAATGCACACGACCCTTGAGTTTTAGGTCGAAAATGTCGGTATCTTTGAGGGGTGGGGCTAAGTGTCGGTAATCATTAATCGGTAATGTAGGAATGCCTGAATTCCTGTATTCGAGTAAGAAACGCGTACCTACTAAGCAATCGTGGCGCAATGGCATTCACAATTAGTTTCCGATGGGGCGCTTAGTCTTTGGATGGGTGACCACTAGTCTGACACAAGCCTACCAATCCCCACTAGCCCCGAGTGGTGGATTATGGCTCGTACCCTCTTCCAGGAGAGGAGGGTGTGCTCCAATAGTGGGGATGTGTAAGGCTGTTAATGAAAAAAAAAACACTTAACGACTTAGAATTTCGTCCGGTGTGCTGTGCCTTGAGACCTAATCGTCTCACCCGTCACAAGTTTGAGATGAACTGCTTGCTCATTTACATAAAACTTACGAAGTGATATGAGACGAGGCAGTCTGCAGCTGTAACGCCTCCCATTCGCAGTCGCTCGCTCGCAGTGAGAACTCTGTGTCTGTACCGGAACCGCACGCGAATTTCTGCAATTACAGATATAGATTAGAGCTACCTACAGAATATTATTTTTTTTTGACCAAGGGGTTAGCACTTCACTTCAATCACACCTGATGTTAAGTGAAGATGAGGGCGAAGGTGGTAGCGTACTGATCCGGGAACTCCACCTTATTTGGGGGACTGCCTATCTTATCTCTGACAACCGGAACACAATTTTTTTTTTTTTTTAATTTATTCGGAAAACCAACAGCTGCAATAACACTTATGGAAACTATTATAGGAAACAGAGAGCCAATTACAGGTCCTCACAAATAGAAATACATTATATAGTTCAATAACATGCATTATCACACTTGTACATTTTTTGCCCTTGCGGTACATATACCAGATTCAATCATCGCCAAAAAAAAAAGAAAAACAAATGATTTATAAATTAAATTAAGCCATCAAACAATTGTTGATTTAATTGACGCCTCGCTGACATGAAACTCATTAAACATAAAACAATGATATTAACATTGCGTTTGGTAGCAGATTTAGATAAGATGGTGGTAGCTAGCGAGGCGGACATTTAATATGCCCTACCACCAACCAAACCGAGTACTAAATATGTACCCCGCTGGGGAACGAACCTGCGACCTCCGAATTGTAAACCCAATGTTGTTTACATTGAGCCACGGAGGCGATTAAAAATAGGTGATCCCAATAACCTATTGTTATTTTGTCATACTGGCTGCTGCTTGGTGGCATATTAAGATAAGATGGTTAGAGTTGGCCAGTTACTTGCCAATGGCGGCCTCATTCCAGGTTTTAATTATATTCCATTTGCTATGACTTTCCTTGGACTAGTTGATTTAATTTGACAGAGATTGTATATTTCTTAACTCATGTTGAGAAATATTAATTTCTCCAATTAACCTCTTAACATTTTCTAAATGATTGCTGCGTCGTGGCCACTTAACCAAATCGAGTGTTAAATATGAACTCATGACCTCCATTTTGTAGAACATAAATAAATAATTTGAACACTTGCACCAATTCTCGCCCCAAACCATGTAAAGCCTGTATGATAACGGATAAAATACATAAACTAAACATCCATGACTCGGATAATAAATGTTCATATTGACGACCGATTGGTGTAGTGGATAGTGACCCTGTCAGCGAAACCAACGGTTGCGGGTTCGAATCCCGCGACGGATAAATGTTTGTGTGATGAATATGAACATTTATTCCTGAGTCATGGATGTTTATATAAATATTTATGTATGTTTATCCGTTATCTAGTATCCATAGTACAAGCTTTGCTTAGTTAGGGACTAGATGATTGGTGTAAGTGTCCGAAATATAAAAAAAAATGTATCACGCAAATATTCACAAGCGGCGTTCTAACCCACAATCAATCGACCAGGGTTTTTAATTTTAAAGCGATGGAACTCTATCCACACCTTATAGTGCAATGTTTAAAGGGTAAGTGGATAGTTTGGACTGGTTGTTACCTACCTGACATACACCAGAGATGCAGAACATCGGTGACATCCTCGAGCAAGCTGTCCCGTCCGGCAAGCTCCAGCCTCTAGATTTGTATCCACCGCCTCTAGTGTCGCACCATACAGCGCAAGCGCTACTTACGTCTGGAATCAATTTAAATCAAGAATTATTTATTTGAAATAGTAACTGAATGATAATGTATTAACACGTTAACTGCCGCGACGCAGACACAATTGAAAATCAATTGTTTTCCGGTCACCGGTGACCGGCGTGGCGCTCAAAGGCTTAATAATAATTGCCTAGCAGTTTTATACTATCGATACGAATCGATTATTTTTATGTAAGACGAAATGGCAAAGTAATTTGCTAATGGTCACTTATCCAAACGCTATCGATTAGTGAATGCTACTGCGATACAAATGATTCAACGGTTTTAGTGAGAGCTCATCTCTGAATGTCAGAATCCAATTGTCTCCTTATAGACAAATTGTTGGTGTTATCAGATCTTTGCCAAGTGCTGTAATTTTGAAGGTATGAAGTGGCAATACCAGGATGAGCGCTCGTCTTTGCAAGGCCTCTGACACCCCTTAATATATTCTAAACGGCGGACCGACTTTAGCGACAAAATTCTTGTATAAAATTAGGTGCTGGTGGTTGTAGGTAACAAGAAATCTGTGTAATAATACTCACCGTCAGAATCTATCCTCTGCAGTCCAGTTCCAATTAGGTCCGGGTCTACATCTCGAGCCCTGAGGCAGATCTGATCAGCGAACTCTCTCACAGTCATTCTTGGAACATTGTTGCACTGGAACAATATTTGCGTATATTTACTAAAATGCCTTTACCTAATGTATGATGCACTCACCACTACGTAATTCCGTCCCGCCAATGGGCAAAGTATATTTTACAAGTCTATAATCAGGATTTTACTTAGTTTTTGCAGCATTCGAAATTTTTGACTGTAGTGTCTAAAGTAGGGAAAGTTTTGGTTAACCAATGATATGCAGGTTTGGGCCATTGGCTAAGGCCCGTATATATAAATGGTTCTTGAGATTGAGATCGCGTCTCAGTCTCAAGACCATTTTTTTATGCTGTTTTAATATGCAACAGGTTCTCAAGCGTCAACTTGAGGCCATGTCAATCTTGAGAACAGATTAATACGGGCCTAAGAGGGGCTGTTCTGAGAACGTCTCCTTTATAGCACGCAAACAGATATGTATTCGTATAGCCTGTCGAAGGAATTCGTTGTGTGGGTGGAGTATTTCTCGATGATTTACCTGTTGTGCATGACATGACTGGTACTTCTTATCATGTCCAGCACAGTAGTTGTTCCCATTGTCGTGTCTGGAAAGGAAAAAGTTTAATTGATTTCTCACTTTATGCAACAGCGGGGCGTTGTCTATTATTTCGGCGATAACATAAATTGATAATTTTATTTGTCCAAAATACCTTAGTGCTTGACGACGAAGTCTTTAATCAATGTGTGTTTACAGTGATTACATATGGCACTGAAACGTGGTGTTTTTTTTTAAATTACAAAGAAGAATTATACATACAAATAAAAGTAAAGGATAGAAAATACAAAGAGCGAGTGTGTGCCGCAGTAGCACAAATGGGTTATAATATAACTCAGTGTGGCACATCACTCAAAGAGCGAAACAATGGTTTTCAGTTACAACCTCTACAAGTACGAGTGCATAAAAGTACATGCGCGTACTTTTATGCACTCCTTCCCATCCCACTTCCCATCTGCGTGTACATTTGTGGTCAATCGTGAGTGAAAGTGTCGGTTGTTGATACAGCTAGTGTTGAGTAGTAATTATGATAACAAGTGAAATGAATGATAATGACTTGACAAAAGGAAAAAGAGAAGTGCATAGGTAGTTCCACTACAGGCAACGCTTTGGACACAATGTTATTGTTACCGTTTTGACCAATTAATAAATAAATAATCTTCAAATTTACACGTTAACCAATCACATTTCAGAAGTTAACCATAGCGAATATCATTGGAAGTTACAAGATTTTGATCTGTACTCTTACCTTGGTCGGTTACATCTCCGAGTGGCAACTGCAACGCCAGCCGCAGCTGGTGCAAGGGTATCGTCCACGAGGCAAGCGGACGCACATTCTGACCAGCCGGACCAGCGACCCCATGACCCTCGTTTGAGTGATGAACCGGACCGCTCCACACACTCTCCACCACGGCAGTACTATGACAAGTTCTTTGGATAAATTTTAGTTCTTTGCAGGTTGACAGTATTTGTAACATAATGGTCCAGAGTTGCTCTCGTTTAGATTTATTTTCAAATCAAAAAGTACTCACAAGTGGTTCTTGGAAATCCTAAAAGCTAACTAAAATTCTGACTAGGTATTTACAAGAACTTTAAATTATTCATAAGAAATTAAAAAAATATATTTTTGAGTTAAATTTGAAAAGCTGTCTTGATTTATAAAATGCCGCTGGCCCCGATAAATAATATGACTTTTAAGATTTATAAGATATCCGTTTCACATTAGCCTCTTTATTTCAATCATTATTATTTATTTTACCAGCTACTATTATATTATCCAATGCATCTCTCTGAATGTATTTCTCCTAGTGAGATTAGACTGTGCCGTAGCAGATCTTGATCAGATAGATCTTGATGATCCACTCGTTTGTTTTGTCTTCAGGAAAATGATGGGGTCAACCAACTGGCTACGAGTTAACCTTTGGGCTTAGCCTACATAATACCACTAATTATTTAGAAAACTGCTTTAGCGCATCCCAGGGAAGAGTGAACTCCCAGTGGTGGATTGATGTCAAGAGTCTTTTATAGTAAGACTAATTTGCTGCTCTGCCTCCTATGGTCAAGATTGCGAACTCAGACTGCAGATAGGTGTGTGGACCTGTTGCACCGCTGATCCTTATAGCTTGAGATAGTCTGACTGAAAGTCGTTGAACATCTTTTTCTATTTCATCGGTTTCACTTCACTTTATTAAAAGTGTATTTACCTGCCAGATGAATTACAGCCATTTGACCTAGCTTTATACTTTATTAAGGATTTTATCTACTAGATAGTTGACAAACACTTTTAAAGAAAGATTTCCAAGTTACCTTGCAAATAAGTTCTGGAATGGCTATCAATCAATTGGTGAAATAGGCCCTAAAAATTGACATAATGAAATTTTACCATATCCTCTCCGCAACGGGTTCCCTCCAATGCTGGGTGCGACGTCCAGGTGTACCTCTCTCTTTGACAGTGCAGGTCTCTGCAGATGTCTTCTAGATTCTGAGCAGCTGCATGACGACTGCCTCTACCGTACTTTAGCATGCCTGAAATCGACATATTTATTTTTCATTGTTATTCTATCCAGATGGGCTTAGGCTGAGGAGGGTGCGTCAGACGTCCTCCGAGAATGCGCCTCCCCTTGTTGGGCGGAGGGCTGGAGCCGCTTATGCGTTCCCAGGTCCTTCCTACTGCCGAAGAAGGTCGCCGTGGGTTTTAGTGGGTATCCCTCCCGACGATCAGTCCCACATAACCGTCTCGCCGTCCTCCAGGCGAGCGGTACGCGTAATGCGTTTCCCCGCGAAAAAAAAAAGACTTAGGCTGCTGATAGTTCCTATAATTACAGAATGAAACTAAAGTTTGTCTCTACTTAGAACCTGTTGAAAAATGATAAATACTTATAAAATATATAATAATAATAATAAATATTTCGGACACTTACACCAATCATCTAGTCCCAAACTAAGCAAAGCTTGTACTATGGATACTAGATAACGGATAAACATACATAAATATTTATATAAACATCCATGACTCAGGAATAAATGTTCATATTCATCACACAAACATTTACCCGTCGCGGGATTCGAACCCGCAACCGTTGGTTTCGCTGACAGGGTCACTATCCACTACACCAATCGGTCGTCAAATATGTATGTATATTTACAAAAAAATATGTATTTGTATAGAAGTTATATCAACCATCTGGTATCCATAATATAAACTTAGTTCCTTATTATAGAATTAGATGGCGCTGTGGGAATGGCCAAGGTTATTTAATTCATATTGTGCGGCTAGAAAGGGATGACATATTCAGATTTGAGAGTCGTTATATGGATTGAAGATCTTGCGAGGTTCTGCAATGATTATTGATTTAAAATAGTCCTGCTGAACTTAAGTGTAAGTTTTTAATTACCATGGATTGTCTTGGATATCTCATGTATTGTTCAAAAAGCGTTGAACTCACATTGTTGATCGGCATCGAACCTCTCCCCCGGCAGTATCCCCTCAGCGCTGTGATCCAATTGTCCTGCCGAGTTGCCGTGGTCTAGTAGACATCGTGATTGGACTGTACTGTAGTAAACAAAATTGTACAAATTAGTTTAGCCTAAATTACAATTCGAATGACGAACGTGTGCCCATTGTCTTGATCTTGTTTTCTAATCTTCGAGTCGAAAAATCTAATATATCAATATAAAAGTTTCTAGGAGAGGCACGACGTTTTTAGAACACGACACGAATACCTACAGTGAGTGATATTAGCATGAAAATCGACAGTGCGATTATCAGAAACGAATCTTTCACTTTAGGATATTAACCATCGAGCAAGTTTAGATATTATTCTGCTTATAATATGTGTAATAAAATGCGTACTAACTCAAGGAACTTCTCTAAATAGTTTTTGCTGCACTGTGACCAGGTTATCTTCCCGCTGCCTAGAGTGGGGCTCATGATGTAGGCGCTAGGGTCGCAGCCGTTGTCGGCTTGGGGACCGTCATGACGCATGCCCAAGCTGAAACGAATCGAACGAAAACGTTATAGAATAAATTGCGAAGACGTGAGTTGACGTGAGTGAAATTTTCTTTGAAATGTTTTTCTTTTTTTGTAAAGTGTATTTTCTAGTATTTGGGAACATAGAAATGGATAAAATACACATAATGTTCGTCGTTTATTGTGATTGATTTATAGAATGTGAAATTTGTAGGTGTAGTTACGATTCCTAAAGACTACAGAAGCATAATCTACAGTCAATCAAATATGCTTATAAGCTAAGGTATACTTTAGCTTAAGAATCTGTATATTCACCTATCAAAATCAAAAGCCGTAAAAAATTTGTAGGTGTAGTTACGATTCCTAAAGACTACAGAAGCATAATCTACAGTCAATCAAATACGCTTATAAGCTAAGGTATACTTTAGCTTAAGAATCTGTATCTTCACCTATCAAAATCAAAAGCCGTAAAAAATTTGTAGGTGTAGTTACGATTCCTAAAGACTACAGAAGCATAATCTTCAGTCGATCAAATACGCTTATAAGCTAAGGTATACTTTAGCTTAAGAATCTGTATATTCACCTATCAAAATCAAAAGCCGTAAAAAATTTGTAGGTGTAGTTACGATTCCTAAAGACTACAGAAGCATAATCTTCAGTCGATCAAATACGCTTATAAGCTAAGGTATACTTTAGCTTAAGAATCTGCATATTCACCTATCAAAATCAAAAGCCGTAAAAAATTTGTAGGTGTAGTTACGATTCCTAAAGACTACAGAAGCATAATTTACAGTCAATCAAATACGCTTATAAGCTAAGGTATACTTTAGCTTAAGAATCTGTATCTTCACCTATCAACGTCAAGAGCCGTGAAAAATTTACTGGTCTAGGTCCAATAATAGAGTCAAGATTCTTATTAATTTCCTGGCAAAAGAAAACTAATTCTAATTTGTGGCAGAAGAAAGTATAGTGAATTATAACAGAAAGTACAGTAGGTATAGTAATAGTGAATTAGAATTTTTAAATGAAAATATTCATGTAACTTACTTATGTCCAATCTCATGTGCTACAACGTAGACGCTCTCGAAATGTCTACCTTCGTTGACAGTACAGCTGCTGGTCACGGTACACATTCCAGCTACTGGAGCTAGTCCTGGAAATAGATGGAAATGTCTGGTAGACTAGAATGGTCTTGGTTGAGTTAAGTGATCTAGTCCAGATGACAGTTTGAAATTCTCCAAATATATTGAATAACGAGAACCAAATATTTCATCGCTTAACGATTTGATGGGTAAACGTAGCTAAAATTGGAATGAATTAATATCAGTTGTCGATCACGAAGAGAACATCGTACTGGTAATGGACGCAGAATATGATGGCAATAATTTGTAATCGTAGTGTGTTGGTACTAATATCGATAAAGATTAATGGGTTCTAGATGGTATGGATGTTCCATTCGACACTGTACATTAGGTAACTGTTGATATAGTATAGTTATAGTCAGTGTAATGATCTAACTTAATCCATATTAATAACAAAA
Organism: Oegoconia quadripuncta; assembly: GCA_949316235.1. Classification (NCBI taxonomy): domain Eukaryota; kingdom Metazoa; phylum Arthropoda; class Insecta; order Lepidoptera; family Autostichidae; genus Oegoconia; species Oegoconia quadripuncta. The sequence continues at coordinate 3,360,577 of OX438757.1, read as the reverse complement.
TGGCAGAGCTGTCGACTTAATCTAATAGGATATTCTGAAAATGTTTATGCCACTAACGTAAAGGATGGACATAACTACTACAGTTATATATTCATGTTATGTATCATAATTACGCACACTATAATTAGAAACAATAATCTGAAATGTTTGATAAACGTGTGTAATTTTGCTTCCGATTATTCATTACTTTGCCTATAAAATGCATGTATCAATATGTTCAAATTCAATTAATAACTTACCTACAACCTGACTGCTGACCTTTCCGTTTTTATTGACAACATACAAATCTAATCCAGTCAAAATCAATGCATGGTCCCAGTGCAAGGGATCGTTATCGCCTGGTGGATTTTCCAACCGCTGCCATGTGCAGAAGTTACTTAGAAATCGATCAATGTCATGTGGCCTTTTCAGATTTACAGGGTCTTCGTGGAGAATCTCTAATCTTTTTAATATAAAATTCACTGGACGTCCCAAAGATGTGTCGTGATACAACAATTGAACAGCATTTATCATTGCCAATATGAATCTGACAAGCTCTCTCTCCGTATCTTTTGGAAAATTTACAGTCATGTGTTTATATAAATCTCTGTCTACAAATACTGCTGTTTCAACAAAAATTGCTGGTAGGATAGCACGTTTTTGCCTTTTGCTATCTATATCTAGTGCTAGTTTTTCAATAAATGCTCCTATAGTTTTGTTTCTGTGAGCTAGATTTAATTTAAACTCTTCTACGTTGTTGTTATTTATTTCAGTGGTTACTTCTCTTTTTCGCCTATGCTTAGTCCATATTCTTACAGGTTCAGGACTGATCACAGTATCGATATTTTGTCTTTCTATACAAGTGGTATCAATATTTGCTGTAATATCGTTGTTATTTGTGTTAGTAATGTCTCGTTTGACTACGACATGAGCCTTAGAGTCGTTTGTATGAAATCTTTCTGGTAATGGATGAATGAAGTAGTAATTGTTGTTAGATTTGACTAATCCTCTCTGAAAATGAAATATATTGTTATTAAAATTATGTTAAGTAGGTTGTCATGAATCGTTCTTATAACCTCTTTATAGACTCTTGTCTTCTGTTGCTTATGGCTTGTAACTGAAAACCATTGTTTCGCTCTTTAAGTGATGTGCCACACTGAGTTGTGATCCATTTGTGCTACTGCGGCACACACTCCTTCTCTGTATTTTCTTTCTATTTCTTTATTTTTGACGACCTGTTTGGTGTAGTGGTTAGAAACTGTGACCACTATACCAAAAGGTCGCGGGTTGGAATCCCGCTAGGGGCATATGTTTGTATGATGAATATACGGACACGTGTAAGAATAAATAAGATTAAGAATAATTTATTTGACCCATTTAGCGACACACATATTATTATTACATGTGAAAATATATACAATAAAATTGGGACCGAGTGAGATAAAAGTAGTACACAATATAGTTTAATGTAATAGGATACGTACTCTATCTCATAATGCAGTTACAAAATACAATAAAAAAAAAAAACCTAAGCAATGTTTCACTTATAGACTACTTTAAAAATTAATTTTCGGTGTCGCAAAGTGGTATCAAAGAAGGTCTCCTTCTCAGCATAAGTTGCAGTCTAGAAGTTAGACTACAACGCTGGTTTTCAGTGGTGCCTAAGGCCGAGTTATGGATGTTTTCATTTATAATAAGTATTTATTTACAAAAAAAAATTTATTTATTTAGTATATTAACCATCTGGTATCCACAACACAAGCATATAGCTGCTTAATGTGGAACTAGATGGCATTGTGTGTACGTCCAAGAACTCATCTTTGACTCTTCGTTATACACATAGATAGTATTATTTACAAGACTGCGCATAAGCTAAGGAAGAATGTTCTCGTGTGTAGAATATAAACTGTTTTATGAATGAGGTCCCGTTAGATTCTCGCGCAATAGGTTGTTATGGCGCGGACTGATATTAGCTGGTTTTATGTCAAGCTGTTATCATGTTTTTATGTTATAATTAACTTTGAGTTGTTGGTATGTTGCAAAGACGATTGTTGTTCGGGGGTCTCCTGTCGTTTCTTCTCCCAAAAGATAACACCATAATTAACGATATAGGTTATGGTGACTTACAGTTTTGAATTTAATTTATAATGACGTCGCTGAATTTGAAATATTTAGGTATATATTTTTATTCCCATACCGTGCAGGTACTCTCTAATACAAAAAACAAATTTTAAAACCGATTGAATTGTCACATATTGTACCTATGTGTTGTGTTATTATAATTGCTGTATTATTTTACATTACAAGACGCATTTGCACGGTCTTTAATATCTACTTTTGAAAGTACCAGAAGCTACTACGGGGTTGGATACTTTACTAACTAAGAAAACTTTATTTCATCCATTTAGCGACACACATACATTAAAAATAATTGAACACGTTGCAGGTAACTACATAATACAACATAAAATATGGAACAGTAATGTAACTAATATTATAAATACGAAAGTTTGGATATTTGTTTGTTTGTTGATCAATCACGGCGAAACGGATAGACGGATTTGGATGAAATTTTGGTATATAGGTATAATATAACCTGGATTGAGACATAGGATATATTTTATGCCGATAAAGAGAGTAGTTCCCATGGGATAAACAAATTTCCGCGATAAGGTTGTTCTACGCAGGCGAAACCGCTGGCGGCAAGCTAGTCTAAAAATAAACGGTAGCTAGTTTTCGGTGTAAAGTAGTATCAAATCAGGTCCCCATCTCAACTCTCTCTCTCTCTCATATTATTTGTTTTCTTGAAATACTTACTCGCAAAATAGCGCTCGCAATCGCTAGCAATCGTAGATTATTTTTGGTGGATAGTCCCTTCGTCGCCTTTAACGACACCCACGGGCAGAGACGGGTTGGTTCTATTCTATTTGAGTACCGAAACCACACAGTACTATTGTAATGTAGAATAGAATAACTATTTGCTGACAGAAATACAAGGTACACAGAAACAATTCACAACAAGCAATAAAAGTACAAAAAGCCAGACAAAAATTATAATTTATGTGCGCCCTGGCCAACGAATTGGATCTGACTCAGCATAAAGTTGCAGGGAGACCCCACAATGCTTATCAGCGTTGTGGGGTTTCTGCCAGAACCACAGATTACTAATAAGTTACTAAAGTAACCAGAACCAAAGAATTGAGATTATGCGCGCATCTTGCGCATTACGGTAACGTTAATGGATACCTGTTTATTATCCCAATAATTCTTTTCTATTTGAGTACCTACCGAAACCACACAGTACTATTTTATTTATTTATTTTTATTTTATTTTATTAAGAACAACAAGCAGCTGCATAATTTATATACTATTATAATGTAGTATTGTATAAACAACATGTTTCTATGGCATTTACAAATTAATCGAAATGTAGGTGTGTACTTACCACATCTTCACACAAATACAACGCAGAGTTGTCACTCTTATAATAACACCGATCCAGCTCCTCATCGCCATGTTGATCCAAAGCCACCTCGGTATTATTGGACCACCTTCTCATCAGCAGGAACTGGGGGTCTAGGAACGTGTTTCTGGGACTCAGTTTTATGTCTAAGTGCTTTTTCAGTGCGGCCAAATCATGATCCTCGTGATAGAGCGAGCGTTTGCGGCGTTTGGAGTGTTTTAGATGTGCTATTTCGAATTGTGCTTCTGTAAACAATTATCTAACTTTACCTCATCCTAATAGAACGATAAGTTGATGGCATTAATGTATATGACATACATAATATTATAATACAACATTTATAAATATAATCTTGCTGTGCATGTTAATCGTTTACGTTATCGTCCGCCAACAATTGTTACGCTAATGATAACATAGAAATTAAACATGCAGAATCTTACAAACTGAGTGTACAATCTTTTACAGGCAAACACAACATGCAAATAACAAAATGATAATAAAACCTTAGACAGAAAGAGCAACTGTTCAGTATAGAACCTCGCCTGACACTGGCGCCATCTATCGGCGAACCGTGGACCCACCACTAATCAATCTATTCACTTCAATAGGGCACAAGTGTACCTTTCTCACGGGTTCCAGGACAATCCGATAGATGGCGCAAATCTAAATGTATATATACTGGCGCGCGGCCAGTTTTTCGCTCTCTTACAATCGGTGCAACATCCAATAATAAACACTCGAGCACCACGCAGCTGCCGTTTATCTTCTCCCAACAGCAACAAACACCTGATCGGCACAACAGAATCGTCTGATCTTATATGCAGTGACGTATGATGCAAGTCAACTGATTCACTGCAGTCATTTTACAGCCGACAGAATCTAACTATTGGGGAGTTTGCACCCAACACGCTTCGCCGTAAAGGCTTAACCAAAGGTTTGAATGGGTCCCTAGGTGGCTTACGGGGAACATTGAACATGGACAAGTTTGGGACAGTCTATCTTATACACTTCATGAACTTGAACATGACTTACATGAAGTCTGTAAGTCCTTTAAAGGCTAATGAATACGCTTTTTAGGGTTTCGTAGTGAACAAGGAACCTTTATAGTTCCGCCAGTTTTAAGGCTTAGCTCAGTAGCTAGTATACATATTAATCACGCCCACAAAGTGGTAAAATAAAATCTTGAAAAACATTTTTTAGGGTACCTTCCTTACGTAAGTGGGGATGAAATTTCTTTTATTTTTATACCCTATCGTGGGAGGTGTCATTGGATAGATCGTTCAAAAATATTACATGTTAGCCTAAACAGTTTTTCGATTATGGGATCGTACAGATAAGTAGCTACAAGTTAATGAGTAATCGTCGTTTAAGTACTTTCCGTTGAAAATTATTAACCAACAAAAAGTTCCCTTCTTACGCAAGTACGGAACCCTACACTGCACGTGGCCCGACACGCAATTGACCGTTTTTTTTTGTATTTTCAATTTATAGTTATATTTTATTCGTAGATACTTAAAAATCAGAAAAGGATAGTATTTACCATTGTGATTGGCACCAAATAGGAATATCTTCTCAGACTCCGTGAGATGATTGAGTAACTGTTTTGAATGTTCCTGAAACAAGGTAAAACAATATAATTTATAGGAATATAATTATATGCTGTCTCATTCATAATCATATAAGACACAGGACGTCCACTGCTAAACATGGGTAGGCCTCCCCATAGAACTTCAAACTTCAAGCATTTATTTCAATAAGATACATGATATCATTTGTTGAATGTCAATAGATACCCAGACTCCTGAGGGAGAGCCTAGGCCACCTAATCTGACACATCCATCAAACCGCGCTAGGCCCGAGTGGTCGATTATTTATTTATTTATTTATTTTAAGAACACAAACAGTCAAAGCATAATACAAGAAACATATTGGTAAAATAATAATTCTTTGACAAACAACAAAATTTTTCAGAAAACATTTTCATTTAACACCACCAGAACTATAACAGACAAATACATCGACATGCCCAAAAAAAATAAAATAAAATAAAAGTGCACGAACAACCACAGTCCCGGCTTATCTGTTTTTTTTTTTATCATTTTCTATGTAAATTATATTTTATTCTTGTGCAGTAAATTATACTACATGAGAATAATACTTTATTCTTGCCATAAACAAAAAAGTGTTTGATAAATCAAAATTATGGACCATATCCTCTCGCAGTGAGTAGGCTTTGCATCAAATGTGGGGACGTTTAAGCCGATTATAATGAAATAGATGGGTAAACTGTTTATGCTTATTTTCGAATTATCGTCGATGCTTTATTTTCGAATTACATCTTTTCTTCTTCTGCACAACGGGTTGATACTTGACCTCAATCACATCTGATGTTAAGTGAAGGTGAGGTCGAAGGTGGAAACGTACTAACCCGGAAACCCCAACACATTTGGGGGACTGGCTATCTTATCTCTGACAACCGGAACACAACAATGCTCTTAACATTGCTGCTTGGCGGCAGAAGATGGTGGTAACGCCAGGCGGACATATGCCCTACCACCAACCAAACCGAGTGCTTAAACATGTACCCCGCTCGTGATCGAACCCGCGGCCTCCGAATCGTAAACCCAATGTTGTTTACATTGAACCACGGAGACGGTTAACCTTTTAGGGTTCCGAAGTCAACAAGGCACCCTTTTAGTTTCGTCATGTCTGTCTGTCTGCCCGAGGCTTATCTCAGAGGCCCTTAGATACTAGAAATCTGTAATTTGGCCCAGGTGTGCCTACATATTAGTTACGCCGAGGAAGAGGTAAAATAAAATTTTGAAAAATATGATAGGTTATCTTAAATAGTTCTCCGATTTAGGGATCCATTTAAGAAATATTAAGCTTTACATTGCTAGTTAAATTATTTATTAATCAACAAAAAGCCCCCTTCTAAATCTCCCATATTGTGAGGGCAAGTACGGAACGGCGCGTGCCCGACACGACCTGGCCGTTTTTTTTGTCTAGTGTAATAGTGTTATATTAGAAGTGTAACACTATACACGAATCAGTGATACTAATTGCTAACAAAAAGCTACATCCAGTCACACTACAATACAATAACTCTTTATTGTGCAAAATAATTTACAATAATTTTTGATGATAACAATAGAACACAATTAGGCGGTCTTATCACTAAAAGCGATCTCTTCCAGACAACCCACAGCTGTGGGACATTTGTAGGCAGAAAAACAGGTAGGGTGCACGATACCAACTAAAGAAATAATTATATATGGATAAATATAATAATAATATCATATTAATAGACTTACTTAATAATATAAATATATATATTAAAAAAATACTTAATATGTAGTATAGAACACAATAGCTAGAAGCACTTATAGATAGTCAACTAATGTTCACGAGCGCGGGAGTTAACGAAAAGAAAAAAGTCAGAGACCTAAGTAGTGGATTTTGACTTGAAATTTAAAAATATTTAAAGATTGAGCTTTCCTATAATAGATTCCGGCAAAGAGGTCCACAGACGAGTGAGTGAGTGACAGACAGTTGCAGTCACTGTTGTTATTTGACAATATTTTTCCATATAATTACACTGTGAAATATGGTCTCTTACTATGGGCCTCATAAGAAAGCTCAAAGTCACGCAACGAGCTGTGGAGAGGGCGATGCTACGTGATCGAATCATGGAATGAGGAAGTCCGTAGGCGGACAAAAGTCGCTGACATAGCCCAGCGGATTAGCAGTTTGAATTGGCAGTTGGCAGGGCAAATAGCTCGAAGAACTGATAGCCGTTGGGACATTAAGGTTCATCACACAATAAAATTTATTTATTTAAAAACAGTAACAAATGAAGAGATGTAATTTAAAAATAAACTAGAACAAATGTAAAAAATTGGGGCCGCGTGGCAAGGTACCCAAAACGCTGGCATTGTTTCACTGGATGCAGGTACCTACTTAAGGTTGAGCGAGGAAACAACCAGCTCTCGTGTCACCAGTGACATCGACTAAGCGCTTTGAAATATTAAAGAATTTAAGGCCTCCAAGGACCTAAGGTTTCGACTCCGAAAGCAAGGAAAATGTATGCGGAACCGATGTCTCTATAATTTAATAAATTACACAATTCAATCTTTTAACTATTGTAAATTGAATCAATCAATCAAGTACACTTTATTGCACTAAATTCTACAATACACTTCTTAAATATAGCTTCAAAAAATATTAATTGTACAACCAGGCGGTCTTATCGCTATTAAGCGAATTCTACCAGACAACCTTTGGGTAGAGAAAATTTAACAAACTTAGTTGAACCTTCTTTTGGCAGTGTTGTTTTGCAACATATTGCTTCCGTTCCGTTCTCCCATCTCCGGAATGCATCAGAAAATGTATACGGGACTACCCTTAACCCTTTCAAACAGTTTAAAACGGTTGTCTTAAAATATAACTAAAAAAGACAGGGCGAATTGATTACTCTGCTCATGTTTTTTGCAAGTTGGTTTAAAAATATAGTTATTTGTAAGAGTTTATTTAGAGGTTTAATTCCTGTTAATTAGGATAGGAATGCACCCCCCAAGGAGTCCACATTAACCTTGCCGTAATTACTAGCTATGCGACTATTGTTTCATCACTCATTGATATGAGAGGTAGCCTCGACATATAATTTTTGACAATAGTTAGATTTCGCACGGGAGCTTGTGATTAATCGGGTTTGGGGTTTGGCGGAATTCTAAAGAGTTTGGCGGATATATCAGCCATAGTTATTTGTGCATTCGCTAAGTAAAACGGTCATGGTGTCCTTTTCTGTTTTTGACTTCCGACGAAAAATTACGCAATGTGCGTCTGAGAATTTTCGCGTGTGGTGATCAGTCATCGTCGAGATGTATTTCAAGGTCCTTAACTATGTTTAATCCAAATCACTTAAGCCGTTGCGAAGATATTTTGAAATCATTTTCTTTGTTCACCTGGATGTCTTTTTTGTTAAAATGAATAACATAATTGTAATCAATTTTTACGTATTTTGACTGAAAAGAAAAAAACAGTAGTTATCTACAAAATATGTGTGGAGTGATGCGATTGCCAAATTTTATTAACCGCCTCCGTGGCTCAATTTAAGAACATAGGGCTTACGTCTCTGGGGTCGCCAGTTCGATTCCCATCCGCCTGGCGCTACCAGCATCTTATTTAAGTCTGTCCCCAAGCAGCAATTTTAACAGCATTGTTGTGTTCCGATTGTTATATATATATATTTTAATTTATTTCGAAAACCGACAGCTGTTTTACAAATATTACAATTGGTTTACCTTAATATTAGCCAATTACAGGTTTACCTAGATTAATAAAACATGTGTGTGGTGTGTGAAGGTATGTGTTAATGTCTACATATTCATTTGCAAACTTAAGTATTCATCATCATCAGTCCGTGAACATCCCACTGCAGGGATATAGACCTTCCCTCATATTGACGGAGTATGGGGCCATAGTCCGCCACCCTGACCCAATGCTGGTTGGGGACTTCACTTAGAATTTTTATTTCTCAAGCATGCAGGTTTCCTCACCATTCAAGAGCAGTCAGATAAATACACATAAGTAATTAAATTAAATTTTAAAACTCATTGGCACTTGGCCTGCCTGGGGATCGAACCTGGACCTCCCAAATTGGGAGACTGTGTCTCCTCCACTGAACCACCGACGGTCTTTCTTACTTAAGTTTAATAAATATAATAATTGACTTGGATATATAGGATAATTGGACTGAAAATAAGTATTTCAGCTGAGTCCCTACCCTTTCATTACAATTTTTTTACTTTATGACTGTTACTGCAGGTAAGCAAGATACATACATACCTAGATTTAAAAAGTTACTAGAAAACATTTTCAAAATTACGCATTTAAATTATTGCATATTTTCTGTTACTATGGAGAACTTAAAATCGCCTCAATTTTTTCAGTACTCTTTTTAGAAAATGTTCTCTGTTCGGTATTGTAGAAAGCACCAATATAGAAGATATCCTGTGTTTTTCTATTCAAAATTCGTTTCTATTTGAATTAATTATTTTCAAACAGAGAATTGCCTCGCGGCACTTGCCACGCCACCTTGCGGCGTAATTCAACTGTTTAAGATGAGTTCGCAATAAAATATGGTGCTGACTGTGCGTCTGTGATCCATGCTCCAATTCTAAATATCAAAAATCAATTCAAATCCGCCATACGGTATACCAAAATCTTCACACAAACATTCCGATAGTACCAATAGGGAAGGATTCTCCTGAACCGCTCATGGGGGCCCCAAGAAGACCAGGAACCGGCTACCGGTGAGTGCTGCATTCCGCATTGCTCTGTCACATAACTGAGCTATCGAAGATATCAAACATTCTCTACTAACATTTTAGGTCTAGGTATCCTGCTTATATAAAGTTAAAGTGCAAAAATACAGCCGATACTCTTTCTTAAAGTTTAAAATAAAATAAAACTTATTTAACACTAAAACTGCTCGTGTTAGGATACACTTCGCTTATGCCTTGTGCGGGGCCATTGTTTGTTTTGTGATTAGCCACGCTTTTTGTGTAGACAGTTGTGAATGGTAGATAAAATTGATTTGTTATCTAGGTATAGTTGGTCGCACGTCAAGGTGGCCGATCTGTCAAAATTTTGCAAACACTGTTTTATGTGCAAATAATTTTAGCGCACATTAACCTGGTTTAAGGTCATTTCACGACGAAAGTTTGTGAGAGTTTTTCCTTTACATTAGTTCCTATAGTTGATTTTAAAATAAGAGATAAGGTGAGGTGATAATTAGTTCCTATCTCGAGAGAGTATGATACCTATCATAATACAATTAGTTCCATAACGAAGAAGATCCTTGAATCATCGTAATCGGTATAGCAATATCAATTATTCTCATGCCCAGTCGTATAATATTTGACGTTGACGACCTGTTTGGTGTAGTGGTTAGAAACACTTACTACTATAACAAAAGGTCGCGGGTTCGAATCCCGCTAGCGCATATGTTTGTATCATAAATACGGACATGTGTACCCGAGTTATGGATGTTTTCATTTATAATAAGTATTTATTTACAAAAAAAAAAATTATTTATGTAGTATATCAACCATCTGGTATCCACAACACAAGCCTATATAGTTGCTTAAAGTGGAACTAGATGGCATTGTGTGTATGTCCAAGGATATTTATTTGTTATTTAATATTATTTGTAATATTTATTAGCTGTGTACGCCCTATTTCCATTTTACAATTTTTTAGCTAACTTTTGCTTGATTGGAATCCATCAATTTGGATTTACTTTTCACATGCATACATCATGTCACGACCTTAATCCTAAATGGGGTGGTCAGAGATATCCCAACGCGTAGGTATGGCGTTTGGGTGTTCCAAACTTTAAAAGTTTAAAGCTTGAAACAACTTCCACGCTTCACCTTTCAAAATATACAGAAATGCACATGTGACGGGGTGAGTTCACCGTGTAATTGAAACTGCAGATGTTTTTTGGTGCCAAGCCTCATAGTCGCCTTTTACGATACTAGCGATAAGAGATGGGCTGTTCTCTATTTTTTTTACGTGTCGAAACCGTATTTTCTTTGGTATGTTTAAGGACGTATATTATGCTCTGCCTCACTTTCTAATATATACATGTAGTTATTCACTTGGTTACCTAATTATTTCTACACTATTAATTTCCTTATCATTACCACCGAACGCTACTTTGAACCATTACCTTTCGCGTGCTCCTTCAAAAAAAATCACAATCATCGCCTTTAAAGGCAGCAACGGTTTCTAAAGACCGCCAAATCATCACTTTTACCTCATTACGTGGCGTAATTTCTTTTGCTTTCGTTTGTTAGCAATTATTCAATTTTTCACTAATTTCCGTGGTTCTGGCTCGGTACAGATGAGCGCGAAAGTGTGTAATCGCTTTGATGCGCCCATCTTGGACGTTGCTCGAATTTTAATACCTTTACGAAAGTTTCCATTTTGTTGTGTTACGTAATTACTGAATTGTATGGTCTTTTAAACAGTGTTTTGTTGTTTTTAAAAGTTATAGTGTTCATTTTGTTACCTTTACTTATAAGACAGCAGGACTATATTATGCTCACATTTTTGATTTTGATTTTTGATTTTTTTCACAACACAATACTCTAATACATAATAATTGTGCCAAACATTTGCAAAACAACCGAATTCAATTTGATTCTCTATCTCCGGAGTGCATTACTTGCAATAATATAAACATATATACAATAATAATAACAAAAAAACAATCAACAAAATCGGGTAATAATTGATTAAAATAAAGAACTTCTTCCTTTTTTGTATTCGTTTAAAAAGTTATACATATTACATAACAATGGAACTACATAGATATCTAATTATCAAAGGTATATTTGGTTAGGTGTTATCAAACCTTTTGTGGCAATAATTGCTTTAAAATGGTCTATTATTGGCGTGATATTCTGTTTTAGATTAATAGAATATCATTAGAATGCATATGCAGATAGTACTTGACCTCAATCACACCTGATGTCTTCCATCCAACCCTATAAGCGGTTAGAGAGTGTTTAACGGGGAATAAAAAAAGGCGTACAACGCAATGGTGATTAAGTAAAAAAGTCTATATTACATAAATACTTGTAAATAACTAAATATAACTACATGAATATAATACTAAATAAACCTAAATAAAACATTTAATTAGATATATAATTAATATATTATATAAATATCAATATATAACATTACTTCTTATGCCAATTGCGACAGGTAGTGTTGAAAACTGGTGGTGTAGGGCTCTCTCGAATGTCTGCAGGAAGACCATTCCACAGCCAAGCAGCATACACGGTAAAAGAACTAAAAATGAATTTAGAGTTAGCTAGAAGATGAATTTGAAGAAAATTTCAATTATTTGAATAAGTTTTTATTTTGCACAATTTGCTGTGGTTATTTCGTGATAATGTAGTAGTTTGATTGGACCTATTAGTTAGGGGTTTTTTGTTGCTGACCTTTTTCTATTTTAACCCCTAACGCAAAAAGAGAACTAATTTTCGATAGTTGGAGGTTACGGTGTAGTTCTTAGCCATGTTTCTTTTATTTATTTGTTTGATTACATTTGATCTTGTTCTTATGCGTACCTCAAATATGGGCGAACATTTATGTCATGTTTAATGGGAATCAGTTACGTCATTTCGAAGATACTTAGCTTTTAATATAGGTAGTTGGTTTATATAATTGTATGATGATATAATTCTCTCGGGTTTTTCTGAATTTTCTATTTACGTGTTTAGCATTTCACGGACCTTCTATAACTTCGTTATTTTTCTGTTTCGTACTTTACTAACAATTTTTATCGTAATATATCTAGTCTACTCTATATTTGCCGACTTTTGTATCCACAGAGCAGTTGTATTTATAGTTTAATCCATGTACTTACTAATTGTGTATTATTTTCTCTACACGTTCGTATCCTTAATACTATTCTGTTGTAATCTTTTTCTACCTTTAACAGAGGTGTGAGGGTTTCTTATTATTCACAAAAAATATTCATCAAGAGATATTGGTAACTCATTTTTAACCCCTGACGAAAACGATGGGTGTTATGTCTTTGTCCGGTAATGCGTGGTTTAATTCCGGTGCGTGTTTTTTTATATTAAAGACTAAACGAGAGGACAGGTTCATAGATGTTTGATTAAAATCGGTTAAGCTGTTTCCAACATATCTAGCTGTTGGGTACTGGCAATCAGACCTGACAGCTTTAGTTTTAAGTTTGAAGATTGTTTTCTTTCGGTATATGTCATGTTATGTTTTGTCTCTGCTCTTTCTGTGAAGTGATTTTTTTTTTAGTTTTATTTTCTCCTCTAGGAGAAGGCAAAGGGATCTAGCCCATAACAGCCATGTCTTATTTATCTTATTTCTTCAGTTTGTAAGTCAGTTTCAGTCAAAACAAGTAATTCGTCGTATACTTGGCATATACAGAGTCTAGTCATTCTTAAGTAAAGTGGCAGAATGCTTTACAAAAGATTTTGGCGGCTTCTTGTGGGAACCCGAAAGCTCCGTTACGCACTTTAATTTACACTTCCCTTCACTTGTACACCATCACTAACGTTTGCTGCACAATATTCTGCCATTATTAAGCTTCAAAAGTTAGAATGCACAAATTATAAGAATTATAAAGAAAAATGCTACTTCACTTGCCGAGTTCCCGCCAAAAAGCCTCTGTGAAGTGCTATTTTAAGTTATTTTTACTATTATATTTTATTATTAGCTTGCGATCTGCCTATCATTTCATTTATACAGTCCACTTGCTCCTCAAACATCCCGTTTCTAACACTAGCTTTTTATAAATGCTTGTTTTCTTGTGTTTTTTTTTTATTTTCAACTTCTAGTTATATATCTTTAGCAGAGGTGTGACCTGTGAGTTTCTTATTTTTCACAAAAATATACATCCCTAAGTATTAGCAATATTACGGTCTGTTTTACTTTTTTGCAGTGCTTTGAACTGAAATAAGAGATTATGGTTACCCTATGTTTTGCTTATTATTTCTTCGTGCCATAATCCTCCCATGTTTAGTACCTATTAAATCTTTAGTTGCCCTGTTTATGATTTTGTCTCGTTTTGACATTTTACATTAGAACATCTATCATCTACCACTTATGCAGCATTCACTCTTTTCCAATTTCATTACCTCTTTCACTTTCCATTATACAATATCACTTTTCATTATCGTACTTAACGTAACATTTCTTTTAGTTTGTCCATTATTATTTATGATGATTTTAAATGCACGTAATGATAAGAATATACTTGGATATTTTATCTAGCATTATCGTTAATTGTTTTGCATTAATTAAACACTAGATAGAACCTAATATACATTTCAGATTCCAAGTCAACGCGTTAAACAAAGGTTTTAACTTGTACTACTCAGGCGTAATTAAAAGCGGTGCGCAGAAGCGAGACGAAAAATGCAAGATCTTGCTAACCCGCAGACAATAATACTGGAAACAAAGAATGTACAATCGGGTACATTATCCTGAAAAGTTTAGGAGAGGTTTTGGTTTCTATCCAAAATAAGCTTACTGATGCTGTACGGGAACCATTCGGAAACCCATTTTCACATAGAAACCTTTGGCAGTATGGCTTTTTACTTTTAACCACCGACACAAAGAAGGGATCTATCAGTTTCATGCATTTGTCTATCTGTGAGTCTGTTTAGACAAGTTTAAGAGGGTTTATCCCACGCGGCATTCCATACGAACTTTCAAGTCCAAATTTAAGAAACTTTAATATAACGTCCAAACTTTATACATATAAGCAGGATACATAGATTTAAAAAGTTGGTAGGAAACTTTATCAAAATATCGAATTTATAATATAAAACTTAAAATCTCTCTAATTTAGTAGTTCTACTATTTTTCGATAATATTCTCTACTAACTTTTTAGATCTATGTACATCAATCACACCTGATGTTAAGTGAAGATGAAGTCGAAGGTGGAAGCGTACTGACCCGGAAACCCCAACACATTTGGGGGACTGGCTATCTTATCTCTGACAACCGGAACACAACAATGCTATTAACATTGCTGCTTGGCGGCAGATTTAGATAAGATGGTGGTAGCTAGCCAGGCGGACATTTAAAATACCCTGCCACCAACCAAACCGTGTAGCGGGGTACATGTTTAAGACATGTACCCCGCTGGGGATCGAACCCGCGACCTCCGAATCGTAAACCCAATGTTGTTTACATTGAGCCACGGAGGTGTTTTAATTATTCCAAATAATTCTTAATAATTCCAAATAAGTCTTGAAAGTGTGTATGGAATACCGTGCGAGATATACAATTCCGCCGTTTAGATAGTGTTTAGCTCTTAACACAGTTTATTTGTTTACCTAAATGATATTTTGAAAGTTTAAGGGATTTTGTAAATCTTGAAATTATAGTTATGAGAACAGTGGTTTCACAACAGCTGTTTATCCCACAGTCCATTGAACCACGATACTAATGATGTGGTCATTACGTTGGATCTTCCGGGTGCTATGCTAAATATACAGCCATTTACGGTAATTATAATGAATAAATGTTGTTCCTCGTTAGTATTGCCTAATGTAGAAATATTCCTTAAATTAACGGCTGTCATATTTATTAAATATTATTATTGTAATAATAGATTTTTTATGTATTATATTTAAAATGAATATCTCAACTGCGTGCATGTACATAATTAAAATGATTAAAACATACTTTAGTCTAATTTTAAATGCGGAAACATTTACCCAATTAATTTACATATTTTAATTGCCGCAATTGTCCTTACCGCCTACTAATTTGAGAAATTCCTGTATTGTTAACGACAAATTAGCATCGTATCTAATTTAATAATCTATGCGTTAACAGTTCTGTGCGCGACTATAGTAATTTGTCAGTAATATTGGCCGGGTAATGTTATGGACAACCTTGCGCTTCGCACTGAGCCTTTGTGTCTTGGTATAACTGAGGAGATAATGCTACCACACATCAACAGTATATTATCAGTCCACTGTTGGACATAAGCCCTTAATCACCACGCAAGGTAGACGGGTTAGCGATCTCAGATATTTTGAGAGCTTAGTACCAATGACGCTCTCACCCATCACTAGCGAGCTATACAAATAAATAAAAATAAAATACTGGCCCGGTGATGATCTTACGTTTTTTATGATAGACTGGACACTCATTTGACCACAACCTCACCTAATGGAAAGTGAAGATGTGGTCGAAGATGAAACACGTGATCTGAGTAGGTAGATGCCTATTCACCCTGATCTTGAAGATCCCAAGAGTAGGATTCAGCAAAGACTGACGCCGGATGGGTGGCAGTTGGCATTATGAATGAAGAGTCGAACCGCTTAGTGCGAATGTTCTGCTCTAAACGGTACACGCTAATAGGTGTCGCTTGTTACTTGCGGCGCTGTGTCTATACTATACAGGGCGTCCCAAAGTTATGGGACATGAAGGGGAAGTACCTTAAATATCGTAGATAGTGAATTTTGCTCAAAGAAGACTTTATGTTATTTTTAAAAGTTAGTAATTCTGCATTCATAGATTTTCTAAAAATTATTTGCTTCGGCTGGGAATCGAACCGACTCAAATGTGAAAAAAAAAACACCCTACTTTTATGATGCCAATCGAAAGAATAGCTAAAAAATAATAACTCTGCCTAAGTAACATAGTATTTTAAAAGAAAGGAACAACGTGAAATTAATCATTTTAATCAAATAAAAAACATACATGAAACTGCCGTAGTCAATTAAGTAGGTATTTTTTTGTAAATTAATTAATTAAATGCTCAAAATGTGATCCCTCTTGTCTTACGCAAATCGCCAATCTTTTAATGAGCCCGCTGCCTGTTGATTTTCTAATCATTTTATGGTGAACACTCGATGTGATATGGCACAATTCTGTTTGCAACTCGCCTACGTTCTCGTATCGCTTTTTGTATAGCATATCTTTCACGTATCCCCAAAAGAAGAAATCTAATGGTGTGAGGTCCGGGGATCTGGCCGGCCATCTAATCGGTCCATTTGTACCAATCCATGTAGGAAAACATTCATTTAGAAAATCTGCTGCTCTCCGACTATTATGAGCCGGAGCTCCATCTTGTTGGAAAATTAAGTTTTCTTGCTCCGCCGCGGAATGGTTTCTTATCTTATCCCTTAAAATTTGAAGTATTCCTAAATACTTTTCTGTGTTCAAGGTTCCTTGGTAAAAATGGATTAAGAAAACCCGGTTTTTTAAAAGTCCGCACCAACAGTTGAGTGAAAAACGCACTTGGTTATTAGTTTCAGTCACTCGTAGGGGATTTTCTTTAGACCAAATACGATTATTGTTGCGGTTATACATACCGTTATTGCTAAAGTTAGATTCGTCTGTCCAAATAATATTATCCAAAAAATTTGGATCTTCGAGCAATCGTGCCTGGATATCAAGACAGAAATTTTTTCTCCTTTCTGTATCGCCCGGAAGTAATTTTTGAACCAATCGTCCTTCAACATAACTCTTAAAACCGTGTTTTTTTAATACACGGTGTATTTTACTTTTTGAAACTCCAATTTCATGTTCTCCTTCTCTCACCGATGCTTTCGGAAAAGCCGAAAAGTAAATTAAAATACCAAGTTCTTCGTCGTTGATCGTATGGTTTTCTTGCTGTGGTTCTCTTGGGCGTTTATCGAAACGTCCCAGAGTTTTCAAATTGTTCACAAGCCTTTTCAAAACTTTACGAGACGGTATTTGTCTATCAGGATATTTTACGCCATACCACCGCAAACTTCTAGAGATATCTTTATCGTTCAAAAAATATGCTTCCATTAGATCAAAACTTACTTGATATGCCATGTTCGCAATAAATTAACACAATAACACTTGTGTAAGTGAATTGAGACTAAACTGATCAATATCCGAAAAACAAACGCTCGCACATACTGTTCCATTTTCAAATTTAAGAACAACATTTAAAAATATCACTTCTTTTTAAAATATCTTAAAAAGTATGCATTCAAACAAACGCTGTCATAAACTGTTCCATTTTCAAATTATAAATTATTTATTTTTGTTTTTAATTTGCCTTCTGTCTAGCTTACAGAGGACGTATTGAAATACAAGTTTTATCATTTCATCTACACGTGCACTTATAATAAGGAAAACTATGTTAGTACCTATTTTATGAAGTGGGTACTTATTTACGAATAATCAATGCTATCTTTGGAATGATAATATCGCTACTTTTCGAACGTCGTCGGCAATAAATAACTTTCTTGAAATTTGACTCAATCATTTTATGTTGTTCCTTTCTTTTAAAATACTATGTTACTTAGGCAGAGTTATTATTTTTTAGCTATTCTTTCGATTGGCATCATAAAAGTAGGGTGTTTTTTTTTTCACATTTAAGTCGGTTCGATTCCCAGCCGAAGCAAGTAATTTTTAGAAAATCTATGAATGCAGAATTACTAACTTTTAAAAATAACATAAAGTCTTCTTTGAGCAAAATTCACTATCTACGATATTTAAGGTACTTCCCCTTCATGTCCCATAACTTTGGGACGCCCTGTATAGCATTATAGTTCTTGATTGTTGCTAAAAGCACCAATGCATGGCTGGTCGTCAAAATTGCATCCAATTCGAGTTACCATTACGTTATCCAATTGTTTGTTTTTGCTGATCTCCGTAATGATCGAAATGAATGATGAATTGCATTTTGAAATATAAGAAAACTAAGCGATTTCGCACCGCAATTGCCACGAAGAGGTCCGGAAAGCCTATACTGTGGGTAGTTACATAAATATTAATTTAAACATCCATGAGCTTGGAATAAAATGTTCGTATACATCACACCAACATTCCCCCTAACGGAATTCGAACCGGCAACGATTTGTTTCGAAGGCGTATCACTACTTACTACACATAAGTATCCGTAGTCTAAATTTTGAATTTGCTACAGGTAGCACAGATTGAAACTTGTAACGGTCGTTTTCGAAGGCGTGTCATACTTACTTACTATAAAGAAATTGGTATAAATGAAAGAAAGTGGAAGGTACTCAAAACACTAGCAGCGTTTCCTCGCTGGATGGAGATACTTAAGCGTTGAGCGAGAAAACACCCAGCTCTCGGGTCACCAGTGACATCGACTAAGCGCTTTGAAATATTAAAGAAAAATTGAAAAGCGCCCGGCTCCCACGGGCCTAAGGTTTCGACTCCGAAAGCAAGGAAAATGTATGTCGATGTCTTTATTTATTAATTTTATTTTTTTCCGCCGTCTCGGAGGCCGTTCCACCTGGCCTCCTTGAGGTTCCTTGGAGGAGAGACGGGGCAACAGTGCCGACACAAGTAACATCCCACGCTATATAGACCCGATCCATGCTCCAAGGAATCAAGGACATTCCGTCCGGTCTCTTCCCGTCGTCCCGTAAAATACCAATCGGTTCAAGAACAGCAGCTACGTTGACGGAGGCAAGAGAACGGCGGATAATGTCATTTATGGCCGCGTGATGGGAAAAACGCCCGGCACTTTTTGGCAGGAAAGTCCATGAAGGCCCAAAGAGTCGACATCATTACCGCAAATGCACCTGTAAGGAGGATAGATCTCAACACCAAGACGAAAGCCTATAGCAATACGCAAGGTATTTGGCTCGAGATAGGCACCTATACTGGCTGAGGGGTAAGCATGCAGCCAAAGCCCAGATTGCCATCTCGAGGCAGCCTCAAGTCTTGCGCTATCACGGACAGAGCTGTGGTTAAGGAGTGCAGAAAATAATACAAAGCGGATCATCCCAAGCTCTAAAATTAAGGTTTTCGGGTAAATTTGGACCAGGACATGACAAACACATGCATTTCTGGCGTCGTTTAATGGATTAATCTCAAAGTTTTAGACCCTAGATTTTTTCCATTGAGATAACCAGTGCTAATGGTAGTGGTCATTTAAACAACGGACCCAGGTATATCGCTGATTACGGTGTGTAGCCTGGGGGGGGGGACCTGGAGCCGCTAATGCGTTCCCAGGTCCTCTCTTTTTTAGTGGGTAAGGTCCCGATAGGGAGGGGAATCCCACATAACCGTTTCGCCGTCCCCCAGGCGAGCGGTACGCGTAATGCGTTTCCCCGCGTCAATAAAAAAAAAGGTAAGGTATACTTATGCAGGTAGGTAGTAGGTAGGTGTAAGCATAATAAGCCTTATAAATGCTTTTTACTTTTCATTAAACGACTTTCGCGTTTCATGGCAGTGATCTAATCATTCGAAGCCTATTCACCTTTTAATGGCTACAACGTAGGCCTAAATGACTGGGGTCAGAATAATAAAACTGCGACGTGAATACGATAAAATAATTGCGTTTATGTCTCGCATTATGCGCATGCGCCAGTGGCTAACAATGTTTTCGTGCGTCTTGTAATTATGGGATAATGCTTCGAGGTTGTTTACTGCATTATTTTAATTCCGCATTTTGTATCACTTATACACACATGCTTACCAGTAGCGAAGTATCTACATATATAACACGATTCCTGTTGGCTTCTCTTCCCAAATATTGGCATGAACACAATGAGATAAATCTTTGAAAAAACGCTATTGGCACTCATATGCTTCGATTTTTTTAAAGCAAAATTAGCTGCTATCTCTTCTCTTTTATAGATAGATAGATAAAGCCTTTATTTGTGTGTGTGCTGCAGCAGTACAAATGGGTCATAGCTCAGTGTATTAGATTGCTCATTGAGCAAAATACTGATTTTCAGCTATCCCCTAAGGAGCAGAGCAACTTGGAACCTAAACCAGAGGAAACAGTAAGTAATAAGCAAATAGCAATTTTCAGACTCTTGAAATAGCGATTGATGAGTGATAGTAGGTGAGAGTGGATATAAAAAGACGTAGTGTTTCTAAGTTGTGGAGCGCAAGAACAGTATATATCATAGTTGGATAATTTATATCATAAAAATATATATGTTATATATGCATTTGTGGCCAGCAAGTGGACAATCTTGGTCGTCATGGCCTTTCGTGCTCCAGAAGTGCCGGTCGTGTATTTAGGCACTGTACCCTCAATGACCTCATTCGTCGGTCTCTTGCTTCTGCCTCAGTTCCCTCAACCCTGGAACCCTCGGGAATGTCATCTGTGGATGGCAAGAGACCTGACGGTTGCACTCTGGTGCCTTGGCGACTCGGTCGCTCTCTGGTATGGGATGCCACATGTGTTGACACCTTGGCCCCGTCTTACGTGCAGAGCTCTGCCCGCAAGCCTGGTGCTGCTGCCGATCTCGCCCAGATAGTAAAGTGCCGCAAATACGCATTTCTATCTGCTAATTATGAGTTTGCGGCACTTGCCTTCGAGACTCTGGGCCCCTGGTCTTCAGACACCAAAAAATTCGTAAAGGTGGTGTCTGATAAGCTAATTGTGGCATCAGGTGATATAAGGGCGGGCTCTTTTTTCGCTAAAAGATTAAGCCTAGCTATTCAGCGGGGCAATGCAGCCAGTGTGTTGGGGACAATGCCCAAGGTGGGAGAGCTGGACGCGATACATTTTTTGTAATTATGTAAATATTATGTTATTTCTATTGTAAACTATTTGAAATTAAAGTAGGGTTAAACTTTTTTTATATATTAATTACAAAATATGTTATAATGTAAAGCATAGATAATTAATAATAATAATAGTGTCGACAAAACAAAACAAACAGTCTAACATCTAATAGCAGCAGCGACCGACTCGCGATCCTGTTTCGGAACATTTATTTTCTGGAATTCTAGAATATTCGACTTCATTTGTTTTCTAAATGTGTACTTTGAAGTTAATGTTCGGATAGGAGGATATACAATATATTTGCACGCTACCTCGCTTTAACGCACGCGGAATACGGCGACCGCCGGCTTACGATAGAGATCACAGAGTGCGTACTTGTGAAAAAAGTAGTATTAAGTATAGTATTAATTTAGATATCAATTTGAAATAATACAGCAAATATTAATTACCCGACTGCCCAAGAAAGGAAGGTAATGTTTTTCAAGTGTATGTATGTATGTCCGTTCCTTTGACGCATCCTGTAGCCTAAACAGCTTGACCGATTTCAAAGTGCATGGTTTCGTTAGCTTCGTCTTGATACCTGGAGTGTATAGCATACATTCTATGGTGAAAAATCCAACATGGCGTCCGCAAAATACAAAATATGGTGTCGGGTTTTTGGTTTTTAAATACTTAAATAGTTTTTTTTTATGTACAACGGGTTAGCACTTGACCTCAATCACACCTGATGTTAAGTGAAGATGAGGTCTTTGGTGGAAGCGTACTGACCCGGAAACCCCATCTTATTTGGGGAACTGGCTATCTTATCTCTGACAACCGGATCACAACAATGCTATTAACATTGCTGTTTGGCGGCAGATTTAGATAAGATGGTGGTAGCTAGCCAGGCGGACATTTAAAATGCCCTACCACCAACCAAACCGAGTACCGATCGAACCCGCAACCTCCGAATCGTAACTCAGTGTTGTTTACATAGAGCCACGGAGGCGGTATGTATGTATGTCCGTTCCTTTGACGCATCCTGTAACCTGTTCCATCACTAATACCACAAAATAGAGTTTACGTATTTTTTGCTAATATCTAATTACCTACATGATAATGATTATAATAAGAATCGTTTATTTGATTCATTTAGCGGTACACACACCATACATGTTAGATGACAATGAACACACAAGAAATTGGAACTGAAAAGGAAGTCACTACAAAGTCCTTAACAATGGTGTTAAAAAGCGTAGGTATAAGGGGTTTTGTCTCAGATT
The DNA here is from genome assembly GCA_949316235.1 of Oegoconia quadripuncta. Taxonomy (NCBI): domain Eukaryota; kingdom Metazoa; phylum Arthropoda; class Insecta; order Lepidoptera; family Autostichidae; genus Oegoconia; species Oegoconia quadripuncta. Next base: position 3,337,816 of record OX438757.1, on the reverse strand, counting down.
AGAATGTGGGGTTATCGGGACGACAACTCCACTCATTATTAATCTGTGGCATCATTCATCATTTTCAGGCACCATAGAGCACAGTTTCCGATTATTATAGCATAAAAGTAGAGTTATAAAATTGTAGAGTCTATTTTCTATTCATATCACGTATAAATGATAATTGTTTTACTACTTAATAGCAATAATGGCCAATTAAACCTACATGACACGTAACCAACCTAATGATTATATCATCACAATTTTACACAAAGCTTAATTACAGTGGCTAGTAGGTGTGTAGGCAAAAACTTAATTATTGTACCTTATGTAAGTGCCATGGTAGATTTTGTCACCGTATACGTAGATGCATAGAGACAGGAATAATAATATTACTTAGAATTTAATGTCCTTTTTTTATGCACACCGGGTTCCGTTCGCACTTGACCGAAGGCCGAAGGTGGAAGCGTACTGACCCCATCTTATTTCGGGGACTGGCAACTTATCAACATTCTTACCTCTGACAACCGAAACACAACAATGCTATTAACATTGCTGTTTGGCGGCAGACTTAGGTATCCAGTATTGTTGACGACCTGTTTGGTGTAGTGGTTAGCAACTCTGACCACTATACCAAAAGGTTGCGGGTTCGAATCCCGCTAGGCCCCTAGCGGTATATATTGTGGCACTACTCCTGGACCAGACTTCAATTGATTGTTCAGGAGTAGGCCGCAACAAATAATAAATCAGGAACACTTGATCGAATATAATTGTAATACAAAGGCACTGTTATAAAACAATTTTAAGATACTGGAAGCTCCAGCGCACTCAGCGGAAATATAATACAATAGGGTTATAATATAATAAATTTGACAGAAACGTCCGAGCTTTAGAACTATTGAAAATATAATGACGTTGTTTTGTTCGGCCGTCTGAGTTCGAAATAGGAATTTGAATTTAAATATAGAGAAACGAAAAGGAAAAAAACAAAAAGATTACTAACTAAAATCACCAACGAGACGCAATACCGTCACGTTACAATATATGTTTGTGTGATGAATACGGACATGTGTACCCGAGTTATGGATGTTTTCATTTACCTATAATAAATATTTATTTACAAAAATAATATGTATATATGTAGTATATCAACCATGTGGTATCCACAACACAAGCCTACAGTTGCTTACTGTGGAACTAGATGGTGCTGTGTGTATGTGTAGGGATATTTATTTATTATTTATTAATTTTCTTCGGGTTAGCAGGGTAAAGTTCTCCGAATTGGCAAATTGGGTGAGTCAGTAAACATTATGCATTGGATAACTGATGTGTTGCAAAATACACTAAACATTGGTACATTGTATTCCAGTCATGTTTCTCGCGGGAAAGTTATACGCCGGCGAAAAGTATCACATGTTTATATGTGCATTAGAATGACTTAATTTTTGGCATCAGAAGGATCGCAGAAGGACACTTGTTTGTTTGGGAAAGTAAAGAAAATTCTACGCGAGCGGAACTGCGGCGGTAAACTAGTAATTAATATTTGCTACATTCTTGTGTTCACTTAGCTAATTAGAAACACGACATTGCGATTTTGTTGTATCATATCCACTTAACCTACTTAGTCACTATACTGTGCCAGTGCACTGGTATGTCACACAGCCGGGCAATGAGAATGGGGTCGATGCGGTATCTATTTATTACGGAAAATAGATTTCGTGAGACCGTTTCTTTTATGAGACAACTAATAGTGGAATATTATTTTATAGGTCATGTAAGTATTGACGAATGAGGGTCACCGATATAGCCAAGCGGTTTAGTAAATGGAAGTGGTAGGGGGCAGGTACTTAGCTGGCCGGTGGGGCATTACAGCTCTCGAGTGTATACCACGCATCAGCAAGCGCAGCGTAGGACATCCACTTACAAGATGGGGTCGCGGGTAATCGTTGGACGCAGGGTTCATACCCCACATGTTTAAGTACTCGGTTTGTTTGGTGGTAGGGCATTTTAAATGTCCGCCTGGCTATCTACCACCATCTTATCTAAATCTGCCGCCAAACAGCAATGTTAATAGCATTGTTGTGTTCCGGTTGTCAGATATAAGATAGCCAGTCCTCCAAATGCGTTGTGGTTTTCCGGGTCACTACGCTTCCACCTTCGACCTCATCTTCACTTAATATCAGGTGTGATTGAGGTCAAGTACGAACTATCGTGCGTAAAAAAAATAATTAAGATTCAATAATAAAATACACCGGATCACTAAGTGCTCAATATAATTTAGTGTGAATTCATAATTCACCACGCGAGCCCACCCAGCGACATTGCCGGATTCACTCATACTAGGGGCCACCTGACCGTCAATGTTTACACGCCGGGCGGGGCTTTGTCGGTCACCGACTTGAGTAACTACCTTCAATTATAAACAACTGGGACCGATAGAAGTACGGAAACATTCATCTGGAAAAGCCACTAGTGATCAGCTATCCACTCAGAGGACGGATGACTTAATAAATAAATTCCTCTACAACCGATAACTCAGGAAATGCAAGGGTTGTAGACAGCAGTGCACGTCCTGTGGCTAATATGATGACAATGACCACCCATTCAAGGACTGAACTGCCAGACGTTACTTAACTTCGCTAATCGAAAACGAATTGTGACACTTGACCGTACAAATGATCCGGTAGTACGGATTGCCTTTACCCTCTTAATATCGGGCGGATTTTTTGTTGCGAACCCGCTGTGGCTAGCCATAATAATGCGCAATCTTACAGAATAATCAACAATGAACTGCGCAACCTGCATTTATTTACATCGCCATTGCAGTGAAAACAAACCGGTCAGAGAGGAAAGCCAGCGCTATCTTGGTATCAATGGCAATAATTTGTACTCAGGGCTTGGTGCAAACATTTGTGGCGGAGACGTTTTCGGTCGTGGTATTCCACTATAAGGTTAGGTGCAGTCAGATCTAGAATCAGGTGACCTTAGGTATGTGACATTTTCATACGAGTGTCTTTGTAAGTTGGTGCATGATCTACGGGGAGGCTTGATGACATTGGTGTCGATTCGGATGTACACCAACTAAACTAAACTAAATCCGGTTTTAAAGTGGTACTGTCTATTTCTCCCTGGAACAGTACGATGCGACGGCACCACTCTAAAACTGGTTTTATTTTAGTTTAGTTGGTGTACATCCGAATCGACCCATTGACATGTTTTTAATAAGAGTTTTAGAGAGAATTAAGAGTCACTAATATGAAGAGTCGGTTTTCGTTTAATATACCGAACATTCGCACTAGGAAGTTCGATTCATTCATCATCCGAACAGCCAAGACATTTGTGCTCCCTTCCTGCGTCACCCTTTCCTGAATTCTATAACCTTGGGATCTTCAAGAGCAGAGTTAATAGGCATTTACTGGGATCGCGTGCTTCATCTTCGACCACATCGTCACTTTCCATCAGGTGAGATTGTGGTCAAATGCGATTCCAGTCAATCATAAAAAAAAAGTTGTCGTTTTGGACAGGCTAAGGGCACGGAGCTCATGCAGCCAATTTTTTTATTTACGCGGATGGAGTCGCGACTCGGTAACTAGTTTGAGCAAGATCATTGAAAGTTAACGACCTAAATTGCTAACTAATCCGAGATTGCATGCCCAGGGACCATATACGCTTCCGCCTATAATTTTAACCCTATACTTATTTATTCATACCATAGTACCTGCCTTAACTGTTGCATTCATGACCGAATAGAAACCCGATTGGCATAACCACGCCCTGAAATATATACGTAGCTCTTTTAAATATTGAACTAGTACCTACCACAGAATTAATACAGTATGCCAGTGCTATTAATCATACTGACTCATCAACTTCTTTCAATACCAAGATAGTGATGGCCTGTTGAATTGTCAATCTATAAGTCTTAGTACCTATAACTACTCGCTTCACACTGAGACAAAACTAAAGGACACACAAAAATGGCGTAGCAAAGTGTTTTTTTTTGGAGGGAACTCAGCGAGTGATGTTGCATTTTTTTGTTTTTATTTATTGAAATTTGTGCATTCTGAGTTTTGAAGATTAATAAAGGCATAAATAAGTGCATAATAAAAAGCATTGTTATTTTCCGGTTATCAGAGATAAGATAGCCAGTTCGCCAAATATTTGGGTTTCCGGGTCAGTACGCTTCCACCTTCGACCTCATCTTCACAACATTAGGTGTGATTGAGCTGAAGTGCTAACCCGTTGTGCATAAAAAAAATATGCCGCAAAAATTCGATAAGGGATTCGAATCCGCAACCGTTCGTTTCGCTGAGGGTCACTATCCACTATACTAATAGGTTGTTACAGTTATAGCGCATTTATTATTTTGCTTAATAACATTTATTTCAGAGATAATTGACCTGGAGTATTGAATTTACAGTCCAAAAATCCTATACATGAATAATGAAATAAAAACCTAAGCCTAACCTGAAAGAAAAAAAAAGCTGCACGTGAGAAAGTCTCCATTACTAAACTAACATCAAAAAGCTCTCTGGTTCTAACGCGTTTTGAGCGGTAGCTACTTTTGATGAATGACAACTCCGTGTTAAATCCTCTCTTTAAGTATTTCCTTATTTATATACATATTTATTTATATGTATTATTAGCATGTAGGTTTTATTAAGGTATAGATATGTATTATTATATATTATTCTTATTACTTATATATATTTATTAGTGTGTAGTGTAGGTATTCTCTTTAGTTTGAATTTGCTGTAATTTGTATACGCCCAATCTGCTGTTTTCTAACTAACCTTATGGTTGACTGGAAGAAATCCCTCTTTGGGATAAGTCCGCCGTTGTACTCAATTTATGTATCAATGCAAAATTAATGTATTGCCTTTTATACAATAAAGCGTTTATAAACAAACAAACAAACCTATTGGCCGAACGATAGTAATAATTAGTGTATCTTCATCATTTTTAATCACCTCCGTGGCTCAATGTAAACAACATTGGGTTTACGATTCGGAGGTCGCGGGTTCGATCCCCGGATTAGCGGATTCGTTGGTGGTAGGGCATTTTAAATGTCCGCCTGGCTAGCTACCACCCATCTTATTTAAATCTGCCGCCAAGCAGCAATGTTGATGGCATTGTTGTGTTCCGGTTGTCAGAGGTAAGAGCGCCAGTCCTCCAAATGTGTTGGAGTTTCCGGGTCAGTACGCTTCCACCTTCGACCTCATCTTCACTTAAAATCAAGTACGAACCCGTCGTGCATAAAAAAAATCATTATTACCTCAACATACTACATTTGCATATGACCAATCACCACGCTGTGCTTGTGGGTCGGTTGTGGACAAATTTCAGTTCTGCAATACAGACTTGCAACTAATTTCTCTGTTAGTGCCCTTCAGTACTGATATAGTGTTGTTATCTTCTTAGTCACGTTTTACAAGACATGGGAATGGTTTGTTGTCAGATTCCAGGGAATATCTGACTGATGTACATTACTTTGTTGGATGTCTTTCAAAAATCTATTAGTTCCACGACCTAACGCGAAACACCTGATAATCTAGGGTCAGTGCTGTGGTGGTTGCGGTTAACTTTCTTAAGCCGTATTTTGCGAGACACGAGAATGATTTGTGGTCACATTCCAGAAACTTTCGGACTGATGTACTCCTGCTTCGTCGACATTTTTTTATAAATCTATTATTTTCTTGTCGTGACAGAACAGTTTGTGTGTCGGGAACAGTTTGTGGTCAGAGTCCTGGAACATTCGGACTGATGTGCCTTGCTTAATTATCTTCCTTTTATTAATCTGTTATTTTCATAACCCCAGTACCAAAAACCTCCTACCAGTCTAGGATCAGGCAGTTAGCTTCGTGATTAACTTTCTTGGTGGCATTTTGCGACACTAGATTCCAGGAACTGTCGAACTAATGTGCTTTACTTCGTCGCTTTTATTATTACTTTCATGATCTAATACCACCAAAAACCTGCCACCAACCCAGGATTAATGCTTTTATTGTCGCCATTAACTTTCTTTGTCGCATTTTGCGAGACAGGAAGGGACCTCTGACGGTTTGTGATCAGATTCTTTTTCATTGCCAGGAGCTGACGGACTGAACACCTTACACCGTCCACTCTCTTTTCTAAATCTATTATTTTCATGACCTAATATCACTATGGTGTTTCCATTTGCCACGTTACCGTTCACAATGCAGTGTAATAGCTCATGAATATTAACGATGTTGTGTCTGTCTGTCGTTCCGCTAGCCGTTTCAACACTTTCGAACATGTGTCGGTGCGAAGGCTTTTTTTTTCAAGTAAAAAAGGTGGTTTTTCGCTTTGGTTGGGACATTGATGTTATTGATGGATGACCAAGCTAACATTTGGTAGAATTAGAGCTCTGATTGATACGTAGTAAACAAATTGTTATTACCTGGACAGCAACAGCGGATCCAAGGGGTTATAGGGGCGATGACTCTACTCTGGGCACAAGGTCTTTGGGAAAACACTCTCAATCCGTAATACTAAAGACTTAAGGTTTTTCTTTTTAATTAGGTCTATTATGGAGCCTGTTCAGGCAAGACTCTCCCTGAGTCCAAAGTTGGATCCGCCTTTGCTGGGCAGTCACCTTCGGTAATGTATGCCAATGTAAAGTTAAACAGTAATCTTTGTATACTATGTATATACTTCGGCCTCATCATCCCTGAACGTAATGTCTGATTGTGGACAGGCGCAACTTACATAAAAGTCACGACCTTCATTCGGCACCCCGGTCAGAGGATATCCCAAGCTTAATCGTTTGGGTATTCGAAACATTAATAAGTAGTTTAATGCTTCGAACAACATCAACGGTTCATCTTTCGAAATATACAGAAATGCACACATAAAAGGCGGTGAGGTGAGACCATCCGTTGCAATGCGCAAATCTGTTGATTTTTTTAGAGTTGAGTCCCATTGTCAATAGGTAATTCATACAATGTTGATATACAAAATCTTTCGTTCCTTAAAAAATATTATTATTAACATAAAATATCAAAGTATTTGACGACCTGTTTGGTGTAGTGGTTAGCAACTCTGACCACTATACCAAAAGGTTGCGGGTTCAAATCCCGCTAGGGGCATACGTTTGTGTGATGAATACGGACATGTGTACCCGAGTTATGGATGTATTTATTTATAATAAGTATTTATTACAAAAAAAAATGTATTTATGTAGTATATCAACCATCTGGTATCCACAACACAAGCCTGTAGTTGCTTACTGTGGATTTGGATGGCGCTGTGTGTATGTCTTAAGGATATTTATTATATTTATTATTTATATTTATAATGATAATCATCCATGGACATAACCAGCTCGTACACATGCCACCATTAATAATGAAATAAATTAGAAGAGCCGTATTCCCGAACGAGTACGACATTGGAACCTTCAAGAAACGAGCCTACACCTTTCTCAAAGGCCGGCAACGCATCTGTGACCCTTTTGGTGTTGCGGGTGTCCATGGGCGGCGGTGATTGCTTTCCATCAGGTGACCCGCATGCTCGTTTGCCGCCCTCTCATATTAAAAAAAAATAAACAGACAAACAAACAAAATATTCTTTATTGTACAACAATAAGAAGCATACAAAAAAATAAGAAAAGAGGAAAGTACAATTTGGCGGCCTTATCACTAAAAGCGATCTCTTCCAGGCAACCTTTGGGTTAAGAAACATTTTTTAGAAAGAGCAAACATTAGTTTCTTTCTTGTTTGTTCTTAGTGGAATATTGTTCTTTGAACAAACTGTAGCTTCAAAAATATAAAATACGACTACTTTGTCGGTGTACACAGAAAAATAATTATGAATTATTGAATTTGACGTTTGACTTTAAAGTCGCCTTTTCCGACACTTACGGACTTTTCGTGCGTGTCGTAAAAGGCGAGTTGGTTTAATTCTTTTTACGCGTGTAAACCACAGTTGTGAAATAAACAAATTTCAATACTTATATACGGGAACATTAGAGATTGATACCAATAACATTAAGACAGATAGGTTGTGTAAGAAACTACATTTTATCTAGGTTAGGTACAGAGTTAGGTCTTCCTATATTTATCTACACTGATAACATCATATGACCTCCTGCATCTAGACTAGATTTTAGACAGATTCAGATCGAGACTTGACTGATTAGTTGTGTGTGAATAGATAGAAGATTTGTCGCGAAGGGAGTAGGAAGAGCAATCCCATTTCCCAACTAATAATAAAAATTGCGAAAGTTTGTGTATGTATCTTTGTTACCTCTTCGCGCCTAAACGCTGCTAATACCCGCTGCTCAATTTAACCGATACACTTCTCGCCGAAAATTGAATTTCCATCCACATCACCTGGATGAGTGGAAGTCTACCACGGTACGTTTCTCAAGAAACTTCTTACCACGTACAACCACCCTGTGGAACGGATTTCCGGCAGCGCTATTCCCGAACGAGTACGACATTGGAACCTTCAAGAAACGAGCCTACACCTTCCTCAAAGGCCGGCAACGCATCTGTGACCCTTTTGGTGTTGCGGGTGTCCATGGGCGGCGGTGATTGCTTTCCATCAGGTGACCCGCATGCTCGTTTGCCGCCCTCTCATATAAAAAAAAAACGGCTGGACGCTTTTTTATGAAATTTGGTTGGTAGACAGATTAGAACCTGGATTAACATATAGGCAATTTTTTTTTGCTGTACCGATTTTGATTAAATTTTCCACGCGGACGAAGTCGCTGGCGGAAAGCTAGTGGTTATCTATAAGTTACATGAAAAATTCTGTTAATTCAGACTGATAAAGGATTCAGAATGATGATTACAGATAAACATCCTTGGACATATACATAGCGCCATCTAGTTCCGCATTAACAGACTAGGGTTGTATTATGGATAGTTGATAAACTACACGAATATATGTTTCATGTTTTTAGTTTTTTGGACACTATAATTTTTAAGGGGAGATTACATAGGTAATACAGTCATATTATTTAATGCATTATCATTGTACATAGGTTAGTATCTTATGTTATCGAGCAGTAGGATAGGGTACTGCGATATTATGAGGTAATTGTTATTGATACTTACAAATATTATTCATATGAAATGAATCCTGAGGGAAACTTTCGCATACGCTAGACGTAAGTGGATTGCAGTCCTATGTGTCTTTGCGACGTAAGTGCAGTAAACGCAAAGCAGACGTATGTGTCTCCAGTCGGGAGTTGGTGCGGAACGCAAGGGACTGTGAACTGTCAGATTTTGACATAAAGATAAATGACATTCCTCTACGTTTTTTTTTACAAATGAAATTCTTGTACATTTTTTACCATATTCAGCCAACATCACTTCTAATTAAGCAGTTGATGCAAATGACGGAAACATCGAAAACCACATCGTAACTGACAGGAATGTACTCACGGCGAGGCACAAAAATTGGGTGACCGTGAATTGTGAAGGTTGTTAGAACGGTAACAATGATTGATGTTACAATATTTCATAAATTATAATATGTACGAGTATGTAGGTACAATACCTAAATAGGTAGAGTTCGATACTGTACGTACATGCCTGTAAATACTCGTATATGCGCTTCTAACACACACGGGTGAAATCTTCCCCTTCATATCGGGAGGTATACCCACTGAAACGCGCGGCAACCTCGGCTTACCTGGGTACGCTTAGGCGGTTGGTGGATTATGGCCCGTAGCAGTTCAGACATAGATAAGACTGTCTATAATGTAAATAATTAAAACAACTTTGAGGTACATTTGTTGCCGTTTACATTAAAAGAAGAGCGAAAAAAAATACATCGAGGCGTCTCGTGTCCAGAGTATATAGAGGAATTCGGATCGTTTTGTAGCCCAGGGAAAATACGATAAAAAATTAGCTTAGCTAGACATAATTCAGAACCGACTTATGTAATTGCTATCTTATAGAGATATATTAGAGATGTAATTTTGAATAATTAAGCCTAAAAAAAACGAGCGCTTTGTCTAGATTTTTTTAGAAAACCCCATTTTTAATTTGTATCTTAATAACAGTAATTTCTAACTCATATTTAATTAGGTAGACTTTTGTTAAACACAGTTAACTCATTGATGGATAAAAAACTAAGCATGTTATAATTAGGCATGTACCTATGTGTTTTAGCTGAAAATATCGGCGAGCTGCATTGCTTAAGAAATAAAATGAGAACTAATATTTTGTAACGATAATTTCCCTAAATGTTTTGAATTTAAAGAAATACCCATCAATTGAGCATTTTTTTTAAAGAAACACATTTTTCAACTGTAACTTATTTAGTTACTTACTTAGTACTTGCGTTTCTTACAAATGCTTAATTTTTAGCAATTGTTACTACATTTACAACACTTTAATAAAAGTTTCCAGAAAATCGTGGTTATTAGTTTTTCCGAGGTCAAACCGTATTTTCCCTGGGCTATTCCATATGACACATTACAACCACATACGGATCGGAACCCTATAAAAGACAATTACATCCAATAGGTACTAACAAATGAGGAGAGAGAAACTTGTCTTTCATTACAATAACGCCATAGACCATGTGGAGCGAGGTCATTGACCATTAAAACTATAGCTTTTGACATACCAGCAATAATTAAAAATGTGCATGCGCTATAACCTCTCTTAAAATAGTCTTTCGTCATATACAATTTTCATGTTACTCAAAGCTTAATTGGCGATGTCATGATGACATCTCCTTCGTGATCTTCACTTGCCCATGGTTACCTATGTAACCTAAGTAAGTAAGTCGGGCAATGTGCAGCAAATCTGTTTATGGGCTAGGTCTTTGTGAGAGTACTCTCAATGTATATATACGTAAGAAGGTTTTTGTGATATTTGCCTCATTGCTAAACAATAAAATGTTACCAATTTTAAATCGACTTCAAAAAAGGAGGAGGTGTAATTAGACTGTATTTTTGTATGTTAAATTTGTTTCGTTAATTGTTAACCGATTTATAACCTACGACGAAAAACTAAGGGTGTTATGTGTTTGACCGCATTGTGTGTGTGTTTAGTATTTGTCCGGAAGTATCTTACGACGACCTGTTTGGTGTAGTGGTTAGCAACTCTGCCCACTATACCAAAAGGTTGCGGGTTCGAATCCCGCTAGGGGCATATTGTTTGTGTTGAATACGGACATGTGTACCCGAGTTATGGATGTTTTCATTTATAATAAGTATTTATTTAAAAAAAAAATATTTATGTAGTATATCAACCATCTGGTATCCACAACACAAGCCTATAGTTGCTTACTGTGGAACTAGATGGCGTTGTGTGTATGTCTAAGAATATTTATTATTTATTATTATTTATTATCTTAGTATTGCGTGAACTGATTTGAGCGCGGTTTTTTTACAGCACCTATACCTAAATCCTAAACGAGGAGACAGGTTCATGTTTAATACAAATCCACAAAGAAAGATTGCCACAAAAGTTCATTTTACTGCATCTGTCTTAAATAAAGATATAAATATAAATGTCTTTGCATATACACACAGTGCCATCTAGTTCCACACTAAGCAACTAGGCTAGTATTATGGATATCAGATTCCCGCGGAACAACAAATTTTGCAAATATGCGAAGTCATCTTTAAAAGGTGAAGATTACTTATACCCACTGCAATTATTTGATTAGTAACAAAATAAGTACCCAATTACCTACTGTGCAAATGCAATCGTTCACACCAGCTGTGAAAATTTGGGTCGAAACCGAAAATTGGGTCGGGTGGCGATTCACACCACAAACGGTTCGCACCGCGGTGTGAAACGACCCATTCAATTTTGACTATTCAACAGACCATTTGGTTACTTCATTTTAAAAATCATATTAATCACTCCAACTAAGCTTACTTAATCTAAGACTGAGTGGTTCACCATAAAGCCCTTTACTTACCTACTTTGTGTAACTTAAGTAAATTTCGGTAATATTACTCTTTAACCGACTTCATATCACTATTGGTCCAGTAGACCAGGGAAAATACAGTTTTCCCCCCCCCCCGATTTTCTTGAATTGCTAAAAATTAAGCATTTGTAAGAAACGCAAGTACTAAGTAAGTAACTAAATAAGCTAAAGTTGAAAAATGTGTTTATTTAAAAAAAAATGCTAAATTGATGGGTATTTCTTTAAATTCAAAACATTTAGGGAAATTATTAGTTCTCATTTTTATTTCTTAAGCAATGCAGCTCGACGACAGTTTCACCTAAATCACATGCATGCCTAATTATAACATGCTTAGTTTTTTATCCATCAATAAGTTAACTGTGTTTAACAAAAGTCTGCCTAAATAAATATCAGTTAGTATTTATTGTTATTAAGATACAAATGAAAAATAGAGTTTGCTAAAAAAATCTAGACTAAGCGCTCGTTTTTTTTAGGCTTATTATTCCAAATTACATCTCTAATATACCTCTATAAGATAGCAATTATATAAGTCGTTTCTGAATTATGTCTAGCTAAGCTAATTTTTTACCGTATTTTCCCTGGGCTAGAAAGCCTCCTGTACAAAACGATCCGAATTCCTCTGTACACTCTGGACACGAGACACCACATTGTATTCTTTTCGCACTTCTTTTAATGTAAAAGGCAACAAATGTACTACAAAATTATTTGAATTATTTACATTATAGACAGCCTTATCTATGTCTGAACTGTACCCACGTACTCCCGTACCGTATACCGTACCGTATTTTTACCGTATTTTCCCTGGGCTACAGTAAGGATACACTTTTAACTGAGGTACTATGATCTTAAAGGTCGTGATTTTTTGCACATGGATAGAGTACCAGTTAGTGATAGAATAAAAATGTTTTCTAATAAATCGGTAGCTTGCTTTAGATAAGTATTTAGTAATAAAACATAGACTATTAGATTAAAATTACAACTGTGAATTTCATTGCGTCGGAGAATATACTTAAAACTCCTGTAACCATTTTCAAAAAACCGATCAATAACATCTTTAGATTTATGAAAAATTTCACTGAGTGCAAATATCACGATTCAATAAACTATTTTTGGAAAATATGAAGTTGTCATTGTAAATTTTTTTTGGAAAATTGTTTTACGAGCTCTTAGCATCTTCTACAACGCAAAAAGGCCGGCAACGCATCTGTGACCCTATTGGTGTTGCGGGTGTCCATGGGCGGCGGTGATTGCTTTCCATCAGGTGACCCGCATGCTCATTTGCCGCCCTCTCATATAAAAAAAAAAAAAAAGTTCACAGCGGTAACTTTAATTTAATATTGTAGGTTTTATAACTAAATACCTACACTACACCTAAAGCAAACTCTTGATCCGTTAGAAAATATTTTTTACAATATCACTGATAGGTACTCTGTCTATGTACAAAAAATCAGGGCCTTTCAGATTATAGGAAGTTACACCCCTAAATATGCATATCTTGACTGGACTAATAAAATTGTCCTGACTGACTGACCCAGTGATTATCGCACGCGTGTGGACCGATGGTTGATAATAAAACGAATTTGATTAAAAATTATATTCTCAAGTGGATGACAAGTAACTTTCTTAGATCAATTTAATAAATTGCCCCAACTTTCACTTGCAAAACTAAATTGCAAACGGAAAATTTTCGATCGTTGACTGCATAATTGATTCAATTTACCTTATCATCTGAATTAGTCTATTGCAGAATGAGTTTAATCCAGCCCCCGTAGCATGACATCGTTTGTCGCGCGCGACGCGACGTGAGAGTGTGATAGTTGTATATTTCCTCAAACGAGTGACCAGGACAAATATAATCTCGCGCGACATAAACGTTTATCGCGCCTGGCATGCTACTAGTGTTATCTTTCATATACTTTTTTTTATGCACATAACGGGTTGGTACTTGACCTCAATCATACCTGATGTTAAGTGAAGATGAGGTTGAAGGTGGAAGCATACTGACCCGGAAACCCCAACACATCTATCTAATACCTAACAACCGGAACACAACAATGCTATTAACATTGCTGCTTGGCGGCAGATTTAGATTAGATGGTGGTAGCTAGCCAGGCGGACATTTAAAATGCCCTACCACCAACCCAACCGAGTACTTAAATATGTATCCGCAACCTCCGAACCGTAAACCAAATATTGTTTACATTGAGCCACTGAGGCGGTTAAAAGATTTAACAATCAATGAAATATATTATTTTATAGTAATACACAAGTAACGTGCAGGTGGTTACAGGTATTTCTTTGATCTCTGATCTGATAGAAATACAAATATTTATGTCGTAGGACAGATACTAGACAGTCAACATTTAAGACATCATGACAAGAAGACGAGGAGCATAATTCCTAATCCATACGAATACCTAACTAGGTAGTGAACGAATATATCACTGATATAGCCCAGCGGATCAGTTTTTTTAAGCACAACGGTTGCACAGTTCAAGGTCAAGAGACGAGAATTCCCATTAACGGTGACGCCACCCTTGACTTGAATAATTTTCCCCAAGGAATTTTCATCGAATTCGATCAAAAAATGGAATCCCATACAAAGTATACTGTAGTTTCAGAATGAAACCACCTTTGGCATGGAAGTTAAACAAGTTTTTTTTATGAACAACGTGTTGGTTCTTGACCTTAATTACACCTGATGTTAAGTGAAGATGAGGTTGAAGGTGGAAGCGTACTGACCCGGAAACCCCAACACATTTGGGGGACTGGCTGTGTTATACCTAACAACCTTAACACAACAATGCTATTAACATTGCTGCTTAGCGGCAGATTTAGATAAGATGGTGGTAGCTAGCCAGGCGGACATTTAAAATGCCCTACCACCAACCAAGCCGAGTACTTAAACCTGTCCTGTACCCCGCTGGGGATCGAACCCCAATGTTGTTTACATTGAGCTACGGAGGCAGTTTGAGTTTCGGCTGAACTCGGCGATGGTTCCCAGTGGAAAGTTGTTCGTAATCAGGAGTGGAGTCCCCAGTAAACAGGAATTACACGAATTATATTTCACCCTGTATATTGTGGCCAACAAAACAGCTCAAATTTTAAACACTTCGTGGTCGCTCTCGTCTCTTCCACACCTCGAGCTGCGAATGATTCGAACCTCACGAATTCGATCAGGTTGCGACATTGTTATTAGAACTGGTATTACAATCTTATTGTTGCATATTTATTGTTATGCAAAACTCATATCAATATAAATAACACTGGTTTGTCTCGATTCAAATTGTGTAAGTACGCATTTCGATTGAATTCTTTACATTTGACCTTCTAACACAGTGGACGACTATTTCTATTAATAATGTAGTATATACTGCCCGACTGTCTCAGGTAGGAGGGTACTATTTTTCGAGTGTAAGCAGCAATTTTAATAGCATTGTTGTGTTCCGGTTGTCAGAGATAAGATAGCCAGTCCCCCAAAAGTGTTGGGGTTACTCTTACATTTTACATTTTATCTTCCTTACATACACCTTACATTTTATCTTCCATTTTATCGTAAAAATCCAACATGGCGCCCGCAATATACCTACAAACTTTGTTGTCGGGTTATTTATCTTTCTATTTTGTTTTTATATTTTTTCATATAACATTTACTGCACAAAAAATCTAACTAATATTATAAATGCGAAAGTTCGGATGTTTCTTTGTTTGTTTGTTTGTTTGTTGCTTAATCACGGCGAAACGGATGGACGGATTTGGATGAAATTTGGTGTATGGGTAGAATATACCCGGGATTGAGACATAGGATATTTTTATCCCGATAAAGGGAGTAGTTCCCGCGGGATAAACAAATTTCTGCGATATAGTTATTCTAGTAATTCTATAAAACCAGCACTCATACCTTAACAGTTAGATATTTCCAAAGTCTGGTAAAGAGATTGAGCAACAAACATCCAAACATTCGCATTTATAATATTAGTTATATTATATATATATATATTTTTTTTTCTTTTTTTTTTCATGAGTACCTACACGTCACTCGCTTTCTGTGTCATGCATGTGGTGAAGTGAAGGTTGAACCCTTGCACAGACCATGGTCTTTTTGGGTAACTACTGCAACACCTTTTACTGAGTAAACGAGTACTGGGGTCTAATTATTTTTTTTTATGCATAACGGGTTGGTACTTGACCTCAATCACACCTGATGTTAAGTGAAGATGAGGTCGAAGGTGGAAGCGTACTGACCCGGAAACCCCAACACTTTTGGGGGACTGGCTATCTTATCTCTGACAACCGGAACACAACAATGCTATTAAAATTGCTGCTTGGCGGCAGATTTAGATAAATAGATAGATTTGTAAGCTGGAATGGTGTATATTAATGTTAATACATTAAATATATAAGTAAATAAATAAATAAAATAAATTCAATATAGGTGATATTAAATATCTAAATTCAAACGAATCGTTTAGTAGACAGTAGCACTCGTTTACAATTTCTGATGAGGTGACAGTCCTTGGATCCCATGCACATTGGAACTCCCGTTTTTGTGCAATTTTTTGTATTGAAAGCAGTCGTCAAGCCAAGACGGTGGCCTACAGTGTAGGCCTGTAATCACTGAGTATCGTTTATTCCTCCGTATTAGATCCGTGTGGCGGATTATTGTCCTTACGGCGAAGTTTGGGCCTTGTGGAAAAATAAGGCTGTTGCTGTGCGTATGAACACCGCCGCCTCCGTGGCTCAATGTAAACAACATTGCGTTTATGAATCAGAGGTCGCGGGTTCGATCCCCAGAGGAGTACATACATATTTAAGTATTCGGTTTGGCCTGGCTAGTTACCACCATCTTATCTAAATCTGCCGCCAAACAGCAATGTTATAATAGCATTGTTGTGTTCCGGTTGTCAGAGATAAGATGATAAGATAGCCAGTCGCCCAAATAATATGTTGGGGTTTCCGGGTCAGTACGCTTCCACCTTCGGCCTCATCTTCACTTAACATCAGGTGTGATTCAGGTCAAGTGCTAACCCGTTGTGCATAAAAAAAAAAAGAATCGACTAGTAAGGCATTAATTTCAATAACAAAAAGATTCTTCAATAACCATTGATGTATCGTTTAGTTAGTTATTCCAAATATTCATGTACAGCAACGATGCATAACTGCATCTCGTGTGATACGGAAGAGAGAGAAAACGTCACATTATCAGCATTCCTTGTAAGGAAGTTATAACCATGCTTACTTCACAATACAAGCGATGCTAATGCAAAGATGTGTTTCGAAAACGAGTCTACCGGCTGCCTGGGGAAGTATGGTAAGGTTCTCCTAATCTATAAAATAGGATGTTAGATTTCTATGTTACCGCCTGAAGCCTAAACGGCTTGATTGACTTTAAAGTGCAAGGTGACCTAAATTCGTCTTGAGACCCAAAGTGTCGTAGAATATATTTTATGTTAAAAAGATCCAAAATGGTGCCCGAATGACACAAAATATGCTATCGAGGTTTTTGGTGTTTTTACTTACATTGTTATTAAACCTAAGCATAAACGGTTTGATTGACTTTAAAGTGCAAGGTGACCTAAATTCGTCTTGAGACCCAAAGTGTCATAGAATATATTTTATGTTAAAAAAAATCCAAAATGGTGCCAGAATGATACAAAATATACTATCGAGATTTTTGGTGCTTATACTTATATTGTTATTTTAGACCACTTATCCAATCATCCTGTCGCTATAACTCAAATATATACGATAAATTTTAACACAATTTTTCTGATTTCTACATCAAAAGGACGCCCCCAATTTTGAGACACACCATCTTTTGACTAGGAGAGGGTTTGGCTATATATCACACAGATCCAGTGCGTTTTCAAGTCTTATCCCGACTTCATTTTAAAAACGGCAGCGGGACGAAAACTATGTAACAATCTTCCGAAGCACGAAAATACCCATCAAGTTCTTCAATGTTAAACTTTGTCAAGATTGCTAGAAGATGATATACTACTTTTCTCTACGAGAGAAAATCCAAAATTAGTCAGACCAAAAGCTCTGGAAATGATCTAATACTTGTTGCATTTAGATTTAAATCTAGAATTCATAATAGATAATGCAAATAATTGATCTTTCGAAATCTATCTTAAAGCTAGCAATTTCTGAGTTGCGCCTTGTGCAGGTTGATGAGGTTCGTTGCTGTACAACTTCGTAAAAATAATAAATACCTATATCATTATAATTTTTACATTGAACAGGACGTTTTGATTGTCATGTGAATGTTGATTTTTAAATAATACATTTGTTGTGTTTTGTTTTTGTAAGAATTTTGATTTTGAAACAATATACACATAATACGTATATGTTTTTATTTTCAAGCCTACCATTTTTGAAACGATATTTCAAGTTGTAGGTTGAAAATGGAAAAAACTAATTTTATCCTGAGTGTGGTCATTTTGCGAATGGGACAAAATGCGAATAGGACCAAATGGGAATGGGACGGAATGCGAATGGGACCGAATGCGAATGGGACCATTTTTTAATTCGTGACGAAATATGAATGGGACGGTATGCGTCAAACCCGTATTACTTTAGCATTCGCAATGTCAGTGTGTTCCCAGCATTAGTGCATCGCAATACTTGCCAGGTTCAACGACCGAGTGCAGCTGCTTAAGGAAACTTGTCCTGTTCATTACCAACACTTGGATTGATTACATAATTAGCTATTTACATTTTAACTCTGTCCACTGCAATATGTTATAACTGCATTAGGTACTAGTTAGGGCGATGCAAATGCTCTTAGGAAATACTTTGTATACTTGTAGTAGTATCATCATCTATCTATCACTGGAGATCCATTGATGAAAATAGGCCGGCCCTATAGACTATCAGAGCGACTAGTTCAAAGCAGCCGGCATTCAGTGACTTCCCGCGATCTTGTGGATGAATGTTTCATGCTGCGCTTGCGGGTGCGGAGTCGCCATTCTAGAACTTTAATGCCACAAGATCCATCAGATCATCGATCTATCCCTTCAACTTACTAAACCGATGGGCTATGTCGCTGGCATGATGAGTATTATATTAGATATCCATATTATCATAAAGCATCAGTGCACTGCTTAAAGAATGTTTCTTTATTTTTGTGATTCCGTAATTTAAGAAACATCTCTTCTACTCAAAATCTGATTCTCAAATATTCCTGTAATTGACAGCTACGGTTACCTAACGTATTTTTTAAAAGAAATCTTAAATTAGAAGTCCGCACTGTGATAAGTTTAAAAAAATTTAGAGTTCCCAAACAAAAAAATTGCCGAGCGTTTAATAATTGACAATTCAATTTTTTTTAGTTATTTTAGAATATCGGATTTTAGTTAAATCGTAATGTCGGGTCCCATCACAGGCAGTATAAGCCACAGGACGTCCACTGCTGAGCTTAGGCCTCCCCTATTTATTTCCACAGCCACCGATTGGAAGCAGCCTGTATCCAATGACTTCCGCCGACTTTCATCAGGTCGTCGGCCCATCTAAGACAAGAGCTGTGATTCTAATACTATTGTGACAAAATTAGCTATTCTACAAAATCTTTACTTTTCGTCATGTTCTCGATAGAACGTCAAAGAAGCGTTACTATCGAATAGAATGCCGTAGTTTTGTTCAATAATCCGAGATTATGATAGGATTTCAATACAATGTAAAGTCATGGTCTAAAATAAGTAGCAGAAAGCAAACTGAAATAAACTATTCTATCGACACATTATTTAACAATGCCTTGAGCTCGTGGTTCGTAGGCCAATTAATATCAAACTTCAAAACTTTAAACATTTATTTCAACATAAGATATCATTTGTGGATTGTTAATTGAAATTTACTGGAAAAGATAAAAAGGCTTATTGCATTTATCTCTCAGTTAGTATGTCCAAGCTATTACCGCTTTGGAAAGGAAAATCATCTGTGGTAAAGGAAACGGCTCAAGAAAAGCATTGCATTTGTGTTGTCCTTCTATTTTTTTAAAATCTTTATAATGTTTGGGAACTGGTCGAAGTAGGTACACCAAGCTTGCTTGTCATTCAGATAGTCACTAATTTTGTAACAACCTTTTTAGGTAATGTTGTTTAGGCATGATCTTTAATTTTTTTCTTAGTTAGATTAATGATATTCTCAGGGAAAAGATTATAAAAGGCGTATGCAGTGTCCCAATTATGATGTGTTAACTTTGCTTAGTCTGAACATAGGGTAGCCAATTTTCAAATGTAAGTTATGCTTCTAACAATTTTTCGGGAATACAGAAATATTTTTTCGAACGTACATAATATTCTCGTAAAACACACCTATTATATGGTGAAATATCTACTTTGATATGTTTTTACCCACTTCCCCCAGGAAACAAGGCATTGTTTTTCGGGTGTAGTTTTCTATATTATATCATAGGCTATCTAAACCGCTGTACCGAATTTGAAATAGCACCTTATCTAATTTTCATCAATAAAATCTAAAAATAGAAAGCAAGGTGTTCTACAAACCCATCTGACTCTATCATATAACAAACAAACAGACTATTCAATGCAAATAAGAAGAAACTAGATTATAATCGGTGACGTAACATAGACGGAATTACACTTTTTTGAGCGTCATTATTACATTTCTCTGACGCGACGCCTGTTGTTGACCGTATCGAAAGTATAAAATGAGTTTTTGTGGAGCAATCCATTGGTGCGTGAAGTCTGCCCGCTATATCGGTGAATAGATGAATTAATAATTCGCTAAATGCTGTCGATGTTTAGGAAACATTTGCTTAGATGGAGGAAGTCTAATCTTCAGCCTCCGTAGCATGATAGGCGTGATAAACGTTTATGTCGCTCGAAACGGTATTTCTCCTGCTCATTCGCTATACAACTATCCTACTCTCATTCCTACGTCACGAGCGACAAAAGATGTCAAGCTACGCAGGCAGAATGTATTTAGCGATGTTAAATAAATGAAGCCTGTCCATTTACCTGTCTCTATTATTAGTGATGTTTTTATCTGCTGTAGGAATCCTCATCTTCAGCTTGTGTTACATAAATTAAGTCTCTCCTATTTCATGTCTTGAAATTAATTTTGTTTGTATTGAATTAATTATAGTATATTGTGTGCTAAGACATTTGATGAGAGAAAAATGAGCGGAGATGTGAAATTGTTTCCGCTCTAACGTATATAGCTTCGAACGGCCGTAACTTCGGACTTTTTCTTTTGCTAAGAATCCTTTATTTGCATAACTTCAGACGTTCCTTTAGTCCTGTGCTAACTTGTGATGTCCAATTATATACAACAAAAGTAAAATAATGACGATTGGTTTATAATTGACCCAGCAAACTGCAAAAGAAAAAGTCCGAAGTTACGGCCGTCCGAAGCTATTTTCTTGAGAGAGAGACCTCTCAAGAAAATTTCGGACGGCCGTAACTTCGGACCCCCAGACCCCACAGCCGACAATCGAGACCGAGAGGGTCGCGCTCGTAAAAACTTAATTTATTGCTCTCTTGGTTCTTTTGTTAAGTGTTTACTTTAAGAACCACTGTCTCATATAGTTAAACAATCGTAGAAATGTGTTTCAAGCGTTTGTTTAACCATTACTCGTTCGTATTCATCGCACAAACGTTTACCCCCAGCGGGATTCAAACCCAAAACCGTTCATTACCCATTACTGCAATTGATCGTCACATACCTTATCAACCTTAGTGCTCTATAAACCAGATAATATCGCACCGCAATTGCTGAATAGATTCATTACGCAATACATAAACCGGTTCCTATTCCGAAAGGAAGCAATCGCTCTTTAATTATCCACTGAAGCAAACAATCGCGCTGCGTGTTTGCTTTACTTTTTATATTCTACACTAGCTTTCCTCCCGCGACTTCGTCCGCGTGGAAGATTTTATCAAAATACAAACAACAAACTTTCATCCCCTATTTTATCCCCTTGGGGGTAAAATTTATCAAAATCCTTTCTTAGCGGATGCCTACGTCATAACATCTACCTGCATGCCAAATTTCAGCCCGATCCGTCCAGTGGTTTGGGCTGGGCGTTGATAGATCACTATGTCAGTCACCTTTGAGTTATATATATTTAGATGAAATCAATTAAAAAGTAAGGCATTATTAGACGTCACAGATTTGCGGAGGTTTCACAATCAACAATGTAATATTATCGTATTACGTACTTACTCGATGGACTTACCGGTGGACATTCAAAATTTACATTTAAATAAGTTCAAAACCTCATAAAACAGACACTTGGTGTCGATTCGGATGTACATCAACTAAATTAAAACCAGTTTAAAAGTAGTACTGTCCCTTTCTCCCTGGAACAGCATGATGCGACGGCACCATTCCAAAACTGGTTTTAGTTTAGTTTAGTTTAGTTGGCGTACATCCGAATCGACACCATTATTTACCAAAGGCTATTATAACATTTCTATCTGGATGATAAGCAAGCATGGATATAGACAGCTCGGCGATATTCAGTCTAATTATACAATATAATATAATTGTAACCCGAACTTCTTTAAAAGAGCAACCCTTGAGTTTCTTGCTCGTTCTTCTCTGAGGAATCAGCTTTGTGAATGAGCAATAATGTCAAAAACTTTAATAATAAAAAATGTGACGTTATCAAGTGATAATTTTTATCCTACGCATTAAATATTTTTTTGATTTTGATTGTGATGACCTCCGACTAGCTATATATACATAATTAATATTCAGAACATTTACATTTTAAAAATGACCGCCTGCCTAACTACCACGATCTATATCTAAGTCTGCCGCCAAACAGCAATGTTAATAGCACTGTTGTGTTGTGTTCCTCAAGTTTTCATCAAACATGGCTTATAACTCGGTCCCGTATAATCTTTAATATTTACATTGAAATATTTGAAAACCCCTTAGAAAACAAGCCATCAAAACAAAACGGATGGACCGATTTTCATAAAAACATATATAAGAACCACAGCTAGAAAATCTGCTTGCGATTAATGAATACCGCATTCAAATTGGTTCACCCGGTTAAGAGCAACGATGCGCCAGACAGACACACACTTAGCGGTCAAACTTGTTTGCGTCTCTCCCCTCTTTTTGCGTCGTCTCAAGGTCATAATCACCCACAAAATGTTTAATTTCAGTAGTACCGTAATTGTTAGATATACTATGTATTAATGTAATAATTTCTTGGTTATCATAAATAAATAAAATAAGAAGATAATTTTCGAACGTATCTGGTTAAGTGGCGTAAGGAATAGTATAAGACATAGAAACTTATACATTTCATTACATTGCTTAGAAAGTATGTAAAGTACGCACATTAATAAAGAAAAATCTGTGTAGGTACGTTCGCAGTCGCAGCTGGGAATAAACTACTCCAAAGATGCGATTTGCATCTCTAAATTCTTACCGCCATGGCAACATGAGGGTTACCCACGATCGACAATCGGTGACAGATTTTTTGTAGGAGAAAAATGGAAAGCACTGATTGCAATATTTGAACGGCCACGTCCTACAAGAAATCAAGTCACAATATCGGTGATAAAAGTACTAACGAAAAAATCGGTCGATTATCGGTCATACGAAAAGTCGGTCGTGGTTTAATAACCAAGTCCTTTTCCCTGTCTTTTTAATTGTAAATTTTACCAATTTTTTTTTGGTCATTTATTTTGTGCTCTGTGTCCTTTAGAAGTAAAATTTTGATTCAAAGTCAATCAAAAACAGGGTACGGTTAAAGTAGTAAATTTTTAATTTTTTAAGCTACTGCTTGTTCAAAATTCATTTTCCCCTGAGAAGAACAAGCATGAAACTCGAGAGGTTGCTCTTAAAAACAAGTTTTTATGTTACAAAAAGGCACAATTATATTTCATTATTAATTGTGAAATAGCCTGGCATGCGAACGAGCTGGTTACGTCCATGGTTGATTAGCATCCAAATAGTTCGAAATTTTATAATTATGCTTAAATTTGTTGAAAGGAAGATTTTGTGTACATCAGCGGGAATCTTATTGAAAAAACGTATAGGTACCTACATAGCCCTTTGAATGAATTACTGATGTTGCGGAGTCTGCATATGTGACCTGCAAGTTTACCTTTATTTCTTGTATTGACATCATGTATATATATATCATGTTTTTTTTTCTAAAAAAATAAAAATATTTTATTTCAGACAAATACAGGCCATAGGTTGACGACTGGTTGGTGTAGTGGATAGTGATCATGTCAGCGAAACCAACGGTTGCGAATTTGAATCCCGCGACGGATAAATGTTTATGTGATGAATATCAACTTTTATTCCGGAGTCATGGATGTTTATATAAATATTTATGTATGTTTATCCATTATCAAGTATCCATAATACAAGCTTTGCTTAGTTTGGAACTAGATGATTGGTGTAAGTGTCCGAAATATTTATTTATAGGTGTTAGTACAAATTTTACTTACTAAATTATGGCATTTTTTTTTGACATATTAGATTTTCAAAATTTGACATAGGCATGAATTTCTAGTTTCTATTTCTGCTACATAAGTATAAACTGCTTATCTCTGCGTGTATCATATTATATGTAAGGAAGTATGTACGTGGAATTTATCAATCTCATCTGAGAATAAACGGTGTGTGTCGTTGAAAGTGTGCAATTTCTAATTTTGTTGCGTATTTTCTCGCGATGATTGTAAAGTAACTGTACTGTAATAACTTACGTACATAATGTCATGATCTTTATCCCAAATGGGGTAGTCAGAGATAACCCAAACACTAGCGTTTGGCTGTACCAAATATTAAAACAAATCCACGGTGAACCTGGCGAATTTTACAGAAATGTACACTTGAGATCGGCGTTAAAATATTCACATCTATAGATATTTTTTGGTGGAAAGTCCCATTGCCATTTACGACACCCACGCGGGAAGAGACGGGTTGGTTCTATTCTATTTGAGTACCGAAACTGAACAAAGCTGAACAAAAGGTAAGATTTATATATGAGTGCACTTTTTTTTCTGTTATCACACTCGCCAGTAGGTAACAGCAGTTTTTTTCTTTTTTTCCTGTTTTTTTACACACACATATAAGTGTATGACTGAAGAGAACGCGCCTGACTGTGTTGTTTATTTTGAATACCTAAGTGAGAGAGGAGTTGCGCTGAAAACCGGCGCTGTCAATTGCCATACGGCATATTGGCAGCAAATGCTGACGCCCAATCCCTTTGCCACAAATACATTTAATTATGCAAAATGTTATACCTACGAAATTTTCTGTATTTGTTGGCAATCAACACTTTTTCTTTCTTTCTATCTTTTTTTTAGTATTTATTTTTAATTTGAAAGCCGCGAAAACCCAATATCCCATCAACTCAAACGAATTGAAATTCGTCGTTCCGTCGATCTGTTACACGCGGCCGTGTTGACACCATACACAGTGCCTACACAAAGAGTGCGTCTGCGCACAATTAACGTCGGCACGGACGCGTGCCTCGTTCCGTATAACAAATGGAGCTCTTTGCGTTACCACAATAGAACATGAAGATAAGTCTGTGAAATCGGTCGGTTATTTGTTAAAAGTATTTGTCAATTGCATGTCAACATAGAGTTTGCGATGATTCAACGTTTAGGGTTAAGTTGTCACAAGTTTCGCCGGTTTATGTTGCAAGAATACGATACTGTAGTATCTAACATTTGATGTAACAACAGTTCAATTAAAATCCTAGATATACCAGCAATTAGGTTGTTTCCGATAGCCCAGCTGATTAATAAATCGAAGTGGGAGTGGCCAAGGCCCATAGCTTTCAACATTCTAAGAAACCATGCACCTGTAGGTAAGCGCATAGTGAGGGAAGTCCACCCGGTGGACGAATTACCCGATCACAACCCCCTAAGCTTGCTGTATGATTTGCCCACGTCAGCATACAAATACTGTATGCTATGTTTAACGTATGGACTGCCACGACGCAGACACAATTGAAAATCCATTGTCTGAGGAGGTGACCGCGTTGACATTCAATGGAATTTACCTATACTATGAGTCTCGAATTCTAGCATGTAGGGAGACCCTGATCATAGCTCTTTCTAAATCCCGCAATGTGATATTGAGCGTTTCTATGTATGCTATGATATTTTTTAAGCCCACAGGTATAACCCGCATCTGATTCCACGATGAGATCTCAAAGGTAGTTCGTCGTAGCTTAAAGTTCATAGCCACTGGAAATGACATGACCCGCACAACAGAGAGACTAACCATACTGAACTAAGCATAAACATTCATTATTCTTTCTCTTTCTTCATAATAATAATTTGTTCTTCAAGCGTGTCAAAATAGGTGACCCACAAATCACACATACAAAACAAATTGTCTTCACAGATTGTCCCTAATCTCCAATGCTCTGCTTGTCAACTCGGCAACGCAATATGAATTTATGCACCCGCGACCCGCTAGAGGCTATTTGCAATTACACAGTGATTTCAGATGCTTTTTCATGCTACGTCTTGGTGTTTTGAGATGAATCCGTAATTTTGGGCAATTTTGTTGACACGATGATGTAAAAAATGTTTCTTGAATTTATAGACCGATGTGTTGTATGCAGAGTATAGTTTCACATGTTTGTGATTAACTTAAAGTTTTAGAAGGTCTTAGAGGTGTTGTGTATAAGGAATAAAAGCATCAGAAAATCTATATGAGCAGGTGGAGCAGATGCAGACCAAAATAATTATAAATCAGGGTCTAGTATTGTAATACTCGCGAATTCTTATCTCAAGTCCTTTTTCTGGTCCCAAGCTACACCTCTGCCAAATTTCAATGCGATCAGTTCAGTGGTGCATTTGTGAAGTGGCAACAAACATACCTGATCTTATTTTAACTAGTGACTTAGCTTGTGAACTTATCTAGGTCCAAGGCTAGTACTGCCAAATTGGTCCACGCGGAAGAGTTCCGAAAAAAAATTTATGCTATAGTTTCCTATGTGTTCATTAAAAGTTGTATCAGATTGGTTAGTCTACTGTAAGAATGATCATTTCTTATATCAACACACATGGTCATTATCCTCACGAGGTAAACGATAGCATTGTAATATCTCAGTGACATTTTGACAAAGGGGAGACACATTATCTTTAAAAGAATAACATCTACAAGCAAATTCATACGTCTTTAATTCTTAGTCGTGACTAGACGGTTTAGTGCACGTATAAATTGGTTTGAACTTTTGGCACACGATTCTAGTGGCACTAATGTCTGAGTGACTTCCGTGTGATGGGGTTTTAATAAGCTGTATAATCTACAGATCTAGGTAGTATGCTGGATGCTTCGCTTCCTCATCTTAATTTTACTCGTTTTAATAAAATTTTAGAGCCACAGACCTTTTTCGTCGAAAGAGGAATTTTTCGTGTGGCTAGAATCAAAGATGACCGGTCAAAGATGTCTTGTGGTTGTAGCCGATTAGAATAGTAGTTAAGATGTGGTCTCTTGGGAGGCCCGGGTTCGATTCCCAGGCAGGCCATGTGCCAATGAGATTTTAAATGTGCATTTATCCGACTGCTCTTGAACGGTGAAGGAAAACATCGTGAGGAAACCTGCATACCTGAGAAATTAAAATTCAAGGGATGTGAAACCCTTAACCCGCATTGGCCAGCATATACTATGGCCAATAGGTACTCCCTCATTATATGAGGGAAGGCCTATGTGCAGTGAGATGTTTATGTCCTCCCGTGGATGTCGTAAAAGGTAATTTAAAAGATCGAGAGCTTAATAGCGTTCACCAGTGAAGTCATTGATTGGCTCTCAAAATACTGCGTTTGTTAAACCTGGAATGGAAACTAATGCAAGTCGCGCCATGGGAGAGGCCATTGAATGTAAATCCAATAGTGGACTTATCTGGGCAGTTGATGTAAACTAAGTCAATCCCATGTTAGTTCTTTATGTTACAGGTGAACAGACTTACATCCCCATTGTAGCATGTTATACTAGTGAGTGGCTACCTGATAGTATTTTCTGGCCGCGCATTTAGGTTCCCGACTTGACTTAATGACTGCCTTCAATTGAACAACCTGGACCACGGACCTATTTCGATAATAGGTCTGTGATCGAGACCAACTATTTAACTTGCCCTTCGTAGCCCAAGAACTTCATTGCAAAGTGATCACACTTCCAGCGACTAACCGTCTTAGGCGTTGTTCAATTGAAAACGAATGACAACTGCGCCTGCGCCACCAGTGCTTCAAAAAACACTACATCTATAACATAAATGGGAATGTCTACAAAAGTAAGGAAGTAAAACAACTGCAATTGTAGGTTAAATATATAAACTACAATAAGCAATTGAAATAGAATGACTTCATCGCAGAAATCTCACGAATGCAAAAGAATTACTCACTTTCGAAAAGAAATGCCATAAAAAAGTTGAAAACAATGAAATCGCTGCGTCATACGTTTTGTATCTGCTTAGATCTAGGTTAAATACTATGCATCATGCATTCATCTAAATCTAATAAGCTTTAGATATGAAACTAGACTCAATAGAAAAGAAAATAGATCAATCAAAAATCTTCATGCAACTGCCTGTATCTCTAGTTTCACACTAATTAAATAACTCTGGAAATAAGTACACAGTATTATTGTACTAATTTTTATGTAGTATTTTGAAGTGCAGGATGTCGTTAGATTCGTCTTAATCGAACATGACGTGAGCAAAATAAAATATTTGTGGTTTATACCCTACTGCGCCAGGAAGGTGATGTTTTCAGTTTAATGTATGTGTGTAAATACATTATGTAGATTTCTATGGTTATCTCCTGTATTCTAAACGGCTTCATCGATTTTGAAGGGCAAGGTTAGATTCGTTTTCATCCTCAGTGTGGCGAAAACATTTCGCTACTAAGGGGACGACGCACGGATTCGTGGAAAGGGAAATGATTGAATAAGAATAAAGTGGATTGTATTATACAATATATAAATATAGTATTCTGCCTTCAGGTTCAGTAAAATCCTATCACATTACGAACACGGTATGCTGTATTCCAAACTTTTGAACCTAAATAAAAATAGGCAAAAGCATCACTCACCTCCGTTACTTAGTAGAAGACAACAGTCACGGGCCGCTCTCTGCTAGACACGCTAGGTTGACACTATATATTGGGTCTTTACCTATGAAATTGGAGTTTTTTTTCTTCGTTAATCATATGTAGGCCAATTTCTGCGATTTTCAAAGCTATATCCAAAAATTTCACATGAAATATTTTTTAATTTCCGGGCTAAACCACATAATAAAAAAAATTGAACAGAGCTCTTTTCATGTGCTTCCCATAATCATTTCTTAGATTCGCTGAAACTTTTATAAAGCGGTTACTTTTAAAAATTAACGCTGCCAATACTTAACTTCATGTTATCCGATAATACACACAAAGTTTAGATAAATTTGGATCTGCCGTTCCCAAAAAAAAACAAAAATGTTTGTATGGATAAAACAGTCTTAATGAAATTCTTTATACAAAACGCCAATTTCATAGGTAAGGACCTAATATATGTGAGCCTTTATCGTCAGGTTTCCAATTTATATTGTCACACGTACGTAGTTTCCATATCCTCTCACTATGGTTGATTGACTCTGGCCCAGTGCGGATTCATGAATTTCCTGTCAGACCAGTGACCACCTGACAGTTTTTCAAGCCGGCCCTGTAGATCACCGACTACGCTTAACGACTGCCTTCAACCGAAAACAACCGGGACCGACTATTTAACGTGCCCTCCGAAGCACGGAAACACTCGTGTTAAACGCGCCAGACATTGCTTAACTTCGCTAATCGAAAATGAATAGCGAATGCGCCACGAATGCTTTATCTCAGGGGGGAATAATGACCATGTGTGTTGATGTGTTATGAGGAAAGTCTACTCCCATCAACAATTGATCACTCTTGCACAGTCGTGCAACCGATCTCATACTAATTAAATGAATACTTAGGAAACTATAGCATAAACTTCGTCTTGGGAACTTTTCCGCGTGGGCAGCTTCTAGATAAAATTCAATTTTACGTTCTGGTGATCACCTATCCAACAACTGACCCCGCCATACATTCTTCGCTAATCAAAAATTAACAGCAGACGCTGCACAAGTGCTGTATACTTCATAGTATTTCATACATATAATAACTTTATTATCATAGCTGTTAAAAAAATAGTTATTATAAAAAGATTACATAAAAACACGTACTAACTTGATTCACGAACGGAACTAAGGCCAAAGCCCCTTCGTTTATTTTGCAAAGATCATAAATCCAAGGAGACAGTTTGAATTGCCCCTCGCAACCCTGGAATTCGCTGTTCTCAGGTAGTTAATTGCCTAAACAGCAATAAAACGAGTCGGTTGTGACGGCAACCGTCTCTAAGATCATGTTGCTAGTTACCAACGAGTCCGTACAGAATAATCTAGTTTGGTTGAAAATGTTTTGGTATATTATTAATTCGTGATTTGTCGAAGAAATAAATACAATTTCTTTGTACATACACATGGGTCAGAGATATCTGAAACATTTAAATGCACCCGTGACTGGGGTGAACCCATCGCCATTGAAACGTGCAAGTGTAGAAGTGTACTTGGTCTTCTCTTAGGACATCCATTGGATGAGTGAGATGAGTTGATTCAGTTCTTAAGAACTTAAGTGTCGAAAACTGCACAGCACTCGATTTATACATGGTGATTGGTAATAGTATAGGTTCCTTCCAAAGCAGACCGACCTGATTTGTAATATAAGTACATTATTTAGCTCATTATCACTAGAACCTGGTTCCCATTAGACCTATACCCTCATAATATTGGGATGACCTATGAAATTGGAGTTTTTTTCTTCGTTAATCATATGTACCAATTCCTGCGATTTTCAAAGTTATATCCAAATTTGTTTTTTATTTGGAAAATGGAATATTATTTCAAGGTTTCGCATGAAATATTTTTTAATTTCTGGGCTAAATCACATAATAAAAAAAATTCAATAGTGCTCTTTTCAAGTGCTCTTTTTCATAATCATTTCTTAGATTCGCTGAAACTTTTATAAAGCGGTTACTTTTAAAAATTAACGCTGCCTATACTTAACTTAATATTATCCGATAATACACACAAAGTTTCGCTAAATTTGGATTTGCCGTTCCCAAAAAAATCAAAAATGTTTGTATGGAGAAAATAGTCTTAATGAAATTCTTCATACAAAACGCCAATTTCATAGGTAAAGATCTAATACCTATATTTGTTAAGACTTTTCCAACGACATTGATTCCGCGAAAGCAAAAAGCATAAAATTTAATAGTAACATTTGCTACGGTGTATTTGTTTTGACTAAGGTTTACTGCTGCTTTTTCCAAATTCGGTGGGCCAGGGGAGCGAATCTGAATCGCTGGGCTATTGCTGAGACTTAATATCAAGTGTCTGTAGCTTTATTCCTCCTGAAAATAGCATGTCGTTCCTCTGTTCGCTATGTTGTACCTTTGTACGATATACGTTTCCAATTGTTAAAAACAAGAATCAAAATGATCCCTATCCATCTTAGTTATTACAGTTTCAAATATTTAAACTATTCTGCTTACCACGGCCAAGTCAAGGTCCTGTATGTATTTAAACAATGAGAGGAATTCGCTGGTAGGTCAAACGGATTGGATATAGACACAAGTGACCATGACCAAGTTCAAGTCAAAATCGGACATTTCTTATTAGTTACTACTATTTTATAACAAAAGAAGATTAACGAAAAAGAAATGCGTAATGTATAACTTAGTATTGGAAGGTAAAGACCGCGATGAACATACTCAAGAGTAACTCTAGAGCGACAAGCATGCTTGAATGAGAGAAAATGAAAGCTGTCAGGTTCGTGACAAGGAGAAGTCTGTGAGCTCTGCTTACCTTATACTGATAATGGGCATGACTTATATCTTCGCTTCATTTGAAATTACTTTATCGCTGACCTTTATCTCATTTCATCTTGCCCATTTATCATGTTATCGTAACCTTTTTGATCCATGACCAATGATCTCTAATGAATCTATTTGGACTTAAACCCCCTAGTTTTTCGCCCGAGGCTTCGCGGTGAATTAGATCGCTGACCATTTTAGGATGACAAGGGGCCTATATCCTTCTTCAGATCCAAAATTACCACTCGGACAAAGTTCAGTACGATCGGTTCAAGAGAAAGAAAAAAAGAAAAAGTACTTATTGCCAACAAATACGGAAAATTAAGTATGTATTTTCGCTGTCAACATGTCGCATGACATTTGTGAGAGTAACCCCTCTCTTACTTAAATTTAAAACGAAGAAAAAACACAGTCAGACACGTTAAGCACACACACACACAAGATGTGCACAGGCACATCAACATTTCGCATTTATGTATGTATTTTATGACGAGTTCATAAAATACTTTTTTTTTTTTTTTTATTGAAGAGGTGGGCAAACGAGCAAGAGGCGCACCTGATGGTAAGTGTCACCGCTGCCCATAACCATACTTACATCCATCCACACTTCGTCAGTAGGATGTATGTATTTTATGAACTCGTTCTACGTTATTCGAGATATTTTCAGATCCGTATGGTCTCTTTCACATAAAATAGTTAACTAAAGTCTGACTATAGGTCTTTCTCAATAAGACACTAATTGTGCGACTTTTATCCAGTCCCTGTTGTAACTTGCGACTAGAAAGCGATAAGTTATAGTTGCTAACACTCATTGGAGTGTTAGCAACGCGATCAACGCAGTGCTGGTGCAGAACTCGTTACAAAATCATCGAATTAGCGATTAAGTTATGTTTTGGCAGTTCCTCAAGATTTTCCTTCTAATTGTAATAAAATGATGCGACATTCAGTTGTGTGACGTGTTTCTATTGATGACGTGCCATAATGTTATAAAATATAGATAATATCTGTATATACAAAAATTGCCATCTGCACAAATTGGGCTGGTAATTTTCTTCACCGTTGTATGTTTCAAAGGAAAAACATACCTGTATGGACATTGGATCATCGCTCTGGCTCAAAGAACTAATTTAAGAGAAAATAGACAATGTTAAGAGATCTAGGTGCGTGAGATTGTGTCTGGAAAGACACAATTTCGATTCGCTAGTCCATTTCATGTTGAATGGTTTTCTACACCGTACACAAGTACCGAAAATCTTTAGGAAAGAATAAGTTCCATTCCAAACGTATTACGTTTCACTTGTGATTACCTTTATTTAGTAAAAATTGGCTAATGTTTTAATACCTTTTTTTAACCGATTTCAAAAAAAGGAGGAGTTCTCAATTCGACTGTTTCTTTTCATATGTTTGTTACGCGATATTATCGCCTATTGTCAACCGATTTTGATGATTATTTTTAGTTTGTAAGGGTATTCTGCTAGGCTGGTCTCGTATAAATTTGGTGAAGACCTTATGATACACACCGGAGATAAAACGAAACCTTAATGAAGTCGGTTGGTTTGCCAGTTTTGGCGGATATCATAGTTAGCTAGTGTCGTTTGGATTCCGCCACGTGAAAAGAATTGAACCAACCTGCCTCTACCGTGGGTATCGAGCGAGTAAGGTACTTTACACCAAAAGAAAACTATTGCACATTTCACCGTATGTCATACGTGCATTTCTATATATTTCAGAGGGTGAACCGTGGATGTTGGTTGGTTGGTTGGATGGTGATGAACACCCCACTTACATCCGGGATATATCTGACCACCGCATTTGGGATAAAAGTCACGTTATATATGTATGTATACAGTTAGGTACATTTACATGTTTTTTTATAGCTGTAGGGAAACCCACACAATCAACAGGAAGGAAGAAAACTTGGGCCCTTCGAAAACATCAATGAATGGCAAATTGGGAGTTGCCGTGTTAATCGAATTAGAGTCGGGTTTTGTCTTTGAAAGTATTTGACTTTCCAAAAGCATTGACCTTCGCGAATCATGCACCATGAAGGAAATACTCTATGAAGCAACATCGTTAAAGGCTAAAGAAATAAATCGCTTCAAGTAATCCGACTGCACAATCCCTCCATTACGTCACAAGGAATAGTAGCATACTTGGTGATAGCAAAATTTGTAGAATATTTTATTTTTTAGAACTTAAAGTAGGAGACTTCCTTCCCATTGTTACCACCCACTTAAGTTTAAATATGGCGTATGTAGTGGCGTGCACAACGTTTTGTCACAGGGTAGACAGAATTATAAAATTTGCTATTAAATGAGAAAAAATACAATTACAAAAATCGTCGCAACTGTTTAAATTATCTTTGTTTAAATTCACATCTGTCTGAATCAGCTATCTTGAAAATGCTTTTTGAGGAAAGCTCCTAGAAATTTCCTAGGGTAGGCACTGCCTTTCTGGGTGCCTTTGTGTGTTATGACACAATTAAAATTGTATACCTAAGTAATTAATAGCGGGTAATTAAAATTATTAAAAACTTAATTATTAATTTATTTATTTTGTTAAATATTATTATTATTTTTAAATTATTATTAAGTATTTATTATTTGATTGTAATTAAATTTGATTTGTTAAGATTTGCATGCTCAAAAGGCAGAATGTAAAGGGCTCTATTTTTAATATTAAAACACCAGTTTCTGGCAAAATAAATAATTTGAATTTGAAATTCTGCCTGTATGGAGGGCACCACTGGGAGTGTGTCTTCCTTAGGATACTTTAGATATGGAGTAAAAAGGGACGTGAACGTGGAGGAATGACCTAATGAATATCCCGAGAAGTCGCTGAAGACAGGTCACTACCGACCGATCGCTCTGGAAAGCTATTATAGGTATATATATACAGGACTGGACATTATTGAAACGTCTTCGGATGATTTGAGATGATTAATCTGAAGTGGTCTTGATCGGTATATAACATATTTGAAGGTTATCTACGTCAGTGTGGACGGTACATATCGTTTCGTGCACCAATTTTCATAAAATATTCAACACAAAAGAATGGGGTTCCCATCTCACCGCGAATGACGAAAGCTGGTTGTGTAAAGCCTAGATTTACAAATCATTGATTAGTCTGATTAAGCAATAGTCATGTAGCCAGTTGATCAGATTTCTATTTACGGAGCCATTCTGACGGAAAACGTGCTGGCTTTTCCACGTCGGCGGTCTGGAACAACTCAATGAGGTTACTCCATCGGCTGTATTCCACAGTTTCGATATTAATTTATATCTGAATGAAGTAGTGTTATTTTTTAGAATTTATGGAAGATATATGACGACATGTTTGATGAGTGGTTAGAAACAATGACTGCTATACCACCATGTGGCGGGTTCGAATCCCGCTAGAGGTATATGCAGTGGCGTGCACAGGTTTTGTCACAGGGCAGGCAGAATGATAATATTTCCTATTAAATGAAAAAAAATACAACTATAAAGTAATAACTTACTCTTATAGCAATCAATATGAATCAGCTGTCTTGCCAATGTATTTCGAGGAAAACTTACTGTGTATAGGGAAGGCACTGCCTTTCTGCCTGTATGGCATTTGTTTATTTATTATTATTTTTAACGCACATCGGGTTATATGATGAATACAGACATATGTGCCCGATGTAAGACTTAACTGCGACAAACACTATTGCGAAAGACTGAACTGCGAAAGATGGAACTGCGACAGACTGACCTAACTGTGATATACGTACCATTCTAAATAAATGTGGTACGTGTTTCTTTTTTCTCATATTCTCTTAATTGACAGTGCAGTCCTGTCGCAGTTAAGTCTTTCGCAGTTCAGATCTATCGCAGTTCGGCACTGTCGCAGTTTCATCTTTCGCAGTTCAGTCTTTCGCAATAGTGTTTGTCACAGTTAAGTCTTACATTCATATGTGCCCGAGTTATGGATATTTTCACTTATATAGGTAGGTATGTGTTTATTTATTGAGAAAAAATATACTTCTATTGTTTATTTACCATCTGGTATCCATGGTTCCTTAGTGTGGAACTCGATAATAGACAACACACACACACACACACACATATAACGCCCTCAAATACAAGTCCTATCGTTTTTCGTCGGAAGTTAAAAACTAGTTGAAAAGGGATAGATAAATTCATATTTTTGTGGCGAGACAGAGTTAGAACTATTTTGTGGTAAATATGGACCTTAGGGTCGATAACACGGACCGATGGTGAAGTCGCCTCTTACATAACCAACGAAGGGAAACTTGATCCATTATCAAGGCACGAACTTTATATTAAAGTAGCTACGAGTATGCATCATGACTTTAACGTGAGTTAGCTCACATTTTCAACTGCCTTATACATTCACTAAAAGCTCCGTGACAAGCCTTGACCCGAAATATCTGTGGCACCAGTTGCCACAAACAATTCGGCCGAAATGACACGCAACTGTCATTGGTCAAAGTATAGCAATCTACCCACATGTAGTTGCTAGAAGGAAGTAATATAAAAGTCATGAACAACGATAATAGCAAATTGGTGCGTTCCCGGATGAAGGATCCAGTCTCTTCCCGTGGGTGTTACGGGTGTGCTACTCGCACATATAAAAATATGACAAATGTTTAAAATACGAATCTAAGTAATATCATAAATGAGAAAGTTTGGATGTTTGTTCGTTTGTTTGTAGCTCAATCACGGCGAAACGGATGAGCAGATTTGGATGAAATTTGATATACAGGGTGTAACGGTTAAGTGTAGTCATATTTTAAGGGCTTGTTCTACCCATCAATACGAACAACTTTTACTATGGGGGCAACTTCGAAATCGCGAAAAAAAAATCAGCTGTTTCATACATTGCATCGGGAGGTTATTGAAATTTTCTATGGAACAGCTAATTCGAACCCGCAACCATTTGGTATAGCGGTCAGAGTTGCTAACCACTACACCAAACAGGTCGTCAGAATTCGACCTATATACCAAATTTCATCCAAATCCGTTCATCCGTTTCGCCGTGATTGAGGAACAAATAAATAAATATCCAAATTTTCGCATTTATAATATTAGTTAGATTAGGATTTTTTTTCCTTTTTTTTCCTTTGTTATGTAATCTTCTTTTATGGTAAATATCGAGATTTCAGGCAACAATTAATACTCTTTGTTGACGTATAAAAAGAATAGAACCAACCCGACTCTTCGCGTGAGTGTCGTAAACGGCGACTATGGAACTTTCCACCAAAAAACATCCTAAGATTTGCACGCTTTAACGGCGATGGGCTCACCCCCTGTCACGTGTGCATTCTGTATATTTCGTAAGGTAAACTGTGGATGTTGTTTCAAGTATTAAACCTTTGTTTCACGTTGGGATATCTCTGACTACCCTATTTGGCATAAAGGTGACGTTATGTATGTATGGGAATACGTATTCGATCTTAGGAGTTTCTATTGCGTTCACTTTGATACTTGAATATTTTTCAGTTCTTTATGGTTGTCACCTTTGACTGAATTTGTTACTAAATTCACTTTCACTCGTTGCTGAGCAAATTATGTCATGACACTATATAATAAATCTATGGTCATGACAGACAGATAAGACGGGCAACAAAGCGATCCTATAGCAGTTCCTCTGCTATCGAAGAGCTTGCGTTTGCCAGAAGATCACTCTAAAAACACGCTAATCATTATGATAAGATTCGAAAGTAAACATCAATTGGAGCCAAACTCGTTGAGTTTACCACTTAAGTAGCCATAGAAGTGCTTTATATCCACCTCCTTGCTATATCAAGAGATCAGCTCGATCAGCAGTCGTATCAACTTAAGTTTGATTTGGCACATAAAACCGACATCCAGCATGTACATCATCAGACTTCTTTACATTACGTTACATACAAGTTAATCTAATAACTCCTGCAGTAAAACTAAGCATTTAATGCTCCTTCATGAGATCCTCGTCATCACATATTTTTATGCACTTGAAAGACGACAATTAGGTTGGCTATACGCCGTTTTCAAGTTCCTGTGCCAACCTTACGACCATTATCAGACCCTGGATACGGATACCTGACTACTTGTAAATATTCCCGAACGAGTACGACATTGGAACCTTCAAGAAACGAGCCTACACCTTCCTCAAAGGCCGGCAACGCATCTGTGACCTTCTCATATTAAAAAAAAAAAAAAAAAGATGAATCAAGCAAGCCCAAACGCAATAGGGTTGCATAGTTTTAATATAAAAGTAAAAAAAAGTAAAGTAAAATCATTTTATTGTGTCAAAAACAGTGTTACAATATAAGCAGTCAGGTTGCCCTGGTCCCCACACTAGGATTCCCTGTGTTGTGGGTAACGAGTCTCTTCCCCATCCAATTAACAAAGTATCACAAGTGTTGTACCATAAAATATGTCTTTGTATATTACATTTTTTGAGATCTTAATTTCTAGGATGCTTAAAAGGAGGTAAAACAAAAAAAGTAAATACAGTTGCTCACTGGGTCTGTGCTTGTAAACTAATCAACATACTTGCAATAAATTTAAGTTGTTGTGACCGCACGCAGCGTTGTCGCTGCTGAGTTACTCTGGTAAATGTCATTGGATTTACGTGTGTACTCGTATTTATGTCAAGCGCAGAATAAGTGCTCGCATGTGTGTAGAGAACTGCTTAGGAATGGATAATTTTTTCAGTGTCTTCGTAGTCTAAGGTAAGTAACCATTCTTTTAAGATATTTTTACAGGTACTTCTGCGCAAATTGTATATTTTTCGACTTTTATTGACACGATTATATAGTAAAGGCGCCATGTGAAAGAAAAATCTATCAGCAAAAGTTGTTCTCGTGAGTGGTGTGACCCATTTTGGTTCATGCCGCCTAGAACTTAGTGACTCCTCTTTTAAGAGAGCTGCTTTCCTATGATATTTGAAAATAGTCGATATTATATAGATCTGCCTTACTCTGGAAACCGCACAGAGTTCATACA
The DNA here is from genome assembly GCA_949316235.1 of Oegoconia quadripuncta. Lineage (NCBI taxonomy): Eukaryota > Metazoa > Arthropoda > Insecta > Lepidoptera > Autostichidae > Oegoconia > Oegoconia quadripuncta. Next base: position 3,299,057 of record OX438757.1, on the reverse strand, counting down.
AGTAATTTGTAGGGAATCTAATCGTCTTACGGTGAGCTACTTTAAGAATAAGGCGTTGTGCACGTTCGAGTTTAATCATTAAGGATTTACAGGAGCCCCCCCATGTAATTATGCAGTAGCTAATTATAGATTCACATAGAGAAGTGTAAACTAGATTGATTGTTTCTTTACATGCAACTGAGCGTAGTTTACGGAAGATGTGTGTGAGTTTCCTTATTCGTGTGCACATTGCTTCAATCTGTTTCACCCAAGTTAGTTTACTGTCCACTACGACTCCAAGATACTTTATGTTCTCAACTTCTTCAAGTGACGTGCAAAGGCAGTTAAGGGTTGGGTCAGGTCTGGTACACGTGTGTAGGTTAATGCGGAGTGGTTCTTTGGGAGCAGTGTGATGTGTTATCTTAAAATTGATGTATTTCGTTTTGGAAATATTAAGTGTCAGCAGGTTCTTCTGTAACCAGAGAGCTACTTGTAACTATAGAGCTGCTAACCATGATATAGGCTAATTATATTGCAAAATCTCAATTAAATGCCTGGAAGTTGCTTAAATTTACCTTGTAACGTTTGATAACACACACGGGAAGAGGTGAAACTAAATAAAAGCTTAGAATATAGATAATGTCATGCCAATGCCAAGCCCTACAGAGTGAATATGAATTGGTGTAATTCCCATTATCTATTTAACACTTTATTGCATACACAGAAAACAATTACAGTGATACTTAAGAGTAACATATTCAAAAGGCGAGCTTATCCCTAAAAGAGATATCTTCCAACAAACCCAACATAGGAAATAACAATATTGAAGGGGAAACATAGAGTGCACACAAGTAAAATGAAAATAAGAAAATAAATATTAAGTACATAATAATAAGTACATAAATAAGCCTACCGAAAGTATAAATGAATATATACACGAACATATAAATGATATATAAATGAATATATTAATCAATCAATAAATATATAAATAAACAATGGTTATTAACAGGACCCAAGATAATGCTCTTTCACACGGAATTAAAAAATGGGCAATGACTGGCTGTCGCGTATATTAATGTTAATTTAAAGAAGTAACGAAAACTTGGAGAAAAAATGAGTCCCAAATAAATTTCGCATGATACGAACCTTACGTATCCCGCCAGTCGCATATAAAAATAGGGACGGGGTAATAAGGGAGGTTTTTTGAAAAAAAAAAAAAAACTACCTATGCCAATAACTTCTATTTCACTTACCTAATATGCCCAGTTTTTTTCCTTACGGTAAAAAATCTCATGCGGTATATGTAACAATATCTGAAAACCTTTTCCATATAAAGAAAATAAAGAAGTACTTACATCACTTCCGAACAGCTGTTCACTGTTGACATCCAAAATCGATGATAACGCGGCTGCCAATAGAACACGCTTCCAGTACATCTTTAACACTGTGTTAATGAAAATTACTTAAAAATGCGGTACCTCACATTTTCATGAACAAAAATTTGACTCCAAAAAATTAAATACGAAATAAAACATAAAAAGTATAAACACTATTTGATTTCTACATTCCCTCGCATTTTTTTTTAAGCAACGGTATCGCTTCTATTCAGCATACATGTACCGTCAAGGTGTTTATATTTTTCGGAAAGCATAGGGATGTAATTAATTATTCTGCGTAAGTGATTTTCGCGCCGATTTTCGCTAACAAACGGGCTGCCACGCGGTTTCACACTCCGCAACTGTGCGGTTTTGTGCCGGCGTTTCGGAGCGCGTTTAGAATGGGTAGTGTTGGTCTTCTATCGACAATTTTAAGTAAAAGTGATTACAGTAAATTTTATGTTACCAGTCGTATTCTTGATACATTTTCTTCTCGTGATCTCTGTTATTGCGTACGAGATATAAATTAAGTTATTATTTTTTAAAGTTTATTCAATAGCAATGTTCCAAAAATAAAGAACTCATTACTAAATGCTGGTGAAATCTATGACTATTTTTAAATTAATAATTATTAGAGTATTTGACAAAATGATACATATTGTGCAATAACGGCACAATTGCAACACACTTGACATAATTTTTCGAAGCGGACTTAAATATCGTATAATTATTTACTATGTTGGAACTAAATTTAATATTCACTTGTAACTTTTTATCGATAAACTTTATGACAAGCAAATAAATATAGACGTCACTTTTTCATCGTATTAGAAAATATTTTAACAGCAATTATACTATTATTTTTTAATTTTCAGGTCGAAGAGAACGGCTGTAACTTCGAAATTTAAATTTTAAAATGTTTCAATAATTTTATTCAAAGCTGTTTTACTTTTTGCCAAATTTGTCTAAATTATTAAAATTATTAACATAATACATGTTTAAACGAGTAGAGAGTGCAATTTCTGTAATTAAATAACGTTTAAATCAGAATTAACCTGGTTAAAAACATGTCACGTGCTTTTATTGCGAATTTAAAGATGGTCTATATGTAGAGCAAGCAAGTAATTGAATGTCAAAGTACAACTTGAATAAATGTCGACTAAAATTATCATCCATTTAGTCTATAACTATTGAGGCAATGAGTTACCAATAGGAAGCTTAAGAGAAATGGAGAAACACTCATTTTTAACCTCCAACGAATACACGAACGAACGAAAACAGGTGTTATGTATTTGACGGCGTTGTTTGTGTGTGTCCTCCAGTCTTTGTCCGTATGTATCTCAGTAATGCGTGATCTGATTTGATTCATTTTTAAACGACTTCAAAAAAGGAGGAGGTACTGTATTCGGGGCGTATTTTTTTTTTTTATGTATTTTATATATTGTAAGCTATACGAGCGGTCTTCTTAGTCATTTTTGATGAAAACCAGTTAACCCTTATGGAAGATAACGTTTAACACGGAGTATTCCAATTATAGTCTTTCGATGCGTTTAAAAATTTCAGCTTATAACATAGTCTCTTCCATCGAGATGACATAATAATTTGATACCTTAGGGGGTTTTCTAAATTTTCAATCCCTGGATGGCTCCACTCCAGTGACTTTGGGGGTGCAAGGTCATTTTATGTTGAACGAATGTACGATGGGCATATAGTCCTTTCAAAGTTACGACGTCGACGACCTGTTTGGTGTAGTGGTTAGAAACTCTGCTACTATACCAAAAGGTCGCTGGTTCGAATCCCGCTAGGGGCATATGTTTGTATGATGAATACAGACATGTGTTCCCGGGTTATGGAAGTTTTTCATTTATACATGTATTTATTTACAAAAAAAAATGTATTTGTGTAGTTTATCAACCATCTGGTATCCATAACACAAGCCTAGATGCTTACTGTGGACCTAGATGGCGCTGTGTGTATGTGCAAAGATATTTATGATTTATTTATTATTAAAATAAGTCCTCAACTACAAAACAAAACTGTCACTCAACGTAATAGTACAATCATTATTACTGATAGTTTATATGGAAATGAGTGAAATAGTGAAAATGCGCTCAGTACCGTGATGAGGCAACAGTTCCGCTTGGATTAACGCCTCTCGCGCACACGTCGGAATAGGGAATGCATGGAGTGGCTCATGAATTATATTTTTTTGCAAGTTTTTGTAACAGTTTTAGGGTTTACTTCTAACTTTCGGCATTTAATGCCAGGAGAAGAGACTAATTGGATTTAAGTGATTTGATATTGTTTAATTATGTTTATACTCTTCCAACGCACAATATAATTATTTCAACATTAGTGAAATGTTAGGAAGGTTTTTTAAACTTAAGATAATTTATTCATCCCCAAAATTATTTTGTAATTACAAAATAATGCCTAACAATAATATTAGTCAACCATTAAGCGAACTGAAATTTCAATAGAAACAGGACATAACAAGACTTAAAATATTTCATTACAATTTGTCGATAATAATTTTTATTTTTTATTTATTTTATATTATATTATATTTTATATTATATAATATTATAGTATCTCTTTATTGATTTACTAAATTGCCAACACTAGGTTAAATAAACATGACATCTCCCAGAAGTCAGTAGCCACTCCTGAAAAAATTACAAAGTTCACAATTTCACTTTAGTTTTAGAAGTGGTAGATAGTTTTTGAAGTATTATAAAAAGTAATATATCCAAGTACATAATTAATGTATAATAAGTATAGATATATTTTGGGAATGGATATTGTTCAATAGGTTGTGAGAAAAATGTAATTAGTTTAAGCAGCCGTAGGTACTAATTTTCTGCATTATTTTCAAATAATGCAATACAATGCAATACAATACAAATCCACTTTATTGCACAACAGCAAAGAAAATACAGTTTCAGGAAAGTGTTAAGAATGCAATGTACAATTTGGCGATGTTATCATTAAAGCGATCTCTTCGAGGCAACCTTTGGGTATAAGGACAGTACATTTGAAATAGGTAGGTTGTGCGGTATTAAATAGGGATGCAGATACAAATATACGTGAATAGTACTACTTGAATAGATTTCATATATTTACATACACATACTTACATAGATCGATAGACAAATATACCTACTTAAACATAACATATCACTACTAATATTAAATTGGAACATAATAAATATACGTTATAAGGAAGTCTCCACAGTTACCCTTATTCCCACACTGTACAGTACAGATCACATTCGATATGTCACATGTCGGCCTATTGTTGAGGCCTTTCTCCATGTCATTCGGCCCCCATTGTTCCCTGTTGGAAAGAGAAAGGGTTAGAATTAATAGGTCTTAGATAAGTCTCAATTGCGTGAAGACTAGGGCTTTTGACCTCTTATATTTCACGCCACTTCGCGTGGAACTCGTAAATTGCTAATTGTTTTATTTTTATTAGTAAGTATTGGATTCGCATGGTAGATTCTGGCCCGTGGACATACCAACATGTCTGAGTAAGGGTAGTCCTGTGCGTAGCAGTTGACGTTCTTTGACTAATTAAAACAAATTTAAATTTAATTTGAGCGTGACATATCAGGTACTCAGAACTGAAGTGCTGCTGTAATTGTCTCCCTTACTGTAGGGTTTGCCTACATGGAATGCTACTGCTGAATGCTCTAATGATACTTAACGATGATGTGAGGGTTGAAAGAAAGTCGTACAACCGTGCTGTATGAGTGCGTTTTATTCACTGATAATATTCAATGCTAATGTAAAGCTCACCGGCCACTGTGTGCAGCGGTCAGCGTTTATGTATAAAACAAAATTATGATAAAATGTGCGGTTCCGTACACTTACTGTTATGTGAAATATTCAGGGAAATATCACGTGAGAAACGATATCTTGATCGCTAAACGTTATGTATGATGCTTCCGACCGATTTCGGCCATGGCGACCACTTTGACCCCTAATCGGTTTGGCGCTTGTGCGCTTGAAGATAGCTAGCATAGCTGATCTTTGTTGGCAATGTGGACACGTAAGCACACCTTCCGCGTAGTGATAATGAATGGCAGCGGGTGGACGGGGTTACAGCTCCTCGCGCTCCTCTTCTTCTTCTTATTTTTGAGGATGGCAACCAGTCAACCTCATTGTCGAGGGACATTACTGCCAGTTTCGAGTGAAAATTTTTATTTATCTTATTTCTTCAGTTTATAGGTCAGTCTCAATCAAAACAAGTAATTCGTCGTATACAGAGTCTAGTCACGGTCAAGTCATTCTTCAGTAAAGTGGCAGAATGCTTTACAAAAGATTTTGGCGGCTTCTTGTGGGAACCCGAAAGCTCCGTTACGCACTTTAATTTACACTTCCCTTCACCTGTACACCAACACTAACGTTTGCTGCACAATATTCTGCCATTATTAAGCTTCAAAAGTTAGAATGCACAAATTTTAAGACCTATAAAGAAAAATGCTACTTCACTCGCCGAGTTCCCGCCAAAAAGCCGCGCTCCTCGAAATCGCTTACTCTTCTATGTAGTGCACAGTCCTGAATGGCACAGGGTACATATATTATACATATACATAAACGTTATACGGAAAAGAGGGCAGGAACTATTTCGAAAATCGAGAATCGAAATTCCATGAATATTCAGTCTTATAGTACTAACTTCGACTTAATATTTAGTTGTTCAACCGTAAATATAAAAAAATTTAAAATACAGCTAACGCTAAGATTAAACTCGAGAACATGTTCTTAGCTATGTTTGATGAAAATCGGTTAAGCCGTTTCGAAAATATTTGAGAATAAACAATCATTTCTTGCCTCACAATTTTCTAAATTTTATAGATTTCATAAAAAAACTTCTTACCTCTCGCAGAACAGAGTGCTTTGCTATAGTTTATTCTGGTACATTATTTTGCCAAAAAATATATTGAGAAGCCTAATAAAGCCATGTTTACATTTCGCTAGAGCAATCCAACCGCATCCACTTACCGTTCTCCTTTTGTTTTAATTTTTATATCCCATGCCATATACAAAGGCTCATTCATTAGAGCCTAACTGTTTTTATTATTGTTGGTTCTGGCGAGTGTGCATGGGTCTTTAGGTCAGTCGGACGGCGAATGGAGAACAAGGATACAGCGGCAATGGGAAGTGACCTTTTGCTTTGGTGTAAAATAAAAAAAAATGTTCGACGTTATGGTACGATGTAAGGGTTGCCTAATCGAGTACTTCTGTTTTCGATTAGTGAAGTTGTTTTAATTTAGAGATGGGCCATCAAAATCAACAGCACTATCAGATTAATAATCCAAACAAATCAGAATAAGTCAACCCTGAATGAGGCACATTCTTTTGTAAGCAGAACTGGCTACGCCATTTACATCTTTAGGTTCGGTCTGCTCCTAGTAAGTCTGTGGGTTATAGGTGCTGTGTAAATCTAGCAAGTAACTGCATAATTTTCTACAAGGTTTGAGCTTTATGAGCTTTATGGTCACATCGATATCTTTCATAACAAATATAATAAATTTTCAACATGTGTAAAGAAAATCTCATGAGGCGTTTATGCGCCGATTGTGGTGGACGTTGTATTGTCTTATCCATTGCTTCTTACGAAAGTAAAATAATGACGTTCGCGGAGGCAAAGCACTGTCTTACCATAGTCGTTGTATGAATGCTTATATTGGCAAGGCCCTAAATGCTTAAATAACATTAAGTACCTTCAATCCATATAACTATTTTGTTTTTGCCATATTTAACAGTTAAATGTAAGTAAATTTAGTTATCCAGTAATTAATATAACATAGCATAACATGAATGTGTTAACTCAATGCAAATGTATTATACTTATCCGTGGAAGCTTTGTTGGCTAATGTATGATGCATACTGTAACAAATACTGCTGTAATATTTATAGCTGTTTGCTTTCCTTTAAATAAAAAAAAAAAAAAGTTTCACGGTCTTCCGGTGGCGAAAACCTGCAACTGCTTTAAATCGACTCGTACAATGTTTGCGATCACTAGACACTTGAAGCATCATTTTTCGCAACCGATCTCAACATTTTTCGTTGTATGCTTCAATAAACAGGGTGAATTTGAATTCTGTTTTTAAGCTGCATTCAATTGAAAACAGCCAGGATTGACTATTTAACGTGCCGCCCGATGCACGGAAACACTCGTATTACAATGCCAATATAGTGGTCACCAGCGCGAGACATTACTTAACTTCGCTAATCGAAAACGAATAGCGAATGCGACTGCGCCACTAGTAGGTACTTCCAATTTAAAATTTTGAGATTTTAATGTAGAACTACCACAAGCATCCCAGCATGCTGTTCTATGAGCATGTATAGTCGAGCTTCAAAATCTCTCATATTCTGAGTCCGAAGATCTCTTATATCCAATCACTTGATATACTCATTTACACACATTCACCCATTACACACTCTGCTCAGTAGTTTTTCCGAATGCATCACGCATGATGATAACAGATCCCAAGATATTATCGTAGGGCTGGGCACCCACATACACCACTCAAATCACAACATACACTCAAATCATAATACACAAACTAGTCAGTAGCAGCTTTATTCATTGCACATTTTATTATTGTGATGATCACTCATGGATACCAATGTTATGTATCACCCAGTTCGCAATCAGCTACTACTAATGTACAGTTGACGCTATAGTACAGGTTTAGACCCATTTTAGCGTCAATTACTCCTTCGTATGTTTCTTGGCTTGGCTTGGCTTCTTCGATTACTGTCTCTAATGTTATTATTTACATACATCGTAAAATATTTTTAACAGATTGCTTTTAATTAGGCTTTCAGGAAATAAACATTATTTATTATTATTATTAATATTCTTCTTTATCTCTTTTTTTTCCTAAAAAGGTAAATACCGCTCCGCACGGACCTTAGCCAAGTGTTGAGGGATTATTGTTCATTATGTTATTATGTATTATTATTATATGATACCCAGTACCCATGCGGCCAAAGTCCTGCAGTCATCGAGCTTGTTGTAAACGACATTATAATTGCTATAATTATGTCCAGTACACTATACGGATATGGTGATTTAAAAACTAAATAAACACAACAAAAACCACAACTTTCATATATGTAAGCAATCTAGATCTTCACTTTCGCTGGTGGTTGACTTTCAGTTTTGTTGGGAATACTAATGTTTTTGTGGGTATTTGCACGTGGCCTGAATGTTAGTACATAGAACGTACGAGCCGAGTTATTACTCTCACATACATAAGTAGCTATTTAAGAGTTCCGGCATAAACAAGTAAAATTTTGTAATTAGAGCATATAGAAAGACAGAAAAATCTTCTTTTTAACTGGATACGCGTTTGACCACAATCTCACACGATGGAAAGTTACGATGTGGCCGAAGATAAGCACGCGACCTCAGTTGATGCCTATCCACCCTGCTCTTGAAGATCCCAAGGTTGTAAGACTCAGAAAAAAAAGGAATTCTATGCCTTCGCATTATGAATGTAGAGTCGAACCGTTTAGTGCGGATGTGCGATATGTTAACTACATACGGGTGGAATGCCTCCCCACGCTTTGTAGTCCGAAGATAAAATGGCGATGGTGGAATAATAATAAATATAATAATAATAATAATAAATATCCTTAGACATGCACACAGCGCCATCTAGTTCCACAGTAAGCAACTATATGCTTGTGTTGTGGATACCAGATAGTTGATATAATACATAAATACATTTTTTTTTTTTTTTTTGTAAATAAATACTTATTATAAATGAAAACATCCATAACTCGGGTACACATGTCCGTATTCATCACACAAACATATGCCCCTAGCGGGATTCGAACCCGCAACCTTTTGGTATAGTGGTCAGAGTTGCTAACCATTACACCAAACAGGTCGTCAAACAGGTCGTCGGAATAAGATGATGCAATTCCAACGTATTCTCACCGAAATGCATCCTGTAAAGGACTTAGAGGCAGGCGACAGGGTAACCACCCATCCATCTATAACCGTAGATGGATCGTTATGTATGAAGGATATTTGCTGCATTATAGGAAACAGGGTATCCTTTGGGAGCCTAACATAACTAACTCGCTCTGAGCAGCGCGTTTTCTCATCACCATAATCATCTCAGCCCATAAACATCCCACTGCAAGGTTATATGCCCTCCCTCGCATATGAGGGAGTATAAGAAATAAAAATTCAAAGGCATGTGAAGTCTCAGGCATGCACGATGTTTTCCTTCACCGCATTGGGCCAACCCGCCCTGCCCCCAACCCGCATTGGGCCAACGTCCCCCACGTTGGCCCAATGCGGGTTGGGGGACTTCACATGCCTTTGAATTTTTATTTCTCAGGCATGCAAATTTCCTCACAATGTTTTCCTTCACCGTTTAAGAGCAGTTGGATAAATGCACATAACTAATTAAATTAAATTTAAAAACTCATGGCCTGCCTGGGAATCGAACCTGGACCTCCCAAATTGGGAGACCGCGTCTTAACCGCTGAGCCACCAAGCGGAAATGTCCCCTATACATAACGTTCCGCGTAGGCTTTTATTTGAATATCTAATTTAACGATGTGCCTACCACATATACATAAATCTGCAATAGGTATACTATTATCCAAGAATCTGGATCATTTTGCCCTTCAATTATAACTTGCCCATTTTGTACCTACAGAGTTAAGAATTTATAAGCTGTTTAACCGGATTCCAAAGGTTTGCAAGTGGTCCACTTCATTTAGCAATAGACCATTGTAGTATGATCTTCCGACCAGGGTACACCGTAGTGCGTGAAAAAAAATTTAACCTTAGTCGCTAACAATAGTGATAGGCACAATGTTAATACAAGGAATAAGAACCAGTTATCTGTTTATGTTAGCTGACTTCACAAAGTCAGTAAATCCTTCAAAGGGCAATGTATACGCTTTTATAATAAGGTTCCAGTAGACATTCAAAATTTGCCTTTAAATAAATTTAAAGCAATCATGAAACAGAAATTTAATAATTTCTGTTTTATGATTGCTTTAAATTTGCTAATGCAAAAGGCTATTATAAAATCACTGACTATTTGAATGATAAGCAAGCATGGATATAACTGTCTAATTATTCATATAATTATCAAATCACAAATTGTAACCCATAATCTGTTTAAAAGAGCAACCCTAGAGTTTCTTGTTCGTTCTTCTTTGCGGAGTCAGCTTTGCGGAGCAGTAAATTTAAATGTAATATTCATAGTGACGCTTTCAAGTGATAACGTTATCCTATGAAATAAAATATTTTGATTTCATTGGATTTGATTTGAGGATGCAGGATGCAAGGGCTGATCTCAGTTATAATTCGTACACAATGTTTACAATGCAGTAATTATGAATATAAACAAATTACAGGAAGAATAAACGCCGACTTGCTCTTACAGTTTGTAGCGAAATTTCGAGTTTGAATTCAATATCAATTTTCATGGGTTTTTTCATGTCTAAGTAATAGGCAGTTTTAGCGTCTTGCTGATAACTTTACAAATACAAATACACTTTATTGCACAACAGAAAAGAAAATACAGTTTCAGAAAAGTGGTAAGAATAGAATAAATAAATAAATATTTCGGACACTTACACCAATCATCTAGTCCCAAACTAAGCAAAGCTTGTGCTATGGATTATAGATAACGGATAAACATACATAAATATTTATATAAACATCCAAGACTCAGGAATAAATGTTCGTATTCATGACACAAACATTTACCCCTCGCGGGATTCTAACCCGCAACCGTTGGTTTCGCTGATAGGGTCACTATCCACTACGCCAATCGGTCGCCAAGAAGAATACAATAGAAACTTTACGTGTTGCCTAACGAATAATAATAGTGAAAATGAATTATACAATGCATGCAATGCAACGGGTTGGTACTTGACCTCAATCACACCTGATGTTAACTGAAGATGACGTCGAAGGTGGAAGCGTACTGACCCGGAAATCCCAACACATTTGAGGAACTGGCTATCTTATCTCTGACAACCGAAACACAACAATGCTATTAACATTGCTGTTTGGCCGCAGATTTAGATAAGATGGTGGTAGCTAGCAAGGCGGACATTTAAAATATGTACCCCGCTGGGGATCGAACCCGCGACCTCCAAATCGTAAACCCAATGTTGTTTACATTGAACCACGAAGGCGGTTCTTACTTAGTGATAGGATCAGGGAGCTCAGGTTCAAACGAGCTTACCTTGCTTACAGCAATTACCATGCTTTGTGATATTGCATCTATCATTACCGCAGGCAAAGTGTACGAATATTCGACACGGAGAAAAATAGCGAATCGCTTCTTCGTCGATGTTTGGACTTTCTATGTGAAGTGTCCAAAAATTTTGTAGTGACTTCTTAAACTTAAAATTGAATTTTTAATTCAAGGTAGTTTCACTTTATCATATTAAATAACTATACATATTGTATAAAATTAAAAAATTAACACTAACCTAATTTAATGGTAAGAGTTATTAACATTTGTACAATATTTATAAACGATAATTATATAATTTATTATAAAAAAAAATCACAAATAAAAAACTATCCCCAAGTCTCTGGTTGGTGGAATGGTACCCAGAAGGCTGACCGCGTTGCCTCGCTTTATAGCAAAGCTGATTCTTTGACCAAAGTATTAAACCTATGACAGGCATTTATTGGTATCAGCATATGATAGTCATTTATAATAAGGTTCCAGTGGACATTCAAAATTTACCTTTAAATAAATTCAAAACCATCATAAAACAGACATTATTTACCAAAGGCTATTATAAAATTTCTGACTATCTGGATGTTAAGCAAGCATGGACATAGACCGCTCGGCGATATTCAGCCTAATTATACAATATAATTATAATTGTAACCTAAAATTAAAAGAGCAAACTCAGGGGGAGTTTCTTGCTCGTTCTTCTCTGAGGAATCTGCTTTGCGAATGAGCGATAATGTCAATAATTTTAATATTAAGATAAAAAATGTAACGTTTTCAAGTGATAATCTTTATCCTACGAAATAAATATTTTTTGACTTTGACTTTGGCATCATTAGGATGTTCAACGCCTAGTACAACAAATGAAGAAATATCTCGACGAAAGCTTTATCTAGCGGGGAACTAGACTGACGGAATGACGACCGATTGGTGTAGTGGATAGTGACCCTATCAGCGAAACCAACGGTTGCGGGTTCGAATCCCGCGACGGGTAAATGTTTGTGTGATGAATATGAACATTTATTCCCGAGTCATGGATGATTATAAATAAATAAATATAAATATTTCGGACACTTACACCAATCATCTAGTCCCAAACTAAGCAAAGCTTGTGCTATGGATACTAGATAACGGTTAAACATACCTACATAAATATTTATATAAACATCCAAGACTCGGGAATAAATGTTCGTATTCATCACACAAACATTTAACCCCTCGCAGGATTCGAACCCGCAACCGTTGGTTTCGCTGATAGGGTCACTATCCACTACACCAATCGGTCGCCGTTTATCTTGTATCCATACCACAAGCTTTGCTTAGTTTAGGACTAGATGATTGGTGTAAGTGTCCGAAATATAAATATAGTTAATGCAGACTGGTATTCCTTCGAACTAGAAATATCGGCACGGAGGAATACTGACCAATTCATATTGTCTATTTAAAAAAAAAAAAAAAACTTGTGGTTTTTGACGTGAATCACATAGACCAGTAAAGATACACTTCTAACTTCCCATTAACTTTAAAGGCCGTGATTTTTTGCACATGAATAGAGTACCTGTCAGTGATAGAATAAAAAAATCTAATAAATCGGTAGCTTGCTTTAGTTATAATATACATATTTAGTAATAAAACATAGACTATATGATTAAAATTACCATTGTGAATTACATTGCGTCGGAGAATATATACTTAGAATCCCTGTAACTATTTCCAAAAAAAATCGAGCAATAACTTCTTTACAATTATGAAAAATTTCACCAAGGGCAAATATCACGATATAATAAACTATTTTTAGAAAATATAAAGTAACTATTGATTAATATTTAAAAAAATAATTATTGAAGATCTTAGCATCTTCTACAAAGTAATGAAGTGCAGAGTAGTGGTAACTTTCATTTAAATTTTGTAGGTTTTATACCTAAATACCTACACTATACCTAAAGCAAACTCCTGATCCATTAGAAAATATTTTTTACAATATCACTGATGGACAAAAAATCAGGGCCTTTAAGATTATAGGAAGTTACACCCCTAAATATGCATATCTTGACTGGACTAACAATAATGGAACAAGGAACGCAAAAGCGATTAAAATCTCTATTATATTTGTATACAAAATATTAAACTAATATCACATTAATTGAACTTGTCGACGATTTAATTTTACGTTTACAGATATACCTATATTATTAATGGTAATCACCTCGAAGACACCAGGCCTTTTTGCTTCTGAAATAAAATGAATAACTTTGATGAGTTACACGAATAGTTAGATCATGACTATACCGTTGGGAATTGCGAGTAAAAAGACTCTCTAAGGCCCGTATTAATAGACCATTCTCAAGATTGAGAACAGTCTAGTGACCGGTCTCACGTTTTGATTAATAAACCTAACTTGAGACCTGAAAAGCACGTGCATACTCAAGCAGTACTCACTTGAGAGGTGCGCGTATTAATAAATGAAACTCAATACTATCATTCATTCGCCGCTGAGGTGAATACTTGAGAAGTGATCTCAGCTAAGTAGACCTCAAGATTGGTTTATAAATTAGCACGGAGCTTGAGATAGCGTCAACTGCTTAAGATTCATCTCTGTTGATACAGCCTTGAGACTTGTATTGAGATTGGTTTATTAATGGGGTTTAAAAACGGGAAACTAACCCGTCTCTTTCTATTATTACTAGTGTTAAAATAAAATGCAACAAATATTTATTATCTGTATTATAGTTCTAAGATTGTCCACTGTAGCGCTAGTGCAGCTAAATGCGAACCCCTTTTTTCTTTCCTCTTCCACCGATGTCTGCTCCATGTGCTAGGTACAAAATAAATCAGTCTAATAAATTTATCTTTTATTTACCACAAACCACCAAATATTCATCTACTAGCCAATCCAAAGTGTTAGCTGGACATAAGTTACATAAAAGGTTATGTGGAATTCAATCCAATAATTATTAAAAATATTTTATCTTACTTTTTTTATATCTAAACCTTCTATAATTTATATCAAACTTTTCCTGTGTTAATCACATATTTAGTATTTTTGATTCGCATTTATGATAGGTAATAATCACGTTCCGAGCTAGTGGTAGTTTAAAAAACAAATGACGTTCATAAGTGCATATTGTATTGCCTACATGAATAAATGATTTTCATTTCATTTCATTTCATTTTCATGTAACTAGGAGAGTAATGAATATGAATGCCGATAAATGAAAAGGAATGGGAAGACCACAGAAATAAGATATGGATTGTAAGAAGGATAAAAATTTTGAAACGGACAACTTCTATATACATTCTACATTCTAACTTCTAGACTGCAACTTATGCTGAAAATTCTTTGATACCACTTTGCGACACCGAAAATTAAATTTTTAAGGACTTTAGTCGACAGAGAAACATTGCTTAAGTATTTTTATTGTACTTTGTAAACTGCATTATGAGATAGGAGTACCTATCCTATTACATGAAACTGTTTTGTGTATTACTCTTATCTCACTCGGCCCCAATTTCACTGTGTATATTTTCACATTTCATGTTATAATAATATGTGTGTCGCTAAATGGGTCAAATTTCTTAAAACGATTCTTATTCTTATACATGAACATTGCTGACTAAATAAAATCTGGGATAAAGAAGTGTACGGCTCATTTAGTCTCAGTTCCTGTCCCGCTGTCCGTTTACAATAGGCCTCTCCCAGTGCTAATAAATCCGATCATTGGTTCACCATTTTGCTAGATTGCCAGCCACCCTGCATAGGCCGTGGCACAAATTTTTTTTTATGCACATCGTATTGGTACTTGACCTCAATCACACCTGATGTTAAGTGGAGATAAGGTCGAAGGTGGAAGCGTACTGACCCGGAAACCCCAACACATTTAGGGGACTGGCTATCTTATCTCTGACAACCGGAACACAACATTGCTGCTTTGCGGCAGATTTAGATAAGATGGTGGTAGCTCGCCAGGCGGACCTTTAAAATGCCCTACCACCAACTAAACCGAGTACTTAAAACATGTACCCCGCTGGGGATCGAACCCGCGACCACCGAATCGTAAACCCAATTATGTTTACATTGAGCCACGGAGGCGGTTAAACTATCTAAACAAACGGGGGCCCAAGGTCCAAACTGTTTACCGAAATATGGTGAAGGAATTATGTAAATCGATCAAGCTTTTAATACTCACTTTAGATACCGTTTCAGCGCTCGTAGACTGCAAGGAGACCAGCTCCTTGGATGGCCTGTAGGGTGATAGCGGGCTGCCATCATGTAGCCTCGACTATTGCACTGGTTATATGGTGATCCGTCGTGAGATACACCCAAGCTGAAATACAACTTCATGTAAATATCTCAGGATGTGTTTTACTTTGCACAGTCGTTTAGATCATCAATTTGATTGAATTGAGTCAACTTTTATTATGGAAATAAAGGCAGATTTACATTTGTGGTTAGAAAGTGACTGCTATACCATATGGTCGCGGGTTCAAATCCCGAAAAAAAAAATGTTTGTATGATGAATACCGATGTGTTCCCGAGTTATGGATGTTTTTCATTTATATATATATTTATTTACAAAAAAAAAACATGGATGGAAATGGAACTAGATGGCTATGTATATGTCCAAGGATCATCATCATATCAGCCGAAAGACTTCCACTGCTGGATATTTAAAAAAAAAGTTGCCTGTGATAGTGGTGGCCTTACAGAACATTGATGTTGTGGATCGGTTTACGAAATCATCGAGTTTTCTGTATGTTTTATGTACTATATATATTTATATGGGTGATTTATTTATTTTATTAAAATTAGTTTACCGTGCACGCTACCTACATGTCATGTGCATAATGCTTCCTAACCCAAAGCTTGCCTGGAAGAGATCGCTTTTAGTGATAAGGCAGCCAAACTGTACTATCCCCTTTTTCTTATTTCTTTTTATGCTTCTTATTGTTGCACAATAAAGAAGATTTTGTTTGTTGTTTGTTTTATAAATGCAACACATTACTGGTGGTTTCAGCACGTAAAAAGAATACACTTCCTTTTTGTAATCAAATAAATAATATAAATGAATACATCCATGTCCGTATACATCATAGAAACACTCCCTTAGGCGCCTTTTAGTATAGCAATCCAATGGTAAACCTATCGCCTCATAAATTATCGAATTAATAAATAAATAAAATATAAATAAATATCTCGGACACTTACACCAATCATCAAACAAACACTTACACAGTCGCAAACTAAGCAAAGCTTGCTATGGGTATATATATAAATATCCACGACACGGAAATAAATCCTCGCGGGAATCGAACTCGCAACCGTTGGTTTCGCTGAGAGGGCAATATCGCACACCAGTCAGTCGCATTAGCAAGTCATTTCGTTTTCAAGTTTTGCTTACCTATGTGCAATTTCATGTGCCAACAAAAAACCGCTATTTCTCGGATCCCATTCGAGTATCGTGCAGCTTTTCGCAATACTGCACATACCGCCCATGTAGCCACGAGCTGGGGATTGATGGTGTAAAATGTATATGTATTAATATTAGAATAGCTATAAAAGTACTACAAGTGGCTCAATGTAAAAAAATGTAAAGGTACCTACATGTTTAAGTACTCGGTTTGGTTGGTGGTAGGGCATTTTAAATGTCCGCCTGATTAGCTACCACCATCTTATCTAAATCTGCCGCCAAGCAGCAATGTTAATAGCATTGTTGTGTTCCGGTTGTCAGAGATAAGATAGCCAGTCCCCCAAATGTGTTGGGGTTTCCGGGTCAGTACGCTTCCACCTTCGACCTCATCTTCTACTTAACATCGTGTGATTGAGGTCAAGTGCGAATCCTTCGTCGGGCCAATAAATGCTTTTGCAGTTTTATTTTATCCAAATAGACTAATTCACAAATACGAACTTTTTAATTATGACGGCAGTATATACAAGACCCCTAATAGGTATTGTCTTAGTCTATATGATAGTTAGCAATACCTAGCTTACAGTAGATTGATGATTATGAAATCAAGGACTCAACGAGGAAATAATTCATATACCAATTTGTTAGGATCAAATGGCAAAAAAAAGTCAATTGGAATCAATTTCAAGGAGTGCGTTCTCAGAAGCACTAATGATTTTTTTCGGTGACTTGAATATGAATGATACGTACAGTTTGCATTCAACACTCAAATATTTGTTAAATTAGGTACCTATTCTAGAGTAGGTGACCGCCTTGACAGCCTCCGTGGCGCAATGTAAACAACATTGGGTTTACTATTCGGAGGTCGCGGGTTCGATCCCCAGCGGGGTACATGTTTAAGTACTCGGTTTGGTTGGTGGAAGGGCAATTTAAATGTCCACCTGGCTAGCTACCACCATCTTATTAGCAGCAATGTTAATAGCATTGTTGTTTTCCGGTTGTCAGAGATATTAGATAGCCAGTCCCACAAATGTGTTGGGGTTTCCGGGTCAGTACGCGTCCACCTTCGACCTCATCTTCACTTAATATCAGGTGTGATTGAGGTCTAGAACCAACCAAATTGTGCATAAAAGAGGTGCCTATTTATACTGTGCCATCACATGCTATTATGGGATTTCGATGCAACATTTTTATACAAATCGACCCCGGGTAATTCATCTTATTTAAACCCCTTTTGCCAACAGGAAAATTTTCTTCAAGTTTGCAAAATTTATTTATTAAAAATATCATTAGCTGTGACAGGCATTGATGGATATTCAGATAGTAGTTCTACTACTACCGTTATCACTGTTATTACCACTGCTATTGCATCTGACACTATGACTATGTTTGATACTGCGACAGCGTTTGAGAATGCGATTGTAATTGCGACGGCGACTGCGACTGTCACTACCTCTGCCGATCACTATTTAAAACCTTTTTTCTTTAACAATATAATTAAAATTTACCTGTACTTGTTCTATCTATTTTCTCGCCGACTTTGTTATAAATATCCAAACCAGTTATTAACACAGAATAATACTGGTACTGTCTTTTATCCATTTTCTTACTAGCTTGCCAATCGCAGTAACTCCTTAAATATGTCGACGCATTTTCATCCATTGTTACTATATTGGAATTGTTCTTCAAAAATCTTGTATCTAACAAGTTGAATCTAATTCTTTGGTTTAATTGCGTTTTCCGGAAATAACTTTCGACTTCGTTTAATATTCTGTTGCTCAGAAATTTCAATCTTCGTCTTGTCTTCGGGCCGTAATTGGCTGATAGTTTTTTCGTTAGAACATGGTCTATGTGAATCCTTATATGGATTGTTATGTGCTTGCTCGGTTTTGTGAAGTATTCTATCAAGGATGATGGATCCTGTCGATGGTTCCTCATGGTTATGCCCTGAAATGCAATGAAATTGAAGAAATTATAATCACGTTATTTACAAAAACTTTACATGTTATCTTTATATATTGACAAATTGTTTGGGCGCACAAAACTATTCATGGCTATGTCCTGAAAAAAATATTTATTTATTTTTCGGGAAACTGACAGTCGTTACATTATAATGTAAAGTAGAACAAAATAGTCATTGCATAGACAGAAATAGTCTCCACAGATAGTCATACACAGAAACACAGCAAAATATATGTTTGGGAAATAGTACATTTTATGATATTTAATTTAATGTAAGAGGCGTTACAGGATTAGCAGATGATATTTAGAATCTATACAAGCAAATATATGAATATTAAATATACGTAAACATTAGTAATAATAATACAATATAATATATTATATATTTGTATATTTCATAGGTAAATAAAGAAATAAACGTAAACATCTAAGGAGAAATGAATGATGGAGGATTCTTAAATATGCACACATGTATACATGTATAAGTACTTTAAATATAATTGATAAAGTCTCAATCAAGTTTAGCTCAGAGAAGTGGGCCGCATTGCATTGAAAAAAATTATAAGAAATTATTTTACATTCTCTTGACATGTTATCATATTGTTTGGTGCGCGTACATGCAGAAGAGATTTTTCGTAGATAGCTAATTTATTTCATTCAATAGCCATTTTTATATTTTCTTAATTTTAGTAATACTATTGTATAATCATGGTCGGTACGGGTACAGTACGGGTACAGTCAACTGCAGCTAAAAGTAACGTCGTTAGACGTAAGACGTCTTTAGACAACGCATTCGCGCAGTATCCTGCACGATCTTTTGTTGTCATGCTCTTGATAGCAAAATTCTTTCGTATTTCCTACAAACACAATAGACTCGTATTAAGTCTAGTTAACCAACCATACCAAATGGATAGGATCATTAATGGATCGTATAACTGATTTGATGTTTGTTTTATTAATCAGAAGACTGCATCGGATATTCAATATAGATGATGCAGTCAGCAGCAGAGAGACATCACCATCGTTTCACAACCAAATAATATTATAAAGCGAAAGTTTGAGAGTTTTTGTTGTTGAATCACGACGGGATGGATGGACACAAATGGATGAATATATTTTAATACGTAGGTACATACATAACGTCACGAACTTTATCCCAAAAGGAGTCAAAGGTATCCCAAACATTAGTGTTTGGGTGTTCCAAAACATTAAAATGTTAACTGCAGCGACGCAGACACTATTGAAAATCAATTGTTGGCGGTCACCAGTGACCGCGGCGGTGGTCAAAGCCTTAAGAGTTTAAACCGTTAAATCGTGCAAATAAATAGATGTTTTTTTAGTGGAAAGAGCCTTTGGTCGCCTTTAATGACACCCACGAGAAGAGAAGGGGACGTTCTATTCTTTTTAATTGCCGAAACCACATGAATACTACTTTTTAATCTTTTATTTAGGAAAAATATGACCTGAAAAGCTGCGCTGATCCCAAATAGTGCAAGAAGATGATGATGACGCCCTGAAGAGCGATTTTTTCGTTCTTCGCTTTTGTATGCGTAAGAATGCGGTTCTAGATAATATTAGTTATTTATTATTTTTCACTTTATTCATAATTCAATACACTTTTTATTCACTGTCCCTTATAACTTTTAACTTAAACTTAGGTTTTTATTAAACGACCTGATTTGACGACCTGTTTGGCTTGGTGGTTAGCAACTGGCTAATATACTAATAGGACGCGGGTTCGAATCCCGCAGGGGCATATTTTTGTGTGATGAATACGGACATTTGTACCCGAGTTATGGATGTTTTCATTTATAATAAGTATTTATTTACAAAAATAAAATGTATTTTTGTAGTATATCAACCATCTGGTGTCCACAACACAAGCCTATAGTTGTTTAGTGTGGAACTAGATGGCGCAAAATTTTTGGCGCTTTATAAAAAACATTGATACTTGTCTTTGAGTTTCTTTCCTCGAGATCAATCATTTGATACTCATCTCGATGCGATTGCACTTATTTATTGTCAAGTGTGAGAGTGTGATTGCTAGCGTCTGCCATATTGGATTTTTCATGGCCTGGTTCCATTTCACGAATGTATCGACAATTTATTAGTCAAAATCCATTGAGGTTGTTGTAGATACAATATCGACGCAAACATTTACCATCCTTTGGCTTAGCTGTAGTCGGGTAATGAACGATCTCCGCGCCTAACCTCAGGTTTCAGCAGAATACCAGTGTTTTGCCCGCCTCGGGCAAATCCATACACTGAGCTGTAGCCTTTTTGTATACTGCGGCACACACTATTTGTTTGTTTCTGTACTTGTGTTTTATTGTTTTAGTTGTATTTTTCATATGTAAAATTTGTTATGTGTGTGTACATGGATGCAAATAAATGCTTATCTATCTATCTAACCAAATCTCGAATAAATGCTAGTAATATAATAATCATCATCATCTGATTTAAGAGCCATGCTCTTGTCGGTGGAGATTTTTCCATATCTCTCTGCTCTCCGCCTTCCTCTTGACCTCCTGATACGACACGACGTTCAACTTCTCTTTTATTTGCTGCATGTAGCTTATTCTCGGTCGTCCTCTTTTTCTCTTCCCCTCTATTCTTCCTTCTATTATGGTTTTCATGAAATATAATAATAACAATAAAAAATATTTATTGCCTTAGTTCCGTTTTAACGTAATGCTATTTAAGTAAGAATTTAAGTATTTAAGTAAGAATTTTGAATAGTCAACGCAAAAGGAAATGACATCAGCTTTGCTGTACCGGGACAGATGTACGGTCAGGGCTGTTTTTTTGGTGAAGAGTTTTATTAGTAATGGGAGGGTTTAAAACATTACAATTAGTACATTTTACCACATTATAAACAATTATTAGGATATCAAAAAATTACAATAAAATACAAAATAAAATCTTCAAAACTTGAATATAATTTGACGACCGATTGGTGTAGTGGATAGTGACCCTGTCAGCGAAACCAAGGATTGCGGGTTCGAATCCCGCGACGGGTAAATGTTTGTGTGCTGAATATGAACATTTATTCCGGAGTCATGGATGTTTATATAAATATTTATGTATGTTTATCCGTTATCTAGTATCCATAGTACACGTGCTGAGTTTGGGACTAGATGATTGGTGTAAGTGTCCGAAATATTTATTTTTATTTATTTATTTAATCATAATAAGTATGGAAGGGTCATGTTTCATTGCCACAAACTGTACTTGTAAGTCACAGAATTTTGATAGAGTCCGATGATTTAGCAAACCAGAGGCCATGGTCCGATCAGTGTTAAAATCAATCAAGCCTTCTCACTATTACGTAATACTGAGATCACTGTGTCAAGCAACGTAAAATAATCAATGTCATTTATTGTCATTGTCCAATATTAGAACACGTGTATCATAATCATAAATCGTCAAAATGCTTATTAACTTTTATAGGGAACTGGCTTCGCTTGTGTATAATAACTTTACCACGTATATGTTTCATTTATTTGTCCCGCTGTACATCCGTTTCGCCGTGATTGAGCCACAAACAAACACAAGAATCCAAACTTTCGTATAAAACTCGTTCGATTGGAAGTTTGACGTCTGCCTATCAAGTTCTTAAAGTTAGGCCAACTTTTTAGATCACATTTGACATCTGTTGACGACCGATTGGTGTAGTGGATAGTGACCCTGTCAACGAAACCAACGGTTGCGGGTTCGAATCCCGCGACGGGTAAATGTTTGTGTGATGAATATGAACATTTGTTCCTGAGTCATGGATGTTTATATAAATGTTTATGTATGTTTATCCGTTATCTAGTATCCATAGTACAAGCTTTGCTTAGTTTGGGACTAGATGATTGGTGTAAGTGTCCGAAATATTTATTTATTTATTTATCTGTCTTAGCTTCGTAGTGTGGTGAACCTGCTGGGTTAATATGCTGTAGGTAAGACTAGACCCCACAATGCATTCAAAGGCTTAATATTTATTCAGATGTCTGCATTTAACTCAGTTCTAGTCCAAATCATTACGACGACATTGATATGTGTAAAAATTATTTGAAAAAACCTACACTTAGTAAAGTAGCGTTATGAACGTTCAGGACACTCACCTATATACAGTGTCATATTGTCACGTATCAGTGCTATAATGCTGTCTTTATATAACGTTAAAACTTTCATCCGGGACGGAATCGGCGAATGCGAGCTGGATTCGCACTACTCCGGGTTTTTTTTTTATTATGCTAATGGATAAAGCTTGACCTCAATTATTCTTGATATTATATGGATAAGGCTAAAGATCGCAAATTTGGTAGACTGACTATGTTTTTAAACCGCGGTGAAAAATGACTGGTGTAATGTGTTTAACGACTTTTTGTGTGTGTGTGTCCACGTGCGTGATGCTAGAATACACAAATTGGAATTGAGCTATTTTGACAATGTCAAAAAACTATGCTGAAATAGTGCCAAATAGTGCCCCAAGAAAAATATTAGTGCCACTGTAGTTTAGTGTTGTGTTAAATATTTTAAATGAGCATTCTGGCGTCACATGTTGCTGGAATCTTCATTATCCATTAATGGAAAAATATATAAATTTTATTACAACTATTTTTCATCCTTTATTTCAATATCTTCATCAAAATCTGCCAGCACAAATTAACTTCGTAGAAACATACACACCCTGTCCATTTCAAATATTGTCCTTATACTCAAATGTTGTCTAGAACAAAACTCTGGTACAGTCAGCAACACCATAGAGGTAGCAGGTCTATTTATAGATATATGTAGGAGAAAATCTAAAGGGAAATTATAATTAAATTTATCTATCTCATGATAACATGATAGGTGTAAAGGAAAATATAACTAAATCCAATAAACACCCTCCAAACAATATCATAAATATTATGCCTGATACCGTAATTGTGTGCCGACTGTACCTTCCACTGTATTCTATATTTCAAATTCAAATTGTTTATTTGCAAGAATAAAATTTAAAAAGATATTTAAGCTAGCATATTAAGGATTTATATACACATATCATTTTGTGTTTTTCGTATGTATGCCAGTTTATACAATAAACTTTTTATCTTTGTATTCCACCTGCATGCAGGGAAAATTTATTAAACATTCTCACAATCAAAATATTCCTGTACGTTCTTCTTATCAAACTTTATAGAACTTGTAAATCTATCTAGTAGAACCTATACCGCCCCACTGCTGGGTCTAGACCTCCCTCCCTTCTAGGGGATATATTAGGTCCTTGCCTATGAAATTGGCGTTTTGTATGAAGAATTTAATTAAGACTCTGTTCTCCACACAAACATTTTTTTTTTCGGGAACGGCAAATCCAAATTTAGCTAAACTTTGTGTGTATTATCGGATGACATTAAGTTAAGTATAGGCACCGCAAAAGTAACCGCTTTATAAAAGTTTCAGCGAATCTAAGAAATGAATATAGGAAGCACATGAAAAGAGTTCTGTTAAATTTTTTTTTATATGTGATTTAGCCCAGAAATTAAAAAATATTTCATGTGAAACCTTGAAATAATATTCCATTTTCCAAATAAAAAACAAATTTGGATATAGCTTTGAAACTCGCAGGAATTGGTACATTGATTAACGAAGAAAAAAAACTCCAATTTCATAGGTAAAGACGCAATGGGGATATAAATTATAAAAATATTAAGTACTTACGTTTAAACAGATTCCACAACAAAAGCACATTAAAACGATAAATAATTCCGATCGGCACATTTTGAGTCCCGTATACGCTGCACTTAACAAATAGACTGAACTCCGGAACAAAACCTAAGCTATCAGACTCGGCCGCCTAACTGTTCTCGCGAATCACACTAGGTATTATTTTAAATGACACTGCCTTGTGCCGCGGGTTTACTCGAGATATTTTTATTATTCACCTAACCTCTTTTAGCCTGTTGTAGGGTAATTCAGACCATATGGAGTTGCGTGTAAAAAGTAAATTAGAGTTATATAAATGTAAATTATAAACAATAGAAATCCAATTTATTAAAACTTTCAATAGCCACATAGTTAAATATCGAAAAAACAAATGCCGACTGGCACGTCAATTGCCACGACTCCTCGATAAGTTTTTTTATTAGATTGAAATTATTTATTCTATTTTAGTACATAAATATAGCCTGCACGTGATTCAGGAGCTTGCCACACGCCCACTGCTTATTATGTCTCTTGGAATATATATTTACGGAATCCTCATGATGACACCTTTCTTATGGTACCCATATGTACTATATTAATTCTGTGCCCATATTGTACTCTTTGAGTAACATTTTTTTTTTACTTGACGCTTAATAAAGTTAGTTTTTTGTGACGTAAAATATCCTATGACACTTTGGCTGTCATTAAAAATCTGATGGTACCCCGGGCGCTGGCGGTTAGGGCTAACATGATAATCCACAGATTCAGACACTGCTCAGCGCAGGTTAAAGTTACTTTATTTAAAGCTTATTGCACATCTTTATACACCTGTAATCTGTGGACTGATTATTAGAAAAAATCGCTGAGCGCCCTCAGTGTACAATATAATAATGCATTCAGGGCGCTGCTGGGGCTGCCGCGCTGGTGTAGCGCCTCGGGCATGTTCGCGGACGCGCGAGTAGACGGCTTTCACGCCGTGCTCCGCACACGTGCTGCCGCGGCGCTGCACAGGCTGCGCGGCAGCACCAACAGCCTCCTGACAGTCATTGCTGATAGGCTGGACAGTCGCTACACAAAGCACTGGATGTCACAGCATCGAAGTTTGCGCATTTTTGTAAAATGAACAATAAAAACTAACATAGGTTAAGGGTAAATTGTTACTAACAAAATATGGACCCAAAGTTTGAATTAAAGAAGTTTTATTTTATTTATATTTATTTATTTATTAATTAAAATCCATCTGGCAGTTTGGATGCTACGAGGGAATAAAAAATCCCACATACATACATAGATACGCGCAAAAGCATAACCCTCCTTGTAAGTAAGTTGTTCAAATTTAGAAACAAAACAAAATCAACAAATTTGAATTTGGAATTAATAATCAAATGAAGACCTTCCATTCTTTCTATTTTTTTTAGGTTTTGATTTTATCAGATATGACGGACATTCAGACACCATACATACGGTGTATTTGCACATATCGCATTTATGGCCATAGTGAATTGTTCCGTATTTCAAACTCTACCCATAAAACCCGACTGATTTCAAAAATACCTATAATGATGAACATGCTTGAACTCTGCGAGCCTAGAGTTTGCCATAAATAGACAACATACATTATATTTTGTATATAGAGATTATGACGAATAAAATCGATTTGTCAATTCATTACCTATGTATGTACCACAGGGTTTTTCCAACTGCCAATTTTAATAACGGGAATCCGAGATGAAACTATTGTGACTCTGAAGCTAATAAAGATGCGAGATAATGACCTATGGTTAATACAGTTTTTGTTAATGTTCATGTCGAATCATATCATAACAAAAGAGATGCGGCCCCTTTAAAAAATTATATCAATTTTATATATGAAATTATGTTCTAAAAGTATTTTCTCAGAATTTAAATTATTATTCGGGTATTACGTAACTTCTTCAGGAACTTCACAGCAGCTGTACTATGATGTAAAAATTTCATGACGGTTCATTGCTAAAAAGTTGCCGTTTACTTCGCTTGCACCTGATCGCTAAATTTGATACCACGTGAGAGTAGAAGTAAGGATAAGGGTATATACGTCTAATGCAGAGGTTCCCAGACATTTTTCTCATAGACCACTTTCAAAATTTAGCTGGTTCCGGTTGACCCCCTGCAGCTACATTTCTATCATATTTCCAAAACTCGCCAAAAAATGTGAAGATTAGATCTA
The DNA here is from genome assembly GCA_949316235.1 of Oegoconia quadripuncta. Lineage (NCBI taxonomy): Eukaryota > Metazoa > Arthropoda > Insecta > Lepidoptera > Autostichidae > Oegoconia > Oegoconia quadripuncta. Next base: position 3,272,203 of record OX438757.1, on the reverse strand, counting down.
ACTATGGAAATTTGCGTTGCAGCTGAGTTCCAACCACCAGAAAAAAAAGTGAGAATTGATTACTTAATTAATTAATTGATTGTGCTGTGAGTGGATGTCAAAACAGTAAAGTTGGCCAATCAAAAGAGTGGTCCAACATTTTTTTAAGATCTACTCACAGCACAAGGAACCAATCAATTCTCACTTATTTCATTTAGAAAACTCCCCATTCTCCCCCAACTCCCTATTTTCGTGAATTGTGAATCCCCATTTTTTTGTCACGCCAATGTCCCCGTCGAGTCTCCCGTGAACCCCTGGGGGTCCACCTGGACCACTTTGGAAACTAATGGTCTAATGGACAGACGTGTCGAGTTACCATAATTTACTTCTAGGGAGCTTACGTGGCACGACAGCTGATGTATGGTTATCTCATCACTCGCTCGGCATTTTGATGGGCCAATCAATCAATCAACACTTTATTGCACAACAAATACGGATTACATTTCTTAAACAAACTTTACATATAATTGTACAACTCGGCGGTTCCTTATTGGTCAACATTGTCGATGACGATACATACCTATACATAACGTCACGACCTTTATCCCAAATGGGGTGGTCGGTGGTCAGAGATATCGCAAACTATGTTTCGGTGATCCAAACATTAAAAGTTTAATGATTGAAATAACATCACCTTATGAAATATACAAGAAATGCACACCTGACAGGGGGTGAGCCCATCGCCGTTGAAACATGCAAATCTATACATGTTTTTTGGTGGACCCAGCCAGAAAACTAAGTTCATCGGGATCATCATCATCAGTGCTGTGTGGTTTTCGCACTCAAGGGAGCACCCTTGTGTCATAGTTTTCTGGCTGGGTGTATACAATTTTATTGTTTATTTTTTCGAAAGATATCACGTAACCCTAATTCTCACCTTAAACTTTTTATGTTTTTAACAGGAATTTGATTTGTCCATAATATTTCCCCAAGTGTCTGATATGATATGGCTCCGAGCAAGCACTGGCTATCATCGAAATTCATTTCTGATTCGAGTCAGTAATCTATTTAACAAACTATCTAAGATTTATTTTTTTACTTTTTATTTTTTTTTTATATGAGAGGGCGGCAAACGAGCATGCGGTTCACCACCGGAAGCAATCACCGCCACCCATGGACACCCGCAACACCAAAAGGGTCACAGATGCGTTGCCGGCCTTTGAGGAAGGTGTAGGCTCGTTTCTTGAAGGTTCCAATGTCGTACTCGTTCGGGAATACCGCTGCCGGAAGTCCGTTCCACAGGGTGGTCGTCCGTGGTAAGAAGTTTCTTGAGAAGCGTGCAGTGGTAGACTTCCACTCATCCAGGTGATGTGGATGAAAATTTAATTTTCGGCGAGAAGTGTATCTGTTAAATTGAGCAGCGGGTACTAGCTCGAACAGTTCTTCAGAACACTCCCCATGAAATATGCGATAGAGAATGCAGAGGGACGCGGCGTCTCTTCGCAACGCCAGGGGATCCAGTCGGTCAGTGAGACTCTCTTGGCCGACAATTCGGACTGCGCGACGTTGAACGCAGTCAAAAGGAAGAAGCTGGTACTGAGGTGCCCCAGCCCATAGGTGAGAACAATACTCCACGTGCTGCCTTGCGCCTTATAAAGTTGGAGGCGGTGAGCCGGCGTGAAGTAACGAGCCGCTCTACTGAGGACACCTAACTTTTTGGAGGCCAACTTGGCCTTATCCTCCAGATGACCGCGGAATTGAACGTTACTAGAGATGTTCACTCCGAGAATCCCAATACTCAGCTTAACGTCAAGGGGAGTGCTCTGAAATTGAAGAGACAGGAGAAATGGAATCTTCTTTGCGGCTAATGCGCACTTTGGACCTATTTATCCCAAAACCCCCAACCGTAAAACAAATATTCACAAAGAAATTTCTTTTTGGATGATAAAGTCTGCGAATGCCTTTTAATAGCTTTGTTAAAATATTTTATGTACGTATACCTATTTATTTCTTCTGTTGGTGTTTAGAATAAAATAAATATGATCAGATCGAACGAGTGTCTAATTAGTCTGATGTCTTTCGAATTCCAAATGGGAACAAAGATTTCCCTATTTGTAACCAATCATGACATGGGTCGCTTTCTGTCTATAATTCGTTACCAGCTTCAAAATGGGAATAATAAAGCATTTTCCTGTTTATAACCACTTACGATATATAGTTCCCTTTCGGTTTGTTTAGTAAAAAAATATTCGTAACCAGCTTCTATTTCTTCAAGATTTCCTTGTTTACAACCAATTAAGAAATGGATCCATTTCGACCCATTGGATAATTGAAATTCGTAAATAGTTTCTAAATTGGAACAAGGATATCCCCCTTTGTAACCAGCTACGATATGGGTTTTGGTCTTTTAAGTGTAATATTCGTAACCAGTTTCTAAATAGGAATAAAGATTTTCCAATTTGTAACCCGTTACGAAATGAGCCTTTTCAAGCGGCGGCAAGCTTTTAAATTAAGTGTGTCCAGGGTCTTTCCTCCTGTAAAGCACATGCACTGTTAAAATGACAGTTAATAATAGCAGAAAATAATAATTTTTTTTAAATTATTATTTTCAGTCACAATAACAGTAAATAAATAAATACTCAGAACAGTCCTCACTCATAAATAAATATTCATCACACAAACATTTACCCCTAGCGGGATTTGAACCCGCAACCGTTGGTTTCGCAGACAGGGCCACTATTCACTACACCAACCGGGTGCAACAATAAATTAAATGAATTCCATTCCATACTTTACGAAGTATCCAGTCCAGCACGAGTAGAAAACATATCAGATCCAAATTCAAGAGTATACTTTATACTCCTACATGCTTAAAGATAGAAGCTAGAAGATAGCATTTAAAAACCAAAATATGTATTTATTTATTTTTTATACCCGACGGTTTCGTACTTGACCTCAATCACACCTGATGTTAAGTGAAGATGAGGTCGAAGGTGGAAGCGTACTGACCCGGAAACCCCAGCACATTTGGGGGACTGGCTGACATCTCTGACAATCGGAACACAACAGTGCTATTAACATTGCTGCTTGGCGGCAGATTTAGATAATATGGTGGTAGCCAGGCGAACATTTTTAAAATGCCCTACTACCAACCAAACCGAGTACCTACTTAAACATGTACACCGCTGGGGATCGAACCCGCGACCTCCGAATCGTAAACCCGAAAAACCAAAACCAAACCAAACCAAAATATTTTGCGGGACTCATGTTGGATTTTTACGATAAATGTATTCTTTGGCGCTATGGGATAAATAAGAATCGAAAGACACCTTGCTCTTCAAAATCTATCAAGCCTTTTAGACTACAGGATGTAACATAGAAATTTACATATATACATACACTATAGAAATACATTATGCTCCTTGGGGCAATCGGGATAACTGTTGCCTAAACGTTAAACAAATATTTGATAAAAATATACACAAACTATAAACAATTTCATTTATCATAACAGAATAACAACACGCGACCAAATTTGCAGAAATACAGTGTTTCCGCGAATTATAATTATATCTGAGCGGTCTATGACACAGTCTAGACTTCAGTTAGTAGTCAATTGCTAAATTGAGCGCAAATAATTCGCGTTCAATTTGATATGGTTTTTAAATGGCTCTACTATGACTGTATATTTTGACCCGACTGCCCAAGGAAGGAAAGAGGATATTGTCTTTGTATGACTGCGCCAGACATGCTTTAACTTTGCTAATCGAAAATGAATACTTGGAAGGGTGACGACTTGTAGCATTTTAATACGAGACTTTCCCTGCATCGGAGGGAATGTTAGTTAGGTCGTCGATTCCTGTTGTTTCCAATTGAAGGCAGAGGCCAAGTTGGTGGCCTACAGGGACTGTCAGATGGCCTCTGTCTCACACTAATCTATCAATCCGCACTGGGGCCGCCTTTTTTTTTATATACAAGGGGTTAGCACTTGATGTCAATCACACCTGATGTTCAGTGAAGATGAGGCCGAAAGTGGAAGCGTACTGATCCGGAAACTCCATAATATTCTGGGAACTGGCTATCTTATCTCTGACAACCGGAACACAACAATGCTATTAACATTGCTGTTTGGTGTCAGATTTAGATAAGATGGTGATAAGTGAAATAGAAGTTATTGGCACAGGTGGTTCAATTTTTTTTTCAACACAATTTTTTTTCGATTCGTAGAGTTCCTGTCATGCGAAATTTATTTGGAACTAGTATTTTCTCCAAGTTTTTTTTTAATTTATTTAATTTAATGATGTAATTATGTGGAATATGCTATAATTGTAACCGTCAAATGACACAATACAATACAATACAAATACTCTATATTGCACAAAATAATTTACAATAATTTTTGATGATAACAATAGAACACAATTAGGCGGTCTTATCACTAAAAGCCAACCCACAGCTATGGGACATTTGTAGGTAGAAAAACATGTTGGGTCCACGATACTACCAACTAAAGAAATAATTATAGATAAGGATGCAATATAATAAATATAATAACAAATAACAAATAACAAATAACAAATAACAAATAACAAATAACAAATAACAAATAACAAATAACAAATAACAAATAACAAATAACAAATAACAAATAACAAATAACAAATAACAAATAACAAATAACAAATAACAAATAACAAATAACAAATAACAAATAACAAATAACAAATAACAAATAACAAATAACAAATAACAAATAACAAATAACAAATAACAAATAACAAATAACAAATAACAAATAACAAATAACAAATAACAAATAACAAATAACAAATAACAAATAACAAATAACAAATAACAAATAACAAATAACAAATAATAAATAAGCATAAATATAATAATAATATACTTACTTAATACACACACTAAAGAAATAATAATAATGACACAACGCATTATTCGATGATACTTTTGGAAAAAAAAAATTAACTACCTAAGCGAATACCGTCAATTTCACTTCCCTAATATGCCCCATTTTTTTTACGAATTGTCCGGCTGAAGATTAAACAATCGACACCGCATTTGTCAAAATCTGTCATAATATGTCAGACCTGTTTAGTGTATAAATAAAATAAAAATAAAATAATATATATATTCAAAAGAACAAGCTTAGTTAATTAGTGTGGAACTAGATGGCCCTGTGTGTATGTTTATTTATTTTTGCTGATTATTTGAACTATATTATAACTATATTATTATTTGATTACGCGTACTTTACTGCTACAGTCGGGTAAGAAAGATATATGTCACTTTGAGGAGTCCGATGAGATCGAATAAACAACAAACAAACACAATATTCTTTATTGTACAACAATAAGAAGCATACAAAAAAATAAGAAAAAGTACTATCCCGTACAATTTCGCGGCCTTATCACTAAAAGCGATCTCTTCCAGGCAACCTTTAGGTTAAGAAGCATTATGCACATGACATGTAGGTAGCGAGCACGGTAAACTAATTTTAATAAAATAAATAAATCACCTAAATAAATACATACGTTAATTGAATACATACAAACATACATACATAATATATATGTAAAAAAAAATAATACATATAATATATACCCATATTTGAATTTATACTAATTAAATATAATAGTACGTAACTGAGATCCTCAAACGGTGTCAATATGGTAGTTTCAGAAACATCAGCGTCATCGTACATTTGTGATCATAGGATTGTTTAAACTTATGATATCATATAACCTCAGGGCACTTGTCCTTGCATCGAAGTAACTGTTAACACTTGATTATAACTAGTTATAGATTTGTCTCGGTATAAAAAACCGTAACAATGCCAAGTATACATGTAACTAAGATTTAGTCATCAAGTACAGAGGAGAGAACAATACAATACAAAAAGTTTTTATTTGTATCATATTGTAATCACCTGTGTACTTTCTGAGTGAGTTTTGTATTAATTTACGTTTATAACTACACATTGGTGATTTATCTGAATCTCACAGACTGCATACGAAGGCCAAGTATGTTGGGGTTTCCGGGTCAGTACGCTTCCACGTTCGACCTCATCTTCACTTAACATCAGGTGTGACTGAGGTCAAGTAACAACCCGTTGTGCATAAAAAAAAGTAGGATGGCAAGCAAATCCCTTTACCGGTAAGCATCTCAGGTTCCATGATCATAATTAAAATTTTATACCTAATTAGTGCATGGGTAAATGGTCTGTAATTGCCACCTTAAAGATTTAAGGTTATCGGGACCTGGCACCGTCCCAGTCAGTAAAGCCCGCGTTTCTCCGCAATAATATAGTACCACAAATCACCGTCGGATTTAAAGCAATGTAACTTTGAACATTTATTTTTTCAATCAAAATAATTAAAGTAAAAATTCAAAGTGACAAGATTTGAGACACGAGAAACTTTGTCAAGTTACTATAAATGTCGGCACATACAGGCTGTGTACCTAATTGTACAATTTTTTTGTTGTTAACATATTACATGCAGCCATTATTATAAAAATAATACATAATTTAAAATTTGAAATTGATACATAATATAATGGAGGCTGTTTAATTGTTTAATATTGATTCATTCTATGTTACTGTTATTGTTTAGCGGATATAATTTATTCTGCTGTTTATTAAATTTCACTACAATTATAACATGACTACCATATTTGTGAGGAGAATGGAACGTATCAGCTGGACAGAGAAGAAAACGAACGAAGAGGTTTTAAATATAGTAAAGGAAAAAAGGAAATTGTTGCAAGTAATTGAGAATAGAAGAGGGAAAATGCTGGGACACCTTATACGACACGATGATTTCATCAAAACTATAATCGAAGGAAGAATAGAGGGGAAAAGAAAAAGAGGAAGACCGAGGATAAGCTACATGCAGCAAATACAAGAGAAGTTGAACGTCGTGTCGTATCGAGGTCAAGAGGAAGGCGGAGAGCAGAGAGATATGGAAAAATCTCCACCGACAAGAGCATGGCTCTTAAATCAGATGATGATGACCATATTTGTATGCCAATTTGGCTGATCACAGAGATCATATTTATAAGTTAATGTGTCATAACAACCTGTACACCTGTGTATCACAAATAAATAAATGATTGATTGATTGATTGCAATTCCTGTTTACTGGTAACTCAACTCTTGTTTACAAACAATTTTCCATTAGGAACCATAGTCGAATTCAGTCGAAAATTGTTCATACTAAAGGTGACTTCAGAATGGTTCACTTTGTATGATTAATCGAAAATTTTTTGAGCGAATTCGACGTTTTTTTTTCGATGGTTCCACGGGGAAAGTTGTTCGTAATCAAGACTGGCGTCCCAGTTAATGGGAATAACACGAATTGAAATTCATCCTGTATAATTTGTAAAATTGTAACTAAGTTATACATTAAAGCTTTTAATACTCCACTATGATTGTCATGTTTAACTATCAAAAGACTCATTGGTGACAATTCGATCACTGCTAAATTGCAGAGCCTCGAACACCGTCGCAAGGTCGCCTGTCTCTCAGTCTTTTACAGGATGCACTTCGGTGAGTGTGCGTTGGAATTACACAATCTCATTCCGCCATCGCCATTTCATCTTCGGACTACTAGGCGTTGGGAGAGATTCCACCCGTATGTAGTTAACAACTGAATAATTCGCACTAAGCTTCACTACTTCATTCATAATGCGAACAGCCAAGGTATGGAACTCCCTTCCGATGTCAGTCTTTCCTGAATCCTACAACCTTGGGATCTTCAAGAGCAGGGTGAATAGGCATCTACTGAGATTGCGTGCTTCATCTTCGGCCACATCGTCACTTCCCATCAGGTGAGATTGTGGTCAAACGCTTATCCAGTTTACCATAAAAAAAAAAATAAAAAAAAAATCAAAACAAACCGTGTAAGCTAAATTTCGTTTTCGTGCTAATTACAATTGAGGAGATCCCTCTTGGGAAGACAATCCTGGCTGCAGCATCAGGACATCGCAAAAATCATGTTTAACTATCAAATTTCACCGTTAAGGCCTTTCCGACGTGCGGAGACTGGCTGCAGCATCAGTTCATGGTGTTCACGTCTATCATATAAATATATTATCATCAGAATTGAAGAGTGTACAAAATTTCAGCTCCTTTGTTAAAATAGTTCTAATTTGACTTGCAAATTTTGAAATTTTGAGCGAACATAGTTAGGTACATACATACTAAGTATAAGCTAAACGCTCAGCCAATCCGGGTCAGTACGCTTTCATCTTCAACCTCATCTTCACTTAACATCAGGTGTGATTGAGGTCAGGTACGAACCCGTCGTGAATAAAAAAAATAAAACAGCTTGCAAAAAAATTAAGTTAGATATGGGTACTTCTTCACATTTTGTTCCAAACATTCTGTCATCGTACGCAAAGGTAACACAAATAAATATACAAGGATTTAAATTTTAGTTAAAATAATTTTATTTACAAAGATTTTTGTATAAAAAAATAACAGTAACGACTAAATGAACACATTCGACTGGCCATTTCGCCCAATTCACACTATCACAATATCGATGATATTTAACTAGTTATCGATGTCGAATCGATCGATCGATCGATTACCGATAGCTAATAAAATGTCAACACATTTAAAACAATTTGTACAAAAGTAGAAAATGACTTAAACTATGGCAGGTATGTTGGAGTACTTAGTATCCATTATCGGCGTCGTAGCTGCTCTTTTTGCTGTCATATTGACCTGAAATTAAAATATATTATTCTTACAAATCATCAGCTTTGCTATTATATTTCTTTGCATATTCAATTAAGTATCAACTGTTAAGCTTTTAGTGATAAGGTCACCAAATTGTACATTCATTCTTACCACTTTTCTGAGACTCTATTTTCTTTTCTTTTGTGCAATAAAGTGTATTTGTATTGTATTGTATTGTATTGTAAGTCTTACACGAAATAGAAGTGTAATATATGAGCTTTAAAGCCGCGACTTCTTTTTTGTAGATCGAGAAGTAAAAGCAAAATTTTATCAACAATATATTTTTGTAGAAATATCGCAATCGAAAAGTTTCGCTATAAAGTATTCATTGCCCTTAGATATGCTATGAAATTCTGAAATAATTGTGTTTACTTATTTTAGGATGTGTCTTGTGAGTCGAGACCAATTTTCGTTTTTCTAGAGTCACTGGTGTCGGAGACAATGACTTGTGTATATTATTGAAATATTTTATAAAACCCTCAGGAGTAGAAATTCGAAAAATTCCTCCTTCGGTCCATCACTTTGGGCTGTGTGATTACCTCTGGGACAGTCAGTAAAAGACATTCCCATTTAAAAACACACTTCCAATGTTACAAAGACACGGACTAACCAGTAGCCATACTGATTAGGATTTACCTCAGTATTTTAAAGTCTATACCCTAGTTAAAGGAATAGGTATGTTTTTCTTAAACTCAATTACCTATCCAGATTATGTTTTTGGAACAAATAAATATTTCTGTTATCGATATCAAAGATTTCCTATTAGATCGATAATAGTCACAGTTCTAGTGATTTTCCTATTGATAATTCGGTCGCATACGGAAGGTCGCGGATTTGATACACGAAGCATTTTGGTTCCAGAAAGGTCAGGAGACGATTCTAAACTACGCAAAGAATTTTGATACGATATTCACTATCACTTAGAGAATATCATAATGAATCAGATGAAAAATATTTTATTCAATGTATCCTACTTAAATATCAGTTTTTGAAAGTCAATATGTGTTTTAAACTGCTTTTTCCTGGACGATTTATATAATACATGCATATTGTATTTATAGAAAGTATTGCCCGTGTGCGATTATTAAACGCTATTTTGGCTAAACGCCTTCGAAATTTAAATGGCAATGTATCAGATACTAGTTGTAATTTGAACAAAAAATTCAGGCGTTCATTTTGTGTTTTTATGTATTTCACTAGAGACAAGTCGTTTAGGCTAAACCCGAAAATAATAACTCCATCTTAGCCAGGAAAATATATAACTATCTTTGCACATACACACAGCGCCTTCTAGTTCCACACTAAGCAACTAGGCCTGTATTGTAGATACCAGATGGTTGATAAACTACGCAAATACATTTTTTTTTGTAAATAAATACATATTTAAATGAAAAACATCCATAACTCGGGAACACATGTCTGTATTCATCATACAAACATATGCCCCTAGCGGATTTCGAACCCGCGACCTTTTAGTATAGCAGAAGAGTTTCTAACCACTACACGAAACAGGTCACAAAATAATGAAATATACAAAACGACACTTCTCTTAATTACATTGCTAAGCTGTGATAAACAATAGAATTTTATCTCTTACAGTAAGCTATCACGAAGGCAAGTACTCCTCGGGAGTATTCGCTGCTCGCTCATACAACCAGCCCAGGTTTCCTTCCAACCCTGGCTTTTACTAGAGATCTTAGACACATGTGAAGAATTACTAGTGCCATTAACTTTAAGCTTAAATTTTGAGTATCATTTGGCGAACTTCCTTGTTGACCAACTCATCTAAATTCTTCTTTCAAAGGGTCAGCGCTTGACCTCGACCGCATCTGATTTTAAGGTAAATGGTTCAAGTTCAGTAATATGTACCTCCATTGCCAGCTGTAAGCTGCAAACTCCTCAGGATCTCCTCTGGAATTGGTGGTGGGGTAGGCAGGTGAGCGCCCTCAGGCTTGAAGCCGTTCTCGTCTGCTGTGTACGTGATGGAGTAAGTCTCGCCATCATCACCGATGTAGGAATAAGACCCTGAGACTTGGAGAGAGCCTTCGTCAGGCTGAGCCCCGGGCAAAACTCGACCTGGAAATATTGTAAGATTTTAAATTAAATTATTTATTAGAAAACACACGCGTATTTCACAGAGCATATATGAGCGTTAGTATGTGCATATAATACATTTAGTAAGTTGTATGCCAATTTATACTCCTGGCTCCAAACTTAGCCTATGCTAACTGTGACATCCGCCGCGTGGCTCAATGTAAACAACATTGGGTTTACGATTCGGAGGTCGCCGTTTTGATCGCCAGCGGGGTACATGTTTTAAGTACTCGGTTGGTTGGTGGTAGGGCATTTTAAATGTCCGCCTGGCTAGCTACCACCATCTTATCTAAATCTGCCGCTAAGCAGCAATGTTAATAGCATTGTTGTGTTAAGGTTGTTAGGTATAACACAGCCAGTCCCCCAAATGTGTTGGGGTTTCCGGGTCAGTACGCTTCCACCTTCGACCTCATCTTCACTTAACATCAGGTGTGATTGAGGCCAGGTACCAATCTATTGTGCATAAAAAAAAACATTGTAGCGTCTAAACCAATTTCTGTTTTCAAGGTATTTAACTTTTAACACAGTTCCTTTGTATACCTCGATCATGTTCATAAGTTTTCAGAGGTTTTCTAAATTTTCAATTTAGATTTTAGTATTGTCAATTCTTATTGAGAGGATTTATCCCGCCTAGAATTCCATACAAACTTTCAAGTCCAAATTTTTCGAAATTTAAGTTTTTGAAACAACATCCACGGTTTACCTTATGAAATGCATACGTGACAAGGGGCGAGTCCAACGCCGTTAAAAGTACAGATGTTTTTTGGTGGAAAGTCACTTATTCGTCTTTTATTACACTCACGGAAAGACACGTGTTGGTTCTATTATTTTTACGTGCCGGATTGTTTTTTTTTATACACAACAGGTTAGCACTTGACCTCAATCACACCTGCTGTTAAGTGAAGATGAGGCCGAAGGTGAAAGCTTACTAACCCGGAAACCCAATCTTATTTGGGGAACTGGCTATCTTATCTCTGACAACCGGAACACAACCATGTTATTAACATTGCTGTTTGGCGGCAGATTTAGATAAGATGGTGGTAGCTAGCCAGGCGAACATTTAAAATGCCCTACCACCAACCGAACCGAGTACTAAACATGAACCCGCGACCTCCGATTCGTAAACCATATTAAATTAAAGTTATTAAAGACTTTAAGCAACATATTTCAGAAGCGTTAGGACTCACCTTCCTGTTCAACCTTTGTTCCGTCACTGGTCTCAAAGGCGTAGTGGTAGTTGTCTTCGTTAATTTCATTCTCGTATCTCAGGATTTCAGCTTGATTCTGCGATGATGCATCATTGTACTGTCCAGCTTGACCGGCTTTACCAGCATGACCACTTTGACTGCTTTGACCATAGTTGTTTTGCCCACCTTTGATAAATTAAAATTAATTAGTTCATAAACTAGTTATCCTTATATAGTTTCGTAATTTTCGTCTGTCACAGCTGTTTTACTCAGACTGCTAGTGCTGTAAATAATAGTATAGTAGCAGGTTTTTTAGGTCCTAAAAATAGTAGTCTTTCAACACAAAGGGCGGGGAAAAATCATCACCTGGTGCTGTGTAAGGAGCTTGCAGGCCAGCGCTGGCTCCACCAGACCCTCGCGAGTTGGGGGGTAGGTAGACGTTGTCCAAACGCGCCGCCGACGCCACGGCTACCACGGAGAGGATGACGAACTGGAATTTTTGCATAATAAATATAACAGATGAGTTCTTTTTACCGTAAGGAAAAAAATAGGGCGTATTTGGTAAGTGAAATAGATGTTACTGGCATAAGTACTTTTTTTTTATTTCAAAACCGTCATCGACCCACGTGCCTACTGGAGATTGACATGCGACTGGCGGGATTCCTATCATGCGAATTTTAATTTTATCTCATATTTTCTCCAATTTTTTTTAATGTAATTTAATTATGTAATTATGTGCAATAGGCTACAAACGCGACCGTCAAATGCCACAACGTTTTATTATATTTCATAGTTTGGTTGAAAAAATAAATTAAAGTACCTATGCCAATACCTTCTATTACACTCACCTAATGCTCTATTTTTTCTTTATGGTAAAAAAACTCATCCGGTATATTTATTATATAATAACTATAAATTGAAAATTTAAAAAACCCTCGAGAAAAAAGACACACACACACGCTGCCGTCGAACACATATAACACGTCGTTGTTTATCGGGGCTTAAATAAAACAATAACATATATATTTTTATGTTATAAATTATCCAACGATAAAGTTACGTATATACTAACTATGTTCTTGAGCCCCACAACTTAGAAACACTACGTCTCTTTATATTCTCTCGCACCTATACTATCACTCATTAATCACCATTTCAAGAGTCTGAAAATTGCTATTTATTTAATACTTTCTGTTTCCTCTGGTTTAGGTTTCAAGTTGCTCTGCTCCTTAGGGGATAGCTGAAAACCAGTGTTTTGCTCAATGAGCAATCTAATACACTGAGCTATGACCCATTTGTACTGCTGCAGCACACACATGCGTTAGTGTTACAATATTATGTTATTGTTGTAAATGTGTTACCTTATCTGTGTATCAATATATAAGCTAAATGTATGTGTGTGACTGTGGAAACAAATAAAGGCTTTATCTATCTATCTATCTATCAATACAGTACCACTGATCCTCCATCTTTTTACCCGATAGCCTCACAAAGGAGGGCTATGTTTTTGGAATGGTTGAAAATAGACAAATAAAATTATTGTGTTTAATGGTGCTAAGCATTACAAAACTGCACGACTTTTGCAATTTTCGTTAGTAGGTAATAGGTGGAAATATATTCGACTAGTTTTACTAATTTTTTTTACTAATTTGACTAATTTGTATCGCGTAATCGCGGATATGATTAATTTATCCCGCGGGAACGACTCACGTTTTCGGGATAAAAATATCCTGTGTCTTAATTCGACTTCGACGACCTTTTGGTGTAGTGGTTAGAAACTCTGACTGCGATACCAAAAGGTCGCGGTTTCGAATTCGGCTAGGGGCCCATGTTTGTATGACGAATACACCCATGTGTCCACGAGTTATGGATGTTTTTCATTTATACAAATATTTATTTAGGAAAAAATGTATTTGCGTAATTTATCAACCATCTGGTATCCATAATGCAAGTGTAGTTGCTTCGTGTGAAACTAGATGGCGCTGTGTGTATGTGCAAAGATATTTCTTATTTATTTGTTTTTTTTTGTTTTTTTTTTTAATCCCGGTTATATTCTACCTATATTTCAAATTTCATCCAAATCCGTCTATCCGTTTCGCCATGATTGAGCAACAAACCAACATCCAAACATTCGCATTATAATATTAGTTAGTCTTTGATAACAATAAGTACCTAAGAAAATTAAGTAGTAGGGCGCTTCTATAGTGAGAGTAATCTCTTTGCTCTGTGGCCTGTGCGTTGCAATGGAATGTAGGTTTGTGATCACGAGATGAGTCTCATTGGACCAATCAACGAGGAGGTGGAAGTATACATTCTAAGAAGTGCTATTCGTGCCATTTATAAATTAGGACCTAGAGTGTCTCTTAGAGATAAGTTTAAGGAAATTAATGTCTTAACAATGACTTCTCAATACATTTATGAGAATTTGTTATATGCAAAAAAAAATATAACCTTATTCGCTAAAAATAGTGATAGGCACAATGTTAATACAAGGAATAAGAACCAGCTATCCGTTTATGTTAGCCGACTTCATAAAGTTAGTAAATCGTTCAAAGGGCAATGTATACGGTTTTATAATAAGGTTCCAGTAGACATTCAAAATTTGCCTTTAAATAAATTTAAAGCAATCATAAAACAGAAATTATTAGCAAATGGCTATTATAAAATCACTGACTATTTGAATGATAAGCAAGCATGGACATAGCTGTCTTATCTATTCTTATTTGTCTATTTTCTCTTGTCTTTGTCTATTGTCTATTGTTATCATCAAAAATTATTGTAAATTATTTTGCGCAATAAAGAGTATTTGTATTGTATTGTATTGTATTGTATTATTTATATAATTACGAAATCACAAATTGTAACCCATAATCTATTTAAAAGAGCAACCCTAGAGTTTCTTGCTCGTTCTTCTCTGGGGAGTCAGCTTTGTGAATGAGCCGTAAATTTATATGTAATATTAATAGCGACGTTTTCAAGTGATAATTTTATCCTATGAAATAAAATATTTTGATTTGATTTACAATACCTCCGCCAGAGAAACTGTGGGAAAATATAAAGTAAGAACACTAGATGTTTACATGATAAATGTATATTTGGAAGTGATTGTCACAGTAAAAGCAGATGTTCTATACTAAAAATTCAAAATAAAATAGTTCTAATATGGCCAGTATCACATCTTACAACATCCACCCGTAATGACCATATTCAGAAGCCTTAGTAATAACAAACAAACACTGTAACATATAGAAAAACATTGTAACATAAAGTAACTACGCCTTAACTAAACCTATACTATTGATACACCTTTGATGTGCAACTTTCCCAAGACATTTTGTTAACACGTCAGCTAACAGGTCACTGGACTTAGTGTATTGAAGCACAATCACATTTTCAGATACCTTTTCGCGAATAAAATGGTACCTAACATCAATATGTTTCGATCTGCCGTGGTGTATAGGATTATGAGCTAAGTTCTGCGCACTCTGACTGTCACTGCAAATGGTTATACTAGGATATTTAATATCACATACCTCGGATATCAAACGACGTAAGTAAATAGCCTCTTTCGCAGCATCAGTCAACGCCATGTACTCGGCTTCGGTAGAAGACAGCGCCACTGTAGGCTGCTTCTTCGATGCCCACGAGACAGGTCCATTTGCCAGTTTGAAGCAATAACCTGTGTAGGAACGACGATCATGCACACAGTTCGCAAAATCCGCGTCCGTATAACCTACGAGAAGTTCTCCTGTCTTCTTATAAATAATAGAATGATCTATAGTGCCTTTTAGGTACTGAAGTACTCGTTTCGCTGCCACCCAATGCGTGCTGTTATATTTGTTGTTATACTGACTAAGGTAGCTAACAGCAAAAGCAATATCAGGTCGAGTATTAACAGCAAGGTACATTAGACAACCTATTAAATTCAGATAGGCATAATGATTATTCTTACAATCCGAATCCTGAAGAGCACCTATTTTGCTATTCGCCAAGGGAGTGTCGTACTCTTTTGCCTGCCCTAAATTGAATTTTTCTAGTAGGAATTCAATATATGACTTTTGATTGACTCGTATTTCACCATTTTCCGTTGAGATATTTAATCCCAGATAATATTTCAGTGGACCTAAATCTTTTAATGTAAAATATTTTAGTAAGTCACTCTTGACAGCGTCGAATGACTTTTCATTCTGGTAATAAACAATGATGTCATCCACATAGACTGCTAACAGGATTAATTCTGAACCAAGGAGTTTTTTATATACGCATGGTTCGGTAGGTAATCTAATAAAACCTATTTTACTCAACACTTCATTGAGCTTAATATTCCACGCGCGAGGAGCCTGTTTTAAGCCATACAGGGACTTTTGCAACAGACACACTTTATCTTCGTCACCTTTGCTCTTAAAACCCGGAGGCTGGTCCATGTAGACTTCTTCTTGAAGATCGCCATTTAAAAAGGCGGTGTCGACGTCTAAGTGTCGCATCTTCAGGCCCATTTCTGCTGCTAAAGCAATCAAAACGCGTAAGGAGGAATTCCGAATTACCGGAGCGAAGGTTTCATAGTAATCGACACCATGAACTTGATTATAGCCTTTCGCGACAAGTCTAGCTTTATATTTGATTATATCGCCATGGGCATTCCTTTTTAATTTGTAAACCCATTTGCATGGTATAACCTTCTTATCTGGCCTATTCACCAGAATCCACGTTTTCTTTTCCAGCAAGGCCTGGTATTCATCTCTCATAGCATGATACCAATTATCTCTATCTACTGCATTCACCGCTTGTTGATAAGTAGTCGGTTCATCCATTTGAGAGGATATAGTCTGCATACAAACACAGTTGGCGGCAGTATTGTGGATTTTTCTAGGTCTCAGATTATAGCGTGGTTCTGCAACCTCAACATCAGAATCACTTTCTTCTAATTGTTCTGGTGACGGGGCAAACCCAAGTTGACTCGGCTCAAAGTCGGCAACAGTACTGGGTCCAGGTATCGGATCCTCTCTACTATTTGTTGTAGAGTCGATCTGTGAACATAAAGGTAAACGTGCCGGTTGTGGCACATCCACCCGTGATTGAGGACTAAGGAATAAGGGTACACGTACCGGTTTGAGCGCACCAGGCGCTAACTGGTATTTGACACCCTTTCCTTTTTCCTCTAAATCCCGGAAAGTGTCTTCAAAGAAAACCACGTCCCTACTTTTGACAAGTCGTCTAGGATATTTTGCATCTCGGAAGTAATAACTATTGGGATCGTCAGAATAGCCAACAAAAATATGCTCGGTTGCCTTCACGTCCAACTTCTTCCGATTACAATCGGGGACATGAATCAGAGCTCGACATCCAAAGACTCTTAAGTGTGATAGGTTCGGCTGTTTACCATACCACAGCTCAAAAGAAGTCTTACCTTCGAGAGCACGGTGAGGAGTCCTATTCTTAAGATAGACTGCAGTTTCCGTCGCATCTTGCCAATATGCTGGAGAAAGAGAACTGCCAGAGAGCATAGACCTAGCCTTCTCTATGATCGTTCTGTTGATCCTTTCAGCGATGGAGTTTTGCTGCGGACTATAGGGCACTGTCGTCTGATGCTGAATTCCTTCCATCTGTAAGTAATTTGTAAGGTCAGTATTGACATATTCTGTCCCGTTGTCGCTCCTCAACACTTTTATTTTTAATCCCTTTTCTCGCTCCACTAGGGATTTGAAAATACGAAATTTATCCTTTACTTCAGCTTTTGAAGAAATAAAGAATGCAAAGATCATACGAGTAAAGTCATCTATGAAAAATAAGACATACTTACTTCCTTGAAAAGACGTCTCTGATAATGTACAAACGTCAGTATGGACAAGTTCTAAAACTGAAGTTGCCCTTTTATACGGAATCCTTTTGAAAGGCTTCCGACTCAGTTTTCCTTCTACACAGGCCACACATGGTTCCTTGTCAACTGTTGAATAATCTATGCCTACTACCTGGTCCTTTTTTAAGCGATCCATCCCAATGCGGCATAGGTGACCTAAACGTTTATGCCAGAGTTGATACCTGGACACGTCAGAGTGCACATCAAAAGCAGATAATTGACGTGGTACATTGACTGTACAATCTAAAGAATACAGCCCACCACAGATCGAACCATGTAGCAAAGAAATACCTGTACAAGAAAAAACACTAGAGTTATAAAAGTTACAACCAGATTTATCAAAAACCACACAAAAACCGTTATCAACTGCTTTCTTTACTGAAATAAGATTAGCGTTCAAATTAGGTACATGAACAACGTCACTAATCTTCGTAACCTCATCACACATCGTAATAGAAATATCGCCAACGCCTTCACTGGATAACACCTCTCCATTAGCAATTGTCACTTTGCCGGTGGGATATCCTTTCACGTTCTCCATCCATTCTCGTCTTGAAGTCATATGGACCGACGCCCCAGAATCTATGTACCATTTAGTACTCTCCACGTCACCAATGACATTCAACGCACTTAAAGAGTTTCTATGATTCTCAGATTTCTTTTTCTTGTCCTTCTTATGGGGACAGTCTGGACTCTTATGGCCTGGCTCCCGACAGTCGTAACAGATAATCTGTTTCTTAGTTTTTGATGAAGATGGCTTAGATTTCTGATTAGTCCGTGTTTTCAGGGCAGTATCCTGGTTATTCTCCTTTGGTTTATTCAATTCATTCAACAATTTCGTCTTTATCAAGTCAACAGTAATTTCTACATTTGAGTTCTCCAATGCCATAACAAGAGGGGCATACTGTGGAGACAAACCTCCAAGAAGAATAGCAGCGATTGAAGCATCTTCTATGATCTTGCCGATATCGGCAAGGTCCTGGACTGTTGACATAACAGCATTAATGTACATTTCTATATCATTGAAATCATCTAGACAGTACGTGTACAACTTCCGTTCGAGGCTTATTCTACGTCCTAAGCCTTTGTCTTCATACGCAGAGGACAAGGCTTTCCACGCAGCTTTAGCCGTTTCACAAGGTCTGAGAAGGGTGATTGCCATACCATCAACTGTGAGACAAATTTTCGATAACGCAATCTGATCGTCACGCAACTTTTTCTCAGCGGTAATTTGACTACCTTCAGGGTATCCGGCAACAGTTTCCCATAAATTTTCGTGTATTAGGTACATACGCATCTTGAATTTCCAAACACCAAAACCGTCTCTGTTTACTAGCGGTTTTATTGCAGAAATTGAACTTGACATTATTTCACAGCTAATGTCAAAGACGAAAAAATGAAAAATAAGCGAAATTATAA
The DNA here is from genome assembly GCA_949316235.1 of Oegoconia quadripuncta. Taxonomy (NCBI): domain Eukaryota; kingdom Metazoa; phylum Arthropoda; class Insecta; order Lepidoptera; family Autostichidae; genus Oegoconia; species Oegoconia quadripuncta. Next base: position 3,252,903 of record OX438757.1, on the reverse strand, counting down.
TTTTCGCGACTTTCAACAAATATGTTTTACACGCACGTGTTAAATATTTAGTGTTCTTTACCTTTTCGTGCTGATAACGTGTGGGAAAATATAAAGTAAGAACACTAGATGTTTACATGATAAATGTATATTTGGAAGTGATTGTCACAGTAAAAGCAGATGTTCTATACTAAAAATTCAAAATAAAATAGTTCTAATATGGCCAGTATCACATCTTACAACAGAAACTTATGATAGAGCGCTAGATTACGATTGATAAATAACTATAGGTAGATTTATGGAACAATGGATTATTTGTTCATCGTAACCTATGTGTGTTCATTGGTCTGTGCCTATACAACTATATACCACTTTATCACACTACAAAGTATAATATTGTAATTTTTGGTGATGAATAAATACCTTTTATTGTTTATTACTTGATGGTTGATATAAAACGAATATACTTTTTAACCACCTTCATATAAGGAGGAGGTCCTCAATTCAAATCATTTTTTTATGCACTACAGGTTAACAGTTGACCTTAATCACACCTGATGTTAAGTGAAGATGAGGCCGAAGGTGGAATCGTACTGTCGTCGACAACCGGAACACAATAATGTTATTAACATTGCTGTTTGGCGGCAGATTTAGATAAGATGGTGGTAGCTAGCCAGGCGGACATATAAAATATACCACCAACCAAACCGAGTAGTAAACATGTACCCCGCTGAGGATCGAACCGCGACCTCCGATTCGTAAACCCCATGTTGTTTACATTGAGCCACGGAGGCGGTTAAAGATTGTTAATGTTATTTGTTACGCTATATCTTCGTCAATTATGATTATTTTATGGTTGAAAGGGTGGTACCTCCAGGGTGGTCTTTACGAATTTGGTGAAGATCATTCGATTGCGTGCCGGAGATAGAGAACTGAACCTAAGTGTAGTCGGTTGTATGGACAATTTTAGGCAGTTCCATGATTGGACTATTTTACCCACGAGGGATTGTGTGTCTATTACCACTTATTTCGGGAACACTTTGACCGACTATAATGCATTTTTTTCAATAGATTATTGTCTCATTTCTTTTTGACTAAGAACTACTGCTGAATTGCTGATAAACTATTGCCTTTTTCAGTTTTTCTTAGGTAGAGCAGCACTCTGTCTAAAAATTTAGCGCTTTGCCTAAATATAAATTATCCAAAACAACTATTATCTTTGTAGAGTTTTTATTTTTATTATGGCCTTTAATTTTTTTAAATAAAAGCCGAGTTAAACACTTTCAAGGAGCGCGCACAAAATTTAAAGTAAATTGACCATTAAAGTACAAACAAAATAATGTATTTGATTTCATTAAGGCAGAGAACTACTATATAAAGTTTAAATTACAAAATGTAAAAACAAAATAATTCATGGGATAAAAAATTATCACCCGAAATCTTTTAACTTAAAACTAACACTAATCCACACGTCTGACTACCAAGAGAAAAACGAGCGAAATTAAGGATGCATGTTTTTAAATTAATTAATAAGACTGAAGATCTCATAAATGGGTAGAAATTTGATAACACCTTTTCAATATAATTTAGAGGTTAATTTTGAATGTTTACCGGATTCTTATGGACCTAAACGAGTAATAGTTTGTTTTAAATTTCGTAATTTCAATTCCTTTATATATTCTTAAATGAAACGAAATAGCCCAACTTATAAACCGTCCGAGCCTCGCGTTTCTGCAAAACGATTAGATTGTACATGTCCTTATAACAGTTACCGGTAGAATCTCACGCAATATTCCAATTTTAAAAACGTTTGTATAATTTTTAAAAACATTTAGTCATTATACTATAAAAAGTCCTCATTTCTCAATTCGATAACTGAAAGACGCCACTTCACTGCACTCAACGTCGAGCTATGCAAATAGAAAGGAACACTTTATCACTATAATTGCTATTGCAAAACAAACACAGTACTAACGTATTTCATGTCGGTTGTGCCGGTACAGAGATGACAGGTAAATGCAATATACGGTGAATCTGCCGCCGTTTTATAGCGGTCGATTTTCGAATGATAATCACAGGGGTCTTACATACATTACGTTGGATAAAAAGTGTGATTTAGTTTAAATTAGGTCTGGAGTTCGCTCGTTAAATCTATCGTCGGTTTTAGTGAGCGAATAATTAGGAAGGAATCCAAGGGGTCGTTTCTTAAATTAACTTTTCTAGTAATAAATGAGGGTCCAAGTTCGGGTTGATATTCAGGCAATGAGTATTCAGTACTACTAAATATTTCTATGTATTTCTAAAAGTAATTTGCAGGTGCAATGATTTAATTTGGGCAATCATAATTATTTGCGATTTAAAGAAAATATGTGGCACGTCACTGAATCACAAAACAAGGTTTATCAAGCATTTTCTTATATAAATTAAAATTATCTATAGTAATACAATCCTTATATTTTTGTGTATACATAGCGCCATCTAGATTCAAACTAAGCAGCTAGGCTTGTATTATGGATACCAGATGATTATTAACCTACATATACGTGGGTTATTTTGTAAATATTGGGTCTTTACCTATAAAATTGGAGTTTTTTTTTTTCGATAATCATATGTACCAATTCCTGCGATTTTGAAAACTATATCCAAATTTGTTTTTTATTTGGGAAATGGAATATATTATTATTTCAAGGTTTCACATGAAATATTTTTTAATTTCGGGGCTAAATCACATAATAAAAAAAATTTTAACAGAGCTCTTAGTTCATGTGCTTCCCATAATCATTTCTTAGATTGACTGAAAAAGCGGTTACTTTTAAAAATTAACACTGCCTATACTTAACTTAATGTTATCCGATAATACACACAAAGTTTATCTAAATTTGGATTTGCTGTTCCCAAAAAAATTACAAAAATGTTTGCATGGAGAAAACTGAAACTTTCATTAAGACTTAATGAAATTCTTCATACAAAACGCCAATTTCATAGGTAAGGGCCTAATATATAGGCCAAATTTGTTGCCTGACGGTGATTCTGATAAAGGTAATTACCACCCACATTATTCTTTTTATCTATTCCCACACCTAAATACAAAATACAAAACTTTCGTTTTGAATCACTTTCAGTTTCCTGCGTAACGTGTTATATGGACAGCTGCAAATAACCGCTCGATCCTCACTTGTCTTTTCACAACCCCTCACGAGTCGTGACGTCACGTTCAAATAGATGGTATAATGTCGATTTTGGAATGTTAATGGTCACCACATCAATCCACATCAATAGTTTCGGTAGCAAGGACCACCAAGGTGTGTAGTCGTGATCCGTCCGCTTTGGAAATGCGTGCATGCCGATAAGTAATTGCCACATATATTATTCTAATAAATAATACAATTTAACGTTAGCATATTAATTGGTTCGATGAAGAACTGAGGTCATTTTTAAAGCACTACATTTTAAGCGTGGTGAATGAACTGTTTAGTTCGTCTATGGTAAGCGTCTTATTTACAAAAGCATCGGGACCGTGCTCGCGGGCAGGCTGGACTCTGTTTCTGTCCAGCACTGGGTCGAATTACATGCAGTTAGCAATTGGAATTATTAACATAATTTTAAGTTATATTGTTAGTAATACTAAACGGATCTCAGGTCTGAATTAAATAATTTATATTTATTTTACAAAAAAAAATAATGAAATTGATAAAAAAAGAATAAAATAACCGTAAATTAAAAAAATAGGAGACTGATATCATCGAAATGCACCATCAACAGATTGGTTCATTAGGGTAACTTTACTTACACGACTTCCTTCTCTGGCTTGAAATAAATATAAATATTTCAGACACTTACACTAATCATCTAGACCCAAACTAAGCAAAGCTTGTACTATGGGTACTAGATAATAATATTTATATAAACATCCATGACTCAGGAATAAATGTTCGTATTCATCACACAAACATTTACCTTTCGCGGGATTCGAACGCGCAACCGTTGGTTTCGCTGACAGGGTCACCAATTGGTCGTCATCGCCACCAAAATCAAGGAGCAACGGTAAACGTAAACGATAAAATACATCAGGTGTGATTGAGGTCAAGTACGAACCCGTCGTGTATAAAAAAAAACTGCATAAATAATGCCACCGAATTAATTTTTTTTTATGATTGACTGGATTCGCATTTGGCCACAATCTCACCTCATAGAAATATGGATATACAAGGCCCATATACTATTCTTAAAAAACAACGTAGTTATTTAGATGACTGCGAAAAGGGATAGCGCCTACCCGGTCGGTGGTAGATATTTATAACCGTAGTGGGTTTTTTTAAGCACCACGGGTTAGCTCTTGACCTCAAACACACCTGATGTTAAGTGAAGATGACGCCGATGGTGGTAGCGTACTGACCCGGAAACCCCATCTTATCTCTGACAACCGGAACACAACAATGCTATTAACATTGCTGTTTGGCGGCAGATGTAAATAAGATGGTGGTAGCTAGCTAGGCAGACATTTAAAGTGCCCTACCACCAACCAAACCGTGTACTAAACATGTACCCCACTGGGGATCGAACCCGCGAACTCCGAATCGTAAACCTAATTTGTTTACAATGAGCCACGGAGGCGGTTTTTTATTTTCTTAAAGTTTTTATTAACGTAGTTGTAGAACTTATCACCGATTTAGCGATGTTTATGGCGTTTTCTAAACATTTAATATATTTTTTTATTTGTAAAAACTGGGGGGATAGTTTACTAACTTTCTTTGTCAAGAGACCTAACATTTGATACCCATCTCGGTGGGGTACTAGAACTGTGTTGTCATTTTTTTTAACCACTGGTTTTCGCTTGACCTCAATCACACGTGCTGTTAAGTGTAGATGAGGCCGAAGGTGGTAACGCCATCTTATTTGGAGGACTGGCTATCTTACCTCTGCTACACAACAATGCTATTAACATTGCGGTTTGGCGGCAGATTTAGATGGTGGTAGCTAACCTGGCGGACATTTAAAATGCCCTACCACCAACCAAACCGAGTACTAAACATGTACCTCGCTGAGGATCGAACCCGCGACCTCCGATTCGTAAACCACATGTTGTTTACATTGAGCTACGGAGGCGGTTAAAGATTGTTATTGTTATTTGTTACAGTATATCTTCGTCAATTATGATTATTTTATGGTTGAAAGGGTGGTACCTAAAATGTTCTACCACCAACCAAACCTTATCCTTATCCTTATATCCTTATATATCCTTAGACATACACACAGCGCCATCTAGTTCCACAGTAAGCAACTATAGGCTTATGTTGTGGATACCAGATGGTTGATATACTACATAAATACATTTTTTTTGTAAATAAATACTTATTATAAATGAAAACATCCATAACTCGGGTACAAATACAAAACAAGTACCCTGCTGGAGATCGAACCCGCGACCGCTGATTCGTATAACCTATGTTGTTTACATTGGGCCACGGAGGCGGTAAGTTTGACTACCATGTCTGCTGGCGTCGGCTATATTAAATTTATCATGACATCCTAGTACGAATCTAATAACACTTAGTCGAAATCAGCTGATGCATTTAGGTTGCAGGTGGTAACACACATACATACATATAGATAGTAGAAAATAGTGTTGATTTCAGTTGGTTGTGTTTATTTTTCAATTGAAGTTTAATTGTTATTTCGTCTAGAGGCGTGATGTGTCCCATACGTCTTCGTTAATCATATGTACCAATTCCTGCGATTTTCAAAGCTATATCCAATTTTGTTTATTATTTCGAAAATGGAATAGGTATTATATTCTGTTTTTAATTTCTGGGCTAAATCACATAATAAAAAAAATTGAACAGAGCTTTTTTCATGTGCTTCCCATAATCATTTCTTAGATTCGCTGAAACTTTTATAAAGCGGTTACTTTTAAAAATTAACGCTGCCTATACTTAACTTAATGTTATCCTATAATATACACAAAGTTTAGCGAAATTTGGATGTGCCGTTCCCAAAAAAAAAAAATCAAAAATGTTTGTATGGAGATAACAGTCGTAATAAAATTCTTCATACAAAACGCCAATTTCATAGGTAAGGACCTTAATATATTGTACTAACAGCTCTGTGTCGAGGGTTTCTAAATTTCAATTTGTAATTATAGCACCTACAGCTGATTGTACATTACGACTGGTAGTCGAACTCCCTAACATATGATAATATCAATCAGATTACCCTTCACTTTCGCATCGCCACGCATTTTAATATGATATGTTGATCTTGATTTATGTATTTAGTACACGAAGAGATATATAAGGCAAGACGTGAGTTGGTGGCATTGAAGATGCACTAGTCTATTGGAAATCGTTCATCGATTATGGATACAATCCCTTGATTAAATGCCATGGGTTAGGACTTAGGGTCAATTCACATGGAACTTAACTTACTTACGAGAAGTTTTGGTTTTCAGTACTAGTACCATGATAGGCGCGATAAACGTTTTTACTGCTCATTCGCTTTGAGGAAATATACAACTATCCCACTATCACACCTAAGTCTTTTTTCAATTGAATTTGTTTTTTTCCCGCTAGGGGCATATGTTTGTGTGATGAATGTTTTTATTTATAATAAGTATTTATTTACAAAAAAAATGTATTCATGTAGCAACCATTTGGTATCGACAACACAAGCTTATAATTGCTTACTGTGGAACTAGGTGGCGCTGTGTGTATGTCTAAGGATATTTATTATTATTATTTGAATTGGAGGAGATTCCCAATTCCACCGTTTTACCCGTCAGCCACAAAAAGGAAGGTAATGTTTTTCGAGTATACGTATGTATATAGATTTCTATGTTACCTTGTATAGCCTAAACCGATTTTGAAGTGCAAGGTGTCGTTCGATTCGTCTTGATTGGTGTCATAGGATTTTATGGTAAAAAATCCAATATGGCGCCCGCAAAATACAAAATATGCTGTCGGGATTTTTGATTTTAAATACTTAAATAAATAATAAATAAAATAAATATTTCGGACACTTACACCAATCATCTAGTCCCAAACTAAGCAAAGCTTGTGCTATGGATACAAGATAAACGGATAGACATACATAAATATTTATATAAACATCCAAGACTCGGGAATAAATGTTCGTATTCGTCACACAAACATTTACCCCTCGCGGGATTCGAACCCGCAACCGTTGGTTTCGCTGATAGGGTCACTATCCACTACACCAATTCGTCGTCGGTAAATAGTTATTTATGTTTGTTACGAGATACCTTCGTCAATTGTTAATCGATTTACTGATTATCCAATTGATTTGAGTATGCCACCGACAGTAGTGATGGTGATGATCAGTGACCCTTCTAGTTTGATTTCATCTCTAACTCTAAATATCTGGAGAGTTTTGTCAAACTTTTTACTTACCTACACTGTCAATAAATATTTCGAGTACATTTTAATGACGGATTTTATTAAAAGTTATTGTTATTGTCTACTTAATTAAGTACAAGGAAAATGTGAGGAAACCGACATTCTTGTGAGGATTTACAGGAGCGTCGTAACATCCGGTAATCTTATAATCACTAAATATAAAACAAGAGTCTCTGTCTTTTTGTGCGCTTTGTTCTGAACTATTATAATTCATTATTAGTTAGGTACTAAAAAATAAATAAAATGATAACGAAAAATTGTCGACCACAGACTTATACGGAAACTCAGACACATTCCTACTTCCTTCCCGAACTGTCGTATCATCCTACTGATTTATGTTGTAATAATATATAGTTTAAAAACATATAGTCCTGGCTCCATCATCAGATCGTTGTTACCAAGTGTAATTATATTGGACTCGTCAAAACGAATCATATGAGCTCAAACTCGAAGGGTTTACTTGTAGCCACTGAAGAGTTCACCATCCACCTCCTGGCTCCATCATCAGATCAACTCCAAAAAACCAAATTATAGTATTGCCATCAGAATTACATATACATACAAAGTTTCATTTCGATATGACAATTCGAAGTAAGCTTAAATTAACTTTCAAGATTTGATTACATTCTTAGTTACAAGTGAAACTAATAAAAGCGTGTTTAAAATGCATTACATCCACAAAAAGTGTGATCGAATAACAAACATTCTTACTCGTAAAACTCATACTTTTTATCAATATTGTAATTTTTCTTGCACTTTTATGTATATTGAAAGGTTGTGAGTACAGACTAAAAAAATTTTTGGTTGTGCGCGTTGTTTGTTTTGACTATTGTATTCTCACAGTCCTATTAGTGCTCGAGTATTCCAAGAGATGGCGCTGTTTTAACCACTAAGGCTCCTATTAATAAACCAATCTCAATACAAGTCTTGAGGCTGTATCACCCGAGATGCGTCTTAAGAAGTTGACGCTATCTCAAGCTCCGTGCTTGAATGAATGATGGTCTTGAGTTTCGTTTATTAATACGTGAAACTCGGCGCACCTCTCAAGTGAGTACTGTTGAGTCTCCACGTGCGTTTTAGGTCTCAAGTTAGGTTTATTAATCAACACGTTTACTTGAGACCGGTCACAAGACTGTTCTAAATCTTGAGTATGGTTTACGGGCCTAAGAAAAGCGCGACAAAAGATTTGTTCGCGCGAACATCTGCAGCATATAAATCAATGTAGGTATGCTACAGATTTTGATACGGTTGGTTTTAATTATTTACATGTACAATACATGCATATTATATTTTTAGAAAGTAATTGAACCCGTGGGAAGCCGGGTCAATTCGCTAGTTTGTTCTAACTTAGACTGACTCCTGTCAGTGGTTAAATTAAGAGGACATGTTCTAACAGATGACAAGTTGCTTGGACAAGAAGTATCAACATTTGATTTTGATTAATTGATCGATTAGCTGCCGTATTCCTGTTTAGGTGTTATTAGTCGTTTATAGGCAGCCTTAAAAATCGGTTAATCGTTTTGAAATTTTTTGTAATTGAAAGTTTGTATGGATTACTGTATGAGATAAACCCTCTTAATCTCTCTCTTATGCTTCCATGCCGCAGCTCCAATACCTATCAATAGCACGTTTCGGGTAAAACTGATAACAGTAGGCTGGCGGCTTCTGAACTACATTTTTTCTCTGTTTCTTATTAATGCATTTTAACGTTTCTTTTGTCTTCCTGATGCGTAGGTGAAAATGAGTGATAAGATTGCAAAATAAAAAAGAAGAATCATCACCATCAGCCCATCAATATCCCACTGCAGGGATATAGGCCTTCCCTCGTATAATGAGGGAGTATAGGCCATAGTCCGCCTCGCTGGCCCAATGCGGGTTGGGGAAAAATAAGAATGCTAGAAGATAATACTCGTAAATCGGGACTTACACATTTTTATTTAGAAGTACTTATTTATATATAGATATAGAGTACTTAAACCGAGTAGTACTCCGCTGGGGATCGAACCCAATGTTGTTTACATTGAGCCACGGAGGTGGATTTCAACAAGGAAAGTTGAAAGTTTGCAAAACACAAACCGTAATAAAGAAGTTGTTCACAATGATGAGCAATCACTTCTAACAAGGATTGGACTTATTCGAAACTAGTAAAGTGTTTCCCAATTGGCGTCTGCACTAAGGAGACAATATTGACCGGACTCTTTAACAAGTTGTCCGAAAATAATTTTGTCAATACATTGTTGCCAAATTGAACGCTGCAATATTTTCGACGACCTGTTTGGTGTAGTGGTTAGCAACTCTGACCACTATACCAAAAGGTTGCGGTTTCGAATCCCGCTAGGAGCATATGCTTGTGTGATGAATGTGTACCCGAGTTATGGTTGTTTCCATTTATAATAAGTATTTATTTACAAAAAAAAAATGTATTTATATAGTATATCAACCATCTGGTATCCACAATTTACTTAATAATATATTATATATAATAATATATTATATAGGTATTAACGCTGCCTATACTTAACTTAATGTTAACCGATAATACACACAAAGTTTAGATAAATTTGGATTTGCCGTTCCCAAAAAAAAAATCAAAAATGTTTCTATGGAGAAAACAGTCTTAATGAAATTCTTTATACAAAACGCCAATTTCATAGGTAAGGACCTAATACTTTGCCCGGGTGTTGTACGAATCTAACGACGTCTCATTATCATTGTATTGTATTTTAAGAATAACTTATTTTTATATCGCTCTGACCTGCAGTCAAGCAGCCTAAAAGCAATACATAAATAGCTTTAATTATGGTTATTTGATATTTTCAAATTATTCAAAAAAGGGCCACTTTTTTTTATAATCGCGTAGTCTGTAAAATAACCACCATCAAAGCTATTTAGGTATTCGTTATACCTAATTATCTTTAAGGCTTCCGGATTGCGGGTCAGATTTTTGTGATTTATTTATACATATACATAACACTCTTTGTTTTTCGTGGGGGTTTAAAAAGACTGAAGAATGTTGACCTAATTAAGAGATTGCGAAAGAAGACTGGCGAATTTGAACCCGCTTTAAAATAATAGTTTGCGGAGTCATTCATATTCCGAAATATGTGAACTTTAATTTATACGTTTGTATAGCTTTTTTAATAAAAGTATTGAGTTTACAAAAGCAGGGAATACCCAGTAAAATAATACTGATTGTCGCCTCTTAGCTAAACATCGCCATTGCTGTAACAAAACGCAAAAGGATCACATACCTACCTACGGTCTATTTTTTTTTTTTTTTTTGGCTTAGTTACTAGACCATTAAGCCATGTCTTTATTTCACTATTACATACTTATACAGTACCTATTACATGCATGGTAAATAGAACATTGATATACTGTGTAGGATAAATGACTGGTGAAATAATACCGAAGGACGACACATGTACCTAACGAGTTATTGAGTAGGTATCTATATAGTTTTAGTAGATCTATGTAATTGGCCTTACAACTATCCCCCCCCCCCCTTTTTTCCATCAGGTAGGTATACCTATTGTAAACGCTAATGCCATCTTTCCGGTTGGCATTAGCGTACCTTCGTACATTTATAAATGAAATGGCAATCTGTCATGTTTTTTTTTTTTTTTTTTTTTTTTTTTTTTAAGCTGTTCACAAAACTGGACACAATTCACAATATTTTTTGTCTTACCCAACATTACGACATAATTAATTGAATGTGTCCTACTTGATGTGAACACAGCATGCACACATAAACAGTCTCAATACCTAGGCTATTAACTAAATCAATAAAAACGATACAAAAAGACCTATTAATAATTGTTGTACAAAATTATGCATATGTATTAAGGATGATTAATCCTCATCATACGTCATACTACTGAAAACCTAACCTCTATACAACTTAATGCTCGGATATCTTTTTTTTACCAGCTTTGATATAGTATATCCGATTAACTTTTTTACTAGTCTTGATTAACTGCAAAAGCATAAATAAGTTTCTTCCATGAACGAGGCCCAGAAGTCTGGGTCCTGCAATACATGGACGTCCGCCGATGTCCTTTAAATTATATTACTAATGTGTTTATTTGAGCAAAAATATCGTACACCATCCTAATATTTCGGTGACAAAATGATCACGTTTTACCTACTCGTTAAATAATTATACTAGCAACATGAGAATTGGTATTAACATCCTCTAAACAAATGTTAACCTAAATTTCAGTTGCGTAAAGTCTAATTTCTGTTAATGTTATATTGTTTGAATCGAAGTGCAACAGTAACACGTATTCCGTTGTATTAAAAACGAAAATGTTGTGGTGGATATTGAAGATGAACTTTTAGATATATGGAGCACATACCTTTGGTAGGTTAGTCAGAAATCACATCACGAAATGAGCTAAATTCTCTCGGATTCAATTGCAAAATTTCGTTCTTAATATGTCATCATTATTTGCAAAATATGTGCCATAATCATGGGCAGTATTTTAAATAAATTAGTCTAAAGCGTGTATGCTCCTTCTAGAGTATAATACCCTGGTAGTTTGAATGATGAAGTAAGACTGTAAAAGTAGTAGGTTTGGTAGAAAATAGGATATAGAGTACACTTGTCGAGGTCAAATTACTTAGTACTATCGAATTAAGTACAGTCCAAGTTAGTATGGTAGTACCCGTATTAGATACTTGGTATATAGTTGGCTAATATTAAAAAATGTATCTGAATACCTACCACCAACGTATATTGATATTTCGAAGTTTAAGATTGGGAATCCAATTCGTGTTTAATTTTTTTGGATAATTGTGTAGGTATACCTTCTGTCACTTTTAACTAGTGATGTAACGAATATCCGCAATCGGATTCACATTCGCGAATATTCGCTTATTTCTTGATGTTCGCATACGAATTCGCATTCGCAAATATTTTGCTGATATTTGAAATGAGATTGTGAAAACAATATTAGAGAAATAAAACAGAAAAGTATGAAATTACTCATGTTTCCAAATAACTAATCACACTCTAATCTCAAAATTAATTTATTTCTCTTTGCGATCTGTCGAATGCTGTCGATATAGGTATACTGTCATAGTCATAGTATTTCAATCAATCAATCAATCAAATACTCTTTATTACACAATTAACAAAAGCTACATGAAGCTACAGCGTACATCATTAATCGCACAAAAAGGCGGCCTTATCGCTAACAGCAATCTCTTCGATCGATGAGGTTTGCACTAATAGTAGCAATACGGGTGTATTTTATAGTTGGTAATTATTATATAACGTAAGGATAACATAAACTAAGCCTACAAACTGGATAATTTAACTGCACTTAAAACATATTTATGATAAAAAATCCAGCACGCCGCTCGTAAAATACAAATATGCCGTCGGGTTTTTTGAATTTTAAATTGGTACTTTAAAATTGTTATTCAGAAAAAAATCTTTTTGTTGTAAATAAATTTATAATAAAAAAATCATTGTTACATTATTCCAAAAGAAGGTACTAAAATCAAGAGTATTAGTTCTTACCACATACGACCACCCTGTGGAACGGACTTCTGGCAGCGGTATTCCCGAACGAGTACGACATTGGAACCTTCAAGAAACGAGCCTACACCTTCCTCAAAGTCCGGCAATGCATCTGTGACCTTTTTGGTGTTGCGGGTGTCCATGGGCGGCGGTGATTGCTTTCCATCAGATGACCCGCATGCTCGTTTGCCGCCCTCTCATATAAAAAAAAAATCAAAAAACAATCATAAGTATTGCTGAGATTTTTTTGATATGTAGGTATCAAATGGCTTTTTTTTTTTATGCACAACGAGTTGGTACTTGACCTCAATCACACCTGATGTTAAGTGAAGATGAGGTCGAAGGTGGAAGCGTACTGACCCGGAAACCCCAACACATTTAGGGGACTGGCTATCTAATCTCTGACAACCGGAACACAACAATGCTATTAACATTGCTGTTTGGCGGCAGATTTAGATAAGATGCCTTTGACGCCATAATGATTGTAATTAAGTCCATAGCTCTATCGTGCTTTGATATTAGGGTATACTTCTAGCTGCAGGTAACTGTACATAGCTGAAAAGAAAGAGCGCCATATACAAATTACAAAATTCACCTTTACATCATTCATAGCACATTAGCACATGCGCAAATGTGAAATAGTGAAAAGAAATATTTTTACAACTCACGACGGTTGTTGTGGCGGTGCAATGTTGTGGAGAGATATGGGTTAATTGTTAATTTTGAAATAAGCAGCTTGATTAAGAGCTATTCATTAATACAAGTGCCAAGTACTCACTAGTTTGGGTTTGACCGTTGATCTATGATGATGGATAATATTGTGGTGTAATTCACAAGAGTTTTATATAACTTAGAAGTTTCGCATATCAAATATTTATTAGGTCCTTACCTATGAAATTGGCGTTTTGTATGAAGAATTTCATTAAGACTGTTTCCTCCATACAAACATTTTTGATTTTTTTTGGGAACGGCAAATCCAAATTTAGCTAAACTTTGTGTGTATTATTGGATTACATTACGTTAAGTATAGGCAGTGTTAATTCTTAAAAAGTAACCAGTTTTTAAAAGTTTCAGCGAATCTAAGAAATGATTAAGGGAAGCACATGAAAAGAGCTCTGTTCAAATTTTTTTTATTATGTGATTTAGCCTAGAAATTAAAACGTATATTTCATGTTTCCAAATAAAAACAAATTTGGAAATAGCTTTGAAAATCGTAGGAATTGTTACATATGATTAACGAAGAAAAAAAATCCAATTTCATTGGTAAATACCCAATAATTCAGACTTCATTACAGTGGCACAACTAAGTACAGTCGCTTAAAGCGCTATCTATATAGCTATGTGTGTGGCGCCCCAGCGCTTGTGACTTATACCAACCAAGCGTCTTACTAACGGTATCTAATTAGAGTCCGTCAATATGATTACAATTCCTTATATTTTGACAAGCCAATTTTGACACCTGTTTCACGCCTAGTTACAACAGTGTTAGTACAAGTTTGGTTGGTGGTAGAGCATTTTAAGAAAAAAAAATAGTGTCACTGTTAAGTGTTATGAATATTTTGAATGAGCATTCTGACGTCACGTGTTACTGGAACACATGTTTAACACATTACATGTTTAAGTACTCGGTTTGGTTGGTGGTAGGGCATTTTAAAAAATGTCCGCCTGACTAGCTACCAACATCTTATCTAAATCTGCCGCCAAACAGCAATGTTTCCCAAATAAGATGGAGTTTCCGGGTCAGTACGCTACCACCTTTGGCCTTATCTTCACTTAACATCAAGTGTGATTAAGGTCAAGTGCTAACCCGCTGGGCATAAAAAAGGTGTCATTACGAGATTATATCGCTATTTTAGTTGTCCTATTATGAGCAGGACAGGGAACGTGCCGTGTTCTCTGTATAAAAAAGAGTTCGAGAGATTGCTAGTGGATACTGTCATTTTCGGGCCTCGTTCTCGAACTTAACCAGTTTAAAAAATAGCACTGGAATGGCATCGGAAGTGGGAAAGTCAGAAAAATTTCTTAAAATACTTTTAGAATGAACTCCTAAGGATAAATGTTCACTTACAGGAGAAAGATTGCAAACATAAATATAATTATCACTTTGAGAACATAAATATGCAAATCGACAAGGATATGGTGTGCATAGGCCGCTTCTTCATTACCTACCGATTTCACTTATTTTGCCGATGTACATTCGAAGTATGGACACTCATTTACTAAATATGTAGGTATGTGATTGGTTTCTATTGGAAAATAACACAGACAAAGAAATTAGAGCCGTTTCTATGCCTTTCTACCAGTTCAATTTAGTTTATGTTTATTATTTTACAATGAAACTCGTGAAATCAGTACAAATTGGGTACATTATGTGATGGCTTTTTTTTACAGTTCACATTTTTTCATATCGCATACTTAGTGTTTTGTGTAGTCGTGTGTTATGTTATTGTATATATATATTAAAGTATCTTCTGCCACAGTATGCATAATGGCATGAGTGCACAGTGTACAAGGAATACCCCATAAAAACATTAATGCTTTTATTTTTAAAACTGCCTATATTAATTATATTGGTATAATAATTGTATTGGTTGCGCTACAGAAATGTTGCGTGCGTTTTTCAGTAAGTGGTACTGGAAGAATAACCAGCGCTGTGGTATGGACCACTATCTGTCCTGCAGCATATGCTGAGTCAGAGCTCTTTCAATGCACAGTGGGTACAGCCCATCGCTGGGAAAATCTTGTATGATGTGCGTCAGTATATTAAGCTTTTATTTATTTATTTTATTTGTTGATTACATAGGATTTATTGTTTGTGTTCTTCTATTTTGGTTGTATGTACTGTGCAGTGAATAAATGTTTCTATCTATCTATCTACCATCTATACTTAGACAGTGTTTACAATAAGATCGTCCACAGAAAATATCATTGATCATTACAAATAAAAATCTACGTTAAATTAAAGTTCGTCTATATAAGTATCCATCCATCTTTAAAGAATTTTAATGTAATTACAGAAATAGTTTATTTTACTAGCTTAAATGTATGCCATCTTGTACTTAGTGTGTTGAGTGGTAGACCAGCAATGTAACTTATACAGGATGTTAAACGAATAACAATTCTGGCTCTAAATTATGATATAAATTAAGACATTTATTATTATTATATATCGACGGAAAATTGATCCTTGAGGCACGCCAATTTTCACGAAAGTACTCAAAAAGTTTTCGATGTTCACATGAACATTAAAATAACGAGTTTTTCCGCGTACCAGTGTTGTATAGTAGTTTTATGATTCACATAATGAAATACTTTTGAAAGAGCATAACACCTACCGATTACATACCTAAATAATAAATAAATAAATATCCTTGGACATACACACAGCGCCAGCTAATTCCACAGTAAGCAACTATAGTCTTGTGTTGTGGATACCAGATAGTTGTTATACTACATAAATGCATTTTTTTTGTAAATAAATACTTATTATAAATGAAAACATCCATAACTCGGGTACACATGTCCGTATTCATTACACAATCGTATGGCCCTGGCGGGATTCGAACCCGCGACCTTTTGGTATAGCAGCAGAGTTTCTAACCACTACACCAAACAGGTCGTCAAACTACCTAAACCACCACAACATACATACATACATACATATAAGTCACGCCTGTTTCCCGTTGGGGTAGGCAGAGACCATAGACTTCCACTTGCTACGATCCTGACACATTACACCCATCACACATCATACCGATTACATTACCTGGATTTCATTTGTTGTAATTAATTTACAGTGGTGTCGATTCGGATGTACAACGAACTAACTAAATTTAAAGCAGATACATCCTTTTCTAACACTATTAACATGAAAGGGACGACTATAAATTAAGTCCTGTCAAATTAAGTTAAGAGCTGTGAAAACAAGTCGCTCCATAGTATTTTAATCGTGACGTCGCTAGGTGTACACCTGATATTGATAAAGAAGTGCTTGTTTTGATCCTTTTACTTAATTTGACAGGGCTTAATTATATGTCGTCCTTTTCATGTATTAGTGGTTAGAAAAGGATACATATAATTTAAATTTAGTTTAGTTCGTTGTACATCCGAATCGACACCAGTATTTTTTTTTATATGAGAGGGCGGCAAACGAGCATGCGGGTCACTTGATGGAAAGCAATCACCGCCGCCCATGGACACCATGGACATGGATTTTACGAAGATTATAATCATAATGTTGGCGGAATTATAAAGTAATGTATATTACACAAAATTTACAAGCCAAAGTCACGCCAATTACAGATTCTCATTTTTCATTATAATTCTCTTAAAAAAATAATTAGGTGGAAAGTCACTATTAAATAATAATCATTATACAATCTACAGGTAAAAATGAATAGTGAGACAAACTAAGTAATAATAAATAATTTTGTCAATAAGTAATATTAAAAATAAAAAATTGGTCAAATAATTCCATCAATGTCAAATAATCGTCGTATGTATTAATTATTGAATCATAATAATTACGCTACAATTAACTATTGCAGTTAAATATTATCACCACCTGTGTATTGAGTGATCGCTCCAACAAATAACAGCTCTCGGCAATATGCTGATCACGACGGAAAGTCCGCGAATGCGTGGACTATAACCGTTTCAATGTCGAATAGCAATCTAATTGGTCCGAAGATCAGTTGCAGATGGTTCAAAATTATGTTCGAATCGTATTCTTATACAAGCTTCGATAAACGAGCATGTTGTTCGATTTATGTAAAGTGATTGATTTCTATACTTACTCATGACAATTCTACCTCAAAAGGGTCACAGACGATTTAGTTGGCGGTAGGGCATTTTAAATGTCCGCCTGGCTAGCTACCACCATCTTATCTAAATCTGCCGCCAAGCAGCAATGTTAATAGCATTGTTGTGTTCCGGTTGTCAGAGATAAGATATACAGTCCCCCAAATGTGTTGGGGTTTCCGGGTCAGTACGCTTCCACCTTCGACCTCATCTTCACTTAACATCAGGTGTGATTGAGGTCAAGTACGAACCCGTCGTGCATAAAAAAAAGACGCTGCCATCTTGAGGATTCAGTCTCACTCAGACACTCAAATATATTCACCTAAATCGTTTGCAAAATTTGACTTCAAAATTCAAATTATTTTTGTTTAAGCTCACGGAATACGATCCCTTAGTCGCCTGTTACCACACCGATGGAAAGAGATGGGTTAGTCCGCTATCCTCCCGATAAAAATCGGGAACCAAATGGCAATGTAGGATGCTAATCCCTGATTAAAATCTCTTTGAAAATGGTTCAGTATCTATTTCAGTTCCTTTTTACTATCAAGGTAAAAGAAGTGCAGCGGGAAACTCGCCGAGTCTTTGATGTTTTCGTCTTTAATTTTATTAATATTATAAACACTTTACAACTTCTGGTAGAAGAACACAAAATTTAACTTTCTCATTAAACTCATAATATTTGTATTAACCTTTTTTCAATATAAATATAAATAAATAAATATCCTTAGAAGTCTATGCGACTTCGATCTCTGCACTAAGGTCTCTACCCCAAACGGCGCAAAAATATAATCCCCACTTAGGCAGATATATTTGCGTAGGTTCGTCGCTGGAAAAATCAAAAAAAAAATCAAAATCAAGATGTGACGGAGCAAGTATGTCTACAAAAATACTCTGTAAACTTAATTCTGTTTCAGTGCAAATTTTTAACGGAACCTCCTTTATCGACCAACTCAAACTCACTTTTATAATAACTTTATTTTGTTGATTTATGTTTTTATTACACCGTATAATAACTCGTCCACGAAATTGGCTGCTTAATTGCGATATAAAATGTTATTTATTTATATTCGAAGTTGTAAAGAGATGTTTGATGATCTTTAATGCCCTTGGCAGTATCTGACCTTTAATTACGTTTTTTTTAACACCTAGTCACGAAATCGCCAACAAGTTTGCACCAGAGACATTTTGTTTACTCTGTTTATTCAGAGAACAGCCTTACGTAACGTTACGTACGTTACATTGACCAATGAGAAACCGTCAAATTGCCGAGCGAGCGATGAGCCAACCAATCACATGTCAGAAGGTAACCGATGACGATTACGACGAAATTATGTAATAGAACCCCAGGTTTATTTCGTGCTTTCAGTAGCTCAGAGTTACTGCATCCTCTTCAGAAGTTTTTCCATTACGAATTCCTTTTGCACCAGACTACGGCAAGCCACCAGGAGGGCAGTGTATCAATATTTAATCTTTGGAACAACCAAACACCATTTCCATTTGTTTAGAATATCTCTGCCCACCCCATTTGGGATAGATGTCGAGACGTTATGTATATAGGTATCTTTAATAATTTCTTTAATGTATTTGATTTTACTTCCAGCTTTCAGTAGCTCCGAGTTACTCCGTATTTTTCAGAAGATTTTCCATTTTGAATTAAATTTCACTGATGCAGACGTCGGAAGGTGCGTCGCTGTAATGGCGTACTTACGTAAATGTCCTGAATTCATTTCCAAATGTCAAAAATTGTATAACAATCTAATAAGCAAAAATAACAAAATGTAATTCTCAAGGGTTCAAATCGTGAGGCCTCTTATCCTTCTATCTCATTTGTAATTTTCGGCTTAACTTATGTAACTGATGTCTAGATTCGAAACTATTACTACGGTGTCAAGAACTACCCATAAACGTGCATACAACACAAGATTTTTAAGTCGTATTCATTGTTCTCTTACGATTAGCGAAGTTAAGCAACTTCTGACGACCTGTTTGGCATAGTGTTACAAATTCTGAGGGCATGTTTGTATGATGAATACATTTGTTTCTGATTTATGGATGTTTTTCATTTATATATTTATTTATTTACAAAAAAAAATATATTTGTGTAGTTTATCAACCATCTGGTATACATAATACAAGCCTAGTTGCTTAGTGTGGAACTAGATGGCGCTGTGTGTATATGCAAAGATATTGCAGAAGCAGTCAGTCCTTGCTAGTTTCGTACAAAGGTTTCCGTGCTTTGGGGGGCCATTAAACAGTCAGTTTCGGTTTTTTTCAATTGAAAATAATGGACATGCCAAGTCACAGGACCGACTCGAACACATTGATTGTCAAGTGGCTACTTGATTGACATAGTCCGCACTAGGTCCACGTGGTAGATTGGCCCATATCCTCGCCTAGTGAGAAACTCTACTAGTGGAGATTTAAGGATGCTGATGTGGAAAAATTTGATCATAAAATGATCATGTCCACATAATGCGAACAGCCAAGGCATGGAACTCCCTTCCGGCGTCAGTCTTTCCTGAATCCCACAACCTTGGGATCTTCAAGAGCAGGGTGAATAGGCATCTACTGAGATCGCGTGCTCCATCGTCACTTCCCATCAGGTGAGATTGTGGTCAAACGCGTATCCTGATAACCCTAAAAAATAGCAGAACTTATACTGCTATTTGATAATAGTGATAGGGTTTAAACATTAGTACTTATTTTATGATTTTTTTTAATAGAGTAAAATTCAATGAATATGCCTAATACTCGATGTTTTTTTTAATACAAAGCAATAAAACTAAAGCTAAAGTAAAGGACGAAAATCTTATCCAGACCTCCCGTTTGGGGAATGGACTCTTGCGTTACCTCGCTGAACAGCTAGACTAAGCGTTGAGCGAGGTACGTGCCAGCGCGTAGATCACACGAGGTCAGAACCAATCTGGTTGAGAGATCGTGGACGAATTTAATCCTTAATTAGGCTATAAGACGTAATATTGTTGACTAGATTGGAAGAAAAAGACGTACTGCGCCGACCCGAAATAAATTAGGTCTAGGACACGAAGATGATAATGATTGTTGACTATAATAATTATGATCTTAACTTTCCCCGTCGGCGATTACTATTAATTCATATCTAATATTATTATTTCGTTAAGTTGCTCCTGTATTTTATGTTATACACTTAATTTATAGAAAAACAAATTTATTTACCTGTACTCTTAGTTCAGTCTACTTAATTATATTATATAAATTTATATTGACTTGCCCTAACAGGGTTTCCATGTATTCAATTAATCAATCAATCAGTCAAGTAATTTATTCGTGATACACAGGTACAATACAATAGAGTAATGTTAGCGACAGATGTGATCCCCTAATTGCCATACAAAACAATTTTTCTACTTACTATTATACTAATTACTTAACTAATACATAAAAAATGGAAAAGTTATTATTTAAATCTAATTATGTCGCATTCCATAAAAGGACTACAACAGCTAGCAGTACAATCTATTGATAACAATATAAGTAGATGTACTGTACAGATTTGTTTAAATTATTTAAATCCTTTTTTTTCCTTAAATTTTTTTTTTTATTTAAATAAAAATTTAAATTTAAATTCCATGGTTTACCATGGAAAGTAATAAATGATCACGAAGGGCACTGCTAAATCTTTTGGTATACACATAACATAAATACGACGTCAAAAATTTCACATGTAACGTATTACCGGTAATGCGATAATAGGTAGACTGCAATAATAAACAGTATGTCGTGCAGGCGAACCATGGAGTGGCAATCGACCGAGATCGTGCCCAAACAGTATTGATTCTGCCGACGCTAGTGATGGGAATTAGATAATGTCGATAAAGATGCTAACTCTGCAAAGTGTCTTCATTTGTGAATAACATGTCATCGTAATTGATAAGTTATAGGAGTTAAAATCAGTGGAAACCTCTAATTGGCTTTCAGTTTCTTAGTTTAAGTGATAATTTGTAAAACAGCTGTTGGTTTTCCCAAGAAAATAAAATAAAATAAATAAAATAAAATAAATAAAGTGGGAGGAGTGTGGAGGAGGGTAATATATATTAATGAGGATCATTACAACTCGAATACTATTTTGTGATAATACTGCAGGTGCGAGTGAAAATCGATAACACTTGTGTTGTAATGGATAATTACGCAGTTTCGGATGACGGTTTCTTTACCATCTTATAATATAGTTTATGTTTATGTAATATAATATATAGGTTTGGTGTAATATAGTATATAGTTATAGTATATAGTTTATGTTTATGTAATATAATATATAGGTTTGGAGTTTCTAACAACTCTACGCTATGAAATGAAATACGTAATTAGATTAATAAAAATATTTATAAATAAAACTTGACGATATATCCCTGAAAATGACGACCTGTTTGGTGTAGTGGTTAGAAATGACTGCTTTACCAAAAGGTCGCTGGTTCGAATCCCGCTAGGGACATTATGTTTGTATGATGAATACAGACATGTGTTCCCGAGTTATGGATGTTTTTCATTTATATATGTATTTATTTCCAAAAAAAAATGTATTTGTGTAGTTTATCGACCATCTGGTATCCATAATATACAAGCCTAGTTGCTTAGTGTGGAAGTAGATGGTGCTGTGTGTTTGTGCAAAGATATTTATTTATTATTATTATTATTATTATTTATTTATCCTTCACGCGTCCGAGCGACTGTCGGCGGTCGCTATCTTTTTTGGCCACGACTCAGCCAAGCGGCTACAAACGTAGTCTGTGTCTACTCATTTAAAAATAAATCCTGTCTCTCAGTCTTTTACAGGATGCGTTTCGGGGATAGTGCGTTGGAATTATATAATCTTATTCCACCGTCGCCTTTCTAAATAAAACTTTTTGAATTGGACCAGCCTTCTGATTGACAAATTATTTGGCGTATTAGTGATGGTAAAATTCGGACTAATGATATTCAATAACCAAGTATTCAGTTCATCTAGGGGACAGTATTTCATCGGACTGTAATTTATTTGTAAGGATCAGAAGAAATGATTGATAGTCGATACTGAACATATACCATCACTAGGCGTTTATGTGACGCGGGCGCACCCACTGCAAGTGATAGAGATTTTGACCTTTCACATGCGCAGATTGTCAACTTTGGGGTCTTTAGATTTTAATTACACTTTAATTACTACATTCGGTTCAGTACCTATTAAAATTGTACATAAAATCATTGCCTATTTTTAAAACTATACAGACAACTAACATTAATAATTTTTGATAAAAAGAAATAACTAGTAACCAAAAGCAATTTGATGTGTGACAGTATTTTGATTTGAGTGGCATTAATATTTGAAATAATAAAATTACTTAATTAGTATTATCTTTTACCTGCTGCTCCGCCTACGTCCTATTAGAATCATAATCCCGCGACTTTGTAAATCTCGAATTAAATATGTTTCAATCATATGATAGTTTTATCACCTGTATTATACATACCTATAAACCTTTCGGAAGAAAATCTACTACTAAAGAAAAAGAAGAAAATACTGAAAATCGTATCAAAATTCGTTTCGAAGTTTAGAACAACTAAGCGCACAAAAAGACAGACAGGGATAGCGACTTTGTTTTACACTATTTGCAGATTTCCGCATAAAACCAAATGTACTGGGTAGATAGTTAAGACAGGCCCCTGTCTGCAGCTGTCAAAACTGTTATACCTACAGAAAAATTCTAGATCAATGAAATAGTTCATTTCAAACAGACATACATACATAATGTCACGCCTGTTTCCCATAGGTGCAGAGACCACAACATACTCCCACTTGCTACGATCCTGACCCACCTCTTTTGCTTCATTCACTCTCATAACCTTATGACGGGGACGACAACCTTGTCGTCCCCGATTTGATCATGGTACGTTCGCCGTGGTCTTCCTTTACCAACACTACCATCCACATTCGCTTCGTATATCGTAAGTCTTCTTCATTCATCCTCTCTACATGTCCAAACCATCTCAGCATACCTTTTTCAATCTTTGTTACTACGTCTTCATTCACACTGCTTAACTCCCTAATTACACTCATCATCATCAGGAATAGTCCTGATTCTATCTTTCAAAGTCACCCTATTCATACTTCTCAATGATCTCATTTCCACTGCATATTAATTCTATTTTCATTCTTCTTTTGCCATACCCAGCATTCACTCCCGTTAAACAGTGTTGGAACCAGCACTCCGCCATGAACATCCAGACGAGCTTTTTTGGACACATTGAGCTCCATTGAGCAATCTGTCATGTCATACATACACCTCTCTCAAATATCATAACTTTCGTTTTACTCACATTGACTTTCATTCCTTTTTCTTTCAAAGCCGTATTCATATGTGTTACCATCTCTTGTAACTCCTCTTGTGACGACGCAAGGATTACTTGATCATCGGCATAGAAGAGACATTTGGCGAGTAACCCATTCATTCTCAATCCCCATTCCTCTTTCAATACTTGTAGACAACTGTCCAATGAATAGGTTAAACAGCCAAGGGGACATAACACAACCATGTCTATCACCTTTCTCGATGTTAAATCATCTAGTATAGGCCCCATTAATCCTAACACAAGCACTGGAATCTTCATAAAGGGATTTCAGTGCTCGTGTCAAGGCGTTGTCTACCCCATAGATAGACCACCACAATGCACAGTTAATTTCATGTAGCGCATTTATAGATTTTGGAAATAAAATGTACAGTCATTTTTCACAAAAAAAAAAAATTACTGTGCCTCTCAGTCATAAGGAATAAAAGTATGTAAAGAACCGATTAAGACCAGGGTTCAATCTAAGAAATCGCAAAATATTCCCATACATTTGTAGTGAAGGGAATTTGTCATATAAAGTTAATTATGAAAAAAAAAACTGGTTCAGACAAAGAACTGGATATTAAAATATAGCCGCATGATAGAGCTGGTCAAAAATAAAATAAAACAGGTAGAGATAGATAAAGCCTTTATTTGTTTCCACAGTCACACACAAACATTTAGCTTATACATATTGATACACAGGTAAGGTAACACATCAACAACAATAACATAATATTGTAACACTAACGCATGTGTGTGCTGCAGCAGTACAAATGGGTCATAGCTTAGTGTATTAAATTGCTCATTGCGCAAAACACTGATTTTCAGCTATCCCCTAATGAGCAGAGCAACTTAGTGTCTAATCCAGAGGAAACAGTAAGTATTAAGTAAATAGCAAGGTACTTACCTAAGTATTCACCAAAAATATGTAAATACCTACTTAAGTATTTATATTTGCCAAAAAGGTTGTTCAACCCTGAACGCAAGCACACGGTCGCCAGACGCTCTCAACATTTGGGTCACCTCATCACCTGTGCGTAATTATGTAAGTTACAGTAACAACTTTACATCGCCTATTATATTAGATACCTACTTATGACGAAATGTCTACGGATGTTGGTAATGTGATTGAATTCATAGAAACACTCGTTTTACGAGCAAATGAGCATGATGAGTTTATGGCAGTTTCTACGGAATGTATGTCAGTAGGGTTCAATAGTGCACACCAGCTCAAGTGAATTGAATTGTTAAGAATGCCTTTGAATTTTGTAATGTTATTTTAATGCAAGTGTACAACAAAATATGGCACGTAAGATTATTAATCGATACTGCCTCAAAATCAACAGTATTTCGTAATATCTGAATTTGGGCTGGGCACTGGGAATGTAAACCCCATTGTTGTCTGAAACAGAGAAATCTATACAGGCCTGTATAATACAAATCAATTTTTCACAAAGAATCATGAACCCTTTTGGATATTTTTTATTTACTTACAACAAATTATTGACTTCAACAATATATAAAACTTAACTTGATTTAAATAAAGATTTTATATTTAAGTACATGTAACAACAAATTTAAAAAACACAATTGAAAATACCTATATCTTATAGAAAAAATATGACATCCAACTCGCTTCCGTGAGGCATAATACCTAGTACGCTAGCGCTATTGCCCCGCTGAATGTATAAACTCAGCTGCTGAGCAAAGAGGCGTGGACCAGTCTAACGGATAAGTCCTTTACAAATTGTAAATATTGTATTATGCAGGGCTGTAAAGGTATATCCGTTTCAGATTGTACAAATAAATTGTAACGAAAACATTCCGTTAAAGACATGATCAAGATAATTTGGCCATAAAAAGAAGTGAAATCTAAAAACGTGCCACATCTAAAGGATAATATACCAAGTTTTACTCTCCATAATTTGGAGGATTTTGGGAAGCTCGACTGGTATGAAGTGTTAAATACAACGCATTATTGAAAAACATTTGAGGAATTTCATACCTCTACGGACATTTCACAAATTGAAGCAGTGCGTGCTTGTTGCAATGTCACGTCTTGTATAAATAGGTACATACTATATTTGAAACTATTAAACATCGTGAGTCTTCTTGTTGTTCGGAATATACTGATTAATTTTGTTTTTTTATTATATTCATCGGCCACATCGTACATCTTTTCGTAAAATATGTTATAGTAAGTTGAGCCCAACGCCATCCAGCGAGAAGCTTGTGTATCTGTCTACTACACCAATAGGTCGGTTCAAAGCAATGCTGGTGGTATCGACGTTTATTCATAGATGCCGTAACGGATGCTGTTTCACAAGCCGATCATCTGCCTCCCACCTCCTTTCACCTAATAATAATGCAATCTGAGGTCGAAATCAGAACGATACTAGCCACTTCATATTTCCGCTGATCGACAGACCATTCATCTGTTTCTGACTGACATCACAGTAAGGCCCGTATTAATAAACCAATCTCAATACAAGTCTTAAGGCTGTATCAACAGAGATGCGTCTTAAGCAGTTGACGCTATCTCAAGCTCCGTGCTAATTTATAAACCAATCTTGAGATCTACTCAACTGAGATCACTTTTCAAGTATTCGCCTCAGCCGCGAATGAATGATAGTCCTGAGTTTCGTTTATTCCAGAGTCTTTTATGTTTATATAAATATTTATGTATGTTTATCCGTTATCTAGTATCAATAGCACAGGCTTTGCTTAGTTTGGGACTAGATGATTCGTTGAAGTGTCCGTAATATTTATTTATTTAAAATTAAAATTATATTGTTATTAAATAACAATTACTGATGTATTGAAGTGTCTCCAGTTCATGCCGGTAACACACTGTATATACATTTTAAAAACAATTTCAAATATCGCAACAAGCAATTCCATAAATGTTAAAGCGTTAATAACTGTAAGATTAATGTATAACTTAATTACAAATATGTGTGGCTAAACGAGCGTTCGATGCGAGTAGATGTGACTGATGTAGACAGTAGATTCAAGGCCGGCAACGCATCTGTGACCCTTTTGGTGTTGCGGGTGTCCATGGGCGGCGGTGATAGCTTTCCATCAGGTGACCCGCATGCTCGTTTGCCGCCCTCTCATATAAAAAAAAAAAGACAGTGGCGGAGTAAGGAGTAAAAACTTTAAAAATATGTCTAAATGCCTGATAACGGTTACCTATAACCGATCTATAAAAATCTAAATCAAAAATAAATAAATATCCTTTAACATACACACAATGCCATCTAGTTCCACATTAAGAAACTGGCCTGTGGTGTGGATACCAGATGGTTGATATGACATACATAAATATATTTTTTTTTCTAAGTAAATCTAACCAGAATATTATAAATGCGAAAGTTTGGATGTCTGTTTGTTTATTTGTTTGTTGCTCAATCACGGTGAAACGGGTGAACGGATTTGGATGAAATTTGGTACATAGGTAGAACATACTCTCGATTAAACAGGATAGTTTTTATCCCGATAAAGTGAAAAAGTTACTCCACGCAGGCGAAGCCGCGGGCGGAAAGCTAGTACTTGTTATAAATGAAACATCTATAACTTGGGTACATACATGTCCGTATTCATTATACAAACATATGCCTCTAGCGGGATTCGAACCCGCGACCTTTTGGTATAGTGGTCAGAGTTTGTAACCACTACACCAAAGAGGACCTCAAAGAAGAAAACTCAATTCATTTAGTCCGAAGTCGTTGGCCTCTATGCGGTTTCTCGCAGATATGTATTTTATCATAGGGTTTACAAATCGGAGGTCGCGGGTTCGATCCCCAGCGGAGTACCTACATGTTCAGTACTCGCCTTGGTTGGTGGTAGGGCCTTTTAAATGTCCGGCTAACAAGCTAGCTCCATCTTATCTTGTCTGCCGCTAAACAGCAATGTTAATAGCATTGTTGCGTTCCGGTTGTCGGAAATAAGATAGCCAGTCCCCCAAATAAGATGGGGTTTCCGGGTCAGTACGCTTCCACCATCGGCCTCATCTTCACTTAACATCGGGTATGATTGAAGCCAAGTACCAACCCGTTGTTCATAAAAGAAAATCTGAATTATTTGTCTGATTTGATTTGCGTTTGGTGAACAAGTCAAACAAGTAACATAATTTGTGGTTAACTTTTATTTAATCTGTACAATTTATAAAAAAATAGTTGTATTATTGTATTTTAAGGGTGTTGTTAACATGGTACATACATGTCCGTATTCATTATACAAACATATGCCTCTAGCGGGATTCGAACCCGCGACCTTTTGGTATAGTGGTCAGAGTTTGTAACCACTACATCAAAGAGGACCTCAAAGAAGAAAACTCAATTCATTTAGTCCGAAGTCGTTGGCCTCTATGCGGTTTCTCGCAGATATGTATTTTAACATAGGGTTTACAAATCGGAGGTCACGGGTTCGATCCCCAGCGGAGTACCTACATGTTTAGTACTCGCCTTGGTTGGTGGTAGGGCCTTTTAAATGTCCGGCTAACAAGCTAGCTCCATCTTATCTTGTCTGCCGCCAAACAGCAATGTTAATAGCATTGTTGTGTTCCGGTTGTCAGAAATAAGATAGCCAGTCCCCCAAATAAGATGTGGTTTCCGGGTCAGTACGCTTCCACCATCGGCCTCATCTTCACTTAACATCGGGTATGATTGAAGCCAAGTACCAACCCGTTGTTCATAAAAGAAAATCTGAATTATTTGTCTGATTTGATTTGCGTTTGGTGAACAAGTCAAACAAGTGACATAATTTGTGGTTAACTTTTATTTAATCTGTACAATTTATAAAAAAATAGTTGTATTATTGTATTTTAAGGGTGTTGTTAACCTATACTAGCAAAAACCGAAATACGTGCATAGATGTTCGTCGATAGTTCATGGCGGGGTGCTGGGTCCAACACTGATATACGGGAGTAAATGCTAGGTATGGCAGAAGAAGAATGAAAATAGAATTAATATGCAGTGGAAATGAGATCATTGAGAAGTATGAATAGGGTGACTTTGAAAGATAGAATCAGGACTATTCCTGATGATGATGAGTGTAATTAGGGAGTTAAGCAGTGTGAATGAAGACGTAGTAACAAAGATTGAAAAAGGTATGCTGAGATGGTTTGGACATGTAGAGAGGATGAATGAAGAAGACTTACGATATACGAAGCGAATGTGGATGGTAGTGTTGGTAAAGGAAGACCACGGCGAACGTACCATGATCAAATCGGGGACGACAACCTTATGAGAGTGAATGAAGCAAAAGAGGTGGGTCAGGATCGTAGCAAGTGGGAGTATGTTGTGGTCTCTGCACATCCCTATGGGAAACAGGCGTGACATTATGTATGTATGTCTGTTTGAAATGAACTATTTCATTGATCTAGAATTTTTCTGTAGGTATAACAGTTTTGACAGCTGCAGACAGGGGCCTGTCTTAACTATCTACCCAGTACATTTGGTTTTATGCGGAAATCTGCAAATAGTGTAAAACAAAGTCGCTATCCCTGTCTGTCTTTTTGTGCGCTTAGTTGTTCTAAACTTCGAAACGAATTTTGATACGATTTTCAGTATTTTCTTCTTTTTCTTTAGTAGTAGATTTAAGGTTTATAGGTATGTATAATACAGGTGACAGAAGTGCTAACCTGCTATGGATAAAAAAATGTTAGTCTAATGTTTCTCACCTAATAGCAAGACGATGGGTTTTGGTTACTTGAAAAAGTTAACGGCAATTTAGTACCTATATAATATAATGAAGTTAAAAAGGAACATTATATACAGGTAAGTAGGTTTTACAACTTAATGAGTAATGGTCGATAAACTTATAAAATGTACTGCCCGTTGAAAATTATTTGTCAAACAACAAAACATCTAAGCCCGCATATTGTGTGTGGAAGTACTGAACCCTACACTGCGCGTGGCTCGACGCCCGCTTTTTTTTTTATTCATATCGTGTTTGTACTTGACCTCAATGACGCCTGATGTTAAGTGAAGATGAGGTCGAAGGTGGAAGCGTACTGACCCGGAAACCCCAACACATTTGAGGGACCGGCTATCTTATCTCTGAAAACCGGAACACAACAATGCTATTTACATTGCTGCTTGGCGGCAGATTTAGATAAGATGGTGGTAGCTAGCCAGGCGGACATTTAAAATGCCCTTCTACCAACCAAACCGAGTACTTAAACATGTACCCCGCTGGGGATCGAACCCGCGACCTGCGAAACATAAACACAATGTTGTTTACATTGAGCCACGGAGGCGGTTAACTTGACCGGTTTTTCGAAATCAGTCCAGCTTGTGGCATCAGTAGTCATCGATTTCTTATACAGCCAAACTGACTCTAGTTAATATTCATGAGAAAATTATTTTCGAAAAGAGTTTGTACTTATACTCCCACGATTTACATAAGTATTGTATTGTTTCGGATATATTGCAACAGACAGACACTCCATGTATCTGAAATGCGGTCAAAGATTAAGCTAGGTGTATGCTTTGAGATGATACGCTTGTTCTTATATTGCAAGTGCATCTGAGAGACAATCACGTATAATTATTTATTTAGTATTACGTTTATTAAACATTATTTTTAAATCATAATAGCGACATTCAATTAAATCTGCCGCCAAGCAACGATGTTAATAGCATTGTTGTGTTCCGGTTGTCAGAGATAAGATAGCCAGTCCTCCAAATGTGTTGGAGTTTACGGGTCCGTACGCTTCCACCTTCGACATCACCTTCACTTAACATCAGGTGTGATTGAGGTCAAGTGTTAACTCGATGTGCATAAAAAATATTCATCTAAATATGAGAGATTAATTAAGAAGTTCACATACATTTTCAATTTGACAGCTTTTGGTAATTTGACATATTGACCCGGAATCCCCATTTTATTTGGGAAACTGGCTGTCTTATCTGTGACAATTATATTAACGTTGCTGTTTGGCGGCAGATTTAGATAAGATGGTGGTAGCTAGCCAGGCGGACATTTAAAATCACCACTACCACCAATCAAACCGAGTACTAAACATGGACCTCTGCATTGTAAACACTATGTTTTTTAAATTGAGCTATGGAGGCGATTAAAAATAATATAAAAGTGATTGAATTGTAATGATGTGAATATGATTTTATGATTTTACGATTACTTGCACGCAGTTATGCACGCATATCTATCACACACTGATCATTTACGAAATTTACAGCAGGGTTAACACAAAGGGATCCCTACCCATTTTTAAAACTCGACTAAAGGAACACTATCTCAAGTTGTCTCAGTAACTCAGTCAGCCTATTTATAGATATCTATATAAGTATTTGATGTATTTGATATATTATATATATTATACGTAGGTATTTATTAATATGTATTTTAGTATGTAGGCCTTTATATTATGTATATATTGTGTTTAATATCTATATATTTTTTGTCTTATAAAATAATTTTATATTCAAACCATTATTGCTATAAATCTCAATGTTTTATCTTTTGTCAATTGTGTTCCTATGACAGTGATGTTTTGTTAATGTTTTGTTCTATATTTGTAAGTATCGCTCTTTGTCTGCAATAAAATATTTTAATTTCATTTTTCCTTCCGAGGGTTTGCTGGAAGAAATCTCTTACAGAGATAAGCTCGCCTTTTGTGTATTGTAATTTCTGTCCTATGTTTGTGTAATGTATGTTTGTATACTTATATATGCAATAAAGTGTTAAATAAAATAAATAAATAAAGGGACCAATTAATTGTTGCCGTAAATAATCTGTATAAAATAGTATTTTAGAATTGCTTTACTGCTACCTTTACCCAACTTTAATAGTCGTAGGTAACTAAATAAATACCATTCATTGTGAACGTGTCTACAAACTTTTACTAGTCTATGAGAGGGTGAAGGATAGACTACCTTTTTCTGAGGTCACAACGTCTAAGATAATTTACAATGTTCCCTCATTATAAAACATGTTGTGATCAGAAAACAATTGTGTTACGAAGGCGCTGCGTAATGAGGTTTTAGATTTAATTTAAAATTAAAATTTATCTATGCATTTTTTCAAAGACAGTGTCGTATTTTCCGTAAGCCCCACAGGTACCATTTGCACCGAAATTCACGGGAAGATCCCAAAATACTTACGAATTTTACTGTCATAGATTAAAATGACTGAGAATGACTGGGAATCGTCCCGCAAAATAATAATGCAAACGAAACGTATGGAGTCAAAGAACATAGTGCAGTTAGACGTTCCGATTTGGCTGGTGCCAGCCAAATTGGGGCCGACGTGGCAACCATCCCGACATTGCTACAGACTTTCCGACGGTTAGCAATCCAACCATCAGTTGCCCATTCGAATGCGTTGGCGAGCCGACCACATCCAACTAGTATTAATAATAATTATGTTGGTACAACCACCTTTAATAATAATCATAATAATCAATAATTTATTTGCATGAATACAGTTATTTATATAAGTTCTTAATATAATTATAGTTCGGTGTATCCAGTCTGTTCGCAGACGTGCAAATATTAAAATCTAATACACTTTAAATCTTATACCATTTACAATTCAAAATAACAATGTCAAAAGTCTTAAGTCATTAAAATTAAAATTATTACGTATACATGTCAATTATGGAAATGTCAATTATAAATATATTATTATTGTCATTGAGTAGGTAGAGAATGCAATATATTACGAATCTAAGTACTGTTTCACACTATAAAAACATTTATCATTATGCCATTTCGTCAATTCCCTTTTAAAACTCTCCTTATTCATTGTTTTAAGATCGTCAGGCAGTTTATTATATAGTAATATGCACATATTAAATGAATTTTTTTGATAAATAAATGTATGACAGGGTGGTTGATATAATCGGTGTGCATATTTAGATCTGCCCTGCCTGGTGAAGACTTCCGAGTATAGTTTAAAATAGTGGGGATGTCGTTTTACAAAACAGCAAACATATCTAATATACATGCATGGGAGGGGAAGTATCTTTAATTTTGTAAACAATGGCTTTATACAGGTTCCGTTTTGATCGTGGTTGAGTGGTTGGCGCCAGCCATTTCGGAACCTCTGTTAGGACTAACAGAAAGGAATAGTGGAACAGTAGGATTAGAATGACTGGATACGCGTTTGACCACAATCTCTTCTGGTCGATAAATAGTGGGTATAACCTGATGACTACGATTTTTCGTGTTCTGCAATAACAGAGCCAGAACGAAACAGAACCTTTTTTTGTGAGAAACTGTTTGAATTGAACTGAAATTTAATGTATTTACTTATGATTTATTTTTGTGGAATGTGAAAATTTATTTAGAAAAATATCGACATACATTCAGACTTACATATACATATATTCTTACTCAAACACATTCACTCACATTACTCCTACACACTTACACTCGTTCACGCACCACCATTTTATTATCCTCTATATTGATTTTTTTTTTCTTTTAATTGTATGATACTATAGATACGCGTTTGATCACAATCTCACCTGATGGAAAGTGACGATGTGGTCGAGATCCAAGCGTCTGCATTCAAAGATCCTGGTTGTTTCTTTTATATGTAACGTATGATTCTTAAGGATTGGAGTTTGGGCGCTGATACCCGTGACTCAGTCGTATGACTAATGCGGTTTCAATGAGCAATACCGTTTATGCAAAACTGTTATTTGAAAATAAAAAAAATACATTTCTATTTTGTATTTGTATTTATCTGTAGGAATCTTGTAGTGGACTGTGTAGGGCTGGTTACAATAAACGTCCAAGTAGAATTTCTATAAGTCCTTTATTTCGCACTTTATTAAAGTTAGTTGACACTGTAACGGAGAGCGTGTACATACGCGAGAGAGCTATAGAGCAGAGCCCCTTCT
Organism: Oegoconia quadripuncta; assembly: GCA_949316235.1. Classification (NCBI taxonomy): domain Eukaryota; kingdom Metazoa; phylum Arthropoda; class Insecta; order Lepidoptera; family Autostichidae; genus Oegoconia; species Oegoconia quadripuncta. The sequence continues at coordinate 3,218,966 of OX438757.1, read as the reverse complement.
TCTTGCCATATAAAAAAAACATATATTTTAAATTCAATGTTGCCAGCAACATATCTACTACCTTCGTCGACATCGTCTTGCCGTTGTTGCCTTTAGACCTACAATACACATTCGGTCATCATCAGCCCGTTAACATCCAGGATATAGGCCTACCCTCGTTTATGAGGCAATATGGGCCATAGTCCACCACGCTGGCCCAATAGGGGTTGGGATTTCACATGCCCTTCAATTTTTATTTCTCAGGCACGCAGCTTTCCTCACAATGAGAATGAGAACGAGAAAATGTTTATTTCTTTCTTTAGGAATCACATGTGTGTGTGTGTGTGTGTGTGTGTGTGTGTGTGTGTGTGTGTGTGTGTGTGTGTGTGTGTGTGTGTGTGTGTGTGTGTGTGTGTGTGTGTGTGTGTGTGTGTGTGTGTGTGTGTGTGTGTGTGTGAGTGTGAGTGTGTGTGAGTGTGTGATGTCCTTCACCGTTTAAAAGCAGTCGGATAAATGCACATAAGTAATTAAATTCGGAAACCTTGCCTTAACCGCTGAGCCACCGACGCTTTGAATTCCGGTATATCTATTTAGTTAGGGCTAAGTTAATTTCATCTGACATTTTAGTCGGCATATCATTTGACTAATTTTCCCAAAGGACGTTAGGACTGCTTGCGAGATATATGGAACCTGTTAATTTCCAAACCCAAGTGATCTATCGTACTAGATTTCTAGACAGCTACCTGCAAATTTAGGGCACAGGTCACATGACATGGCTACAAAATTAATGATAATGATTAATTAAAGATTCAGCTAATATTACTATATGATTATATTTAGGGTTGACATACGTCCCGTATATACGGGACTTTCACTGTATTTGACCATCCCGTCCCGTATTACTATATGTCCCGTATTTGCCCCGTATTTCGACAAAATACGGAAACAGAATAGAGAGGTGAGGGGCGCGAGCGCGATAGCCACTATTGTGGAGATCAATACCCATCTGTTAGAAAACTCATAGGTACTACGCGCACATACGTGCAAAAGTAGTTAAATATAATAAAACATAGTTCAAAAGCCGCGTGTTGGTATTGAATGTCTTAGGTTCGAGTTTTAGGCATCAGAAAAGAAAACATCCGTATTGACTTCTAGAAGTTATGGCAACCCTAATGATATTGGTTCTCGGCGTTGATGGGTCTTATTGATTATAAAATACTAGTTTCTGCATGCGATTTTGTCTGCGTTGAATTAGTTTAATGTCCCGTGTAAAATGAAATATAGGGCCTAGTTTTGACAAAATATCAAGGGGAAAGTTTTAATAAAAGCTGATTAACCACTATTTAGGTCTCTGATTTTTTTCTTTTCGTTAATTCCCGCCTCGTGAACATTAGTTGACTATCTGTAAATTTTTTAGTAGTATCCTTCTCACGCTTCCCGAAGCCGAGCCTACGCTCTAGACAATGGTCTGCTGCTAGGAGAGACAAATAGGACATTAGGGTGGTTATTAATATTTAAATACAAATATAAAAATAATAATTACACAGGTAGAATGGGAGCGCACGATCCCCCCCCCCCCGTTCCCCCCCCCCCCCCCCGTCCCGCAGGATTTCGCCCGCCGGTGTGGCGTGGTTGGGCGGCTCAGGACTCCGAATCCGTGGTGTCCACCACTAGGTCTCTAGCTGTCTGAAGTCGGGCGGGCGCGCGTGATGCGTGGATGTGAGGGAGTGAGGACTCGTCCGCTCGTGAGAACTGGGACTTGGCTAAGCGTGTAACGAAGCGATCCAGGCTTTCCATTTTAAGGTCTCTCTGGGTCACTGCGTTTCTGACGAAACGAGGAGCACTTACTATCGAACGAAGCGTCATCGATTGTTGCGACTGCAGCTGGGTCCTGGACGCTTCACCGGCCAGTGAATACCAGGCTGGTGCTGTATCTGTAAGTGCTCGTTGCTATTGTGTTTTATATTATATATTACCTAAGTGTATTATTATTATTATATATATATATATATATATATATATATATATATATATATATATATATATATATATATTTATTTATTTATTTATATATATTTATATTATTAAGTAAGTCTATTAATATGATATTATTATTATATTTATGCATACTCTATAATTATTTCTTTAGTTGGTAGTATCGTGCACTTATGTGTCACTTATGTATATTTGTTGACCGCAGTGTATGTAATCCCCTCGAATTTGAATTTATTTGGTTTGTTTTCACGAGCCGTACCTACATTACACTTGGTGAAGAAGGTCTGATGATCGAGTAGGGAGGTGGATAGTGGAACTCTTTAATGGCTAGTATTTATTTTCATTTCAATGGAAATTAGTTTATAAAAATTTACATAAACATTAAACTTCCGTGTAAGTACCAAATCGTCGGACGCTCCCAAATTGTGGTCGACCTCTACACGAAATTGCTCCAAATTAACGTAATCGAATAATAATTAGTTATCGTAATTATTCTTATGAGATATTAAAATTTATTGAAATGGCGTCAGGCAAGTTGCCCGAGGCTTATTGCTTAAGGAATAGGTAGGTACCTACTTAGACTTACTGTAATTTGGTAGCTTAGTAGCGTGAGAAGCGAGATTGCCTATGCACCTAATTTTAATTGATTTCAATAGGTAGTTGACTGTACGAAATGTACGCTAAATGTATTGTGGCAATTATTAACAAAAGACATCTTGTGTGACCAGAGGCTGTCTCTTTCCCAGTACTACATCGCTATATGTAAAAGATATACCTAGACATATTTCCGCTATTGCTTACGCTGGACTACGTTCCGCCCACGGCTCTATCCCATGATTTAAAAAAACTTCTTTGTTCCTTTCAACTATCCTTGTACAAACAAGTAATCTAATTCTACGTCACGAGGTGAAATATTCACAAATACAAATACAATTTTCGCGTGTATATTAATTATTAACTTTCCGCCTACGGCTTCGTCAGCGTAGAACTATTTTATCGCGAAATTATTCGGGCTGAATAAACTATGTTTATCCCCAGGTCCCAGGCTCTCTCTCTGTCAAATTTCAGCTCGATCGGTTCAGAGCACATACCATTCCGCCTTTAAATCATGTAACGTCATCGGTATCGTCATCAATAGCGTTGACCAATGAGAAATCATCCAATTGTCGAGCGAGCGCTGAACCAGCCAATCCTAGATCAGATCATCATCATTTTTTGGGAACGGTAAATCCAAATTTAGCTAAACTTTGTATGTATTATCGGATAACATTAAGTCAAGTATAGGCAGCGTTAATTTTTAAAAGTAACCGCTTTATAAAAGTTTCAGCGAATCTAAGAAATGATTATGGGAAGCGCATGAAAAGAGCTCTGTTCAAAATATTTTTATTATGTGATTTAGCTCAGGAATTAAAAAATATTTCATGTGAAACCTTGAAATAATCATTTTCCAAATAAAAAACAAATTTGGATATAGCTTTGAAAATCGCAGGAATTAACGAAGAAAAAAACTCCAATTTCATAGGTAAAGACTCAATATTCAGTCACCAATAAACAGTAATCACATGAATTAAATTTCAGCCCTGTAAAGTTCTATTATCAGACAATCTCAATGGTACCTACCAATAATAAGTATTGTCATTCAACTTAGATACAAATATACCTATGTCAAAAAATATGAATAACACAGAGAGATGTCGATGGTTGGAAAGGAAGCTAGGAAAAGATGGATGGATTGTGTGAGGGGTGATAAGAACGAAAAGGGCATGAATGGTGGGGTAACGGCTTATAGAGGAGATTGGAAGAAATAGACGTCCTGGGCCAACCCGATGGGTAAGAAGGTGATGATGAATAACACCTAGAAGTGGATTAAAATTAACTTGAAAGACTTGGTTACACCGGGACAGATGAAGCCAATGCTACTGGAGTTGTAATAGAAATCTTCAAAGTATTCACATTCACTTGCAAATATCAAGATCAGTCCGATGTTCGTTGACGGGACCGTCATGGTTGATATTTGATAATATCTCATTGCGATATCACAACGGCGACTCACTTACGCGGATATTTTCGTGTCCCTATTGAGTCTTCGGTCATACCGGTAAAGTTCATCGAGGTAACACGCTGGCGCCTTATTCTAGCGCATACCAGTTAAGTAGGTACCTGTAAATGTAAAAACATTTCTGTATTGTTTAAAAGTCGAAACAAGGGTTTATTCCGCGGCGCCTTCATTGGATAAATTAATATTTCTTTTTAAATACAGTATAGGTAAATCAAACATATAGCTCTGACATGCACTTAAACAGCCTAAACTCTTTATTTTATTTTATTTTATTGATAATATAGAATTAACAGTATCATTATAAAAAATATTACACAAAATTTACAAGCCAAAGTCACGCCAATTACAGATTCTCATTTTTCATTACAATTCTCTTAAAAAAATAATTAGGTGGAAAGTCTCTTATTATAAATAATACCTAAATAGCTTTAATTACGGTTATTTTCGAGAATTTCAAATTATTGATAAAAGTGGCCACATTTTTATAATGTGGATTTCTGGAAAACACCGTTATGAAAGCTATGGAGGTATTCGTAATAATTAGCTTTCAAGCTTTTCGAGTGCAGGTCAGGTCAGAGCAATATTTTTGAATTATACTGCATTATACTGGACAATAAAAACCCTCAACATATTTTTTAAGATATCGATACTAACGACAATGTTATTTAAACAAGTATGTTGTTTTATTTATCGTTGAGTGATTTAGACTAGTTTACTAGAATAAGTCTTCACTCCACATTTGCTACTTCAGACGCGTCACTTAAAAATTATATTTGTTCTTTAAACGGAAAGTTCAAGGGAGTCTCAACGCTGTTATAACTTATAACATTCGATATGTATTCACTTTGACGTTCTTTTTGACGTTCGAATCTTTGTACGAGAAAAGTGAGCTAGCTAGTAATTCAAGGGCATGCTTAAAGCGCTTATTACACTATTCTATTTTAGGAAATCTAATTAGGAAATAAGAAGGTGTAATCGAAGTTAGAACAGTTAGATTCCGATTTAGTGAATTGGAGTCTAATTCGGCATAGATTGCTGGGGGCTTGATTCTGTTAATTCAAGTATCCTTATTTTAATCAGCAGTGTATGCCGACTAAGTCGATGCAGTTAGGATAGTGAAATAAGCGCTTCTTAACTTTCGATTTCCTAATTAGATTTCCTAAAAATAGGATAGTGTAATAAGCGCTTAAAACAAGTATGCTTTGTTGTATTAAGCATAATAAGCATAAGCGTTACTCATAAGCAAATTTTTTAGTAGCATGGCTATCCGTAGCTTTTGTTTTTTTTTTATGCACTACGGGTTCGTACTTGATGTTAGGTGAAGATGAGGTCGAAGGTGCAAGCGTACTGACCCGGAAACCCCAACACATTTGTGGGACTGGCCATCTTATTTCTGACAACCGGAACAAAACAATGCTATTAACATTGCTGCTTGGCGGCACTTCAACTGCCATAAAGTAATTGGAGTATAATTAGACAGAAGCTCCATAAGGTGAGTAGCTCTTAAAAAAGCCGTTTATTTAAAAGATGTTTTCTCTGAAGGAGTAAGTCCAGCCGCTGAGAGTCAGAATCATTTGGCCTCAGTTCTTTAGAGCAGGTGATTTCGTTCCCTAGGATGGACTAAGAGGAATTAGATTCCGATAATTCCCCATGATTTGAGAACAATCACATCACAGATCAGTAGCCTATTTGCATCGCTTTCCATGGTAGGATTTGCTCTATCGAAAGTTGGCGTATTCAATTTTTTTCGATGCTCCGAACTAACGACGTTTCTGCTATTATGCTTTCCATAGTTCAGTCGCCTTTCATGACACCCACGGGAAGAGACGAGTTGTAATTGTTGCAAGCAATAATGGTGCCAAATAAAAACGTCTTCTTCCTTTCTATCAAAATACCACTAGCGGTCACCCATCCAAGGACTGACCGCGCCAGACATTGCTCAACATCGCCAATCGGAAAGGAATACGACTGCGCCTGCTGTAAACACTATGATGATTGCAAATTATAAATGAACTCATCGATTCCCGTACGTAGGTTACTTGCATTTCTAACAAATGACTATTAATGATCAAGCTGTAATTACTGTAATATAGCATCGATCCTTGTATAGATCTGTAATAGATTGATTACACGATGAACACTGAGGTCATAGTTTGCCATTATTTAATTGGATAAATACGTTTAATTCGGATTCGGAAAAGACGGATGAAAGAAAATTGCATGCAGCAGAGATGAGAATGTTGAGATGGATGAGTGGAGTGACGGATAAAATAAAGAATGAGTATGTAAGAGGGAGTTTAAAAGTGAAACCGTTTAGCTTGGTATGAACATGTGATGGGATGAAGCGCATGTTACGAAGAGAGTGTTGAATATGGATGTCGATGGTTGGAAAGAAAGAGGAAGACAAGAAAAGAGAAGACCACGGAAAAGATGGATGGATTGTGTGAAGGGTGATATGAACGAAAAGGGTTTGGATGAGGAGGTAACTGCTGAGAGAGAAAATTGGAAGAAAAATAATTGGGACCACAGCAAGAAGATGATGATGATGAAATACGTTTAATTCTAGAAGTCATAAGGTACTGGAGTTTTGGATAAAAGCTTTGAAATGACAGCGGGTGACCCTATCCGTACTATAAATGCGAAAGTAACTCTGCCTGTCTGTTTCGATCGTATTGTAATTTGACAGAGAAGTAGCCTGGTACTTGGAGAAGAACAGGGGCTGATTTTCACACCGAAACAAATAGAAAGAAAGAAAGAAAGAAACACTTATTCAGCTTACAAGGGGTATGTACATGAAATTTTGAGTTAACAATACCAAAACATAATAATGCAAGCTGATATAGATTCCAGCTCAGCATAAAAATACACGATAAAGTCATCACGAGTTGAGACCACGCACCGGCACGCGTAGCGTAGGCCGTCCACTCACAAGGTGGATGGACGATAAGGTCACGGGAAGTTGCTGGATGCAAGCTGGTTTCAACTACTCGTTTTGGAAATCTATGGGGGAGGCCTATGTTTATCAGTGGACGTCCTGTGGCTGATGTGATGCTGATGATGAAGCCTTGGGCGGAACACTAGTAACTCATAGGGACGATAATATTTGGAATAGAATATGTTGTACAATACTAGACTAGATCCATCAGGTACAATCGATGTAATGTAAACGATTTAAATTTTTCTGAACTCCTTGCGGTCCAATCTGAGTCTAAATAAAGAGTTCCCTTCTTCTTTTGCTTTTTAAAACAAGCATCTAGTTTTATTCTTATGCAACACGTTCTGTTGCACAAGAATTGTACGAGTATCTACCAATCTCTTTCTTTTAATTTCTTTTAAAAATTCAACGATGTTCCAAAATCTGTATGTAAAACATATATAAACCCCCTTATGTTAGTATTGCTCTCCACACTATTGCATTTTAAGCGAATATCGTTATTACAATTCGCTATTACAAGGGTTGTATTGTCTTTTATCAATCGATCGATATTTTACTCTCTCTTAGACTCTCTTTTAATGAAATGAAATGAAATAATTTATTGTCAATTGAGTATCAAGTATCAAAACAACGGGAGTTCGGTATGATACAGGTACGAGAAATGACTCGTCAAGACACAGGTAGCTGACAGAGGGGTCATCATGAAAACAAGAGATAAAAGTCGTAAGATATCAGTATCCACTGTATAGGGGTTTCGTCATTATTATGATAAATTGTTATACATTAAATATAATATATATTATGCCGGTATCCACTGTATAGGGGTTTCGTCATTTATAAAATTAAACATCTAGAACACAAGATATACAAACAGTGACTCAAAAATATAAGTAGCCACTGTATAATATAGGAGTCCTATATATATTTATATCTTACTCTTTATTCTCTGAGTACGGTTTCAGTACTCAGAGTCTTTAATTCGTATGTCGTATTTGTCAATGTCAGTATAATCATTATTCAAATATTCTCGGATACTGTAAAGTGTTTTTCCCATCAAAAGGTTTTTTTACATAAACGCGAAAAATGTTGTCATTCTTTACCTCTTTTATTGAATCAGGTAGCTTGTTGTATAGTTTCTGGCCAACAACATTCGGTAGGTTAAGGGTACGACAGTACCGATACACTATCGATTTCTTGCTAATGTTGCTTGCAACACAGATCTATATTAGTTAATACGCAATTAATGCTATTAAACGGCGAAGAATCGCAAGTCATCTAAATAAATACATTATCTGTTGTTGCACGTGTACATTATAAAAATTACACAATAAATCTAATTGATATCAATTCTAATCGCACATTGAGAATCTAATTTAACGTGTGTAATCATCGTATCAATCATAAATTGAAACAGGTGCTATTTGTCCATCTGTGCATCTAAGACAGGAAGATGAAACAACGGTAATGCGCAACACCCACGTTCTCTATTGTAGCCATTTGCATAATTATCTACTGACGATGAAGTCATGAAAGCGAAATTTTTGAGAAAATATGTAGATATACTCGTAAGTGGTAGTTATCAACACCTACCTACTCTCAGGTTACTTTTGTTTTGCATTGTTAGTTTAATTTTTGAATTCGGCGATGTTATTTCTGTAGGCAAAATAGACAGGTGAAAAATTTTTTTCACACAACACAAAATTTTTAAACAACATTGGGTTTACGTATTATTTTTCTCTTATGTAATTGTAATTTAGTTTTTAGAGTAACACAATAAGGTCCTGTAAACTTTGTAATCAGCATTGCATTACCTAACCTATATTCCTAAATTGTGAAGAGCGCTGACTCCTATACTACGGGGCATCCTAGTTTAGGAGTCAGAGTTCCCCTACTTCAGTTTCTATAAATAAAAAATTGTACAATTTTTTTATACCCATTGTTATGTGTAGGGAATAATAAACTATATATATTACGGATCGGAGGTCGCGGTTTCGATCCCCAGCGGGGTATATATTTAGTACTCGGTTTCGTTGGTGGTAGGACATATTAAATATCCGCCTGGTTAGCTATCACCATCTTATCTAAATCTGCCGCCAAACAGCAATGTTAATTGCATTGTTGTGTTCCGGTTGGTAGAGATAAGATAGCCAGCCCCCCAAATAAGATGGGGTTTCCGGGTTAGTACACTATCACTTTCAGCCTCATCTTCACTTAACATCAGGTGTGATTGAGGTCAAATGCTAACACGTTGTGGATAAAAAAAAATCATCTTTAAGGAAATTTCATGTTTCCTCGCAAATATGTGGATAAACGTCGTACGATATACGTGCGTATATTGGTTAGACACATTCGGCTGTATGAAAGTGATCTGTCGGAGGTTATCTATTATCGGCGCAGGAGGGATTTGAAAATATCTCCTTATGAAAAAAAAATCAATTCTCGTTCAACAAAAGGTATTCCTTTTGATAAAACTAATTCTGTGATGTTTCCAATTATTTGTAAATAGAAAAGAGTAGTACGATATCTTGGAAAGAAAAGGCTTATTGCTTAGTTTGTCTCAATATTAATTTTTTACCTCTAGATTGTATAATGATTATTATTTAATACTGACTTTCCACCTAATTATTTTTTAAGAGAATCAAAATTAAAATGAGGATCTGTAATTGGCATGACTTTGGCTTGTAATTTTTGTGTAATATTTTTTATAATGATGCTGTTGATTCTGTATTACCAATAAAATAAAAATAAAATAAATAAATAAAAGGAAAAAGGCTAGAATGTAGGTAAATAATGAAGTTTCAATAATGAGAGTAAGATTCATTACATTATGCTTTTTGGACGTGCAGAAAAGGTAACTGTCAATTATAATTATCCACTACTAAATAAAATTATATCAATAAATACAAATATAATGACCTATTTCCAAGAAAAGTTCAAAATTAAAGTTCCAAGTAACTAATATCAGAAATTAAAATTTAATACATTCAAAGTTAATCACACTTCGTTTTACATTATTAGCCCATTATTTTGTTCCATATTAATATTACTCAAAGATTGATGTTATTTATCGTAGTGAATACCTAATGAACTATTCAGACGCCAAGCGCGGTGATAAAGACATAAATTGTCAATTTGCAAACAGTATCAGGAATGTTTGTAAGTCATGTAACTTAACACTCCCGTATTCTAATACGAAGTCTTCCTCTATGAATCACATTATAATCCTTGACACAAGCGTGGGAGGAACAATGCTTTAGGAATACGCACAAACAGACACTACATGTGTATACGAAATAATTAACTGTTCTATTGTAGGATGGATGGGTAAACCAAGAACTTTTTTGATAAAACATTTACGTTACAAATTAATTGTACTCTATTTCTGTGTACCATAAAGGTGAATCTTACACCAACGTAGGGATAGGTTAGGGTTTATTTGACTAACAGGTTACGCGTTTGAAGACAATCTCTGATGGAGAGTGAGGGTTTCCATAAAGAAGATACATAAGTAACTCCACAGTAGGTTTTTCCTTTCTTTAATGTAAGTGGCTTCATCTGAGATTTCACCAATATTTAACCAAATCTAACAAAGTAGTGTTTCTTAACTTTAGCGATATTTGATTCGATGCAGTTAACAATAATTAGCTTTAACGTAGATACTTTGATACATTTAATCCTAAAATGGACGGACATGGCTGATATGATGATGATTAATCCTAACATACTTCAAACAATCGTCAAAGTCCCAAAACACCTTCTTTCGAAGGCAATATTGTAAATGGAAAAGTTTTTCTGTTCATTTTGTTACCTTTTCTGGACCAAACTTCCGAACGGATTGTAAATGTGGCAGAGATTTATCCTGCAAACTGATGAAGGGTGAGAGTTGATTTGATAATACAAGGCAAAAGACAAGTGATCGTGATAAAGAAATGCGGAGCGGAAAATTACTTCTGTTTAAATCGTCAGATGACCGTATAGTAACAAAATGAATCGTACAAAGGTAACTTGTAATACTCAATTGTCCAATTAATTCGCTATCTGTGGTGTATTATTTTCTAATCATAAATATCAACCAGTCAATCCATCGAACAGCAATCATGCGCAGTTGCATCGAGAGCAATCATTTCGCGCAGTGAGCATCTGTTTGATGACGATTTCTAATGACTCCGAAGATTAAAGACTTTGGCGAATTCGTAAAAGGTCTCTACATTTTTACATGTCAATACATAAAGTACCTGTATTTCAACAGCCTCTATAATAGCAAATTTATAAAACTTTTCACGTAAGTTTTTTATCTCAAGGAAATATGAATCCATGTCAGGCAGAAGTGCCTAAATGTGCTAATCCCGACCATCCGGCACCACTTTGCGACACCGAAGGAAATATGTCTAAGGAATCGAAGTCTGGTACCGATTTTCCTTTGTACGTTTTTCATTTACATCGAAATTATTTACTTGGGTCTGTTAAAATTATTTGAAATGTTAATTTAGTTTGTGTGTTGTTTATTGGGTCAAATAAAATTATTCTATTCTATTCTAATCTTTTTAGTCTCCCATACCCCATTTTTGGAATGAAAACGGAACCCTTGTGCCATCACTTTGTTAAACGTGTGTCTGTCTATCTGTGTATTAAGGCCCTTTTGCTCTGAAACTGCTGGAGGGATCAATTAGAAATTCACTTCGAATACTAAGATCTTCGACTTCATACTGTTGTAAAAATACGGTTTCCAGTGATATGGTCTTTAAAATACTTGCCGGTGGAATACAATCTGAAAATTTGGCTTTAAAGTTCTTGTGGCTCATGGTATAATAAGAAGAGAAAGTATTATGTATCATGTAAACATTATATTGAAGAAGATAATTCAGAAGAAGACAATAGTCGTATTTCTTGTGAGGCATGGTATCGTGTCTTGGCAGAATAACATAGAATCAATCTATACATACATACATTATGTCACGCCTGTTTCCCGTAGGGGTAGGCAGAGACCACAGACTTCCATTGCTACGATCCTGACACACCTCTTCTGCTTCCTTCACTACAGGTTATTCATACATGCTCGTCGGTTTAGGGTACTCTTGACTTGGCCTTTCTTTACGACGTCCCCGATTTGATCATGGTACGTTCGTCGTGGTCTTCCCCTACCAACACTACCATCCATATTCGCTTCGTAACCCCTTCTTTCATTCATCCTCTCCATATGTCCAAACCATCTAGTATACCTTTTTCAATCTTTGTCACTACGTCTTTATCCACACTGCTTAACTCCCTAATTACACTATTCCTGATTCTATCTTTCAAAGCCAATCAATCTATGGGTCTCTTAAATACTACAAAATGATCGCGTGTTATGTTATCCGTATAGACTAGTTAAGGACAGCAGCGGCATTTATGCTGAACTCACATGACATTTTGCCAATTCGCCTGCCCAAGATGACGATTAGGGCAACCTCTTCCAAGAAAAGCAATGGAAATTGTATCATAGGAGTACTATATTAATTCTGTGCCATAGGAGAAGATGATGTCCTGTAGTAGACTTCTATAGACTGTTAATGATGACAATTTGTCTATAATCTTGTTCAGTTCAGTATTGTAAACCTATCTCGAATTAACGTCATTTGCGAGTATTGACATTTCACATTTTTAACTGTAACAAAAGTCAGAATAGACAAGAGGAACTAGCAGACAAATGTTACTAAATCTCAGTTAAATAACAGTTAAGTAACCGTGTCATAATATTGAGATGAAGAATTTTAATGAGCCATAGTTTCCCACTATTTTTATAAGTCTTTTGTACAGCTACATCTGAGCCCTTGAAACAATGAGGAAATGAGAACAATGTTTTGTTGTTAATATCAATTTTTATTGTCCGTGGCTTGATATAGGTAATTATTTGGACTGTTGCAAGTTGGAGTATTCTGAATAATTATTTTTTGTCAGGAGACTTAATCTTATCTATTTCTGCCATTAGTGCATCAAAACCACTATAATTTTTATTTTTCCTCTTCTTAGCAAGTCTTTATTTTTTATTTTTATTATCATCAAACCACCCACAAAATGTCTACTGCTGAACATGAGCCTCCTCCATAGATTTTCGGAGCGACAAGTTGAAATCGGACTACATGGGCAATGTATACGCTTTAAGGTTCCAGTTGACATTCAAAATTTACCTTTAAATAAATTCAAAACCATCATAAAACAGACATTATGTATCAAAGGCTATTATAAAATTTCTGACTATCTGGATGATAAGCAAGTATGGATATAGACCGCTCGGCGATATTCAGTCTAATTATATAATATTATATAATTGTAACCCAAACTAATTTAAAAGAGCAACCCTTGAGTTTCTTGCTCGTTCTTCTCTGGGGAATCAGCTTTGTGAATTAGCAATAATGTCAAAAACTATAATAATAAGATAAAAAATGTGACGTTTACAAGTGATAATTTTTATCCTACGAAATAAATATTTTTTTCATTTTCTTGATTTGATTTGACATCCAGTGACTTTCTGCCATCTTTATTCAGTCATCCATTGGAGGCAAATCAGACGGGTGTTGTAAGTTTGAAGCATATCTGTATATGTGTCTGTAAGTGGCATTGTATAGCCAAAACGTCTGAACAGAATGGCTTTGTATGCTCGAAGCTGATATTTGGGATGCCTTTGATAGAAATCAGTTAGCCGTTTTTAAGATATTTTACACAATTGGTTTGTATATTGGCATGACGTTATTGTTTTCACTTAGTTACTCGAGAGTTTTTAAATTTTTAAATTTATATAACCTTCAAAGTGTCTTTATCTTTATTTATTTTATAAATTGAGCTAATTAAAAAACCAAAGACAATAACATTGAACTCGGCTTCAAAACCAGACTCTTGTTAATTAAGAAATGATTAAATGCACAATACAAATCAAAATGTCTCGCCGAGTCTTGAGGCGTAAGTCCCAATTTTTCGTGGTACATTAAGATCTGTCTATGCAACCTGGCATCCTACTCTGCAGCCTTGACCCTGAGGGTCTGACGAACACCACCTATATAAGCTAAGTTGACTGCTTCAGCCCACATTCCGCAAACGAGATTTGGATCGATAGCATCATGAAATTGGTTCGTCAATAACAATACCTTTAGTATTTAAAGACAGGTTTTGGAGCGGTGGTCATCACGATCTTGTTACCGTTTCTCTATTGTCTGTGAAGTCATTTTAGAAAAAATTAAATAACAAATTTGCAAATCACTGTTGTGAAAGCTTTTGGTAGCACAAAGTGTTAGTGTTTCGGGTAGTGAATGACCACTGGATTAAATTTTTTTTTTTTATACTCAGTCGAATACTTCCAATTTAAGCAGGCCTCGCTGCGTTCACATTTTCGGTAGCGTCGCGCGGCCAACTTACACTGGTGTTCTACAGCCCTTGTACCATCGATTGTAATTTAGAAATGTGTCAGGCTGTCATCCATCTTTTTAGAAGTGAATAGCTCTGTATTTGCTTTGTTTACTTCATTATAACATTTAAACTTAGTCATTTTCTTATTATGATACCCAAACAGTACTAATAGGTAGATTCAGGTAAATGGAACATAGGCTTTTCTTCTTTCCTCCCAAAATGCTTATAGTTTTATTGTGTTAGAATTTAGCAGAGAGCCAGGGTAAGCAAAGAGGAAAGGGGGACATAATATGAAAACAATAAACGCTCTAGTCATCACTTATTGTCAACCCCCTCCAGATCACTGGAAGTCTAATAATCCTACAATTTCCAATTTAGCATCAACTAAGACGATATTAGAGTAAATTTTTACTTTTCTTCTGTTTAATGCTATTTGTCGCTATTAGTTCGTCTATCGCATGTGGATTTGCCTGTATAGATTCAGATTATCGTTCAAAAGATTTATTTGAAATTTTTGGGCGAAAAGTACTCATAATATGTTAATCTAGGACATACCTAATCTATCTTTGTATACAAATTTCATATAATCTATGACATTTATATTAGAAGTGAGACAATAAGATTCATACGACACATGACGTTATATAATTATAAAACAAACTTATCTTTAAAATATATTTTCCAGAAAACTTACGACAGTATAAATTCTCTATTTCAGGTCATATTGACAGCCATCATAGGCGCGTGCGCTGCCGCCCCCTATCCGCAGTACCAAGCACCGCAATACCGAGTCACCCCCGAATACTACCCGAACACTAGGCCCCGGGCTGCCCTGGAGCGGAACGCAGCTATTTTGAGATCTGCATCTGAAGTCAATGAAAATGGATACCACTTTGCTTATGACACCGAAAATGGTGAGATAATAATTAACTGATTTCATTATCATTTATTTGAAATTGGGAAACTCTATAATGAGGATCACGTCTCACAGTAGGGCTCCAAATCTGAAATTCGTTCAATAGTAGGGCTTCAGCTGTCAAACTCGATCAAAAGCGAAGGAGATGGTAATGAAGTAGACCATAGGATAGGTAATAGCTCCCAAGTATACATTGTCTTTTGGAAGTTTTCTCCAGAACTCTGAGAAGTCTAAAACGTTATCTAAAAGCCATGTTAAAGAAAAACACTTACATTTGATACAGTGACATGTTAGGGTATTTTAAATGTCCGTCTGGCTAACTACCACCATCTTCTAAGTCTGCCGCCAAATAGCAATGTTGATAGCATTGTTCTGTTCCAGTTGTCAGAGGTAAGATAGCCAGTCCCCCAAAAAAGATGGGGTTCCCGGGTCAGTACGTTTCCACTTTCAGCATCATCTTCACTTAACATCATGTGATTGAGATCAAGCGCTAACCCGTTGTGCATAAAAAAAACAGTTTACTGAGACACCATATACCTACATTTGAATATCTAGTATAATATTTAGGTCAAAGTCCATTATATCATAATGTCTACTGTCTCAGAACGTCCGGTATTATGTTTGACATTAGACATTGTGAGCCTGAAGGTTGGTAATGCTTTTGAGATGCCAGTTTCATAGCCAATAACAAAGACGATGTCGGTAACAATGATATTTCGAAGTTACCTATGAAAAACAGAATACTTCCGTGTCGGAGCATAAATCATTGTCGTGATTATATAAACAATACAAACTTTACTGTCTCCAAAATTTGTTAAGTATTTGAGCAAAAATAGCAACTAGGGACATCACATTAGTGTCTAATAAGTTAACAATTATGTACATATAACGTCACGACACGTTATTATGAGCCCATACTGTCCCACTGCAGGGCAAAGGACTCCTTCTCCTCACGACCTATATCTCAAGGGAAAATATAAAAAACCGGCTAATTATATTACGTAATTGACTATCCGTCCATTTTTTCTGTAAAATTTGATATAAAGTCGAGAATTTTTTTTCACATTTACACACTTGATTTTCTTCTGCAAAATCAAGTGTCAATTCTCAAACTTTTCTGTGGACGATCCCTTTCGGGAAGTGAAGTATTTGACGGAGCTCTATAATAATCAAACACTGATTTTATACCAAATACCATTTATTTTCCTCACACACATAAATATAAAAATAAGCTGTACAGTTATTCCAACAAGACATTAAAGAAGGCTCGTACTAATAAAACTATCCCAAGACTGAGAAAAACTTATAGACTGATACTTGAGATTATTCTATTTCTTCCGTCTATTCTCAATTTGAATAGTATCAAATTTATGTGTATTCATTATTAATAATCATTGTTACTTTACATTAACATAGTTTTATTATCTTAATGTTAGAATATTTAGATATAGATTTTATTTTACGATGCAACCTTATTTACCGCTTTTAGTAATTGTTTGTCATTATTATGGCTGAGCTCCCCAGTCTTTCGGAGACACTTCAAGTATGGCTGGTATAGTGTCTATGCCTTGCTAGCCGATGAGTCCTGTGAATTCAATCGTAGATACATTATCTATTCTACCTTTAAGAAGTACTCATGGTGTAGTTGAATTTGCTATTTCTTTTCGATTGGCGAATCAAAGACAATTTTACGGTGACGTCCGTTATTGTTCAAGGACGTGTTAACTCCTGAATATAACTGAGCATAAATTTCTAAGCAATTTAACCTTACCAATTCCAGGAATCCAAGCCGAAGAGTCAGGTCGGGAAGCCAACGGTATCCAAGCTCAGGGTGGCTATACTTACACCGGCGATGACGGCCAGATTTACAGCGTGAGGTATACAGCTGGCGACAACGGTTTCCAGGCCCAAGGAGCTCACATACCTACAGCACCTCCAGTTCCAGAAGCGATAGCGAGGGCACTTCAGGAGAATGCTAGGGATGAAGCTAATGGAATTTTTGATGACGGTGAGTCTGAATTCCTAACACAAAAAAGTCAAAATCTTCTATTGATACGTTTTGTCATAGTTATTCGTAACTTTTTCTTTGATGTGTTGGAGACTTAGTTTCTATCTCCAAAATTCTACGTCAAATTCGTAGTAAGATTTGCACAAGGATAGGTGAAGGGTCCCAGAAGAACATGAGTGGAACCGCAGGCCAGAGCCAGTTGCAAACCAACGGTTGCGGGTTCGAATCCCCCGAAGGGTATATGATTGTGTGATGAATACGAACATTTCATGATGTTTATCCGTTATCTAGCATCCATAGTACAAGCTTTGCTTAGTTTGGGACTAGATGATTGGTGTAAGTGTCGGTATTTATTTATTGCCCTATTCAAAATTAGACAAATCTTTCAAACTTATTTAAATAAATTTAGTCGTTATCTTACGTTCTTTTAAATGGAGAAAATAAAAGCAAAAGTAGCATGGTATTTGTGAATAATGCAATTTTTTTACTCCATGAAAAGTTTAAGTTTTGATTACCTAACTCTGCTAGTTACGATAAATACGGTTGAATTTAACTTTAAGCTTAAAGCTGCTAGTCGAAACGGAATTTTTTATTTTATTTTATTTTATTTTATTTGGGACAACAAACAGCTGTACAATGTGTTTCACTAAATTAAGTATTACAATGGGTTCGAGTCATCAATTATACAACCAGCAACGTTATCCACTAATTACTATCGAGTCTTACAATTACCTAGTGGCACCCAGAAAACAGAAAAAATCGTGAAAGTGGTTTAATGGAAATTAATGGAATTTAATGGAAAGAATTATACCAATTTGTATCGCGGCAAATATGATGGTGAAAGATTTTAATTGACTAATGTGTTTCATAGATGTGTTATAACTGCTTCAAATAATACAATGCGATAAATTATTAGTTACACAAATTTTCTTACATCAAAGGAATTTTCGTAAAATTCAATTCCACTTCTCTTCGTGGAGACCGAAGGCGTGTCAGCTCTTCGATGAGCTGACGACGCGTCTGGTCTAAGGGCCGTATTAATAAACCCTTCTCAAGATTGAGAACAGTCTTGTGACTGGTCTCAAGTAAACGTGTCGATTAATAAACCTAACTTGAGACCTGACAAGCGCGTGCACACTCAAGCAGTACTCACTTGAGAGTTTCACGTATTAATAAACGAAATACTTGAGAAGTGATCTCAGCTGATTAGACCTCAAGATTGGTTTATAAATTAGCACGGAGCTTGAGATAGCGTCAACTTCTTAAGACGCATCTCGGGTGATACAGCCTCAAGACTTGTATTGAGATTGGTTTATTAATACATGCCTAAGTGTCGGGTGATCACAGCGCTTGCAGTTATCTGTATGCGAAGTGTGAGTTTTGTCTCGTTTTTAACTTTACCATCGCGTTCGCGTTTACGAAAAAAGTCCCCATGAAAAAAATCGTTTTGCAAACTATCCGCTAGAGGCGCTGCACATTTCTCCATACAAGTCGTCACGTAAACGTGAACGCGGTAGTACAGTTAAGTCGAAACAAAACTCACACTCCGCCCTCTGGGCCAGCGCATAAGTCTGGCCATACGTTGTGGCAACGCCGCTAGCCTTCTGGGCGTTATCCATGATAGCACTGACCTGGAACATGTGTTATAACTATGACATGAACATATGTTCCAGGGCTCTTCTTTTTCTCTTTTTTTATAAGTATTGTTTATTCCACAGAACAGAGTACAAACGATAGGTCATGTACAGTCAGACAGATAAACCTTTACAGTCCTGCATAGTACAAATTGATTCTCAGCTAACCATGAATATTTTTAGATAGTACTTTTTGCTTATTGTTAAACTTAATCATTTCTGTAAATAAACAAAAAAATATCGAAAAAGTTCATGATTTCCTGAGAAAATTTAATTTTTATGATGCAGCCCTGTAAAGGTTTATTTGTTTCTGTTTGTACAAACGTGGACTTGTCTGTAAAGGAGATCTCATCCGCTAACCTGATCATTGAAGTTTCATTATAATACATATAATTTTTTTTGTAAATAAATACATAATATATAAATAATAAACATCCATAACTCGGGAACAAAGGTCTGTATTTATCATACAAACATATGTCCCTAGCGGGATTCGAACCCGCGACCTCTTGGTAAAGCAGTCAGTTTCTAACCACTACACCAAACAGGTCAGAAAATAATGAAATATACAAAACGACACTTCTCTTAATTACATTGCTAAGCTGTGATAATACAATAGAATTTTATCTCTTACAGGAAGCTATCACGAAGGCAAGTACTCCTCGGGAGTATTCGCTGCTCGCTCATACAACCAGCCCAGGTTTCCTTCCAACCCCGGCTTTTACTAGAGATCTTAGACATATGTGAAGAATTACTAGTGCCATTAACTTTAAGCTTAAGTCTGTACAGTATGCAGTTGAAATAAAATATGCAATTTTGAGTATTATTTGGCGAACTTCCTTGTTGACTAACCCATCTAAATTCTTCCTTCAAAGGGTCAGCGTTTGACCTCAACCACATCTGATTTTAAGGTAACATGAGGCCGAAGGAGGCGTGTTCACTCGAAATAGTTTCGGGATATGTTATATACCTATATAATTCACTGTATCAGAAGGTTGCTTGGCAGGGGTGAGTAAATGAAAGTTCTGAATCAAGGTCAAAGTTCTATTGTCACTTTAGGGTGTACACAAAACAGAGGCACAAAGTTACATTGATAACATACGTGGAAAAATGTAGCATACCGGGGGGGACGCGTAACGGGGTACGACTGGCTCTCGCTTCACATGCGCGCCCACGCGGAGGCCAAAACTGCATGTTTCAGCATGTCGCTCGCCCCTACACTTGGGAAACTTGAAAACAGCAATACTATTACTATTGCTGGGTTATGGCAGACTTTGATGATTATAGTGGTAGCTAGACAGGCAATGTAAAGCCACCAACCAAACCGAGTACTTTTTTTTATTCACAACGGGTTAGTAATTGATCTCAATGACACCAGATGTTAAGTGAAGATGAAGCTGAAGGTGGAATCGTATCTCCGGCAGGCGCGTGGGCCGATGATGGTTTGGAAAAAACAAAAAATCTACCTATATGCCAATAAATTGTATTCACTTACCCAATATGCCCAATTTTTTTCCTTACGGTAAAAAAAAAACATGCGGTAAATATGTCTAATGTTGCCTTTTAAAATTACCAAAAGCTGTCAAATTGTAAATTTATATGAATTTCTAAATTAATCTCTCATATTTAGATGAATATTTTTTTATGGACATCGAGTTAGCACTTGACCTCAATCACACTTGAAGATAAGTGAAGATGAGGCCGAAGGAGGCGTAGTGACCCGGAAACCCCATTTTATTAATTGGGAGACTGGTTATCTTATCTCTGACAATCGGATCACAACAATGCTATTAACATTGCTGTTTGGCGTAGATTTAGATAAGATGGTGGTAGCTAGACAGGTGGACATTGAAAATACCACCAACCAAAACGAGTTACGGGCGATTGCTGGGGATCAAACGCGACTCCCGATTTGTAAACCCTATGTTATTTACATTGCGCCACGGAGGCGGTTAAACAGAACTATACACATACTCCGCCAGGAATCGAACCCCAGGTCTCCATTTTGAAAATCTTATGTTGTTTGATTAAACTGTGGTTGCTAAACTGGAGGTGATTAAAACTGTGGATAAAACTATAGTGACTGGATAAAATAAATTGTCTATCATATTGTTTTTGGAATGACTATGAAATGCCATAGAGGTAACGCCTCAGTGGTTAATGCCTCGGAGGTAATACCTCAGAGATAATATCCCAGAGGTAATGCGAAGGCAGTTGAAAATAATCACACAAGTCCAACAAATTTATGATAAATTGCCAAAAATGTAAAACAACCAGGAAATAGGTTTCCCATTCTCTGTCTCCGAAGTGCATCATCAGAACGTTACTAAATCTAACTAAATAATCATACCTAATGATACAATCCCTTTAAACAAAAGAAGCCTAAATCTGTTTACAAGGAAGATGTCATTCTCACTAAAACCATTCTCACCAAATTAAAATTTAATTTACATAAGAAGTTAATTGAAGATTTATACATGACATATTGACATCTCCATGATTTTGATAAATTGATAAAAAAACAACATTAATATCCCTTTTCATAAATTATTCATCGATCGTAAAACGATGTGTAAAAAAAAAACAAATTTTATTAACTATGAAATACACTAATTGAACATAACGAGAACAATTTAAGATTATTAATTGAAGCAAAAAACAAAGGAACTAGAAGAACAAGAAACTAAAATTTACATAACCTTTATTGTCAAGTGGTTATTTTGTAGGCGACTTCGAAGGTCAGAGTTGAAATATTAAAATATTAATAACATACACACACACACACAGTATTTGAAATAAAAGCACTGTTTTGATTTAATATACTTATTATTATTATAATTTTGTAACAATTAATATTGAGTACGCACAAAGACTTTGCACGAATTTTAATCACTGTGTCATAGAGCTAGTAACAAACTTCCCGTATAGAACTGTCTCGAAATATTACGCTTAGCGACAAGTGTGGCATTGTATCTGATTCTCGTGCACTCACATTTATTTATTTATTTATATAGAATCAATATCATTATTATAAAAGTTATATTACAGTAAACTAATACAAATTGGTACTTTTACATTATTATTATATAAATATTAATAAAAACTCTAAAAATCCCCAGTAATATACGAGTCGTTATGTCAATGAGTCTAAATTGCATAGTATTAAAAGTCAAACTAAACAAATTAAGTAATTTTAAGCCAAATAAAAATGTCAAAACTATAGGTCTACGTAACAATTTAACTAATAAAATAATGATGAAATAAAATAAGTTGACGCATGTGTATAAATTAACGACTTCGAGTGTAGTATCTGTGGGTATGTGTGTGTGTGTGCAAGTTTATTTGGTATGTATGGTAGTTCAGTACTTTTGTTAACCTGCCACCGAGCGGCGCCTGCCTCCGTATGTCACATAAACATGAATAGGTTGGTCACTTTGGCACACGCATGTCGAGTACGCGGGAATCACGTTTATGACTGATATTTTTATCCTAACGTATGCTAAAAGGAAATTCTAATCGTTCAAAATTTTACTTGTATCTTACACAATACATTATTTTAAATTCAAATTCAAATTATTTATTTTCCCAGAATATAGGTACACAATGGTGTTTTCGTGTTAATTCGTGTAAAATTTAACGAATTGTACCTATTATTAATTAATTATACACTTTAAATAACCCAACCTGCAAGGAATTTTTCAAAAATTGTCAACATTACAAAATTAATGTCAAATCTTCACATGAATGTCAAAATTATAGAGAATTAGAAAGAATGTCTAAATCAATAAAAAGAAAGAAAGAAAACTTCTTGACACACTTTACTTTACGGTTTACATCTAGGTAGTTTGAAATCAAAGTCCACATTTAAATCATTTTAAATCATTTGTTCACATTACATCACTTCTTCCACGTTCCTCAAAATTACTCAGTGCATCAAGTGAGATGTCACATAATTAATAGTGTGAAAGGAAAGTACTTAATCAACTGCAAAGTTTACTATAGTTGCAACTAATTTGAGTTTCCTGATGTGTATTTTTTTAACTGGTTAGCATTATTTGATCACATGAAATATATTTTTTTTTTTAAATTAAAGTTCATATTATTATTTCTACACCACTTTATGGCACGGGCAGGCATCATAACATTCGAAAATATTTATTGCTGGTTCAATGTTCGCCTGCTAACGTGTCCAAGTCCTGGTCGCCATTACTGGGATGCGAATCAAAAGTGAGTAATCGCTCCACATATTGGCGAACAGCGCTCTCTGCGTATTTCAGATCTATGGGGTAGATAGGGTCTGTGCTCGTCGCATAATGCAAATTCAACGACTTTTCATTTATTAAATTCGGCCCAATTTGATCGCTACGATGAGGGAACATCTACACACCCACATATATACTTAATAACATGTAAAAATTGGTATTATCTCCAATCCAAAACCATCTCCACACAATGTTACTTGAAATTACGCATGTGTAAGACAAAGTTACCAATTACTTAGATATTTTATTTGCCGGCTCTACAAGTTACCTCACTCTACCTGCGAGCACGCTCCAGTTGCCCATTCAGCAGAATCATCTCGACTCTTGTTACCTAACATTACCTAATCTCGCACCTGTTCCTGACTGCGCCACCTACACTACGGACTTAAGCTTTGTAACATTGAATTCAAACAGAGAGTTCGTGACTTATTGACGTAATTTGGAAATAAATTGTTCACACTGGGTTGCTCGAGGTTATGTCTATCTTTCATCTGACACATGAAAACAAATTAAGATAGCTATAATAAACTACTTGCCGATATTTACTATACTCTTTTCTCCAGGATAGAAAGTAGAACTGCTTATTAGTGTTTAACAGAAGTCTGCGATATGATCATATTGCAATTTTGTTAAGTGTCAGTGACTCACAGTTTTCGTGGTCAATCTCTAGTAATATGTGATTTCATACATTTATGCGTACAAGGAAACGTCACTATAAATACGTAAGTATGAAATTTTTTATCGCATTCCTTTTAAACATATCTTACGCTGTGGTGTTTGGTGTCAAAAATGAAACTGGTACGTGAAATTTTATTAAATTTAATTATAATAAGTGAAAAGTATGACATCTCTCAATAAGCCATGAAGAAGTTTGAAACCAGTGTTTTAAAGTTTGTAATAGAAGAACTACTTGAATTTATGTTTCATATTGGTTAATAAGTTTCATAGTGTAATTGTATAAGTGTCGTCAAATGAATCAAATAAAGTATTCTTATTCTTATTCTTATTATTAATAGTTAGACAAATATATTATTATGTAATCAAAAGTTAAAATTTTTGTGTCGACGAACTGACGCCCGGAGGAGGAAAGCAAATGGATGAGGAGTGAACCACAGCATAGGAAATTGCTGGATGCAAGCTGCTTCCAACCGGTCCCTCATGATATCTATGGAGGAGACCTAGGATGCCTAGGTCAGCAGTGGAGGTCCGGTGGCTGATATGATGATGATACGTGTATAATATTGTGAATTAGCCCAGGCCGCCACATGTTGACTCAAAGGAATTTGTATGAAGTTTTGCCGACAACTATTTGGATATTTCTAAAAACTTATATCCGCCACATCAGGTTCAAAAAATACAGATCATGTGGTCGATCCCAGCAGAATGTGTATATTCGGTTTGTTTGCCTCAGATGCTTTAATAAAAATAAATTTGCGGTTTATTTTTACAGCATCAGCAGCACTAGCGTTTTGCTATGTATGTAATAATAATAATCATTTTAAGTCCGAACATGTATACCTTTGGAACGGTAAAGACATTGCAATATTATAATCATGTAATAATCTTTTACTCAACAGCTCATATTCATCGTCACTATTATAGCCACAGCAAGAGCTATTCAAGTATTCGATAAAAGTCAAGTGCGTCGTCATTTCCAAGACCCCAGAGTCTACGTTCAAAGAAGATTCATTAGACAACCTCAACAACTAGCAACGGAATCAACAAATAACGTAGCACTGGCCCAAAATTACGCAGCACTACCTCAAAACTACGCTGCCCAAACGGTGAACAACGTAGCTCAAAAAAGACAATTCATCGTTCAAGTACCAAATGTAGTACAAAATCGCCAATTAGTCGCACAAGTTCCAAATGTAGCTCAAAATCGACAGTTCTTCGCCATAATTCCTAACAACGTGGCTCAAACTTTTAACAATGCAGCCCAAGGGAATAAACACGCAGCGCAAACGAATACCAATGCGGCCCAAGTGAACAACTTTGCGGCGCAAACACGTAACTACAATAACGTGCCAACACACAGCTTCGCAATTCAGAGCCAAAACTTCCCAATTCAGGCACAAGTAGCGGCAAGGTCCTACGCCGTTCAACCACAAACCCATGTAGCGTTTCAAGGACAACAAGGACAGTATCAAGGCCAAACGAAAGAGGGCGGGGCCAAAATCTTGAGCTATCAAGCTGACACTGATGGGCATAACTATCAATACGGTTATGAGACCGAAAACGGTAAGTAATTCGGGTCCGCAACTCCAGATCGAATTACTCAATAACATTTAAATTTCGTAAGAATTTTTTGGTGCGAACATTGATAGGTGTACTATAAATTGCATTCCCAGAAAACTAACCAATGTCTAGGTTCAGCAACGAACTTTAATGTATTTTGTAAATATTGTGAACTCACACGTATAGAAGCACTTATATGGACCACTGCCATGACCAGCAACTCTATTATGTAATTTCATCGATATCTCCATCGATTATATTAATTTCGGTAAAAGCTCTAATTGCGGTTACATTACCATGAAATATTCAAAAATGTATTATGATCTACAGCGAATAAACAGGAACAAGATGTAACGAAAGTGAGTTTGCCTGAAAAACCATCTATCTTCTGTAAAATTTATTATAACGTAAAAACTCCACCCTTCATGCTGACCCTCAATAGTTTCTAGATTCATACAGTTGAGATTAAGAAGTAACATTTTTGTCATAAATATAATTATTGTTCACAACTTTTCACCAAAAACCTGAGGGAGTCAACACCCTTTGCCCACCATGGTGTTTAGGGCAAATTTATTATGACAAATAAAAAAAGATACGCCCTGGGATGAGCCCTGTAGATTTAAGTTGATAATGGTCATCATTTATATTGCAACTTCCAGGTATCAAAGCTCAAGAAGTTGGTGCAAGTCAAGGAAAAGGCATTCGAACACAAGGTGCATACTCTTACACCGGAGATGACGGTCAGGTCTATTCAATGACTTATACAGCTGATGAGAACGGCTTTAGGCCTTCAGGAGCTCATATTCCAACACCGCCTCCAATTCCGGAAGCGATTGTGAAGGCTTTGGAACAAAACGCAAGGAATGAGGCCAATGGAATTATTGATGATGGTAAATTTATACAAATTCATATAGACCACCATGAAAACAAGTAGATGTGAGAAATTTAACTAAGAGTAGAATTCCAAATGAACTCCGTTTGTACTAAGTACTTGTTATAACTTTAAATAATTTTCAGGTCAATATAACCCACAACAAGATCAATCACAAGTTCAGGGATATCAGCAAAACGTTGGTTATCAACGAAATGCCGCAGTTCAACCAACTGCTACATATCAACAAAATGCTGTACTACAACCAACTACTGCATATCAACAGAATGTAGCGCATCAACAAAATGCTGCACAGCATAATGCTGCATATCAACAAACTGCTGCTTATTTGAATGCAATCTATCAGACTGCCCATAAACAAAATGCAGCTCAACAACAAAATGCTGTTCAACAGCAACATGCCGCTCAGCAACAAAATGTTGTCTATCAACAAAATGTTGCCCAACAACAAGCGACTGGTTATGATCAAAATAATGATTACTAATCTGGTCAATATTTTCTAATAGGTATCACTTAAATCAATCTAAATTAAAATTAAAGAAACGGAAAAGAAAGACAGACAATCTCTCTATTCAAAGCACAAGAGACTGCATATAAGGAAGATAAATTTAACATAATGTAAGTAATAGACATCATAAGCATAATTTTGATTTAAACATACCTATAATGAAACTGGGGGAGGCTTATTTTAAGCAGTGGACGTCTTGTGGCTGACTTGATGACGATGAACTGTCTCAACAATTCAAATAACTTTTCATGTTTAATCTTAGGAAATTCGAGCAATATAAAATAATCAGTTGATTGGTAAATTTTGTATAGAGAGATCATATTTTAATTGTGGATGTTCAAAAGGCCTTAAATGCCTATTGAATAAGTATTAAAGTAATAGAATGTTATAGATTCAACAAGAATTCATGGCTTTATTTGAATTTAATTAATAATCTGTCGATGGCAAATCAAACATGGCATTATAAATAATAAATAAGATAAGCATATCTCTAGTAATGGACATGTAATAAGTCTAGTCGGTCCATGTCCATCAACACATAGATTCGAAAGATTATAAGACTTATCTAGTAGGTAATAGTATACAAGATGTGATTTATCCTTAGTCTAAGTCATAAGTGGGCATGTCCACAGTCAATAAATTATTTGACTGATTATCTTATTAATAGGAATCGCAGTTTAAATGTTATTATTATGTGTGTGGAAAAAGTTACCTAAATGTGTAGTGATCGTGTGTTTATGTAAATATTTGTTTATAAGTTGAAATTCTTGTTAAATAATATATTAATTAGTGTTGTTAGCAATAAATAAATTAAAAATAATATTTTGTGTATCAATTGATGTTTACAGATAATAGACACCAAATATAATAGAATTTGTTTATAAAAAATATAGAAACATATTTCAGTGAATAAATTAATCTTTAAGTATGAATAATATGAATATGATAATAATAAAAATAATAAATATTTATTATCTCACCACAAAGAAATTGGTACGTCGATTAAAGAGTAATGTTAGGTAAATACAAAAACAAATTTCTTTGTGAGAGACTGGAGTCTGAAATAGGTTCGAAACATGTGCTACAGATCTCCAGGTTCTCACTCCCTTACTATTAGACATTACAACAAGAGCACTGAGAATACATTATCTAAGTGATGCAGTATGATGCTTAAAATATATATGTTGAAGCATGGGGGGGGTTGAAAGTATCCAGATCGACAAAAACTATGGATTTAGTTGCAGACGTTAATAAGC
Source organism: Oegoconia quadripuncta (assembly GCA_949316235.1). NCBI lineage: Eukaryota > Metazoa > Arthropoda > Insecta > Lepidoptera > Autostichidae > Oegoconia > Oegoconia quadripuncta. The sequence continues at coordinate 3,190,904 of OX438757.1, read as the reverse complement.
AGTTTATCTATAATGTGATAGGATCAAGAGAGCGTTATTAATTCTTTCACTTCAATTTATTGGTCTTTGGCAACTCTACGAATTTCGCCCATGTCAGTAAGTCATGAGGGTGACACAGAATATTAATCTTTAGCCAACAAAGTGAACGATGTTAATAATTTTTGTCTTCAAAATGCCATTATGTGAAATCTCTCAAGGCTATTATTTATACCACAACCCACAAGCAATACCAATTCCTACATAAATTCTGCAATTACAAATTCATCAGCCCACGTATCAACATCCATTGTAATAGATCGTAATCGAACATTCCAATGTCTAAGCTTCGATATTCGGTCTCTTGCAACAGATTTGTTACACTTTGACCTGGTGGCATTAAATTGTGAACGGTCTATATATTTGCCCAAGGCAGGTTTTATACGAACACTTTAATTACAGACTTTATAGTTAGTTATGAACATATGATATTCCTTACGACATTATATCAGCATTTGTAATAAATCAATTTATTAATTGCCGTTACAAAATCGTCATGGAAGTCAGCTTCGTGATGAAGCGAAACAAAAATTGTTATGAAAAATTCGAACGAGATCCGTCCTTATTAATCCTTGATAAAAAAGAAAAACAATATGTAATAATTTTGATATTGATTCCTAGTTGCAACAATTGACATCCAACTACTGGCATTGCGATTATTAGACCCTCAGTCAAGAAGGTTTAATGTATTTACAACCTACAGGTACTGTTGACAGCACGACAAACGTAATACTACGACGCTACCAGAAATGTGATTGTCGTCGTGCGACCACGTGAAACTCATTCACACAATGAGAAATTTCATATGAAAGTACGAGTAGGTAAAATTTGACTTGCAAAATTTCATTTCAATTTTAAACACATTATTTTAATCTGTTACTTGCTTTGCGCGGGACGCGCGCATAATCTTAAATTTTCGTTCCGCCAGAATCAGCGTTGCAGGGTCTCTAGATTTAGATTTGCGAAATCAATATTATGTTCACATTTCTATAGTCAAATACATGCTTTTTTTTTTTTTTTTTTTTTTTATATGAGAGGGCGGCAAACGAGCATGCGGGTCACCTGATGGAAAGCAATCACCGCCGCCCATGGACACCCGCAACACCAAAAGGGTCACAGATGCGTTGCCGGCCATTGAGGAAGGTGTCCACCCCAGAATAAGTAGGGCAGCCTGAGGGATTCTCCAGCACTAATAGTGCTGGTACCCTCCTGGGGTACTAACTCTTTAAATACCGCTACCATTCTGGAGAGAGACTGGAAGGTGGGCCTCCGGCGCCCTCGCTCACCGGACGAAGCGCAGTGGCAAAATGCCACTACTCAGACGTCGGTCTTCTGCGAGAGGGTGGTACTTCCCCGGTCGAGCCGGCCCATTCATGCTGCAAGCTAATAGCTTACAGCGTGGCTCTACCACTTCAAATACAATGCTCAAATACAAGGATCAAATCAGATAGTACAAATTGAAACAACAGAAATCAATACTCCCCACGAAGGTCTTCGATTACAATCGGATGTGATGTCCCACACCGCACAGGCAAAATTCCAAACTATAGATACTTGATTAGTCACACTTAAAGGTGCATTAGGCGTTCGATGCACATGAGGTTATAAGGTCTAATGGAGTTGAATCGATTTAGAGGTCTCAGGGGATTTTGTAGGTACTCGATTTATTTAGGGACCGAGCAAAGCAGGCATGACTGTCAAAGTCAAAATAAGTACGCTTAAAATAATCAGATTTTCCCATTTTTAAGCTACTGTTTGTTGAAAAGGCAATTTTCTTCTAAAAAGAATAAGTACAAAACTCAAGGGGGTTGCTCTTTTAAAAACAAAAAAGGCGCAATAATATTTCATTATTAATTGTGAAATGGCCTGGCATGCGACCGAGCTGGTTATGTCCAGGGAAGATTATCATTTAAAGACGACCGATTGGTGTAGTAGATAGTGACCCTGTCAGTGAAACCAACAGCTGCGGGTTCGAATCCCGCGAGGGGTAAATGTTTGTGTGATGAATACGGACCTTTATTCCCGAGTCGTGGATGTTTATATAAATATTTATGTATGTTTATCCGTTATCTAGTATCCATAGTAGAAGCTTTGCATAATTTGGGACTAGATAATTGGTGTCAAATAATTGTCTGATATTTTATAATTATGCTTTCTTAGTAAGTTTCCGTTTTATAGTATATTTAAATTAATTGAAAGGAAGATTTTCTATATCAACAGGAACCTTATTGAAAAAGCGTATACGAGTCCAATATATTGCACTTGGTGTCGAGGGTCTCATCATGGATCGAGAGGATCTTCGCGAGTTTTTTTATTGGAAATGTCATATTTTTTATTACATATTGTAATTTTTTGTCCAAAATTGAGGAAATCATTATTGTGATAAAAAAGAAAGAAAATGTATTTATTGCGAACAAAATAATACAGGAAATTAAGTAGATATTAGTTATGTGTATTTCAATGTATTAGTGGCAAAGGGATTGGCAGCATTTGCTGCCAATATGTCGAATGACACTTGATAGCGCTGGTTTAAAACATAAAGTATCAATTTAGTGTTTAGTGTTTCTTTCAAGCCATTCCTGAACATTCGCATTCGTAAATTATTCGCATTACAAACATTCGCACTCGCTTTCGCAAATGTCACAAATATGACATTCGTAACATCCCTAGCTCCACTAACGCTAAGACTATTTATTCCATTTTCTTATCATTAGCAATACTCGAGACTTGGTTGACTTTTAGGTCTAACCTATTGAGGTGTACATTAATATACCATTACAATTTAATAATCCAGTTTCTTCAATTGAGTACGACGCAAAGTAGTATGAACTATTGCTAAACACAGCAACGACTCGATGCATCAAATTAAAGTCAGGGAGGTACTGGCATGGGTACCTTTAATTATAGTTACTACCTCTAGTACTTGTGGCGCAGTGCATTGATTATTCGTTTTTGATTAGCGAAGTTAAGCAACTTTCACAGCAGTTAAGAGGGTTTATTCCATCCAATGGCGCTTTATTGGATAAATTGTGATTTCCTTTATATTCGGAATAAATCGAAAAAGTCGCTCTGACCTGCACTCGAGAAGCCTAGAAAATATAATAGCTTTGATGGGGGTTATTTTCCTGAATTGACGATTATAAAAAAAATGGTCGCTTTTTGGTCGGTTTGACATTGTCGAAAATAATTGCAATTAAAGCTAGGCTTGTAATTTAATCTAAGTAATATTATAAATGCGAAAGTGTGGATGTATTTATTTTTTGTTGCTGAATCACGGCGAAATGGATGAACAGATTTGGATGAAATTTGATAAATAGGTAGCACATACCCTGGATTAAAACATAGGATATTTTTTAACTCGAGAAAGTAAGTAGTTCTAGAGATAAAGGCTAGTACATAATATAAATGAAAAACATCCATAACTAAGGAACACACGTTTATATTTATCATACAAACATATGCTGGTGGGATTCGAACCCGCTACGTTTTGGGATAGCAGTCAGTTTCTAATACACACAGGTCCTCAATGATGAAATATTACACGCGGCTGAAGTCGCGGGCGGATAGATAGTTTAATGTAAAAAAACCGCACTCAAATCGGACCTCAATACTGAGACAAACAAAGATTGGACACAACACACGCTTGTGAGTACGCTTCCACCTTCGACCTCATCTTCACTTTATATCAGGTGTGATTGAGGTCAAGTACCAACCCGTTGTGCATAAAAAAAAAGGAAAAATAACACACACATCACATGTATTCGACGTTTGTCGTCGGGGGTTAATTAAAAAATATAAGTTAGGTAACTGTATTGACCTCAGCAATGGTAAAGAATGAAGGTGAAATTTCAATGACATATTATATTATCTGTAATTTCTTAGAATGGTCACGATCTTCAACTTAGACGAGAAATGATGGACTATTTAGTTGGGACGTACTAATAAAAACCGGCCAAGTGCGTTTTGGGCACGCGCAGTGTAAGGTTCCGTAGTGGCCAGTCACAATATGCGGACTTGGAAGGGATCTATTGTTGTTTGCTAACAAATTTTCAACGGAATGTACATTTTATAAGTTTTTTGATGTGTTACTCATTAATTTGTAAAGCCTACTTAACTGTGATAGTTTTCCTTTTAACTTGGTTATACTCGTATATAATACTGCCGTGAATTTTTCCACGTATCCAAAACCAACCGTTTAGCTGGTCGGGTTGATACGTAGCTACTCTAAAAAAAATTAGCACTTAAAAAAAAATAAAAAAACAAAAATATTTCGGACACTTACACCAATCAATTAGTCCCAAACTAAGCAAACTTGTACTATGGATACTAGATAACGGATAAACATACATAAATATTTATATAAACATCCATGACACAGGAATAAATGTTCATATTCACCACACAAACATTTACCCGTCGCGGGATTCGAACCCACAACAGTTGGTTTCGCTGACAGGGTCACTATCCACTACACCAATCGGTCGTCAACTTTAAATCTTAATATTTAGCAAATTAATCGCTCAATCGATAAACTGTTCAAGTATCCTCTAACATGTTTGTGCGACTTACCTAAAAATCATCGCAACTACATTTTTTCTTTTTTTTTTTATATGAGAGGGCGGTCACCTGATGGAAAGCAATCACCGCCGCCCATGGACACCCGCAACACCAAAAGGGTCACAGATGCGTTGCCGGCCTTTGAGGAAGGTGTAGGCTCGTTTCTTGAAGGTTCCAATGTCGTACTCGTTCGGGAATACCGCTGCCGGAAGTCCGTTCCACAGGGTGGTCGTACGTGGTAAGAAGTTTCTTGAGAAACGTACACTGGTAGACTTCCACTCATCCAGGTGATGTGGATGGAAATTTAATTTTCGGCGAGATGTGTATCGGTTAAATTGAGCAGCGGGTATTAGCTCGAACAGGCATTACATAGGCAAAGAAAAATTTTACAAGATTGTATTTTACACCTTTGATGGCTTTATTATAAATATATATAGAGTGAAATTTAATTCGTGTAATTCCTTTAAACTAGTGAGTCCACTCCTCGAACAACTTTCCATTAGGTGCTATAGCCGAAATACCTATAATAAGTAAACCATTCTGAAACCGCTTTTAGTGTGGAAGTCCGAAAATTTTCGGTTGAATTCGGATATGGTTCCTAGTGGAAAGTCACCAGCCGAAAATTGTTCGACTTCCATAACTAAATGTGGTTTTAGAATGGTTTACTCTGTATGGATAATCGAAATTTTTTTGATCGAATTCGACTATGAAACTGCTGCTTTACTTACTTACATACCTGCTTCTATTCGTATTTTTATATTGTTCCGTTACGCTAACATATTTATTATATTTTTATCACACAATGTTTAGTTATGCCAATATACTCGTAATTACCTACATACAACACGCATACAGAAGCATATTTCATATCTATATATATATATATATGTGTTCTTCGCCGTGCTAGGTTCGCTGAGAAAGTGGAAAAATCTTTTACCTATCAGAACAAAGGTAGAACTTGCTCAGTCACTTCTTCTTCCTATTCTTGACTACGCTGATGTGTCATATCTCGATCTCACTGAAGAACTGCTGAATAAGCTAGAACGCCTTCAGAATATGGCCATCCGTTTCATTTTCGGAGTTCGCAAGTATGATCACATATCCGCATACCGGGCGCAATTAAAGTGGCTTCCTATCAGACTCCGACGTAACCTGCATATCCTCACTCTCCTTTATAATGTACTATACAGTCAGATTTCCCCCCCTTACCTTAAAAATCTGTTTACATATTTAGGATCCGATCACGATGTGCCTCTTAGGTCTAAAACAAACAATTTGCTTAAGCCCATCAGCTGCCGTACAAATTATTACTCGGGATCCTTTGGCATTAGGGCTGCGCAGTTGTGGAATGCACTACCACTAAGTATTCGCCACGCAGAATCGCTTGCAGTGTTTAAACTGCGTCTAAAGGACTATTATTTATCTCTCTAATGAATTGTATATACTGTTATATATATTTATGTGTATTTTATTATTGTACTTATTTATATGGTTTGTTTATTTTAGTAAGTGTTTATCTTTGTATGTATTCCACTATACCTATGTATTTTCTATGTATCGTCTATTTACTACTGATATTTAAGTTATTCAGCTTTTACTTTGCACTATCCAACTACTTATTAAAAAAGCTTCTTTAACTGAGGTTGTCTGGAAGAAATCGCTATCAGCGATAAGACCGCCTTTGTACACTTCATTATCTATGTTAAATGTTCTTTGTATTTTATTTTTGTGTGCAATAAAGAATTTAATAATAATAATAATAATATGTATACTACTCTGTGTAAAAAGTATCGGGAATATGTAAATAAAAAGACCCGCGTAAAAGAGGTCGTTCTAATTTTTTTACTGCATGTTGGTAGCACTGTACTGATTTAGCGCGCAAAATTTGAGCGGGATCTGTCATTTAATTTGTTTTAAACTACACTTTTTGTTGGTCATAGTTTTGAGTCCTCGGCGATTTTTACAATGGAAAATATTGTTGAACAAAGAGTGTGCCTTAAATTTTGTGTTTCAAATGATATTTCATGTGGTGAATCACTAAAAATGTTGCGAAATACCTACGGCGAATCGTGTATATCGAAAACAAGGGCTTATGAATGGTATAAGGCTTTTAAAGAAGGCCGAGAAGTAGTAGTAGACTTGCCTCGTTCTGGTAGACCTTCAACCGCTACGACCAAAGAAAACATCGACAGAATCAAGAAGCTAGTGCTCGAAAATCGACGTATGAGTCTGAGAGAGTTGGCTAGTGAGGTGAACATATCTTTTAAGTCCGTCCACAACATTCTCATTGACATTTTAGGCATGAAACGCGTCGCCGCTCGACTAGTTCCAAAAGAGCTCAATTTTGTTCAAAAAGCGCAGCGAAAGCATGTCGCTGAAGACATGGTTTCCCGAGCTTCTACGGATCCGACCTTTATGAAACGTATAATAACTGGCGACGAGACATGGGTTTATGAGTACGACATGCAAACAAGCCAACAGTCTTCAGAATGGCGTCTCGAAAACGAGCCGAAACCCAAAAAACCGCGGCAAAGTCGCTCCAAAATCAAGGTGATGCTGACAGTTTTTTTTGACTACCGTGGTGTGGTTCACTCCGAATTCCTTCCAGAGGGAGAAACAGTGAATAAAGAATATTATTTAGGCGTCATGAAGCGTTTGCGTGAGAGTATCCGCCGAAAACGTCCAGATTTGTGGCAACACAACTCATGGATGCTGCACCATGATAATGCACCATCACACACAGCCATTATAGTGAAAGAGTTTTTAGCGAAAAATTCAACAAAAGTTCTCGACCAAGCACCGTATTCACCTGATATGGCTCCGTCTGACTTTTTTTTATTTCCCAAGTTAAAATTACCACTTCGAGGAAAACGTTTTGAGTCGATAGAAGCCATAAAAGAAAATTCGCTGAATGAGCTAAAGGCCATACCGCAAATAGCCTATGAAAAATGTATGGAAGACTGGGTGAAGCGGTGGAGATGTTGTATTGCAAGCGATGGGACCTACTTTGAAGGCGATAAAATAAATTTAGATGAATAATTTGTATTTTTTGTTTTAATGACAAATTCCCGATACTTAGTACACTGAATGTATATCTTAGATTATTTACATTAATCCAGCAATGTTGATTTTTTTGATTTGTGTCGCACTTGATGATACTCCTCGGGTATAGCTGAAAATCAGTGTTTTGTTCCTTGAACAATCTCATACACTGAGCTGTGACCCATTTTTCCTGCTGCAGCACACATATGCTTTAGTTATAAGTTACTAATAGATATATTCTGTAGTTATACCTATATTATAAGTTTTATAAAAATTTCTGCAAAACTAATGTATGTGTGTGACTGGAGTAACAAATAAACGCTTTATCTATCTATCTAGTGACGACCGGTTGGTGTAGTGGATAGTGACCCTGTCAGCGAAATCAATGGTTGGGGGTTCGAATCCCGCGGGGGGTAAATGTTTGTGTGATGAATACGAACATTTATTCCCGAGTCATGGATGTTTATATAAATATTTATGTATGTTTATCCGTTATCTAGTATCCATAGCACAAGCTTTGCTTAATTTGGGACTAGATGATTGGTGTAAGTGTTTAGGTTACAAAATTTCAGACTATATTAATGAAAGTAATCCATGGGATTAAACGGCTCCTCTACACGATATATAAAATTGTTGTAACCTTTCTTGATTGTAAATGATTTATTGAAAAGAGACAAGCCCTCTGAGTTTCTCGCTAGCTCTTCTCAGTAGTGGTCGCGTTCCGAGCTAGTGGTAGTTTTAAAAAACAAATGACGTTCATAAGTGCATATTGTATTGCCTACATGAATAAATGATTTTCATTTCATTTCAGTGTCCGAAATATTTATTTATTATTATTTATTATTATTTTATCTATGATTTTTGGAGAAAGTTGTTCGTAATCAAGAGTGGCGTCACCAATTAATGTGATTTACATGAACTCAAATTCAACCTATATGTATATGCATGCTAAATTACGTCGCCTGAGGGTCGCGGTCGGCTACATCTGGGGGCGATGTAGTACACCCGGGAGAGGATGACACCCCCCGGAGCGACCGCGGGGGTATCGTCGCATCGGGCCCTGCGTTGCTTCATACCGCTCGCTGATCTCGGTGTGAGGCACGATAGCGCCCCGTACGGAGGATGCGCTAGACGCCCTCCGGGAATGGGCGGAATTGTGAGGGGGGGCGGGGCGGGGGATGCCTGGAGCCGTTATGCTTTCCCAGGTCCTCCCTACTGCCGTAGAAGGTCGCCGCGGGGTTTTAATGGGTATCCCTCCCGACAGGGAGGGGAATCCCACATAACCGTCTCGCCGTCCTCAGGCGAGCGGTACGCGTCATGCGTTTCCCCGCGTCAAAAAAAGAAAAAAAGTACGAAGAGTCTCTGAGCTAAATCGCGGACATACAGATAGGCGGACAAGGCGAAACTATGAGAGTTCCTTGTTGACTGCGGAACCCCGAAAATAACATACAGTAAATCTTGACGGTTTGTGACACCTTAACCTTTTGTTTTAAATGTAAAAAAAACTGAGCGCAACACTTATTTGGTCCATTAATAATGATGTTTACAAACACCTATCTATTAGGAAAAGGTCAAATTCCACGTTGATGTGGATTCGCTGAAATCTATTTGACATTCAAGGAGTGTTTTATTTATTTTATGTGAATCTGCTACATTATTTTCAATGAATGATGTGTTGGTTGATTCATATTTCCATAGATTCCTAATTAAAAATGATTTATTCACCAGTTTATAGTCTAATTTTTTGAATCGTGTGTTGAATTTGCAGGCATGCAAAGTTTTTTTTGTGACATTTTATATAAACTTTCCATAATGTATATAGATAAAGTCACGATATTTATCCCAAGTTGGAGTGGTCAGAGATATCCCAACAAACATTAGCGTTTCGAGTGTTTCAATAATTAAAAATATAATTCTTGACCCAACACCTCCGTGGCTCAATCTAAACAACATTGTGTTTACGAATCGGAGGTCGCCAGTTCGATCCCCAGTAGGGTACATGTTTAAGCACTCGGTTTGGTTGGTAGTAGGGCATTTTAAATGTCCGCCTGGCTAGCTACTACCATTTTATCTACCTAAATCTGCCGCAAAGCGACAATGTTAATAGCATCGTTGTGTTCCGGTTGTCAAAGATAATATAGCCAGTCCCCCAAATATGTTGGGGTTCCCGGATCAGTACTCTTCCACCTTCGACCTCATCTTCACTTATTATCAGGTGTGATTGAGGTCAAGTACTAACCCGTTCTGCATAAAAAAAAACGTCCACGGTTCATCTTTTGAAATATATATAAATGCATGTATGAGAGGGGTGATCCCATCACTGTAAAAATATGCAAATCTATATACGAGTACATATGTTCTTTGGTGAAATGTCCTACAGACACCTTTAACCACACCCACGGGAATAGATTTTATTCTTTTTACGTGCTGAAACCCCACAGCACTTCTATATTTTTATTTTTTTTATTTTTTTTATGATTGACTGGATACGCGTTTGACCACAATCTCACCTGATGGAAAGTGACGATGTGGTCGGAGATGAAGCACGCGATCTCAGTAAATGCCTATTCACTCTGCTCTTGAAGATCCCAAGGTTGTAGGATTCAGGAAAGACTGACGCCGGAAGGGAGTTCCATGCCTTGGCTGTTCGGATGATGAATGAAGTGTCGAACTTCTTAGTGCGAATGTTCGGTATATTAACTATATACGGGTGGAATCCCTCCCCACGCCTAGTGGTCCGAAGATGGAAGGGTGACGGTGGAATAAGATTATGTAATTCCAACGCACACTCCCCGAAATGTATCCTGTAAAAAACTGAGAGACAGGCGACTTTGCGACGGTGTTCAAGGCTCTGCAATTTAGCAGTCATCGAACTATCACCTATATAATTTAAATATTCTTTAATTTTACAGGAACACTTTGCGTGGAGGCATTGTGTTAACTGAATTTTAAACATTCTTTATGAGAGTGAATGCAGCAAAAGTTAGGATCGTAGCAAGTGGAAGTCTACTGTGTGGTCTCTGCCTATCCTGGAAACAGGCGTGACTTTATGTATGTATGGAAATAGAGGGCTGACAATGAATACATTCATATGTTGGATAATCATTAAAACGATTCCAGTGATTTGTTTGTTAGTAAACGCTTTATTGTACAAAAAGGTGATACATTAATTTTACATAGATACAGAATTACAACGGTGGACTTATCCCATAGAGGAATTTCTTCCAGTCACCATAAGTTTAGTTAGAGAACAATATATTGGGCTTATAGAAATTACAGCTTTGAACTAAAACAAATACCTACACACTAATAAATATTTATTTGAATAACACGTGAATAACATATGAAATAACACATAATAATACAAAACTAGTGGTATATCTCTATCGTACGCATATGATTAAATAGTCATGCCAGTAAATGCCTAGGCGCATCGTTACCTGGCAGATATTTCTGCTTTTCTAGAAATCTGTGCTGTTCAAAGCTGGTTGGTTAGGTTCTGTTACGCAGTGGGGCGACTCATTGCCGCACAGTTTCCTACAATAATAATAAATAATAATAAATATCCTTAGACATACACACAGCGCCATCTAGTTCTACAGTAAGCAACTATAGGCTTATGTATTGGATACCAGATGGTTGATATACTACATAAGTACATTCTTTTTGTAAATAAATACTTATTATAAATGAAGACATCTTTAACTCAGGAAACACATTTTTTCGAACAAGATTCGAACCCGCAACCTTTTGGTTTAGTGGTCAGAGTTGCTAACCACTACACCAAACAGGTACACTGTTAATTTAGAATATAATATCAAAAAGTTTTTTCTTTGAGATCTTAGCCGCCGCACTATCGTGCGCTTCGGTGGTAACTTACACACTGTTGAATACATTACTTTCTTTCTGACATCGCCGTAGTCGGATAATTGAGCAGTCAATTACCGTTTTGAATTCTAGTTTTGAATAAAACAGCCAAAGATTGCTGACTTTTGCGTCCATGTCCATTATGTTCGACATCCAAAACAGCCAAAGATTGACTGACTTTTGCGACCATGTCCATTATGTTCGACGGTTCACTTTCACTGTTGAAATATTTTATTTTTATTAATCGCTGTAACTATTGATACGAAACCTTTTTTTTATGTATGAATAAACACCCTGTGGCTGTGGAATCTTTGATGGACCTTGACTCTACAAACATGTAATAGGAAATATAATGTAGGTAACTTCACAAAGGTCCCTACCTACCTATAGGTAGCAAATTATGTACATCTTTTATCACACTAGCGAGTTGCGAGCGAGTGGAAAGCGGGGCGAGTGCGCAGCGAGTACGCCGCGAGTTAGCGACGTATGCACAGCGAGCTCGTCGCGGGTGGGCAGCGAGTTCGCGGCGTGCGATTCTCGTTTTGTACATTCAGTGCCAGAATGGATTACGACGAGGAAACACTGCTGTTAGCTTTGTTACTCCGAAGACGGAAACGAAGACAAACTGGCGTCAACAGCGCTGTTCGCCGTGAGCTCGCTGCGCACCCGCGGCGTGTTCGCCACGCACACGTCGCGAACTCGCGGCGTGCTGGCTGCGTACTCGCCCCGCTTCCCACTCGCTCGCAACTCGCTAGTGTGAGAACGCTCTAATGCGAAAATGAATAATTATAAATTGAAAATGTAGGAAACATGAGAATATTATTTAGGTAAACACACCTGAACAACGTTTGGGAAGCTATGTAATATCTCGTCCCAGATACCCCAATGTCTCAAGAAAAAAGTCTTTGATCATATGGTTTTTTCTTTTATGAACAAAGGGTTGGTACTTGACCTCAATCACACCTGATGTTAAGTGAAGATGAGGTCGATGGTGGAAGCGTACTGACCCGGAAACCCCAACACATTTGGGGGACTGGCTATCTTATCTCTGACAACCGGAACACAACAATGCTATTAACATTGCTGCTTGGTGGCAGATTTAGATAAGATGGTGGTAGCTAGCCAGGCGGGATATTTAAAATGCCCTACCATCAACCAAACCGAGTACTTAAACATGTACCCCGCTGGGATCGAACACGCGACCTCTGGATCGTAAACCCAATGTTGTTTAAACTGAAACATGGTCGCGCACTATGGGCCTCCTAAGAAGGCTCAAGGTCAAGGCCGAAGGTATGCTCGGTGTCTCCCTGCGAGATCGAATCAGAAATGAGGAGTAATGAGGAGAACCAGGGTGATCGATATAGCCCGAAGAGTTGCCAAACTTGCAACGCTCAAACTCGCAAATTTGCTAGTTTACTAATTATAAGACGAATAGTCGTAAAAAAAATTGTTTAGTTTAGCCGAGATATCCACCGCCTCCGTGGCTCAATGTAAACAACATTCGCGGGTTCGATCTCCAGCGGGGTACATGTTTAATTACTCGGATTGGTTGGTGGTAGGGCATTTTAAATGTTCGCATGGCCAGCTACCACCATCTTATCTAAATGTGCCGCCAAGCAACAATGTTAATACCATTGTTGTGTTCCGGTTGTCAGATATAAGATAGCCAGTCCCCCAAATGTGTTGGGGTTTCCAGGTCAGTACGCTTCCACCTTCGACCTCATCTTCACTTAACATCAGGTGTGATGATGGAATTTAAATATAAACTAGAATAAATGTAACAAATTGGGACCGTGTGGCAATGTACCCAGAACGCTGGCAGCGTTTCTTCGTTGTATGCAGATACTTAAGCGTTGAGCGAGGAAACAGCCAGCTCTCGGGTCACCAGTGACATCGACTAAGCGCTTTGAAATATTAAAGAAAAATTGAAGAGCGCCCAGCCCCCAATGACCTAAGGTTTCGACTCCGAAAGCAAAGAAAATGTATTCGGAGCCGATGTCTCTATATTTATTTATATTGATTTTATCCGCAGTCTCGGCGGCTGCACTCGGCCTCCTTTATAACAAATACATACAAGAGCTTATCTCTTCATGTAAGGTTAATTAAAAACAGAACGAAAGAAAAGGATGGAAAGGATTCGTAAACAATCCTAAAAACAAAGGCAAGTAGAGATACCTGTGTTCTCTCAGAACTACAAATCTATGTATTGTATTCGTTAGCAACAGAAATTCTTTGATATTTAATATTTAGCAACTACATTCACAGCTCATGTAATCCTGCATGGTAATCTTTTCTGTACACATTATTGCCAACGACTCTTTGTCAGCATGTTTGACTGAAAATATTACTAATACGTAACTTAACCTTTTCTAGAATTTAGCTCATCGTAACTTGTATTGTTAGCATTGGTGAAGATTTGTCACAGATTAGTCAATAGATTTGGTAAACGTTAGGTTACCTTCTTAACTATAAAACATCTTTTGTTAATGTCAATAGTCAATAAAAAAGTAGACAATAAAAATCTAGAAAATATATAGGTATTTATAGGTAGAATAGGTACCTACTTATCCTATGCAATACCAAGTTCATCTAGGCAATGTGTAAAATATTTCATCTAGGTATTGTTAATCTAGATCTTTAATCGTGCCTAGGTAATGTATGAAATACCTGTGACCCGGAAACCCCAGCACATTTGGGGAACTGGCTATCTTTCTCTGACAACCGTAACACAACAATGCTATTAACATTACTGCTTGGCGGCAGATTTAGATAAGATGGTGGTAGCTAGCCAGGCGGACATTTAAATACAGATACAAAAGTCGAAGTTAAGTCGAAAGCATTAATTATTAATTTTAATTATCCTAAGTGATATATTACATGTTGAAGTGAAACCCGGAAAGATTATAATAGCTAATGTTAACAAGATCACCTCAACAATATTAATGATTATAGTGCAACCCAAATAAATACATACCATAATGAGTTATGTACTCGAAGATCGACTTCCTGTCTATGCCACGTATACGTAGGTACCAACTCTAAATAGCTCTAGTTCTACGTTAAATTAAAACCAAAGATACATACGACCTTTATCCCAAAATGGTGGTCAGAAATATTTAAAATGAATTGGTTTACTTCATTGTCACATAACATTACAGTAATACAGTTTTGAATACAATTAATTGCAGTAATTAATGAAAGTCATTTATTTATTCTGTTTGTCTGAAAAAGGATAAGTAACATATTCGACGACCGTCTGGTGTAGTGGATAGTGACCCTATCAGGGAAACCAACGGTTGCGGGTTCGAATCCCGCGAAGGGAAATGTTTGTGTGATAACTACGAACACTTATTCCCGAGCGATGGATGTTTATATAAATATTTATGTATGTAACATCCGTTACATGTATCCATAGTACAAGATTTGCTTAGTATGGGACTAGATGATTGTACGAAATATTTATTTAATATTTATTCATATGTTACCGATCACCAGCGCTCGGAGAATACGGTAAAAAATTAGCGTAGCCAGATATAATTCAGAACCGACTTATATCGTTTCTATCTTATAGAGGTATATTAGAGATGTAATTTAGAACAACTAAACCGATTCGAACCCGCGACCATTTGGTATAGTAGCAGAGTTTCTAACCACTACACCAAACAGGTCGTCTACACCAAACAAATATTTATATAAACATCCATGACTCGGGAATAAATGTTCGTATTCATCACACAAACATTTACCCCTCGCGGGATTCGAACCCGCAACCGTTGGTTTCGCTGACAGGGTCACTATCCACTACACCAACCGGTCGTTAAGTTCAATCAGATACCAGCAAGTGGTTGAAAGATGCATTGCAAATTATGAAACGGACAACTTACATACGAACATTGCAAACTAAATAAAAGCTTGTGAAAATATTTCTTCCTCGGTGAGTGTCGGTCGATTCCACAGATAAAGTACTCTGGCTCGTGCATGACCTAGACCATCCTGGAACCATCATTGTGTATAGTCATGACATTTTGAGTTGGAAAGGCAAACTAAATTTTTTATATTGTATCTGGCATTTTACGAACGTCCTTATTAAAGCTGAAATCAAATGAAGTACCCACATGCATATATAATGTCACAACCTTCGTCCCAAATGAGGTGATCAAAGATATTCCAAACATTAAAAGTTTAAAGCTTGAAACAGCGGTTCACCTTTTGAAATATACAGAAATGAACATGTGACAAGGGGTGAGCCAATCGCCTTTCGCCAAATCTATAGATGTATTTTGGCGGAAAGTCCCTTAGTCACCTTTCACGACACCCACGGGAAGAGATGAGAGAACCTCTGTTTATTTCACGTGCAGAACCCACACACAGAGCTCATAATCATTGTCAATACAGTATAATTGTAGATAGTTGTACATCCAAACTACGAGTATATCGACATGGGTAGTTCACATTTGCTGAACTAACAAGCTATTGTTAATTCAGTCAATGTGAAAAAATTAAGTCACTGATGACTTAATTTTTTCAGATTAACTGAATTGATGAAAAGAACCTGAATGAAAAACCTGATGAAAAGAGACGATGTGGTCGAGGATGAAGCACGCGATCTCAGGTAGATGCGTTTACTCTGTTCTTGTAGGTTTCAACATTTTTATACTACGCGTGGCTCTTGACTTAATTCTCATCTGATGTTAAGGTCAGATTAGGCCGAAGGTGGACCCCTAGCTATTGGCTATCTCATCTTTATCAGCCACACTCCTTTGTTCCGACTGCAAAAATCTAACAAGTCATATTTAGGAAATTGTGTACGGTTTTATAATAAAATTCCTAGTAATATACTTGAACTTACAGAACGCAAATTTAAAAAAAAAATTAAGTGTACCCTAATTGGTAAAGCCTATTATAAAATTTATGACTATTTAAATGATAAAAATGTTTGGCCCTAATAAACATTTGGATCTTATTTTATTTTGTCTGTTATTATTTATTGTAAATTTTTGACTACGGATAATTTATTGTAAAAAAGACAATGGTGTCGATTCGGATGTACACCAACTAAACTAAACTAAAACCAGTTTTGGAGTGGTGCCGTCGCATCGTACTGTTCCAGGGAGAAACAGACAGTACTATTATAAAACTGGTTTTAGTTTAGTTTAGTTGGTGTACATCCGAATCGACACCATTGCCCCTTTATAGCAGCTAACTAGATTTAATAAGTATGTTGACAATGCCTCTGTACAGCAGCTATTTGATAAGACAAATTGAATTTGAACTAATCTTGAAAATGCCTCTCTACAGCAGCTGACTAGTTTAAGTTAATTGACATTGGTGTCGATTCGGATGTACACCAACTAAACTAAATTAAACTAAAACCAGTTTTGAAGTAGTACTTTATCCTTCTCCCTGGAACTCTACGATGCAACGGCATCACTTCAAAACTAGTTTAGTTTAGTTGGTGTCCGAATCGACTCCAATGCCCGTTTACAGCAGCTACTATTTCTTATTATACTTTAATAATTTGTCTACATGTAATCGTAACCTATTCTCCCATTTTCGTATGTTGACGTGACCAAGTGCACCAATGATGCTTATGGAAATAAAGAATTAATAAGTATGAGTATCAGTAATGAACTTAAATAATTTATTTATTTATTTTCAACAAACTTTACAGCATATCCTTATATATTACTTAAAATTAAATTACATACTTATTAAGCCAATTATAAAGTTTGACATATTACTATGCATGACACAACACGCGGTAAAATACGGGGAACTTAAACTAAAGCACAGATTACTACTAAGGCGACCTATTTGGTGTGGTGGTTAGCAACTCTGGCCACTATACCAAAAGGTTGCGGGTTCGAATCCCGCTAGGGGCATATGACAATACAACTCCTGGTCAGGCGGACATTTAAAAATGACCTACCACCAACCAAACGGAGTATAAAACATGTACTTTGCTGGGAATCGAACCAGCGACCTCTGTTTTGTAAACCTTTTTGTTTCAATGTCAACACGGAGGATCATTGAGGCGGTATACAGCCCAAAATAGCAACACTTTTGCAGCAAAATTAAAATTGTAAGTTGGCAATTTCTTTTGTGCGATTTCCGAGTGAGCGCTCTTTCATCTTCGGCTTCGTCTTCACTTAACATCAGAGGTGATGAAGTAAAGCCTTAACACGTTGTGCTCAAAAAATACTTTTTTTTACATAAGCACACGTTTCACAAGGCTCGCCTCCAGCAGAGTCCTGGCCGTCAGAAAATTTGGTCCAAACATCACGCTTCGATATTGTGATTGTTCATATCAAATATAACAAGAACTTCCGTAACAAAAATTAAGTTACAAAGCACTTCACATGTTAGGGAAAAGCCGCTTCATTCACTAATCTAGAATGGGTTTTGTAATCGACAGTATATAAATAAGATGTGAGACACCAGCATCACATTCGTTGATTCAACTCCGACCCGTGCAAAGCCTTTTGTAGCCATGAAACTGGTAAGTGGTTCTTTTTATCGATATGACGGCTGAAATGTCAGTGTTGTGCAATATAGGGTAGAGATGCGTTTGTCGATATGAGGAAAAGGCAATCAAACTTGCATGTGATGTGGCAGTGATAGGAATTGTGCTGAAAGTTTTGTTTGCAAACGGTTTATAAATTATTAGACAAAATTCGTTAAAAATTAAACTATTTCATCTTGCCTTGAAACAGTGATGTGACTGATGATGAAACGCATTTTGTATAGTTTAACGGTAGACATCTGAAATGTCAGTGTTGTGCAATGTAGGTCAGTTAATACAAATTTATCGATATATTTATGATGAAAAGATAATTAGTCTCGTTTAGTTTAATGATTGACATGTGTGATGTGCAAGAGGGATTTTATGTCTGAAGTATTTTAAATTGAATACCTTTATTGGAAAATAAAATCGTTTGGCTTGGACATATTTCATTTTGATATAATGATTGATTTGGTGATGATTTATGCAGTTTTTGTTAATTGTGCAATAAAGAGTATTTGATTGATTGATCTATATTAAATTTTTTTAATTATTTTTCTCTTTAAGTAAAGTATAGTTTATTTTTATATTATAGTACGAATATACATACCTATCAGGAACATACAAAGAATGACAATACTTAACTTCTCTTCCAGCATACGCCTAGAGTATATTTCGTTTCAGGCGGATATTGATCAGACTAAGACCGATAAAATATAACCTGACTTTATGAAACTAGTCAATCATAATGATCAAATGTCTCTAATAAACATTCCATCTTAAACTCAAACTCAAATGATTTATTGCATTCCTTATGTTTTGTTGTGATGACATTATTATTTATTACATTAAATTTAAATTTTTCAATGTTTACATTCTTTCCGCGATTTCCACACTTTGTATTTTGACGAAGTTTTAAACGCATTCCAGAGATGGAAGGATGCCAAAAATGATTGTTTTTAAAATATTAGCGGTGGACACCTGTCCACCGTTTTGAAGGCTACCTAGCCTTCAAAACATACACCCACATACATAGGCGTGATACCTACACAGTGCATCCAACTTTGAATACAGTCGGATAAAAATTTACCTATGTAATTATAATAGCAATTACTCGCAGCCTCCTGTATCCGACAGTAGGCCTAGACCTGCCATTTACATAATTTTAGAACAATAGTACAGTGGGTGCGACAATCCTATCTCTACCTAATCGCTGTATTGTGAAATTTTTTTGTAGTCTGTGTCAGAGCTGGTCTAACTGCGGTTCGCTTTGTTAAAAGTATTTACTGTTGTGAACAGGCAGCTGTTTTTAAACCCCGAACGGTGCTCGAAGTTTGACTGGACCGCTTTAAAACCTTTGCGAGGTGGTTCTTATATTTGATAAAAATCAGTTCAGCCGTTTTCACTATAATTTAGCTTTAACACAGTTGGTTTATTTTGATATTGTATAGGGGTTCTCATAATTTTCAATTCATTTTGAAAAGGATTGACTCGACTTATTATTTTTGAATCGCATATTAGAGTTACCTACCAAGTTGTAGTCACATTATTTGACAAAATAAATGAAGTGAAATGTATTTAATATGAAATACATAATGTCATCACCTGAAATAAAAATTACTTCTGTGATATCAACTCTCAAAAAAATTCAATCGCCAACCAAAATGATTAAAGTGAATCACGTGATATTTGCCAAAACAAATAAAAATAGACTTATTTTTTTTATTTATGACATTAGGAGTATAATCTATAAGCGACCCTGACCTGTAAAAGCTTGAGAACCTCTACACTGTGACGTAAATGTACACAATAATATATTGTTTTATTACGTGATTCGTCTCTAGTTATTTTTTTAAAATATTTTGATAATATTATGTCATTTATTGTTTCGTAGACATTTTCATTTGCCTGAAAATTACTTAATTTATTTTGTTTGACTTTTAATGCTATACTATCTAGACTCATTGACATAACGACTCGTATATTACGGAGTATTCTTTTTATTGATATTTATATAATAATAATATTAAGTACCAATTTTATTATAATATAATAACACGTTACCCATTCAATTACAACAATAAGCATTGCCAGTAATATAATAAGAATTTTAATAATAATCTCCTCAATATAGAATCTAATAGAAAGTAGATTTCCTGTTAGAATATTTGTCCTAAAGCTTACTAAACTGGAATAAAATAATTTGTTAGATTAGTTTGGATTTACTTCCTTATTAGAATTGTCTGCCGTCAATATTAATATCGTAGTAATAATATTGAAAATGTGTTTGTTTGTCTTTCTATCACAATTCAGAAAGACTGATTTTGGCTTGACTTTGACTTTGGCTTGAAAAAAGGAGGAGATTCTCATTTCGTCTGTATTTTTTATTTCACGCCCCATATTCAGCAATTGTTAACCGATTTTGATGATTTTTGTTTGATAGAGTTTACCGCTACAGTGGTCCCACTGGTTAAGATAAGATAGAGAATAGAATCTTACTGAAGCTGTATGTCTTACCAGTATTGGGGTTCAATGATTGCTTTGGAAAGATTATTTTTCGCAAAAAAATAGGTTGAAAGAATGAAAAATATATCAAAAATGTAAGAACTATTAACTATTTTTTTACTAAGGAGCTTAGAGAAAACATAAATTTATGACCATTCATAACATATAGAACATTTTGCTGTTCTTTAATGGTGTGAAATAAAAACAAACACAACAATTTCAAAATTTAGAAAACCCCTTTAATATTATGATATCATTCAGAATCGAACTGTGTTAATAGCTCAATATCTTCAATTACATTAAACATAGCTTAAAACCATCTCGCAAGCTCAGTTATTTTTAAATAAAAAGCGTTTTTTTTATTGAGTCAACAGTTCTGCCGCTGCAATACCACAACAGTCACATGTACAAACATAGGCTTAACTCATAACATATCTCTTTTGAGGGGCTTTGATCTCTGCCGTCCCGCTAATAATATTATTAGTTTCGAAGTATTTACCAATTCAATTAAAATCACAAAACCAAAAGATTCTTTAAATTTTTCTATCATTGATATTTAATTTTGGTCTCATGTAGATAAATGAGTATTTATTTGTATCTATGTACACAAATATAACAATTTTACATATGAAAGATTCATTAAAACAATAAAACACAAGTGCAGACTTATGTGTGTGACGCAGTATACAAAAAGGTTACAGCTCAGGGTGTGGATTTCCCGCGACGGACAAAACACTAATATTTTGCTGGAACCTGAGGGTTGGTCATGGGACAAATGGAATTTTATATGTGTTTAGTGTTGTGTGTATAAAATTAACATAATTGTATGCAAGACTTTTAGTGAAGGAAATGACTGTGAAGTGAATATCGACTTATGCCCATACCATATTGGATTCATTTAATAAAATATAGAATCAACCTGCTTTAATAGGAGCCAAACATGATTTGTCTTTCGTACTTGTATTCTTAGATCTTTAAATAACCGATTCTCGTGAGAAGCCGCGGGCGGCGACAAGTTTCGCAATACAAGTGTTCTAATAATGTATTTTATGTCCCTGCTCATGTAATTGCGTCCCACTGTCTTTAGGTCTGTCCGTTCTCACGCATTTAGGTACTACAATTTTATCATTATTGCTCTGTGTCCATCACTGGCGTATAATTTTTACGTATTTCGGTACAGTAGGGTGCAAGAGTGCATATTCACACTAAGGTCAAATGCAAAAATTTTTTTAGAACGCCTTTGAAATTCTAATGGAAAACGTAATTTCTTGTGCAGACAAACGTATATAAGATTAGTAATCGATACTTGCGTTTATAACAAAAACTAAATCGTTTCAGCTGGGATTTTATATATGCACTTATGATTGTACAGTCAAATCAAAATTACAGTCATTTCAAACAATGAAATTTTTTTCAAACCAAATTTAAGTTTTAATTCTCATTGTCAGTGTCATTTTCGAAAAATAATCGTTATTTATTTATTTTCCACCCACCGGTGGTAAGAAGAACTGCTGGCCGGTGGGGCATTAAAGTTCTCGAGTGGAGACTTTGCACCGGCAACGCAGGCCGCTATCCAACCGATTACTCTGCAAATCTATGGTGGAGCCCTATGTTCAGTAGTGGACGTCGTACTGCTGATGTGATGATATTAAATAAGTTTCATTAATCCAGTTCCTGATCTCTGCTCTCATCGGCGTGGCTGCCGCAGCGTACACGGCGCCGGGCGCTTACCCAGAACAATCAAATCGTCCTCAAGCAGCCTACGAGAGGACGGCAAGGATTCTGGCCCTGGACTCCGACGTGAAGGAAGACTCCTTCAGATATAACTTCGAAACTGAAAATGGTATCAAAGCTGAGGAGCAGGGTCATGAGGTGAGGAAACATTACAGTCATTAATTTCTCATAATATTATACATCTAAACAGTATATTCAAATCAAATCTCCCTAACCGGCCAAGAGAGTCTCACTGACCGACTGGATCTCCTGGCGTTGCGAAGAGACGTCGCGTCCCTCTGCATTCTCTATCGCATATTTCATGGGGAGTGTTCTGAAGAACTGTTCGAGCTAATACCCGCTGCTCAATTTAACCGATACACTTCTCGGAGAAAATTAAATTTCCATCCACATCACCTGGATGAGTGGAAGTCTACCACTATACGTTTCTTAAGAAACTTCTTACCACGTACGACCACCCTGTGGAACGGACTTCCGGCAGCGGTATTCCCGAACGAGTACGACATTGGAACCTTCAAGAAACGAGCCTACACCTTCCTCAAAGGCCGGCAACGCATCTGTAACCCTTTTGGTGTTGCGGGTGTCCATGGGCGGCGGTGATTACTTTCCATCAGGTGACCCGCATGCTCGTTTGCCGCTCTCTCATATAAAAAAAAAAAAAAAAAAAAACCATAACACCTTGTGAAGCGATGTAGATTAAAAAAAAATAACATATTGACTTTCAATAAGTGATATTTTCGTATATTACATTAAATAGAATATTTTTGATTTTGATTTTGAATCAAATCAAATACGCTAATTAAAGAAATAAATAAATAAAGAAGGTGCATTGAAATATCTTATAGAAACTACAAATTAGGCGGCCTTAGTGATCTCTTCTAGGCAAACCTATCATCACGTAATTCAATACGAGTAATTAAGTAGTTTAGTAAATAAGTTATCAACAAAGAATAAATATCCTCTGTCGCAACTAGTTGTGGAAGTCGGTTAGCCATGGCGGCCGGAGCAATGTGTTCTCAAATTAAATCAAATCAAATCAAAATATTTTATTTCATAGGATAAAATTATCATTTGAAAACGTCACTATTAATATTACATTTAAATTTACGGCTCATTCACAAAGCTGACTCCCCAGAGAAGAACGAGCAAGAAACTCTAGGGTTGCTCTTTTAAACAGATTATGGGTTACAATTTGTGATTTCGTAATTATATGAATAATAAGACAGCTATGTCCATGCTTGCTTATCATTCAAATAGTCAGTGATTTTATAATAGCCTTTTGCTAATCATTTCTGTTTTATGATTGCTTTAAATTTTTTTAAAGGCAAATTTTGAATGTCTACTGGAACCTTATTATAAACGCGAATACATTGCCGTTTGAACGATTTACTAACTTTCTGTCTTCTGTCAGAGAAATATGTAAAATGGGGGCCTGTTTCACTTAAAACAGGTAACAACTTCTGTGGACATAACTCAGTACACCAAGATCCGAAAAATAAAAAGAGAAATAGTAAGTAGATTATTGCACCGAACACAGAGAGATATATAATTGCATCGAGTGTTGTATGATATCCGAACAAAGTAGCACAGGGCTCCGAAACCGAACCGAAAAATGCAACTGCATATAAAAAAGGAACCAAAAGGTACGTGCGTGATGTTAGAATACACACAGTGGAATTCACCTATTTTGATAATGTCAAAAAATTGTGCTGAAATAGTGCCAAATAGTGTCAGAAGAAAACAATTAGTGCCACTCTATAAGAGTTATTTAGAATTTTAAGTGAGCATTCTGACTTCACTACTGTGGCACAAATTTTTCCCTTTATACACTATTTTAGTACAGTTTTTTGACATGGTTAAAATAGCTGAAGTCCATTTTGTGTATACTTGCATCACGTACGTCAAAAAGGTTACTACTACTTGAAAATCCGTCAAGCCATTCACTGGAATGCTTGGAAGCAGACGCCATTCTGGATTTTGCTAGTGTCATGTTGGATTTTTAAAATATATCCTATATTACTCTAATGAGACTTCGAACGTCAAAATTAGGTTTAGGCTGTAGCCTAAACCTAATTTGTTACCTCCTGTAGGAGGTAACATAGACCCGAAAAACAGTTCCTTCCTAAGCCGTAAAAATAACTCTCCTTCCCAAGGGCAATCCGATAAAATATACGTCTCAGGTAGAATTACAGCTTGCCCTTCATATTATATGTAATTTATTACAATCGAGCCTATTTTGATACAATCTCCGGTAAAGGGCAGTGACCAGTGACCGCCCGTTAAATGTCAGGCGTGTGTGAAATATTGCCTTATTAGATTTACAGTCGAGTCTTAGAATATTGATGACACCCATTATGGAGAGACGAGCTGACATTTAATTTAAAAAACTTTTTAATATTGGATTGATTGTGTTACTGAGATATTGACAACATAACTCATTAGCTAATAAATTTCCAAACGAGAGATTGTCCAACTATAGTTTAGTACAACACGGAAGGAGCGGAGCAACACTCCCAGTAACATCTTGAGTACTTTTCCTAAAGAACGCTCTGTAAGACATATTTTGTCTTTAGGGTTTTCTTTCTTTTTTCTTGTTCCCTTTCATACTTATTTTGTAATAACTTTATTTGGTATATCCAATGTTTGAAACTATGCTGCATACCAATATCAAATCCTCACGTTTAAGAAGGACGCTCATCTGCTGGTGACAATAGAACTTATTATTATGTATGTCGTCATTTACTCCAAAGTCTAGAAGCGTATCGTCAGTTAAAATTCAACTTTTCTCGCTAAGATTTTTATTATTTCACGTAGAGTTAAGTCGATATTCGTTTCGATTTATTACTCTATTGTGGTGTCGCAAAAGTTTTATTCGCTAAACTGGATTTAATCTATTGTTATTGTGACATCATACGTTATGATAGTCACAGTAGCGTCGATGTGAGGTCGATTGTTTCGCACATTTCAAAACGCAACAACTCCTCTCTACAAAATAAATTGCTTACTATAAATTTTAATAACGATAAGATCAGGCAATTCATAAATACATAGTTTATATTGTTACCACATCAGTAACAATTTTATGCTTTCTAATTTTGTAATAGGATGTATCATATTAGAGTTAATTTAATAATTATGATAATCTTCTGCAGGGAGCAATTTGTAAATCGGAAACAAACTTTAGTTAATAACATTTTCAATAAGAGGTGTTGAGCAACTAGCATGGGTATTACTTTGCATTCAAATTATAAATTACTCATCATCACAAACCTCTTCCCAATTATGCAATCTTCTAGAGTCCCATGATAAATTGTCCTACCCATAATATGCAATAAAGAAGCATTCATGGCGCAGTCGGTAGGTGTCCAAAGGCGGTGTGATAACTCCAATCTGACACGAATCTACCAATCCCCACTAGTCCGCGCCGTGGATTACGGCACGTGCCCTCTCCGATAAACAATACATAAGGTTGTTTATTAACAATGTGTACTTTTTAAATTTTTCGTGAATACAAATGATGAGTGAATGATAATGGCTTAATACGCCGATCCCAATTTAAGCGAAATGTAAACAAAGAAGTTATTGATGAATTCAAATCAATAATATCTAGAGAATTGTCGACTGGTACCGACTGTGTCAAACTTGTTATTTACCTAACAGTAATTTTTAAGAAATTCTACAATATTCTTTCTATATTATGCACGCCTTCCTTTTGATTTTGTAATATGAATCCGCCTCCGTGGCTCAATGTAAATAACATAGGGTTTACGATTCAGAGGTGGTTAGCTACCACCATCTTATCTAAGTCCAAACAGCAATGTTAATAGCATTGTTGTATTCCAGTTGTCAGAGATAAGATAGCCAGTTCCCCAAATAAGATGGGGTCTCCGGTTCTGTACGCTTCCACCTTCGGCCATAACTTCACTTAACATCAGGTGTGATTGAGGTCAAGTGCTACTGCTGCTTTTAATTCTCTGTTAATCATCAACCCCTATGTTTTTGTCATTGGTTACTCAAGTTTAGAAGTCAGGGTTTCAATAAGTATCGTTATTACTCAGCTTGTCAAATTTTGCCGCCTTGTTTATCAAATGCACGGGCTTAATTTAATGGATAAAAAAATATATTTCCATATTTATACTAGTAAACTTATATTTAAGCATTACGGATATTATGATATTCATTTCCTTTCAAAAAAATATGTTCAAACTGTTGAACTTAAACTTCGAACCATTGTACTCGAATTTACATAATTATGTCATAACAAATGCGATTATCATTATGTTAATTTTATTTATGAGCTGTTAAACGGTAATTTGTTATGTAAATGTCATGTGAATGGCTCTATTGATTTATTGGCCGTCAAGACCGACAGACGAACGGACGCCAACTCATTATGTTTGCATTTGCTCCTCTTTGATTCTCT
Organism: Oegoconia quadripuncta; assembly: GCA_949316235.1. NCBI lineage: Eukaryota > Metazoa > Arthropoda > Insecta > Lepidoptera > Autostichidae > Oegoconia > Oegoconia quadripuncta. Next base: position 3,164,238 of record OX438757.1, on the reverse strand, counting down.
CTAGTATTTCTATTCTTACTTCTGAGTTCTGGTCAGTCTTCAGAATAATATGTGATATTCACGATCTCATGATGAAGTATTAAAAGCTTATATGTGAAAACTATTTTTAATGTAAAACTTAATAGTAACTGTAAAGCGTTTTAGGAAACCTAACACAATTCGCTCTGAGCAGCACAGTTTTCTGTAAAATAACATTACGATACCAGTAACACCGCAAAAAAGATCATGGAGATCACTTACTTTAACTTTCACCTATTTTATGAAATATTTAAATATTCTCTATATACAAATTTCAGGCTGACGGAATAGAAGCTCAAGGCGGATTCCAATACACCGGTGATGATGGTCAGATCTATTCAGTCAGTTACGCAGCTGGTCAGGGTGGTTTCCAACCTCAAGGTGCCCATCTTCCCACTGCACCTCCTACTCCTGAAGCCATCCTGAAGGCTCTGGAACAGAACGCCGCTGATGAGGCAGCCGGTATCATTGACGATGGTAAGTCATTAAATCATTACAAAAAAGAATAACAATAAAGTTAAAAACTTCATAACTACCGACGTATTGGTAACTAAAATATTTAACATGTTACGTTTACGAGCATAGTCAATCAATACATCAATCAAATAATTTATTCGTGATACACAAGGTGAAATACAGTGGATGTTACAGATAGATGTGATAGAGCTCTGTGATCCGCCAATTGGCATACAAAACACTTTTTCAACACTAGTTATTAAACTAATTACTAAACTAATACATCAAAATTGGAAAAATTCTTTTAAACAATTTTTTTCATAGGATAAAAGTATCACTTTGAAATATTACAATTTTTATCTTAATATTAAAATGAGCGCTCAATTACAACGCTGACTTTCTACAAATTCAGTACTTGGCTTTTCAAGGGGCCTTGTTAAATAGGTTATGGTTTATAATTTGTGATTCAGCATAACATTGAAAATATATATATATTGTATGATTAAACTGAATATTTTCAAATGAGTAAAATTCTCTGTTTTTATTTTTAATTGAAATAATAATATAAAGAAGATGTCAAATTCCAAAAACTTGCTAAATTATCACAGAATTCCATCTTATCGCGTGTAATTTCATTAACAAAGGAATCTGCTGTTTTGTTGTCTAATAATAATTCTCTTTCTCATATTTGCTTCAATTTAAAGTAATATTTTATTATTATCCTCCAACACGTACGAATTCTTCAGTACATCTTAATACGGCAACATCATCAAAATATACACCTCCACGTTTCTCAACACTTCAACCTAAATGCTCGTAAATCTAAAGCCTACACCTTGCGTTGTACTATAACACGCCCATCTTAACCTATAACGACTCCAGCCAAATTGCAGGCTAAGCAAATTACTTCAAATGTGCCTCAGATGAGTAAATTGATTGGATTAAATTACTTCGTGAGATCCTTGTTCCTGTTTTTGTCATTTGATCGACATTATAGCATTAATTTGATTTATATTAACCTAGCAAACCTTTTGATTCACTTTGATATCAAAGTCCACTAGTTACAAAAGCAATAATTGGACGAATTTAGGTTCGAGGTCACGTTTGCAGTTTCTTCTTTCCATTTCTTAAAAATTAATATTATTATTAATATCAGTATCAATAAAGCAAGCTTCTTTAATCAATATGATTCTTTAATCATGAGGTTATTATTAAATGAAACCATAACATCTTAACATAGTTCATAAGTTGAAATAGATGTCTCATCAAACAAAAACGACCTTAACCTTACAAAGGAATGTTCAGAACGCGATACAAATTACAGGTCTTACACCAGTAACATTAGACATTGCACTGACCTTTCCGATGTTGCAATGGCCCCTCTCTCTGAATCTGATGCTTGGGAAACTGAGAACCACTTTACATTTACACATATTCATATCTTAAAGCGGATAACCATAAAGGATAATTTCCTTAGTAACAACAATTTGATATTTTTGTTAAGGAAGCTCATTGTTTTGTTTGCAAATGCAGTTGTTGTAGTACTTGTTAAAAAAAAATAAGGTAGGTTTTAGGATGTCGCGGTCGAAGTTCGTGTGGTAAAGGATAAACGACGGATACGTTTTGTGATAGAAGCGGACTTAATAGCTTCTGTTTAATAATAGGTCAGTGTGGTGAAGGGTCGCATATCTGCGTGTTGTTTTTTATGACATTGAAACAATATTATGGATACAGACGACCGATGGTCGTGACCTTACCTTTGAAACCAACGGTTACGGGTTCGAATCCCAGAAGGGTAGGTATGTGATAAATACAAATATTTATTCCGGACTCATTGATGTTAATGTGGATATTTATGTGTAACTGGATAATTGGTATTTAAGTGACCAAAGTTTTAGTAACAACAACAACAAATTAGTAACATGTATCTACCTATAATTATAAAAAAGTTCCTTTTATATGAAAGTTTAACTTGAAGTGTTGTATTTTATACTAGCGATCTTCCACGGGTGCAATTTATGCATATATTAGGTCCTTACCTATGAAATTGGCGTTTTGTAAGAAGAATTTCATTAACACTGTTTTCGCCATACAAACATTTTTGATTTTTTTTTGGGAACGGCAAATCCAAATTTAGCTTTGTGTGTATTATCGGATAACATTAAGTATAGGCAGCGTTAATTTTTAAAAGTAACCGCTTTATAAAAGTTTCAGCGAATCTAAGAAATGATTATGGGAAGCACATGAAAAGAGCTCTGTTCAAATTTTTTTTATTATGTGATTTAGCCCAGAAATTTAAAAAATATTTCATGTAAAACCTTGAAATAACATTCCATTTTCCAAATAAAAACAAATTTGGATATAGCTTTGAAAATCGCAGGAATTGGTACATGATTAACGAAAAAAAAAAACTCCAATTTCATAGGTAAAGACCCAATATTTAAAGATTTCAGCCAGTTAAACCGATTATCTAAACTAGGCAAAGCTTCTACTAATACAGCAAATAGTAGATAAAGTTTAAACATACATAACTCATTTAATAAAATATATGACTTGGTATTACATATTAGATCTACTTCTTTTTCTTAATTTCTTCACTATCAAGCGGTTGGTACTCTGTTTTTTAGAAGTTATTTCTAATGTTCCAGGTCAGTACAATCCTGGCAAGTATGGAGACTCGCCAGCCGGAGCGGGAGGTTTCCAAGCCCAACAGGCATACAGAGGACAGGCTCCTTCAGGCTTCAGACAAAACTACAAGTACTAAGTTAAAATTATAACTTAATTGGTAGTATTTTATATTACCAGCCTCGTAATAGTTAATATCCGATTGTGATAATGCAGTAATATGTAACAGTTATTTGTCACTTATAATTTAGCTGTCATTGGTAGCTGCTAAAATAGTCCAGAAAAACTGAGTGAAGTTAGTTTTGACTCAGCTTTTTCTGCCCAGAATGGAACATATCTGTCAACTCTAATCAAATGTATAATTTCTACATCTTCTTGTAAATGAAACCCGTTTCTCGACGTTGTAACAATAAAACTTCTATTTTGTCTGGTGATGTGAAATTATGAGTGACAAATACAAAATCAGTGGAGTTATATATAAAAGAAACGGCTATAACCCTTAAACAAATTTCTTTTAAACTAAATGTAATGTCTTGAAATTTGTTAAAGTGTAAGGTTACTCTAAAAGGATGGTAAAGTTTCGAAAGAAGCTGTTAAGAGTGATATTTAGAAATGTTTGCAAAAGTAAATTCACTATTATTAAATTTAAGAAATCATTCTTAAATTTAGTTGATTCACAACCCTCCAGATGGATCATATTAATGTTTCCATTATTAATTACTCCAGTTACAAATGTGTCTATAAATAAAGAAACTTTACTATTTATTAACAACATACTGGTTATAATACTCAATTTTAATATTAGTGTAAGATTAAACGATGATCCAGTTGGTAGTATCAAATAGTACAACAATACTTCTTAGTCATAAAGGTTACCAGTGAGACATTGCGAGAGGCAATTATTTATTCTATGAATAAAAGAAATTATTTTTTAAAAATGAAAATTTTTATTGACGCGTCCTGTCTAGAGAGGTAATATATATTTCCGACAGTTATAGACTGATACAGATTGATTTGTGTCAATTAGGAGTATAACAATGGTTGTTTTCTTCCATTATGCCACATCGATTGCCTATTGATGGGTACTATAGTTTGATGCAAATCTATTAATTCGTATTGTGCTCACATGGTGGATTTTGGTCCATACCATCTTATAATAAAAGAAGTATCAGTGGGTTCGCAAATCCTTTGTGTTAATGATGATACTAAAGATGAACATGAACATGCACATGATAATAAAGTTCCTAACAATACACATGAGAAGGATAGGGGCACGCGAAATACAGACTTTGTCCTGAAAGTCAGATTACATTTTCACATTTCTCTAAGAATTTAGAAGTAAAGATAATGAAGCACGATTATTACAAGAATTGTTATTATCGTTAATAGCAACTGTGCTGAAAAAAGATGGAAAAGTGTGAGATGATTCCGTGTGGCGCATATGAACTTCACATCAAATTGGACTTCTTTGAGGAACGAGTATGATTTAGTCGCCGATAATAATAACAGAGAAGTAATTCAGATAGTCTGGTATTCAAACGTTTAGTGGTATGGTCCTCAGTAATACGAAGCATTTCTGGCAAAGTTACATGATTAGAATGGCAGTTATTAATTCGATACTTAGGGAGGCGACCTAGACTTGGAAGTTAAACTGATGGCTCAACACGCAGAATATGCAGCATTTTGTGATGATAATATACTCGAAGCCAATTTGACTATGGTGGCTGAAGAACGAATGTGTTATTTTCACATCGTATTTCGAAATTTGCAAAAATATTGTCGATCACTGTTGTTTCTTATTGCACTCGGTTAATGGAAAATGCATATCGAAAAAACAACAGTAATGAAATGAAATCCGTTTCTAATTTCTATTTATTTTTAAATCTGCTCCACATGGCCATTGGTAATGGTAAACACGATTGTAGTACGTAAAATGAAAATTTTCAGTGATACTAGTCTAGGATTAGTATTAAACGGAAAAAGAAAACAGAATTCATCGTAACGTAAGATAACAAAACATACAGACAGCCTTGAGACGTGATTTAAAAGCTCGTTTGTTATTATTTCCCAAGACAATCATTCACTAGATTTAATGATGCATTGTTTTGAAAATGGGGTGATGCCTCAAAATAACATGAGAAAGAATAGACAAGTTTACCAACCATCGTTACGTAGTAGATGAATCTATAAATAGATTGATTATACATATACCGCAACAGAAAGTAACAAGAAAAGAAAATGACGCTAATTGTGTAAAGTGAAGTTAAAGATTTTATTATGCCCACCCTTTTTTTCTTTGATGTCTTTTCATCGTGAGCTCCCAAAAATCGACGATCGGCAAGTATATCAAATGATAAAAATTGCTAAGCACGTGATTGGCAGCGGCTTCCATTGCAGTAGGTAGACAGGCAAGATAGGTATTGACTTTTTCAGACAAAACATAGCAAATAAAAAAAGGCTTACTCCTTAGTAAAGTATAAAATTGTTACCTAGACCACTGCAAGATTCCTTAATCTTGCAGTGGTCTAGGTAACAATTTTATACGTGTTCTAATTACCTAAGTACTAATAAACAAACAAACAAAATATTCATTATTGTACAACAATAAGAAACATAACAATGATAAATAAGAAAAAGGTGATAGTACAATTTGGCGGCCTTATCACTAAAAGCGATCTCTTCCAGGCAACCTTTGTGTTAGGAAGCATTACGCACATTGTAGCTAACGTGCGCGGTAAACTAATTAAAACTAATCCTTTGGCTGATATGATGATGATAAACACAGTTCTTCGTTTGTGAATTACACAAATAAAATCTCAATCACACGATCACATTATTATTTAATTGTTGAACTAGTGAACTAGTCTTGGTTTTGATATTATCGGGTATTATATACGTAAGCACGTAATTGGCAGCGGCTTCCATTGCAGTAGACGGTACCTGTCTACGGTAAGATACCTATCTTTGACTTTTTCAGACAAAACATAACAAATAAAAAAAAATGGTTTACTAAGGAATCTTGTAATGGTCTAGGTAACAATTTTATACGTGTTCTAATCACCTAAGTAATACATTGATTCCAACAAATCGGTCTAGAAATCTACGGCGGAGGTTTAGATGTTCAGCAATGGACATCCTTTGGCTGGTATGATGATGGTGAACGAACACAGTGAATTACACAAATAAAATCTCACTCACGCAATTATTTTTTTTGACAATTTAATTGTTGATAGTCTTAGTTTTGGTATTATCGGGTCGTCTGAATAAACAGCATTCTGTTATTGGTATAGCACATAGGTGATGATAGAGTTGATCACTTAGACGGTGATCATTATTGCGTCGTCTAAGGTTGACATCCACCCAAAAGAAAGTAAGATGCTATACAAAAATTGTATATGATTTTCAAAAGTAAAAGACAGTAATACATTTAAAATGTACCCATAAATAAACTGCCATTAAACGTAAACTATAAGCAAAGGGCTATTGTGAAATATCAGGCTATTGAGATACTTTCGATAATTAATAAAAAAATTGTTTTTCGAATATCAGTTTGTAACACTTTACTCAATTCAATTTGTAATACAAATAATCAATTTGTAAACATACAAATGTTTGAATTGAGAGTTAAAAATAAGCAACCCTTAGGCTTCTTGCTTATTTTACTGTTGGATGTCGACCGGATTGAACGGTAATTTAGTCTGACAATTTCCGAAGTCACTTTTATAACTTATGAAATAAAATATGCTTTGGATTTGATTACTCAGAAGTTGCAGAGAATTAAATAATCTCATTATTTATTTATTTATATAAAATCAACAGCATTATTAAAAAAATTATATTACAGTATACTTATCCCAATTAGTGATTCTTAATATGTTACTGACAATGGTAGTAGTAATAGCGTCATTATGTTTGGTAAGAAACAGTCCGGAAGTACACCCAATCTCCAACGCGCCATCGACGCTCTCTGGCCACAGTTGAAAGTAAAAGTTATTACGAGTTAGTACGGCAAGGTGCACACGCATCGTTTGCCCTTCACCTGACCTTGGCGATCTTGAAGACACCCATGGTACAAGGTCACTTACGTAACATTCTCGAGTTCAATATTCTGTTAATCTATATTTTTCACATTTCTTAGTAGGTATCTATTAGAAGGACATCTGTCAATGACATAATGACTACAGCCCACAAATACGAAGTCCAAACTTTGTGTGACACTTTGGGTCACGAGTTAAAACAAATCCATCGGCATCCAGTAACTGCAAATTAAGATTTAGCAAAAGAGTGTATGAGTCGACTTTCCAGTTTCTTCCGTACAAAAGTCTCCTAGGTTTTGTGGACATTAGATATTTAGCCAAAATAATCGAGTGGAAATCCAGACTCTCTTTGTTTTTGACACAAGAGACGTTGGTTGGTTCACGTTCTAACTCTGAATTCGTTCCAGTTTGTAGTTTAAGATGCAATAGATTACGATTTTATTGTTCATCATCTCGGCCAGTTTAGTCCACGACTGAATATGAGCTTCCCAAAGACTAACATACTAAGCCTGCCTTGGACATTTCTTCTGGGGAGTTAAATAAGTCTTTCCAAAGTCACATCTCATCGTCATGTAGAAAATTCTTTATTTTACTCAACATGAAAGTATACAGAGAAATATTTTATTGTGTAAAAAGGCGGCTTTATCGTTAGACAATAATGGGAAAGAAGCTTCATTTGTATACACTACTGCTGCGTAAAGTAAAATTACTAATAGGTAGTAAATACATCGTCATAATATCAGTACCACTACTAATTATGAATAAAATAATAGTCTATCTAGTAAAAATAGCTCCAAATTCTTCATGGTGGAACATACCAGTGTCTGAGAATGCGGCTCTAAATATGAAATATTATGCATTATATTCTTTATTCTGATCATCCTCGTATGTAAATAACAGCCTCTATTTTCAACATTTGATATAAAAATATAGACGGCACTAGAAAGTAACAAGTAAGGCACCTTTGGTCAGTAGATATGCTAATTAATATCCAAGGTCCGTAATACGACCAGTGTCATCGGATAATATTCAAGTAAGTACGATCTCAATGTGTCCATATAAAAGTGGATGTTGATTTGCAAAATGCACAGTGCAATTTTAGATTTTGAAGTTTTCAGTTAAAAAAATAAACATTTCAAAATGAAGCTGGTAAGTGGAACCTATACGATTGTGATTATTTTCGCTTAAATAATTAAGCTAATTAACCCTTCTCCTTCTTTTCGTGCCTTATAGTACCAGTGAACGTGTAAAATTTTTGGAGCCCTGTAATTAACCACGTGAATAGCATTGTCTTTTGCATTAATAGATCTTCAAGCATGCTGGTATCTGGGCACGCTTGGGCATCTAACGAGATGCACCGCACTCACATCGCTTGCTTGTTTCTTCATTAAACCTCATTAATAAAGTGGCTTATTCGTATAGCAGGGAAATGTATTTTATCAAATGTAAATATCCAATTGATCCGTTTGACTAATTTCGTTATGATCATCATCAAAATCCATACAAATTTGCTTCGTCGTGGATTGTAATAATCGCAATGTACCCGAATTCTCTGTCACTCGAGATTTACATATCGATAGACATCCATAGGTTTGTCACTTTTGCACTTGCTTATAAGTGTGAAGTAATATACGATGCGGATATAGTGTGTGCATTAGCATGTGGCTGCATGTTCCAGCATCCTCTTTTCTGCAGAGGCGGCTTAAAAACACTGACTGCTAGGGGGCTACTGGTCCTATACAACTTACCTATCCACAAGGCTCGTATCATCTTTCATCAGAGGCGGCTGTGCCTCGACAGTGCTTATTTCCAGTACTTTTTTATCAATTAGTGATATTACTTATCTTACATAGAAATAAATGTCTACAGTTTGACAGAATATTTTCATTATCACAAAGAAGCAGGAGTTCAAGTAAAAAATTGTGTTTCAGGTCATTTTCATAAGTTGCATAGCTATCAGCTCAGCAGCGCAACTACCTTCCAAGAATTACCTTCCACAAAGTCAAGGCTCACAAGGGTCAAGTCAAAGTGGATTTCAACATAGCTCCTTCCAGAGCCAGTCATTTCAAAGCACTCAATCTTCAGGAGGTGGAGTGTCAGGGGATACTGGTAACAGGAGGCCTCAACAGGAAGTCGAGAAGAATGCTCAAATTATAAAGCAGGACCAGGATGTCAATGAGAATGGTAATAATTATAGAGACAATTAATCTGTATCTGTAGCTCAATGTACTTCGTATTTTCAAAAGGAAGTTGGGTTTGAATCCAAACGGGAGACATGTTTAGTATGGTACTCGCTTTGGTTATACCTTTGGTAAGTAGTAAGGCGTCTTAAAAATATCTGCCTAGCTAGGCCACGCAGCCACCACCTACTATCTGGTCTACGTCTGTCGCAAAGCAGCTATGCTATGTTAATGGCATAATTAGCTGATTGCATCCATTCTTTCCAGGTTTCCACTACAGCTATGAAACCTCAAACGGTATCAGAGCCGAAGAAGCTGGAAACGAAATACAAACCCAAGGAGGATTCTCGTATAAGGGCGACGATGGCAACACTTATACTGTAACCTTCACAGCAGGAGAAGGTGGCTTTAGACCACAAGGTGCCCATCTGCCTGTAGCCCCACCAACTCCAGAGGACATTCTTAAAGCTTTGGAACAGAATGCGAAAGATGAGGCAGCTGGGATATTTGATGATGGTAAGTCATTTTGTAAATTATATGGAAAATCAGGCATGGTTAAAGAAATTTTGGTGTTATTTAAAATTTTGATACTATGTAGTATCAAATCGCTGGTTATGATAAAATTTCGAAGGTTTTACTTTTAATGTTAATTTAGATCAGAAATTGTTTAGGAAAGATACATAAATTACTATCTCTTAGAATGTCTTAGGACCGTATTAATGAACCGTACTCAAGATTGAGATGACCTTATGTTGACGCTTGAGAATCTGTTGCATATTAAAACAGTATCAGATAAAATAGTATTGAGACTGAGACGCGATCTCAATCTCAAGACCGATTTATTAATACGGGCCTTAGTGTGCACAAAGATTCGACAAATGGACCAGTGAGACAGAGAGTGTTTTACTGATACCTACTATTAGAATAAGTTATTGTAATTCTAAGGTAAAATTTTAAATTTGCCCTAGACAATGTAAATAATGATTTAGATAAATGAATTAACAGTATTTAATCGCTAAATACTAAGCTGGAGGTAGCTGAACCGATTTCCTGCAAACATGGCTAAAAACCATATTTCTGAAAAATAACAAAATCAAAAATCAAAATCAAAAATATTTTATTCAATGTAGGATACAAAAATATCACTTATTGAAAGTCAACATGTTATTTTTTTTTAAACTACATCGCTTCGCAAGGTGTTATGGTTAGGGAGAAGAAGCGACAAGGAACTCCGCAACAACACATCTTTTCAATTAGTTTCATCTTTACAATAATATTACATTTTATATAACATATTACAAAACCATAGCATATACATAACGACCAGCTAACACCAGACCTCCTTATCGCCTAAATAATCATCTATCCTGTAATAACCCTTCTTACACAGAGTTTCTTTAATGTAGCGTTTAAATTTCTGCTCTGTTAAACTCAATACATGTTCTGGTATTTTATTGTAAAAGCGTATGCTGTGTCCCACAAAAGATGTGCTAACCTTGCTAAGTCTAAATTGTGGAATAAACTATACAAACGCTTACAAATCAGTTAATTCGTTTTGGCGCTACAGTACAACAAAAACATAGAGACAATTGCAACGAGGGTTAATATATAAAACTACATAGAAACACTAGCTTTTAGAATAAAAAGTTACTCCACGCAGGTTATCGCTGATATGTTTAATTTCTTTATCTCGCGGGAACTACTCACTTTGTCGGGATAAAAAATGTCTTATGTATTAATCCAGGGTATGTTCTACCTACATACCAAATTTTATCCCAATCCGACGCCATTACTGAGCAACAAATAAACAAACTAACATCCAAACTTTGACATTAATAATATTATAGTTTTTTTAACAAGTCACATCAATTTTTTTCCCAGGTAAATACCATCCCGAAGCTCACGGCCAACAAGGGACAGGTAGTGGATCTGGAGGATCAAGTCATAGCAGTGGATTCTCCTCATCATCAGGGCAGAGTACCTTCGGATCTACTAACCATCAGGGTACCTTCAATCAGAACTCCGGTTATAACTATTAACGTGACAAAAGAAATGAATATAGAATTGAAAATGTTTATATATCACTCGTAGTAGTTTAGTAAGTGTATTAATAATTAGTTAGATTTAATGAATTATGTAATAATGTTATTGGTGTTGTAGTATTATGTTACATTATGTATCACATAAAGTCAAAAAACAGTCAAAAAATACCTAATAACTTAGATTGTTACTATAAGTGAAGACAATGGACTTTATATTTATTTTTCTTATATTAGCAACAATTTTAGTACCAACTTTTACGGTATTACTTCTGTAAGTGTTTCGATATTTGAGAGAGGAATATACATGTTAATGAACGCATACTTGTGTGTTTGTTTGTTTCTTAACTTATCAAAACTAGACTAACATGTTATGCTGAAAGTTACTAAACTAAACATACACCTTGGAAATAGGAATAACTTTATGAAGTCCTAGAGGATAAGGATATAGCGGTAATTAAAAAGTTGCGAATAAAACTCGAGTAAACTTCATATCAACATCATATCATCCGAAGGATGTCCACTACTGGACAAAGGCCTCCCCTAAAAATCTCCAAACTTCAAATACTCAACAATTAAATTAAGAGTTGATAAATGAAGCGAACATTATATTGGGTCTTTACCTATGAAATTGGAGTTTTTTTTCTTTGTTAATCATATGTATCAATTCCTGCGATTTTCAAAGCTATATCCAAATTGGTTTTTTATTTGCAAAATGGAATATTATTTCAAGGTTTTACATGAAATATTTTTTTAATTTCTGGGCTAAATCACATAATAAAAAAATTTGAACAGAGCTCTTTTCATGTGCTTCCCATAATCATTTCTTAGATTCGCTGAAACTGTTATAAAGCGGTTACTTGTAAAAATTAACGCTAAAATACACACACAGTTTAGCTAAATTTGGATTTGCCCTTCCCAAAAAAAATCAGAAATGTTTGTATGGAGAAAACAGTCTTAATGAAATTCTTCATACAAAACGACAATTTCATAGGTAAGAACCTAATATAAGTTCCATATAGTTTTCAAGCTGAGCTTGGTGAGCTCCTTGGTGTCTGAACCTGTTTCCTGCACTTTTAGTGGATGATGAGAGGAATATCGAATACGTTGAAGCAAATCCACCATTATAACCTTTATTCATCTGTGTAAATTAAGTGTAAAAATTCGAAAAAAATCTTCGTATTTTTTTTTCTTCTTTAGAAAAAATTTAGTATATCTACAATCTCTGAGAGTCTGACGCCTGGGCCACGGCTATAGAAAGACTCCAGAGAAAGGAACTACCGCACAATAATGACTGTAACCAGAGTGCCTTGTGTATCTGAACTCGACTACCTATCAAGCGAGAGTATCCTTAAGTATTTGTCGACGATCTTCTAAATCCAAATAATAATAATAAATAAATATTTCGGACACTTACACCAATCATCTAGTCCCAAACTAAGCAAAGCTTGTGTTATGGATACTAGATAACGGATAAACTTACATAAATATTTATATAAACATCCAAGATCTTATTAATCATACAAACATTTACCCCTCGCGGGATTCGAACCCGCAACCGTTGGTTTCGGTGATAGGTTGACGATCCACTACACCAATCGGTCGTCAAAAATTTAATAAAATAACTTACTAAAACCAAATAAACAGGTGATAGATGAAGTATATAATATCTAAGATTAATATCGCATTTATCTTACATTACAAGTATATTTGAAAATATTTATTGTTGAAAAAAACCGGGATTGAGAAATAAACGATATAAACCGTAATAAAGATTGTAATTGCCGGAGTAGTAACATATCCACGGGGAAAATATAAATGGTAAATCTCCTCACAGAATCCTAAAATCTCTATGAAAAAACATCGGATAGGTTGTATGAATTACGCGTAACTAAAGCTTCAATTATCAATGGATATGATTAATTATCGATGCTCAGTTTAAATGACGTAACAAGATTTTTTTTTGTAAAGGAGCATTTATTCTCTAGTAACTTGCTTTTTACTTTGTTTCTAGGGTGTTTTTTTTAATAAGTAATTAATTATGTTTAATGATTCATCAAACATTTTTTTTTGCCAAAATTATTAAGCTTTTTAAATCATAGATTAGAAATTAAGTACCTATGTCAACTTTTCACAAACTAAAGACTGGACGATACAAGCACTTGACGAATTAAAGATATAATAATATGATGAAATCATTTTTCGATTAATGTACAATATAAATAAAATGAAACTTAAAAAAATATAACGTTGATTTATTTAAACGTTGATGATTAACGATGAACCCTAAGGCTTGCCTGGAAGAGAAGAGAGAGAGAGAAGAGATAAGGCCGCCTTTTTATGCGATTAATGATGTACGCTGTATTCTTCATGTAGCTTTTGTTAATTGTGCAGTAAAGAGTATTTGATTGATTGATGATCACTAATATGACGAATTATTGTAGTGAACCAGAACTAGATATTCTGGAAGCTTGTGAACTTTCTATGTTCATTATAGAAGAATTGTCGACTTGGAGAACTTTATTCAGTATCGGCACTAGATACGTTTGGTTTTATTCATAGTTAGTTTCAATGTTTATTTCATCATTAACAATTGTACAGCGTACGGGCCCATCTAATCTAAATATGTGTTTCTTATTGATCCTGACTATTTTTCTATTCAAATGATAGTTTCTGACATAGTTTGTGCATGACAAAAGTATAGAAGCATTTCAGGCAAACACGGAAATCTTATTAAATTTATATTAAAATAAAACGCGATTCCATTAAATATTATATATTTTATTAGAACACAATCACAATTGGCTATACTTTATTAGCTTCTTTAGTAATGATATCCAGTCTGTTCATCAAAGCTCTGTTGAGGAATATTGTCGAAGCTAGACTGAGTTTTGGGTGCTAGATATTGACGATTAGCCGACTGAGAGCCCTGGTTATACTGAGAACCATGGGATGCACCAGACTGGCCGCTTTGGCCGATATTGGATCGACTAGGTAAACCAGATTGACCAGTTTGGCCGAATGTATGAGAGCTGGTCGATTGACCACCAAAATTAGACTGGCCAGACTGGCCAAACTGAGAGTTAGCAGATGAGCCACCAAATCCAGATTGGCCAGTTTGGCCAAATTTGGAGCTCGCACTTTGACTCCCAAACCCAGATTGACCAGATTGGCCGAAACGAGCATTGACAGATTGACCAAACTGGGAGCTAGAAGATTCGAATCCATTGTTCCCGCCGTTCTTGGGTGCGCCGTATTGATTACTTGGTCCTTGTGACGCACTATGTTGGTTGCTTGACCCCTGAGCGCCGTATTGGTTGCTGGGTGCTTGGTAGCGGCCGTTTGCTGTGAAAGATAACAAAATATTTCTTTAAGAATATATTAGATCGAAAGGAAAGTTTTTTGAACAGACAATAATATTAATTTTTTAACAAAATAATTAAGAATTTCAACTATACTAAAATAATTACCTCAAAAAGAAAACATTGAGTGATCCAAAAATCGACCCGCAAAGAGAACGACGTTTTAACCAAATATTATTATCCACAGTGTGTTTTTATAATTTAAAAAAATGGTGTTTATATTTTGAACTTGAAGTGCAATTCTGATGTAATCATAAAACTAGTGAGTGAAATGAAATATCTCAGCATAACAAAAATGTGAAATTGGCGAAATTTGTTACAGAGAACATTGAGTTAATCAGCATATACGATGATATAATTTAAATCTAAAGTGCCAAGTAATGTTGAAGCGCCGTCAATTGACCCAGGGAAATAATCAATATAATATTGTTATTAACTACAAAATTTAGAAAACCCCCGAGAAAACGTATATTATCTAGAAAGACCAAACAAACTTTGATAAATCTTCGAAACGATTTAAGCAGTTTTCGCAGCAATCGGACTATGCATTACTGATATGCGTCCAGACAAAGAGGGTTAAAAAGCAAAATTATTGCTAGCTTACTAGTCTTGGACTTGAAGTTAAGATATTAAGAAATGACTCTTATCTGAAAATTCACTCTCGAAACTGTTTACATTTGACTAGGTGGTGTGATAAGAGTCAGATAACTTAGCAAATAGTTAAGTAAATACAGAAATTCTAATAACCAACCTTGTCCAGATGCGCCGAATTTGCCGTTCGATCCCGAAGGTCCGTGATTTGGAGGGAGATATTGATTAGAAGTGGCGGCACCGAAGTTAGATCCAGAATGGAACGATGATTGTCCATTCCTCGAGGCAGTTACACCGGATCCAAATCCATTATGTCCTGAGCCATTGGATCCAAATCCGTGTGGGCCACTGGCTGAATCGGAGGAGCCTTGATGGTTAGGGGGGAGATAGGAATTTTCCAAATGATCCAATCGCGCAGCAGCGCTGACAGCTATCAAGGTAGAGATGATGAACTGGAAAACGAAACAATGGGCATTCGTGTTATAAATAATGAATCAAAAGTCCTATAAGTTATTATTTTTATTTTGACCAAAAATTTGTAGTTAAAAATTATTCTCAACAAAGGCGTCTGAACTAAGTAAAAAACTGAAACATGTTAAAGACATTGGATCAATGGCGAAACATGAATGGACTACTAAACCAATTTGAAGGTACTGCAAGTAGTGCCCAATCAAAAAAATAGTAAAGATGTTTATGTTGAAGATTTCAACAATGTAAGCTAAGGACATAAAGTTATGTACCAATGTGGCTTTGTTACAATCATTACTCAAGAGATTGAGGACACACGTACTCTTAATGATATGTAAATACGTGAGAAATGTTTTTGGCTAAATCTTTTAAATTATTTTAACTAAGTTGCATACTTAGATATGAGACATCTTTTTTTATAAACAATATTTGTCTCCGTGTTAATTTATTTAGGAAATCTTAAGTTGGCTAAGTTTATTTCGATATTAGTTATTGATAAATTAAGTATTGTTTAGATTAATAATAATAAATCACCTAAAATAACCAAGGTTAAGAAGGTACCACACATTGGAACAATTGTTTCTTCTAGGCAAAAATAAAATCGAAAAATAGAAAAAAAATGTTGGAGTTCAATCACAATTTCGTTGGATAAAATTATCACTTGAAAACATCACTTTGTTAATTGTTTGTTATTATAACTTTCATGTTTCTTGAATAGAATCAATTGTGGTGGTTCTCAATTCTACCAGAACCAAATGTCTCTGA
Organism: Oegoconia quadripuncta; assembly: GCA_949316235.1. Lineage (NCBI taxonomy): Eukaryota > Metazoa > Arthropoda > Insecta > Lepidoptera > Autostichidae > Oegoconia > Oegoconia quadripuncta. The sequence goes on along the minus strand of OX438757.1, from coordinate 3,147,697 downwards.
TTAAATTAATGACTTTTAATTGAATTATAAATGAATTGTAACTTTTAAAGGTCTTTTCCACAAAAATGTCGTTTAGCACAAAAGCGATTAATTGTTATGCATGCTGATTATCTTTGTATGAAACTTTAATATTGTCCAATATTTGCACGTCATTGTAATGACTGAATTAGGCGGATCTTATTGTAACAACACCTAATCTAATGTACCCTAATCAAGAGCAAATAAATCATATTCTATTCTATTAGGAATAATAAAAATTCAAATTACCAGCTTCATTTTGGATCACAGGAGCAAAGCAGAGATCAAATGTGATGTGGTGGTAAGCTCAGTATAAACTGTAATGGCACGTAACGAATTGACCCATTATATACCTGACTTGATCCTAATTCTGATCATCACACAACTGACGTAATGTTTTATAGCAAAGATAATAAACGTGTATCTTCATATGATATGCATGGCCAAGTAATTAACCATAGTTTTTTTAATAAACGTGATGGTCCGCCTCGACCTCGTGTGTCAAATGAAAAAGGAGCAAACCCAAGGATTGTATGTAATTAATTTTCTGTATTATGTTTTATAACATTTGTAAACGATTTGATTTGTAATGAAAGTTACGTCGGTATTGAATGGATCGTGCGCATGATACTAATTATTGACGTGTTGAATAGAAGCCATTAGTAAAAATCTTTCTAATGCACATGTTGCAATATTTTGGCACAATATGTCTATGAATAATACGGATGGAATAATTATTTGCTACCTTCCGCTTAATGATATTTTTATGAGGATGAACGTTGTCATGCATGTTATTACAAGGTGTTTAATAATACAATTTCATTGGGCATAGATAAGTTTCTAATATTGCAATGTGGGTCTATACAATTTTGATGACCGGCTGGTGTAGTGGATAGTGACAGTGTCAGCGATTTCAACGGTTGCGGGTTCGAATCCCGCGACGGGTAATTGTTTGTGTGATGAATACGAACATTTATTCCCGAGTCATGGATGTTTATATAAAATGTATGTATATCCGTTATCAAGTATCCATACTAAAAGCTTTGCTCAGTTTGGAACTAGATGATTGGTGTAAGTGTCCAAAATATTTATATATTATTGATACAATACAAATGTGTATATTATTATTGTATTTTTGTTACAAATATAGTGTATCAGTATTGGCTGTTTGTTTCCCAGAGATAAATAAAATAAAATAAATCGCCTTTATACATTTTATATAGAATGCATATTTCTGTAACAATTTTGTGTACAATAAAGATATTATAATAAGATATGAGATAAAAATTAAAAAAAAATATTTATTTAAAAGCAGTAACAAATAAAGATGGAATTTAAATATTAACTAGAACATAAATGTAAAAAATTGGGTCTGCGAGACAAAGTACCCAGAACGCTGGCATCGTTTCTTCCCTGGATGCAGATACTTAAGCATTGAGCGAGGAAACAGCCTGCTCTCGGGTCACCAGTGACATCGACTAAGCGCTTTGAAATATAAAAGAAAAATTGAAGATCTCCCCTCACGAACCGAAAGCAAGAAAAATGTATTCAGGGCCGATGTCTCTATATTAATAAATTTTATTTTTTTTCTCAGTTACAGCGGCTGCACCCGGCCTACTCCAGGTTCCTTGGATACAATGTAAGCGGGTACTTAAATAACTATACATTGAAAATAAAAAAAAACTCCGAGCAATCAAATGTTTACGACATCCAGAGAGACTAAACCAACTGTGTTAAAAGCTTTATATCTTCGAAACGGCATAACCGATTTTCATCAAATATAGCTAAGAACCTATCCCCGATATAATAAATAGAATAAAAAATAGAATATAAAATATAAATTAACACGAAATAAAAAACCCCCGAAAGACTTATCATTGAAATACACAAAAAAGACTGTGTTACAAGCTAAATATATTCGAAGTAGCTTAATTGATTTTTATCAAATATGGCTACGCCCGTATATTTAGTCTTTAATACCTATTTATTGAGATATACATTACTCTGGATATAGACTGGACACACACAGACATACACCATCGTCAAATACATAACACCCGTCGTTTTTTGTCGGGGCTTAAAAAGGGAAATCTGTACTATACGCAACTACAACGAGTATCTTCCGAGTAATACAATATGACTTATTTGGTATATAATGTACTTAATGTTAGTACAATTTTACGTGGCACTCTCACATTATCGTACAAAAATATATAATTTATGTGCGATTGTATATTAAAGCGACAATAACAATACAATACAATACAAATACTCTTTATTGTGCAAAATAATTTACAATAATTATTAATATATACAATTTATTATATAAAGTTTAATACAATAAATAAATAATAATAACATGCTTAAATCATTTATAATATTACATTCTATTCATTCTATACGCTTTGTGCCTTAGAGATGGCACGCATAACACGCAACTTTTTATATCAGACAATTTTTGAAAACAATGAAAAAACAGCGCATAGGTGCGTGTTAGACACGCTTTAACTGAGGTTTCCGTTGCATTAATTAAATTAAATAAATTACGCGTTTTTGGGGTCCGTACCTCTTATTAGGATCAATACCTTGTCCTTCTGTCTGTCAATGCCTCCAAGCGTTCCTGAGATAAGGAGTTTCAAGTTTGCTGGTGACGTATGTGCTCAGGGTTCAGTCAACAAGGAAGCCTTATATTTTCGCCATATTCGTCTGTCTGTCCGCGCCTTCGCACAGTTTGTTAGTAATAAAAGGCTGTGGTTTGTCATGGGTATACATTTTAATCACGCCGATAAAGTGGTTAAGTGATTGGAAAGTTACAGGAGACATTACAAGTGAAAATCCATGCAGAGAAGCCTGTGGACATACAGCCGATTATTTTTTTAAATTTTTTTTTATGAACAACGGGTTGGTATTTGACCTCAATCACACCTGATGTTAAGGTGGAAACGTACTGACCCGGAAACCCCAACACATTTGGGGGACTGACTATCTTATCTCTGACAACCGGAGCACAACAATGCTATTAACATTGCTGCTTGGCGGCAGATTTCGATAAGATGGTGGTAGCTGGCCAGGCGGGCATTTAAAATGCCCTACCACCAACCAAACCGAGTACTTAAACATGTACCTTGCTGGGGATTGAACCCGCGACCTCCGAATCGTAAACCCAATGTTGTTTACATTGAGACACGGAGGCGGTTAAAATTATGACAAAATTGTCAATATTTTAATTTCACTATCGACTGACTCCTAAAAGTTCATTGTTTATGGTAAACACCACACCGTCAGAGTTTAGAACTGGTGTAATAAATATCATAAAGCCGCGTTTTGACGATAAGAATTGATTGACATAGTATTAATAAACCATACTCAAGATTGAGAACCGTCTTGTGACTGGTCTCAAGTAAACGTGTTGATTAATAAACCTAACTTGAGACCTGAAACGCGCGTACTTACTCAAGCAGAACTCACTTGAGAGTTTCACGTATTAATAATTGAAAATCAAGACTATCATTCATTCGCCGCTGAGGCGAATACTTGAGAAGTGATCTCAGCTGAGTAGACCTCAAGATTGGTTTATAAATTAGCACGGAGCTTGAGATAGCGTCAATTTCTTACGATGCATCTCGGATGGTACAGCCTCAAGACTTGTAAGTATTGAAATTGGTTTATTATTACGGGCCTAAGTGTACTGTGACGGGTACTCTGATAGTCGTGGGAACCCTCCATCTAAGTGCACTCGGATCTTAATCATAATGCGCTAGGACCGTGCTCTATATTAATTAAAGTGTCTCAACCTCATTTTCTTCAGTGCGGGAAATTTGAAAAGTTTGTGTAATTTTTGTATTAAAGCAGTGTTAAAAATGGCTGATAGTCAAAAGGATTAACTGTATAGGTACGCGTTTGACCATAATCTCACCTGATGGATGTCTCACCGGAAGTGGTCGAAAATGAAGCACGCGATCCCAATAAGGCTAAAAAGTGGTATGAGCGCGTTACAATTCGTTCTGTACAACTAACTATACGAGTCTGATGAAGTTTTTATTTCATGTACGACGGGTTCGTACTTGACCTCAAATACACCTGATGTTAAGTGAAGATGAGGTCGAAGGTGGAAGCGTACTGACCCGGAAACCTCAACACATTTGGGGGACTGGCTATCTTATCTCTGACAACCGGAACACAACAATGTTACTAACCCTAGCTTGTAAGATTATAATTGTTTACTAACACTATGGACACAGTCCGAAATAAATTATTATTATTATTATTATTAATGCTATTAACATTTTTGCTTGGCGGCAGATTTAGATAAGATGGTGGTAGCTAGCCAGGCGGTCATTTAAAATGCCCTACCACCAACCAAACCGAGTACTTAAACATGTACCCCGCTGGGGATCGAACCCGCGACCTCCAAATCGTATATCCAATGTTGTTTACATTGAGCCACGGAGGCGGTTAAAGTTGATGATACAGATACTTATTATTTGTTTTCAGTTTTCTTGTTCCCTGAAATTTTTAGACACATACGAGTAAACTATAGACCACTATCATAGTACACTAGGATTACCGTCAAAACACAGCTTAAGTCTCCCATCAAATCGGGTTTGACAAGTTAACAATTAAGGCATCAAAAAAGATAGTGAATCTTTAATCAATCGACGGGCAATTAAAATCAAATTAGTACAAAGAATCATAAAAAATATTTGGGCAAAATCGTAGCCTACGGTAGGTTACAATTCGGATTGGTGTATATTTTATTATGGTGATGACTAATTTGTTAATAAACTCTTTCTTAACTAAATATAATATAAATTAATTAAAGTATATTAGCGTCGGTGGTTCGGCGGTTAAGACGCGGTCTCCCAATTTGGGCGGTCCGTGTTCGATTCCCAGGCAGGCCATGTTTTTGAGTTTTTAAATTTAATTTAATTACTTATGTGCATTTATCTGACTGTTCATAAATGGTGAAGGAAAAGTACTTGAGGAAACCTGCATGCCTACGAAATAAAAATTCTAAGGCATGTTAAGTCCCCAACCCGCATTGCGCCAGCGTGGTGGACTATGGCCCATACTCAATCATTATATGACGGAAGGTCTACATCCCTGCAGTGGAATGTTTACGGGCTGAGATGATAATGATGATGAATGTATATTAACATTTAATGTCTCTGTCCTCTCTTTCCTTTTTTCTTTTCCGCGGGTCAAGTATCTCGGCGCGCCTGTCAAATTTTCGAAAATACCTGCGGTGTTAAAAACGTTTATAGATACTCTTCTACTGGATGTATTTGTAATCTGTGAAAAGCAATAGCTACGGGAATATATTATCTATGGATATAATGAATGAACACTACTACAGCTATAATACAAAAAATCAGAAAAATGTTACGAGTTATAATATGTAGGTATACCTATATCCACGATATAATTGGTATTTTTACGGAAAGTACAGATTTATTTCATGTTTTTCTTAAAAAAACGGGTAATTCAATAAATTGTTATGAGAATTGGAAGCTCTATGGCCAGGTTCCTAAGCCTGTTCTAATAAAAAACAGTAGTTGGAATTCTATGCCTACACTCCCACCCAAAGAGAAAAAAAATATTTTCGCAAATACAGACTAAATATCATAGCTAACATGACATGGCGCACATTATTGGATGCGGAATTTAATAGAGAACAAGTTCAAACACAGTCCAAAGGAATTGGAACTCTATAATCATTACAATTGAGAGTTGAAAGTCGGGTGTACCGCCGACACCGATCGATGTTCGCGACTGTTGAAGGTATAATATTCGCGTCCGCCTAAAGGTTAATGAAAAAACCCTTCAATTCAAAAAGATTTATTGCATATAGAAATTTAGCACTCGCTGTCCCGAAAATCTTTACTCAGAAACTTCTAAAACTAATTAAACCGCCAAAAATTGGCAAAGAAACATCATCAATTAAATTCTAGTGATAAACTATATCACACCAAAAAACAATCATCAAAATCAGTTAACAATTGACGGAAATATGGGTTCATCCATCCATCTGCTGACTCCATCATCGGATCGTCGACACCACGTGTAATATATTGGACTCGTCAAAACGAATCACATGAGCCCAAACTTGAGCGGTTTACTATAGTAGCCACTAAAGAGTTTCACCATCCACTTTCTGCCTCCATCATCAGTTCAGCTCCAAGGTACCAAATCATAGTATTATCATCAGAATTACATATATATATACAAATTACATACATTTATTTTGTTAAGTAACTATTTTATAAAATTTAAATTATTAAGTATCTATTAATTTGATAGAAATAAAACTGACGCAGGTAACTCCATAATGATCACCAAAAAACAACATCTTCAAATGTTCGTAAGGGCTTAATACACTAAGTCTTATGTCAACATACGTCTTTTTTATCAGAACCGTGACCTCACACCTTCCGGGTCATCGATGTGCAGGTCCGATTCCGTGTTACAATAATTAGTTTCCATCAAGAATCAATTAGCAGTCCGCATCGTAGAGTTTATCGACTCTTTTACGATTTCATCGTGAACTTTTGAAGGTTCCAAAGCGGATGCATTAGGAGGTACTGCTTAAGAGGGTTTATTCCGTCCAGCGGCGCCCTCATGGGATAAATTTATATTTTTAAATACGTAAAAAATTAAAAAAATTGCTCTATCCTGCACTCGAGCAGCCCAAAAGCTAATATTGGGTCTTTACCTATGAAATTGGAGTTTTTTTTCTTCGTTAATCATATGCACCAATTCCAGCGATTTTCAAAGATAAATCCAAATATGGTTTTAATTTAGAAAATGGAATATTATTTCAAGGTTTCTCATGAAATATTTATAATTTCTGGGCCATAATAAAAAAAATTTGAACAGAGCTCATTTCATGTCCTTCCCATAATCATTTCTGAGATTCGCTGAAACTTTAAAGCGGTTCCTTTTAAAAATTAACTCTGCCTATACTTAACTTAATATTATCCGATAATACACACGAAGTTTAGCTAAATTTGGATTTGCCGCTCCCAAAAAAAAAAATCAAAAATGTTTGTATGGAGAAAACAGTCTTAATGAAATTCTTAAGGACCTAATATATGATAGCTGAACAGCTTTGATGGGGGTTAATTTCCAAATATAACGATTAGAAAAAAAAATCTGGAAAATAACCATAATTAAGTATTATTTATAATTAGCTTTTAGGCTTCTCGTGTGCAGACCAGAACGATTTTTTTTATTTATTCTATACTAGCTTTCCGCCCACGGCTTCGCCTGCGTGGCACAACTTTATCGCGGAAATTTATCCCGCGGGAACTACTCACTTTATCGGGATAAAAAATTTCCTGTCTTAATCCAGGGTATATCCTGTCTTAATCCAGGGTATATTCATCCAAATCCGTTCATCCGTTTCGCCGTGATTGAGTAACAAACAAACCAATAAACATACATCCAAACTTTGGTTTTTATAATATTAGTTAGAAGTTAGATAGATTTAAAAAGAATCTTAATTAAGAGTCTTACGAGTCGACTAGACCTCACTTGGTTTAGGACTAGACCAGTTTTATCTACAATCCACTTTATTTTAATTAGGTAATAAAAAAGAGGACTTATGCTAGTGATTGAGGAGTTAGCAGCTGATGCTTATGACACAAGTATTTTTAATGCTTAGCATGGGCATCAGCTGGGAACATACTTTTAGAAATTCTAATGAATATTACAAAATTTTACCGGTTGTAAACTACTGAATTTACCTGTGGTTAAATAAGTTATTCTTATTCTTAAATTAAAATTATTCTTGTATCCTGTTTCGAAAACATGATTGAAATTTTTACTATAGAAAACAAATCCAAATTTTCATTTAAAATTACAAATAACGGGCTGACATTACGTAAATATTTGAGGTAGAATCACGAAAATTTTAGTGATAAATTAAAACAAATATGACATAGTGAATACATGTTTCACATTTTCGAAATAAAAATAAAATAAAATAAATATTTCGGACACTTACACCAATCATCTTGTCCCAAACTAAGCAACGCTTGTGATATGGATACTATAGATAACAGATAAACATACATAAATATTTATATAGACATCTAAGACTCGGGAATAAATGTTCGTATTCATTATTCAAACATTTACCCCTCGCGGGATTCGAACCCGCAACCGTTGGTTTGGCTGATAGGGCGACTATCCACTACCCCAATCGGTCGTCATATTCATTAGTTTCGGAATAAAAAGGGAAAATCTAAGTTATTTGCGCGAGAAGTGGAATGAGCGGTATAGACTTACGCAAATATGCTCGTGATGGAGCAGGATGGAACGAGCTATCGCCCCTTAAAAAGCTCGCATTAATATTAACGTGAAGATAGACTCGTAAAATATTAGATATGACCAGTCTTATTGTCTGATAATTTTCAGGCCAGTGCTGTAGACGAAAGAACTCGGTGTCGGTTCTGTCACAACATTGCTGTGAAAAACTATTTAAGTGTACAATTAAATTGCATGCTATATTTACAGGAAATAGTGGCCCAAACGGAGACAAGTACCCAATTGAAAGACTAAAATTTATATTGGATTGGGAAAACGCTATAAACTCAAGGAAAAAACATACAAGAATATTAAGAACTCAAAATCAGTGTGTGGGTGAAATGTCTACGAAACCTTTGCAAATGCAGAATGTGTGTGTGAACACTATGCGTACAATTTTTTTACATTTTTATTAGGGTTTTATTAGCCCGTAAAGATCTCAATTTTAGCGTTCTGAATGAAAAATTGCAAAACGGAACACTATTTGTCCCACTGTCGTTTATCCATTTATGACAGTAATTTATTTCACGCAGCGAATGTGGATGGTAATGTGGGTATGGAAAAACCACGGCGAACGTACCGTAATCAAATTGGGGACGTTTTAAGAAAGACCAAGTCAAGATTACCCTAAATCGACGAGCATATATGAACAACTTTATGAGAGTGAATGAAGCAAAAGAGATTTACCATGATCGCAGCAACTGGAAGTCTGTGGTCTCTGATATATCTATTTCAGAAGCTTATGGACAATGCAAATTAGTGAATTATAAAATATGGTGCTCCAAATACAGATGTAGATGGAAATGTTTTTTGAAGGCATGTGAAAAAATATATAGAATGTTATCCTCTCAAACGAACGTAACAAACGTACCTAATATTGAGAAGACACTTCCCGAGTACTAACCTCTGACAGTATTCTGTCTATTTTGTAAATTTTAACTCGACTCAGTAAAATTATTTCTTAATTGGTATACTGGCTGAAATCTGTTGTTAATTTTGTTAAAAAGTTTTTCTTATATTTATCATCTTACCAAAATAGTTAGAATTATAGAGTATGAGCACAAAATTGTAATGTTGAAAAAACAAGATACTGCTATTTAGAGCGTATTTTCATACTAAAAGTCCCACTGACAGATTACAAAACCAGGATACTTCAATTATGAAATTTGATTAGTGAAGGATTGAATACGAAAGTGAAATGAAAAACTAAAATTCCGTGTGGATTCCGTGGTAAATTTTGACATTATTCTAAATTTCAGTAAATTTCTCAATAAATCTGTGGTTTACTTACTCTTTTATAACATGGTAGAGCGAGACATTCTAATACAATTTTATTTTAAGGAGTACCCGTAGCATTGTTTTGCTTAGTTTAGATAAGTTACTGCAAATAACATATTTTTGATAAGATTCATGAGACAAACATTTGCCCTCAATATCATTAAGCGTCATACATACATACATACATATTTAAGTTTAGAGAAAGTGAGAAGCACCCGTGGCGTAGTCGCAAACGCTATTCAGACCAGTAGTTGGATGGATGACCACTAGTGGCGAATCGTTGAGCCAAGTCGGTGGCCTACAGGGACGGTTTAAACGTACTGACTGAGATGGTTACTAGTCTGACTCAAATACACCGATCCGCACTATCCTCTTCCATTGGGAGGAGGCTGTGTCCCAACAATCAAATTAAATCAAAAATGCTTTATTTTGTATGTACACAGGGTACAGTTACAATAGTCAAATTTAACATTTTTGAAGCTAATGCTTGTTCAAAAGGCAATTTTCTCCTGAGAAGAACAAGCAAGAAACTCGAGAGGTTTCTCTTTAAAAAAAAAAAGGTTTTTATGTTACAAAATTATTAATTATTATTTTATATTATAATATTTCATTATTAATTGTGAAATAGCCTGGTTACGCGAACGGGCTGTTCATGGCCATGAATGTTTATCGTCTAATTAATCTGATATTTTATAATATGCTTTCTTAATAACTTTCTGTTTTTGTTGTTTTTCTATCTTTAAATTTATTGAAAGGAAGAAGTTGTATATCAACAAGAACCTTATTGAAAAAACGTATACATATCTTTTTGCACTTATCCGACGGACATGAATAAGTTTGTTATGTTTATCACTTTATTTTTGAGTTGATTTACGATTTGATTGGAGCAATTTTGTTTACAATGTTTGAGGCAATTGACTTCATCGATAATTACTCTTTTTAAGCCCCGACGAAAAATGGGGGGTGTTTGTCCGGATGTATGCTACTAATGGCTGGTCCGATTTGAGTTCGGTTTTTTATATATTAAAGACTTAACGAGGTGACAGGTTATTAGCCACGTTTCATGCAAATCTGTTAAGCCGTGACAAAGATATTTAGCTTTAAAATAGTCGGTTGGTATATATTCGTTATTACTCTCCGGCCTGACTCTTCATTATACACATTAATAGTGATTATTAAACAATCTACATATTCTCTTGCTTAATATAACAAGTCTACGTGTGCGAATATCGTTAGTTGACTTTATTCACGGTGTAAGATTGGCGGGTTTTGGCAAACATTTTTTTTTATCTTGAATTTATTGAGTAAAACAATTTGTGATTGATTAATCAAATATGAAATTATTTTTATAGCAATGCAATTTTTCGTGGATGGAGAATTGATATCAAATATGACAGCTTATAACTGTAATAACCTATTTACTTAGAATTCATTTATATGTATTATGTAATTTCGTTTATTAAGTATGTGTAGGTAATTATTTTGTTCTGCGACGATAACTATTCCCTTAAGTACCTAATTTCATCCAAATCCGTTCATTCCTTTCGCCGTTATTGAGCAATAAACAAGTATTTACATTCACATTTATAATATTAGTTGGAAGTTTGGCTGTGATAATTACAGTGCCTCGATAATTACTACATGATGGATTTCCATTTAAGTTGTAAATGTACTTACCCATTGACAAAGCAAACGCCCGAAATATTTTGTTTGCTTACAATTTTCTAACAGGCGTCTTGTTAAAATAAATTGATACGAAAAAATTGGCAAACCACCGGCTTCAGTAAGTATCCATTCTATATCTTCAGAATGTATCATCAGATTTTCACCAAATTTATACCAAGGGACCACTCACATTTTTTTTTAAGTTTGACTGGATTCGCGTTTGACCACAATCTCACCTGATGGAAAGTGACGATGTGGTCGAAGATGAAGCACTAGATTTAGACCGCAGGGAGGAAGGAACCGGCTATTTAGTAATTAGTATAAAAAAATTTATTCGTATAAAGAATTAATGACGAAACAAAGTTCCTGCTCAATAATAATTGTTATAATTTATAATTTCATATTTTCATTCAATTCATAATTATTCTTTATTGCACCAAAATATTACAATAACAGAGTACAAACAATAGGTCACGTACAAAGGTGGACTTATCTCTTTAAGAGATCTCTTCCAGACAACCTGAGCATTGAAATAGGAAACTTAGTAAATTTTGGGGTTTAGCAGTAAATTGTGTGCAAAAGAAAAAATCCTATAACGAATAATAAAACAAATAAAAAAAATTTTATGAAATAAATTATGTTAAGACAAACTTTACACAGAATATAATAATATTAAATAAAGCACTCACGATACCAAAAAAATGTATTATTATGTTTAACAAGCTTTCTGATATATTTTTTTTTAGTATTAATAAATAAATAAATATCCTTAGACATACACAGCGCCATCTAGTTCCACAGTAAGCAACTATAGGCTTGTGTTGTGGATGCCAGATGGTTGATATACTACATAAATAAATTTTTTTTTGTAAATAAATACTTATTATAAATGAAAACATCCATAACTCGGCTACACATGTCCGTATTCATCACACAAACAAATGCCCCTAGCGGGATTCGAACCCGCAACCTTTTGGTATACTTAGTGGTCAGAGTTGCTAACCACTACATCAAACAGGTCGTCTGCAATATAATGCACGATGACTTTTAGGTGCTTCAAGGTCGCGGGTAGCCGCTGGATCCAGGTCGCTTCCAACTGGTCATTCAGGAATCCTATGACGAGAGGCCTATGTCCAGAGGTAGCCGTCGTGTGGGTGGTATGGTGATTGGAAGCAGACTTGCTAAGATTCGTGTCGGACAACCGTCTACCTTTAGTAGACGGTTAGTCCGGTTATTGATTCTAAGAAATTACAAGGGGAAGAAATGACTATTACAAGGGGAGTTATGATCGCCTAGTACAAGCTGCAAAACTTAATTGCTTATATAAAATATCCTATGTCAAATGCAATTTTTTATAAATATTTGTATGTCTTTCTTAGTTTATTTTTAAGGTAAAGATTCTAAGCCATAACCTACATTAAACATGACATGAACGTGCAAAAAATCTACTGGGTAGATAAAAATAATGAAGAATAGCTAGACATGGACATAATAACTAGCTTTGAAGATAATCTAATATTATATGCTAATAATAAAATGCTTTACGCATTGACCTAGGAAAAAATAGGTTTAGGTTATGGAATATAATTTATTCTTTATTGCACCAAAATATTACAATAACAGAGTACAAACAATAGGTCACGTACAAAGGTGGACTTATCTCTTTAAGAGATCTCTTCCAGTCAACCTGAGCATTGAAATAGGAAACTTAGTAAATTCGGGGTTTAGCAGTAAATTGTGTGCAAAAGAAAAAATCATATAACGAATAATAAAACAAATAAAAAAAGAAAAGATAACTGAATAATAAACTTACACTAAATATATTACATATACCTACTGCGAAATATATACATAACATAATTTAAATATATATATACTATAAACCTACATACACATACTAATAATATCACGAAAGATGGGAGAGGTAATGCTCTTTTAGCCTTTTCTTAAATACTGCAATTGAAGGGCTGTCCTGAATTAATTTTGGCAGTTTATTCCACATCATCATATACTCGTAGAATAGGAAGGGATATCTTAAGGCACATAAAAACGTGTCCCATTGTTATTTCATCTGTAGTGTACAACGATTTGTAATATGTTAAGCAGAGGTCGCTATATTTGAAATAAAGAAAGAATTAATAAAATTCAGTGTCACACTCATGCGCTTAGAACTGCAGCAAAATATATCTAAAGTGCCACCAAAAAGGTATCTACTCAACATATGCTGAAGGGCCAGTTAAATACCACGCGGACGCGGCCCGGGAGAGGATGATACCCCCCGGAGCGACTGGGGGATGTTTTCGCATCGGACCCTGCCGCGCTTCATACCGCTCGCTGATCGCGGTGTGAGGCGCGACAGCGCCCCCTACGAAGGGTGCGCTAGACGCCCTCCGGGAATGGACCTCCCCTTGTAACTGGGGGCCTCGAGCCGCTTATGCGTTCCCAGGTCCTCCGTACTGCCGGAGTTTTAGTGGGTATCCCTCCGGACAGGGAGGAGAGTCCCACATAATCGTCTCGCCGTCCCCCAGGCGAGCGGTACGCGTAATGCGTTTCCCCGCGTCAAAAAAAAAACAGATACCACGTGCTGATATTCCGTGGACACCTCCAGCCACAGAATACAATAATCGCAGCACTATAATGTTTTGTATACCTGATGCCAAACATAATAGTGCAATTACCGGTTGAGGCATTCGCTCCGAGTTCTCAAAATAACAACGAGTCTGTGGCCCGTATTAATAATCCATTCTCAAGATTTACAACAGTCTTGTGATCGGTCTCAAGTAAACGTGTAAATTAATAAACCTAACTTGAGACCTGAAACGCACGTGGATTCTTATGACGACCTGTTTGGTGTAGTGGTTAGAAACTCTGCTACTATAAGGTCACGGGTTCGAATCGGTCGAATTCGAATCGAATTCGGTTCGAAAAAAACCCCATCATGTTTGTATCATGAAATACACAATGACATGTGTTACCGAGTTATGGATGTTTTTCATTTATACATGTATTTATTTCCAAAAAAAAAGTATTTGTGTAGTTTACCAACCATCTGGTATCCATAACACAAGCCTAGATGCTTACTGTGGACCTAGATGGCGCTGTGTTTGCGCAAAGATATTTATTTATTATTTATTCTCAAGCAGTACTCACTTTGAGAGGTGCGCCGAGTTTCACGTATTAATAAACGAAACTCAAGACCATCATTCATTCGCCGCTGAGGCGAATACTTGAAAGGAGATCTTAGCACAGTAGACCTGGAGATTGGATTATAAATTACCACGGAGCTTGAGATAGCGTCAACTTCTTAAGACGCATCTCGGGTGATACAGTCTCAAGATTTGGATTGTGATTGATTTATTAATACAAGCCTGTGACTCCTACCTATTTGAGGTTGCAAGTGTGGACCTTATGTTTGGGAGGCTACAGATACAGGCAGTAAGCAATCACTTTCAACCATGTGAATGGTTGCTCGTTTGTTATACCATGACCTAAAAAATCTTTAAATGCGGCTCTTAGTTTTTCCTGTGGTTGAGTGCCATCACAGCAAGTAGTACCACCCGCAGATCAATTAAATAAGCAACACGCTACCATTAACCACAAATAAACGTTGACATTTGACTGCGAAAATCCTTTCGTAAATTAAAAAGAAGTAAGTATGTACGCAAAGATTTTATCTGCCATAATCATTCTTTGGTGGCAGCGTCTACTCTGCTGAAGTTACTGAAAATCAGCAGCTTCGCTAGATATAAAATTAGCTTACTTTGTTCATTGGTTTGTGATGAATCTTTTTATTTTTAAATTTTTTTAGCCATCCATGCAAAGAAGGGTTCACAACTTTGAAGCATTTGTCTGTTTGTGGCAATTTAGTGCCAAAAATGTATTGCGTGCTGATTCTTAGCCGCGTTTAATGGAAATGGGTTTGCCGCCGTTTCTGATATTCAACTTATTCTACGAAATTAAATAAAGTGATTTGAAGTGAAATGGCGATGAGATGTGATATCATGAGATGACATGAGATAACATGAGATAACATGAGATGATATGAGGTTATATGAGATTATTAGACATGAAATGAGATTACATACATACATAAATACATACATAAATCTAGCCTTTCTTCCCCGATTTGATCATGGTACGTTCGCCGTGGTCTTCCTGTACCAACACTACCATTCACATTCGCTTCGTATATCTCTATCGTAAGTCTTCTTTCAATCATCCTCTCCACATGCCCGAACCATCTCAGCATACCTTTTTCAATCTTTGTCACTACGTCTTCTTTCACACTGCTAAATTCCCTAATTACATCATTCATGATTCTATCTTTCAAAGTCACCCATGAAATGAGATGAAATGAGATGAAATGAGATGAAATGAGATGAAATGAGATGAAATGAGATGAAATGAGATGAAATGAGATGAAATGAGATGAGATGAGATGAAATGGGATGGAATGAGATGGAATGAGATGAAATGTAATGAAATTAGATGAAATGAAATGTTTGTTCGGGTATAGAACAGAACTCCAAATTTACTAAGTTTCCTATTTCAATGCTCAGGTTGCCTGGAAGAGATCTCTTAAAGAGATAAGTCCACCTTTGTACGTGACTTATTGTTTGTACTCTGTTATTGTAATAATTTGGTGCAATAAAAAAAGATATCATAATTTAGGCATGCTCTCTGGATCTGGCCTCTTAACAAACACTATGACTATCATCATCATCATATCAGTCGAAAGACGCCCACTGCTGGACAAAGGCCTCCCCCAAAGATCTCCACAACGATCGGTCAGTAATAAAAAAAATTGTATTAATTTATATAACTATAATAACAATTCAATCCTTAGTTACCTATAACACAGTTTATTTGTTTGCTTAAATGACTTGATAGTCTATAGTCTATAGTTTTCTAGAAATAGTTGAGTAATCATTGGCATTTCTAATACAAATCCTAGAATTCTTAAGCGGCTATGATCCACTGTGTTTAAAAAAGTGTAGCTTCATGGCCAATCAAGATCAGTCAAGTGAGAAGTTCGAAAATAATCTGTAAATAAATATGTTCAGTGAATAACCAGTATAACTGTATTTTTTTTTTATGTAGAATTCTGTTTCATAAATGACTCGAATACGTAATTAGTTTGATACCACGCTGGCGACTTCGTCGGTGTATTTTTATTTGTTTTGTTTTCGAATGGCTCTTGTCTTTTTCGACACAGCAGCAATGTGAATATTCTGTGGGATATATCTATGTCTGTTGGTTGGTTGGTCATACTGGACAAAGTGTCATCTTTTACAGCGATTTAGTGGTCATGATTACTATTGGTATTATTATTCGCGGTAGCCTTTTGTTTCAATCAATTAATTTATGCTTGGTATTTTAAGGGGGGACGGAATTCTTTCCTACTTCACACCATTAACTCCTCTTTAATTAGTCTGGGGCCCAATGTAAGTATAGCGATACGTACCACTGTTGATCCTGACTTACAGGATGAGGAGTGGGAGGAGTGTGGAGGCGGGTAATAATGTTTTTGATGTCATCAATCAACAGTCTATACCTACCCCAACGGGGAACAGGCATATATGAAACAGACATGCACATTTATTCATAAACATCCACGACTCAAAAATAAATGTTCGTATTTATCACCATACATTTACCAGTAGCGATATTCAAACTTGCAACCTTTGGTTTCGAAGACAGGGCCACTAGACCAATCGATCTTCAAAATAAGATCCTCAACTTGGTTAGGAAAATTTTAATAGAATCAATTGATTTAACACAACATGCGCTTAATGCCCATTTAAGGATCAGGCGACTTTTTGCTCTCGCATTGACCGTCTTCGTTTTATCTATTTTGTATTAATTGAGTCAATTATAAACATTTATGTCAAGGAAGTATGTACTCTGGCCCTTAAGGTAACTCACATTATATTAAAGCAGTATATAAGGTCTAACAAAATTAACCCGATAAACTTTGGCAATTGCACGTACATGACAATAAAATAATATACCTATTCATTAAAAAAACTAGCCTTAAAACTGTAAGTGCAAATGAAAATACAAATTAACAGGCTTACTTCATTTCGATTGTACCTTATTTTATCAATGAGAAAAAACAGGCAACTTTCATATGGAAGACGCCAAAGGGGGTGGCGGGTGGCGGCGCACAGGGCACCAATCACAGTTTTGGTTCAATCACAGGTTAATTTTGTTAGACCTATATTTAGTAAGCTATATACAGGTTTGCCAGGCATGTTTTCTGCTTAGCTTCAGATTTAACGAATTGGTATTTACCGTTTGTAGCAACTTAGAACTTTTTTGTACGATTGATTTTTGTGTATACATCATCTTTTGTATGTTAATAATGCGTGGTCGAGTTTTAGTGCAGTTTTTTATTTATTTTAGATTAAGATAAAATTTAAAACCTATCCCTAACCTAACCTATCCCTTGTCAAATTCCAATTTCTTTTTTAGATCGTACACAGTACGAGCTGCACAGTTGTGGAACTTGTGGAACAATCTTCCTGCACACATCCGAGAGAGTCCCTCCGTCCACGTATTCAAGAAGAGGCTAAAAGAGCACTATCGAATGATTGATATATAATATACATATATCTTAAATCATGATAGAATTATCATGATTTAAGATATATATGTATATTTATATAATTATGTACTTATATATGTGATATTTATTTATTTATATTATATAGTTTACTAATAATCACGTGTAATTTTATAACTAAGTGTATTTCTGTATTCTAGTAGTGTATGTATGTAAATGACATATAATATTATATACCTATATATATAGTATATTTGTCATTCCATAACTGCACTTTTTGTTCACCGTCCCGCACAATGCTCTAACCACCACTGAGGTTAGCTGGAAGAGATCTCTATTAGAGATAAGCTCACCTTTGTACAATATTTCCGACTGATTGTCAACATGTTTTTTATGTGCAATAAAGAATGAATAAAATAAGGATCTTATCCATATTTTATGAAAATCGGTTTGGATGAGTATAATTTTTAGCACAGTTTCTTTTTATACCTTATATATTTTATACCTCTATGATATTATGCTTAGTTCCTCGGGAGTTGTTTGAATTATAATCAACCAGCTCGTCCACAGTTAATAATAAATATAATTGCACATACATAGCGCCATCTAGTTCTACACTAAGCAACTAGGCTTGTATTATGGATACCAGATGGTTGATAGACTACACAAATGCATTTTTTTTTGTAAATAAATACATAAATAAATGAAAAAAAAACCATAACTCGGGAACACATGTGTGTATTCATCATACAAATATATGCCCCTAGCGGGATTCGAACCCGCGACCTTTTGGTATAGCAGTCAGAATTTTTAACTACTACACCAAATAGGTCGACAATGAAATATTATTATGCAATTTTGTAATATAAAAACCTTTTTTTAAAAAGAGTAGCCCCTCGAGTTTCTTGCTTGTTCCTCTCAGGGGAATATTGCCTTTGAACAAGCAGTAGCTTAAAACATGGAAAATCTGACTATTTTAAGTATACCCTGTGTAATTACAGAATAAAGCATATGTGACTTTGGTTTTCCAAATCTTTCAATGTGTTGATGATGCAAGGGACAATTCTGCAAATACTCTTGCCTTGATAATCTGAAAATTGCAAACGTTGGCTGAGAATTTCTTAACTTAGTAGTCCCCAATATCAAGTAGTCTATGAGAATCCCCGCGTCTCATAGACCGAAGATGGAAAGGTGATGGTGGAATAATGTCATGCAATTTGAAGGCATAATGGACGATCGATAACAATAAAATTGAAAATTTATAAAAACAGGCCAAGTGCCTGTCGGGCCAGTTTCCTTCTCCAGGCCCCTATTTCACCAAGTTGACAATTGTCAGCGACATATTATGTCGGCTGACAATTAGACATATGTCGCTGACAATTGTCAACGGACAGGTGACAAATGACAATTTTGTAAATTATTTCGTATAGAAAAGCTTATAAACATGACAGGCATTTTGTGACAATTGTCCTTATCTCAATCAAATGACAATTATGTTGTGAAACAAGAATCATTTTTTGAACTCGACATATTTGTAGATTTGTCGGTAATTGTTGACATGAGATCGAGGCTGTGTCAGGCTAGCGTGACAATTGTAGTGTTTTCGTTGTTAATTACAAAATGGCTCTCCGTGAAAGCAGCAGTAGTGACAGTGATAGTGATTTAGATGAGTTCGCATATAGGAGAATATATAGAGAACGAATAAATTTCTCCTTTGACATTACTGAATAAGCGTTTAAAGAAAAATTTCGAATTAGTAAAAGAAGTAGTTCGAAGTAGTTTCGATTTAGTAAGTTAGTTTTTGTGTGTTGTCATATTTTTTTGACAATTGTCGCACCTGTCAACTTGGTGAAATAGGGGCCAGGTCACAAGCTACCACTCCGCCAAATTGCAATACATCGGTTTAGAGGTATCTAATTAATATAATAAATGCGAAAGTTTGGATCCTTGTTTATTTATTTGTTTGTTGCTCAATCCCGGCGAAACGGATGAATGGATTTGGATGAAATTTGGTATATAGGTAGAATGTACTCTGGATTAAGACATAGGATATTTTTTATCCCGATAAAGTGAGTAGTTCCCGCAGGAAGCTAGTAGTTATAAGTGTGGATCTGGAAGAGGCTTAACACCAGTAGCGAATCGTGTTACAAAATTTAAGTAGGTAAGTTTCAAACGTAAAGTATTATGCTTTAAAAGTTAAGAAATGTCACACTCCATAGTATAGTATAAGTCTGCTCACTCCTATCGACAGGAAATCTCTCATAATTTTCATGTAAGGCCGCCCAATTGTTCTGTTGTTTGTTTATGTTATGTTTATTATTCGTAACTGTATTTTTTGTTTCTGTTGTGCAATAAAGTGTATTTGTATTGTATTGTGCCCTAATATGAAATATTCTATGTCTTAATCCAGGGTATATACTACCAATATACCAAATTTGATCCAAACCCGTTCATGCGTTTCGCCGTAATTGAGCGACAAACAAACTAACTTTGGCATTTCTAATATTAGTTACATGCGAAAGTTTGGATGTTTGTTTGTCTGTTCTGTATATTACCTAAGCTGAACCGTAGATGTTGCTTAAATCATTAAACTTTTTTTGATTGGAATACCCAAATTGTTTGGGATATCTCTGACCACCCTATTTGGGATAAAGGTGTATGTGTGTTTGTTATAAATAATACAAAATTCTGCGTCACAGCGTATAATCATTTCGTCGATCATATTTACAAAACTTACGAGCTAATTGTATAAAATATGCATTTAATACACTTTTCTTATCACTAAAATATAGGTACTGTCCATTGTCATAGCTGATTTAAAACCAATTAAAAATAATAAGAGAGAACATTTTTATAGAAAAAGAAACATTTTGAGATCACATTAAATGGAGAAAGTGAAAAGAGTTTAGAATATAGAATGTGGTAACATCATGTAACCCTGAATATTGATTCCTCTCGACCACAGTTAACCAAATCGATGATAAGAGTTCATAAGAAAACAATACTCAAAATGCGGTTACACCTAGTTACATAAATAAGCAATCACATAAATGGTTCACAGCGTTATCGTTTCTTTATATCATAATTCTAAACAGCGACGATCGTGAGATTGAACACAGCGTAAACCTTTCTGAATCTTTTAACAAAATTAACGTAAATATTTTTGTATTTTTTTTAAATAAAATTACATTGTGACTGAATTATAAAGTTAATGCTTTACTATAAAGCATGTTTTATAATAAAGTGAAAAACTATCTACATTATACATATAGTAACGCTAATTCTATTAAACTTCAGAAACATAAAGGTGCTATTCTTGAAGTCCTTAACAATTCATTAAATCAAACAAAAGTTAGAACACGAGGATACCACTTTAAGACCTCTAAATCGTCACCATCGGATCCTAATTAATAGCGGTAACCAGACTGAGCGTTGAAGTTTCCATTACCAGATCCTCTGGCGCCAGCGTTGGGGGCCAAATATTGTCGGGAAGCCGCCGCACCGAAGTTAGTTTGCCGAGCGCCGAAACCTGATCCACCAGCGGATCCTTGTCCAAAACCAGCGGATCCTGATCCAAAACCAGCAGATCCAGATCCGAAACCAGATGATCCTCGAGATGGAGCGCCATATTGGGCTGATGGAGCTCCTGATTGGCCAGGATGTCCGCCGGAGTAACCGCCCGCGCCTGCGCCAGCACCCTCGCCGCGGTATGTACCTGTAAAACAGAAAGATTACAATAAATTCATGAATACAATAAAAAACTTTTCTTTTTTCTTTATGATAAAGTTTACATTTGAAATACCTAAGGGACTTTTAAAGTTACCAGGCCTTGCGTGTCATAATCGAAATTCATCGGCTTAAACTTAAATATCTGTGCATAGAAAAGCATTTGTGCTGCATGAAGTGCATTTATATACGAGTAACATAAGTTAGTAGACTGAACTAACAATTAGTCTTTCTGTGACAAGATGCCTAAGAAATTCGAAGGTTGCTTTTGTATTTAGCTCTCAATGTTCGCGTGTAAGTAAGTTGTTCGTTTCAAAATTTGCAAACCATTATTCAACCAATTGCTGGTATCTGATTGAGCTGAAGTTGGCAAATTTATGTAAGTTCGGTGACAATGCAATATTATGGTACCATCTACCTGATCTGATGATAAAGCCGGGGCTAATATTACTAGATGGCGTTGGTGTCGAATCACTTTACAGGCGAGTTCCTTGCACAAAGGAAAAAAAAATTTAGCTGCCTCCTCGGTTTTATTGATAATGGAGCTTTAGAGCGGTCAAAGTAAAATCTTAGCTTCGCTTCATGCATTTTTATTGGTACTACTAACGTCTTTTTTATTGCTACAAATAACTACGTCATTAGCTTAATATGAAAAGTTCAAGTGCATTAGTGTACATTTCGTAAGTAGATGATTAAAGTAGGCATTCATTTGATTTTCTAGACAGATCGTTATGTTTTGCATCGCGCAAAAATAAAAAGGATTCCATTCGGTATTTCTTTCTTTCGTAAGCCACTTCCAATTCGGTTATAATTTAGATATTAAGAGCAATGAGCTGGTAGAAAGCACTAACTCTATTATTTTAAATAAATTTATACATATCGCTGGTAGATATTTCATTAGCAATTAATTTCGATCATTACTTTTTAAATACTGACATTCTTATATTGTCAAACTGAAATTTATTAACATTTTTTGGGATGAACCGACTCCACACATAAATTAGCTCTGGAGTCAGGGCTAACAATATGTGTCTTACTTAGATTAAGTTATAAAGAACAATATTATTACTCTTTTTGTACTCTTTTTATTTTATTGTTTTGTAAAATGTATTTTAATGAGATACCATTAGGTTTGTCGATATTCTGTGGTGACAGTTCAGGTAATGTCAAAAAAAGTAACCATAGTAGCCATACGGGTCAAAGTTTTCAAAACGAAAAATAAATATCCAAGAACACAAATATGGGTATCACTAGTAAGGGTGATCATGAAGATTTCGAAAATATATACAAGCGAGACATTACAGGCTGCGGATACGTGGCGTGTCGTGACAGTCGGAATTTTACGCAAAATTCAGCAATCTATTTTGCACTGAAAAAGAGCGTTTATCTATCACGGTAATTCGTACAAACTTTCAAATTCAAATATTTCGAAATGAATAGACCGATTGTAATGGAACTTTACATAAGCATAGAGCACGTACATTTTCGAAAAAGAGTATTGAAACAAAATTTTAGCGTTTTTAAACTTTCCATAGTAACAGAATAAATGCATCGATAATTTGAATAGGTCTTCTACTAACTTATTAGATCTATTTATTCTGCTTATACCTACGATTAACGTTTCATGAATCGATCTATTCATTTTGAAAAATTGGACTTGAAAGTTTCTTTGCATGAACTACCATGTAGGATAGTCGCTCTTAAGTAGACCAATTTATAAAGCGCAGGCGTGTTATTGTTCTGGATTAAGAATGGCTTATTCTTTAATCACGCTTGATTTAGTGTAATAGGTTGTAATTTTATATCAATTTTTAAACGGAACTGGATCATTAGACTCTCCATCCTAAACCTTGACAGTTAATCTCTGAGATGATCGTCATATTAAATATGACCTTTCAAATCCGCCCGATCCGCCCAGTCGTCGTCGCTAGCTGATTTGATCTGAACTACATAGGTATTTCGACGCGTTACAAAACTTTCACGTTTGTGATTGCTAATGCGATGGGTGGTTTGTATGACATCTAAGCGCACATGATTTGGCGTTGTCGGTTTGTGTTTTTCTTGTGAGGCCACAAAGAGAGAGGTCTTCGTGAAGTCAGGTTAAAGTTAGAGTATCAAAAAGACGTTATACTGATTTGTAAAACATCTAGGTAGGTATAATTGTAATCTTACCAACCACAAAAACGTTATTTATTTGCATTATTCTTTGAAACTTTTGCAGATGAACAAACAAATGAAATCTCTAGTGGAGTACTATTTTAAACCCTCGACTCAAAGGCGCTTATCTACGAAATGGTTCTCAGCTATAGTGGTTGGAATTCGGCTCAGCGATTAAAAAGATATTTAGATTTTAACACAGATGGTTTGCAGCATGATCACGCACGATATATTTTATCACACGTTTTGTCGTACGTATGGCTGTCAATACGCTACCAATCGATTGTTTTGTCGCTCATTTTGACAGATGACCGTGATAATACGTGTGATGTAAACTATCGCGCATTGTCATGCACCAATTCAGGATGAAATTAATAAGATAATAAACATCTGTCTGTGGTTTTCTGACTTCTGAGGGCGTGAGTTCTCCCGGGTTAATAGTAGTTCTATGTTTGTGACACTTGAACAAATATGGATAAAAATTGGTATACAGATATAAAATGTACGTTAAATGCCTGCAGGATACTTATGAGCAGCAGAGCGGGCGGAAAACTAGCTAGTTTAGTGGCCACATGGCCGTCATCCGAAAGCGAACCAAGGCCTTGACCGTACAGTGTGATGGATTTGTTACATCGTTAAAGCTGTAACCTTTCCATCTTATAAACAAAGTAATAGGTAATATAATTTATAAGTGGGCACTAAATTATGTAACAAAACTAGTACATGATGTCTGAGAGTCGGGGACAAACATATTTTTTTGTGCAGGAAAAGTTGACTTACAAAATAAGCTTCAACAAGTACATAGGACATAACCATAATTTGAAATGTAGTGACAGTGGAAATATCATCCGGACAAATAAATCAAGCAGTATAAAAAACTACCTTCGAAACAGCTTAATCAATTTCAATCAAACATGACTAAGAACCATCTCACGATGATGGACAGGGAGCGGCATTTTATGACCCATCTCAGGCAGAATCTGGCTGTGTTAAAATTAAAAATAAAGTATCTATAATGTCCCTGGAATTGATTGCAATCTCTGAAGCTTTGGTGTATACTGCGAGTCACAACTGGAATAAAGTAGTTATCTGTTCGGACAGCAAGAGTGCTCTCCAACACGTGGTTCGATGCGCCTCTGGTCACAGAGGCATGTCGATAGCCTTTAGAATACTCAAGCAGGCACATGAATTGAGACAACATAGAGTTCATGTGAGATTGCAATGGGTTTCAGCTCATATTGGTATTCGAGGTAACGAAGAGGCTGACAAACTGGCAAAAGAGGCAAGTTTAACTGGGAAAGAATACAATATTAGTCCATATTATTCGGAAGCGCTACCTAAATTCAAAAACTTATACTACACAAGTTGGAAAGAATATTTTGATGAGCGTTCAAGAACAAAAGGCATCTGGTATAGTACAATCCAATGTGAGCCTCTTCGTATGCCGTGGTTTATGGATGCTAAATTAGGGAGAAATAATATTAAATTAATATTCAGAGTTAGATCCGGACACTATCCATCAGGAAAATTTGCATTTTTAATGAAAAAGGCAGATTCACCTAATTGCGATGTTTGTGGACAAATTGAAGACGTGCAACACTTACTGATGGAGTGTGCCAAGAACAGTAGAGAGAGACATATGTTTATTAGAAAATTTAATGTGAACAGACTCGATGTAGGAGTTATTCAAAGCATACTAGTTGTTCCTACTTCTGAAGCAACTTTGTCCCTGTGTAGTCTGATGAACATTTGTCACCAATAATTCTCTCTGTCGATATTTAGCTTAGGAACAATGGGATTGACATATCCAAAAGGATAAAAATCCCAAAATAAAGTAAGATTTAAAAAAAAAAAAAAAAAAAAAACCATCTCACTGTCCAACGCCGTCTGGTTGTTCCCCAATGGAGCCACAACTTGAGGTATTTTTAATAGCATTTTGGACGACCCGTTTTCGGAGGATGCCAGAAGGGTATACAAAATGGTAGTGCTATGTATCAGAATTAGGAATTCATACATTCCTTTTTGAATCGGATGATGAGGGTGGCATCTAGCATTTGAATAAACCCTCTTAAAAAAATCTCCGCATGGTCTAGACCGAAATCTGTCAGTCAATGTGCCATTACGTGATTTACTATGATGACCCTTGTTGTATAATAGACTAGACATTCGAAGCATTGTTAAGCAATAGACAATTGCAGTGTTTGGATATCTTGTCTAATTGATTGATTAATGTATGCAACAGGTTGTTAAAAGGCACGACCTCGATGATGATGAGACGAAGGGAGTTTCAGAAAGTATAAAAAAGCGACCAAGGGTATATCGAAATACGAGCAGTAGGGTTCCGAAGTCAGAATATGCGTTGTAAAGTGGAAAGTATGAAATTTTGCAGGCTCCAAAGAAGTACTCAGGTGATAATTTTTCTGTCAATTTCGTTATACAAGTATTACTACTATCTAACTAATGCTATAAATGCGAAAGTTACGGCTAAACGAATTTGGATAAAATTTTGGTATGTACGTAGGACATACTCTCGATTAAAACATAGGATATTTTTATCCCGATAAAATGAGTAGTTCACACGTGCTACACAAATTAAATAAGATAAAGTTACTTCAGCAAGTTAGCAAGCTACTTCAGCTTGCTAACTTTCAGAGCTATGACAATGACTTTGGTTCTCTGGGGGATCACATCCGATCCAGATCCTGTCTCAGAATTACTCCGAGCATAGCTCTAACTATACATAGCACTTAAGAGATTTTAAAATTTTTGGCCAATCGTGTAGTTAGCGATCTAGTTTCGGTCCAGTAAGTCATTACGATTGAAATCTTTCGTCTTCACAATTTATCATAAGATATTAAGGAAGAAAAACTGTACGTGCCTTAGACATATCACTTTGAAATGTGCCCCAAATAATGTATTGCATTCCCAAACAATAAAACCTAGCATTTAGTTTACTACACAGTAATTTGCTATTTCAAAAACAAATGGGCACGCGTTTAACTCTAGGTATGCCAATTATTCTTTGTCAAAACATTTAGACAGCAAGGTTTAAACATCATTTACGATTGTATTGTTACTCAAAATCTATCGAAACAGACTCTATTCTGACAAGAATTACGTTCGTTATCACTTGTCATGTTGGCATTCCCACGATTTGGTAACGCCGTATCCAAAGAATACTAACTATTACTACGTACCGTATCTATGAGAATATAGTGCGATGTATTAGAACACTTGTACATTGAGCTACAAAAGATTGTAAAGGTTATAATAACAGAACGTCACCCAATAATTACAATTTGATGAGACAAACATTGAGCAAGTTTCTTTATTTAAATATTATATTACACATTGATATTCGAAACTGTAGAAGACAGAAACGTGAATCAATGTTATAATGTAAATGCGATTCCGTGGCCGTAAGGCATTATGCGTAAGGGATATCTCGAATTTGTAAACTAAAATGCTCTTCCCTCTACCTTGTAGGTATTATGATGTCAAAAACATATCAGTAGGATGAAGCAAAGCAGGGGTAGCAAAGCAAAAAAGCAAAAAGGTCCCTATTGGGTCGAAGTGATATACATCTGTACTCGACCACATGGTGAACATTATTTTAATATAAAGTAACGTTTAATAGAATGATTACTTCGAAAAGCGCAAGCTGGTAAAGGTTTGTATTCTTCGAACATTGAAAGGAACGCGCTCTTTTCAAGTCGAGCTTGTATGTTTGTATTTCAGGCATTTGCCAAAACTTTGTTACACAGTTTGCAAACACCAACCTAAGGTTCTTGGAACTTGTTTTTATACGTTTATTTTATACATATCTATCGCAACAATATTGAAAATTGCATATTGATTTTTGCTGCTGATTGTATTGGTGCATTAGTTCTGTAGGGTTCAAGAGTTTCACACCGTCAACGTGTGCATTGTTTGAGAAGAAAGAGGTATTGTGTCAGATTTAGATATCACATCCCCATTCCCTAATTGGTTGACCTAATTATATTTTCTATTTTTATCTTAGAACCGGTGTTGCAGTTTGAGTGTATTTTTTATAATAAAGACTAGCACATGTTTGATGATAGTCATTTGAGGCTTTTCTTAATTTTTAATGTATCCACTTGCACTGGTCTCGTTTATGGACCATTTCCTTGGGATGAGGCTAAGTTCAATAAATTTAAAAAAAGCTAGGTAACTATCCCTGCATGCTAACTTACACCATAATCCAGTTACTACTTACTAATATTACTGTTATTGTACTTGAACAATAAGAGTCGATTATCCCGGAATATTTCGTAATTCCAGTCTTAAACTAAAGCTTTCGCTTCCTTCAAAACTTAATCTACAATTACAAAACATAAGGCTGAGTGCACATCGGTTTCCCAACCTGTCATTACCCCTAGATGAAGGCTTTATTAGTGTAGTCGTTAATATACGCGATTACAGACGCCCGAGCAGTCATGACTACATTTAGTGCTCACTATTGCTTTTGATTAAGTTACCTACATTCTGTGCATGACCTAATTAGTGACACATGTAGCTTTCGTGGCCTATTGCTTCGCCCGACGTGAAATCATGCTTTGTCTCTGGTTTATGTATGGATTTATCTTTGATTTATCGGTGGTTCCTGCGCCTGAGGAAACTGTATGCGTGAGAGTAGAAAATTTTATTTATTATTAAGTGTGTGTGACTTGACTTAGTGACGTCATCAACGCCGAATATCCCCGTGACGAGTTAAAACGGACATTTGCTCAGCTGAAAGCTTCATGTGAAAAATTGAGCGGTCGTAATTGTAAAACATCTTAGGATCACTGCAGGAAATTCACAAAGGAGAAAAATTTACGAGTTTTTGGGAAACGAATGAGCGTATTGAACTAAGCCTGCAGACGTTATGGGATGTCTGTAGACTGGTCTTATACTATCAAATTCAGTTAAAATCGTCTCTTTTACACATAATTCAAATACATGCTCTGATTATTATTCGATTCTTGTGTGTATTAGTTTTTGTTTGAATAACTTTTTGTGATGATGTACCCAGTAGTAGGTTCATACGCGCTAAAATTGATTGCCTTATTTTGTTAAGAAACGAGCTAGCAGGCTCAGTGGAGAGTGATCAACGCCCACAAAACCTGTCCCCTCGCAAAGATACTGTAGAATCTATTTAACCACCGACGCAAAAAGTGTTATATGTTTCAAGTCTATGTCGTTTTGTATGTATGTCTATGGCATTTGAAAACGGTTTTTATTACCGTAAGTTGGTGTTTGTATGAGATATAGTTCTTAGAAATATATTGTGATGTTTGGAAGATATTTTTATTAACATGTTGGTTTATCATAATTATAGTCTCTCGGGCGTTTACTAAAATCTTCATCATCATTATTATATCAGCCATAGAACGTTCACTGCTAAACATAGGCCTCCCTCATAGATTTTCAGAGCCACCAGTAGGAAGCGGCCTGCATCCAGCGATTTCCCGCGACCTTTATCAGGTCGTCTGTCCACCTTGTGAATGGGCGTCCTACGCTGTCGGTATGTGGTCTCTATACGAGAACTTTAATGCTCCACCTGCTATCAGCTCTTCGAACTATGTGCAGGACACTGTCACTTCAACTTGCAGTGACTGTCGTTCACAAATCAAGAGCGACCTTTAAAATATTTTCATATCAATAACTTTTTCTCAATTGTTCATTCTTGTAACCTGTAAATGAACTTTTCTGCACTATCAGTGTGTACTACGCTTAAGGCACCTCTAGTTTCGGTCACGATATGACCTAAGGTAAAGCTTTCTGTACACGGATTACAATGCTTTTGAATTACTATATACGATGACGTGATCATATAGCTCAATATTTATCAACATCGATAAATAAAATAATGAATTGTAATACCATTAAAAAATATCCAATAAGTCCATTTAAATGGTGTTAGCAATTATAGGAGTTTTCACTGAATCGAGAAAGAAATTTCTTGAGATTATTACTACTGATGAGGATGACATGGTCTATGTTAATATTAAAATATTCTTAACTACTTAGATATAGTTTAATTTGTAAAGGAAGCTTCAAAGTTTTAATGGATATTGGACAGATTTACGTGAGATCAAAAAAATTACAAATGGGCCATATAGATGATCAGATTGAACAAATTAATGTTATCAGATAGACTAACTATATCGCACGATTAATAACATTGCAAGATATTTTTGAATAAAATTAAACAGATAAAGTTAAGAACAGCTCTTAATCTAATAATAAGTGTGCTAAACTCAAAATACATTAAATAATGACACGCAATGAATGATTGCAAAGATGACCGATAGGATGGTCTAAACTAGTTTCTATGATGAAATGGCAAATTAGGTTCAAAGTATGATGAATTGAGGAGCTTGATGGCAAAATTCGTAAACTACTAGCTGTTGAAATAAAATTTAAGTGTAGTAGTTAATGAAAACTTGAAATTACAAACATCGTTTGAATGCAATATTATTATTTCTGCCATTTGGGGGTATGAGATCTTTAAAGAACTATCAACACATCTGGTCGATACATCTGGTGATCAGAGAGCTGGCAGCATTTGTCTGATCATGCAAATAAGGTATAACGCAGCCACCTTTCTAGGCTTGGAACTCGTGTTCTGACGTGAACATAATATTTCAGGGCCGTGGGTATTTTTTTATATATTTTATTTAAATTTGTTTTGAACCGATATTGTAAATTTTATGAAGTACAATAAAGCAATTACAAACAAAACAAATAAAAAGAAGAAGATTATATATAAGACATATGTATTATATTTATTTATTAGGGTTTGTATTTATGCATATTATATAACATCAAGAATATTATATTTATCAGTATTTTATTTATTAGTTGTATGTTTATTTATAACTTCTGTTTTTGTAAGTATACTCTCTGTCTACTTTTAAGTTACCTCCGCAAATGTCTCCTACTAAGGTTTGCTGGAAGAGATCTCTTCTATAAGAGATTCTATCTATCTCTATAGATATGCTCGCCTTTTGTATATTTTTAATATGTCCTGGTTTTTTGTTTTGTTTATTATGTATGCAATAAAGTGTTAAATGAATGTATTAAATAAAGATTCTCAATTCGTACGTTTACATTTTCTTAGGTTCTTATAATGTCTATTTATTAAAAGTCAATGTGGGTTGTTTGGAAATAATATTAAGTGAGTTCAATCTACGACAGCTTCTGGAGAAGAAGCGGCTACAGACAAAGACTAACTCTTCCTATTAATCTATTAGATTTTTATTCTCATTACAGGATAATTTTTCCTTTCTGATATCAAGCCTAATGAAATACCGTCAAAATGCGGACTTGTATATCACTTATTCTAAAACAACTGACCCTGACTATTATAGTGTTTACCACTTTTCCCTACAAAGATATTTTTTATTTCTAACAAACGTAAAGTGAATTTTGAGATAGAGATATGAAACGTCTGTGAGTCTTTAATTATGCAATTATAAAGCACAAAGTGATACCAGCTTGAGTATATATACTTTGTGAAATAGTGTATACTGCAAATACAGTTCGCGTAGCTCAATCTGAAAGAGCCGGCAATTTTATTGTCATCTAGAGCAATGACGAAACACTTGCTAAGCTCTTGACCGCAAATGACCCCTGCGCTTTGTTAGTACCGATGTACTCATGGCATGCGCACTTTACTTAAAACCTATAGAGAGACTGAATGAACTAAAGGTTTAATACATTTACCGTAACAGTAATGAATAGCTGCAGTGCTAATGGGATGCGCATTAGGCAAATAGATCATTACAAACTATTGACTCTAGTCGTAAAGTATGAACAGAACGGCGAATGTAATAAGTAGCGATGCAGTTATGTATGGTAGAATCAAGAAGCCTCTATAGAAGCATCTAACCTATTAATAAAATGCTTGTTAGGTCAATTTGATTATCAGCAGATTAACGTTATATGCCAAATTTATGATCTCACAGCAGCGCTTACAACTTGGAAGGAAATGTGCAAATATAATTCTAGCCCGTAAAATGATTAACCCAATTTCCGTGGAGGAGTTATGCGCGAAACTTATAAAAACTCTTTCCAGATATATATGGAACGTGAGTTTTTGAAATATTTATTCACCAGTTTAGTTTTCGGACACACGAAAAATTTAATTGAAGTTTAATACAATTTCCAAATAGAAAACTGTGACAATGATTATAGTCTTTAAAACCAATGAGAAACCAAGGAACTGATTATCTTATTGCAGAAATCAAAATCGAAAAATAATATTTTTTGCCATGGACGCTTCATTTGTTAGTAGACAGTTGTGGCTAAGCCTAATAAGATTCACTTTGCCTGTCTAGTGTCTATACGCATCGCGGTAGGTAGGCGGTCACGACATGACCTGATGCAACTGTACCGATCTCACGTCATTTTGTAACTCATCAGCCTGTAGGTAGTCCAGTAATTTATGTTCGGGTGGCCATGATGATCCAACAAAAAGTACTAGGTATCAACTTGTTAAACATGTTTCATATCGACTCTCTGATTTTAATATAACGAGGAGTTTCCGATTCTAATTTGGGAAGAATGGTAATTGGTGCTTTGATGCACTATTTCAATCTGTGCTATATGAATTCTACCGTCTTGAATAATGAAGTGAGTACGAATGTCAACCTTAAAAAAATCATGTCTAAGATTCTGATTCCATTTATTGTAGGCCAGTCTGGATAGTTAGATAATTGTTTGCTCCATAAAGAAGCTTTATAAGCCGAGCCGAAAATAATTAAGTTATAAGATAAGCAAGTAAGCAATCATTTAATTCCACATAGAAATATGCTAGAAAAGATAATAGGTAATTTCAAAATAAGTATAGTTATATTCGAATGACGAACGGATAGTACCTGCAGTTAAATGAACATTTTGCTTTTATGTACCTACGACTTGATAATATACTCGTAGTTATCAAAGTGTCAATCATAAACCAAAGTGGAACCAACTTTTACTCGGAATAATGTTAAATCATGAAACTTTTACGAGTAATAATAATGATACTATTTATAAGCATGCTATACAATATTTTGCAAACGATACTCATGGCTTCAGTCATTCTCATATTAAAATCAGAAATGTTTAAAGCTTGTTGAATTGAGGCAGTTAGTGTTGAAGTAAGCAAGTTGAGGTATAAGCATATTCATTATGACTTGGTTAATATTACCGAAAGTTCTCAAGTCATCTTCACTAACCAGATAAGTTTGTTTCAACAAAAAAAGGCTTGTCTCATTTTCACTGACTATTGTGGTTACTCGGCAAATGAATTATTGTCGGCAATAGTATAGCAAGGTTAAATCGCGGTTTGTACAGCATATTGAGTTACTTTGTGAACGTTATGATTGTGCGTATTAGCGGGTAAGTGCGTTGAAGTTTACAGACAAGCTTTTGTTTGACACAATTCCAAAAAATTCCCTTAGTGTGCCATGCTAGTATAACGAGTGCAGAAGTCAGACAAGCTGTAGATATATTTTCTTGGATTTGTAGGTTTATAGTATAAGTGATTTTGATACAGCATCTATTTCTAATTATATGGATCATAAACTGAAATTCAATTTAAATCTATTGGAAATAATAATAGGGCTTATGCATTTGTCAATCTGTAAATACTACTACTGCAATGGATAGGGAAATAATCTTTGGGAAAGAAGCAGTGACGGAAATCCAATTTCAGGTAATCACTAATTTTGTAATAAGAATTTGATATTCTTTTTAGGTTCTCCTATGAACCCCGTATAGGCTCTTGCTTCCCTTAATGAGTTACTGTACCATATTGACCACTTTCATAAACAATTATCTCATAATATCCCGACAATTCGTATCTGAAATGTCGATTGTTAAGACGGTATTCACATTTTGAGTGATTATTTCGGACAGGACAGGTATTACATATTTACAACTACAAATTCCAAATATGATCATAGAAACAATAATACGTTGGTACACGTATACGTTAATGTTTTATATTTATTTTTAAGTGACCACTTTTTGTGGTCAGAGTTTTTATTAGGTACATAATTTAACTCAATTAGTGTGGTATAAATAAAAAATGTAATTGTTTTTATAACTTGGCTACTGAGTTCGTAATTTTTGTTTTACACTATTATAATGTGATTCTTGCTATTCTACAACTCTGAAGTTGACTATCAAACTATGTATTGAGGTCCGCTTTTTATGATTATTTCGGATTAATTGTTAGAGATTTTATAGTATTGGCTTATTAAATGTTAAGCATGGCAATTTGAACATGAGCTTTTTATAGATATCTTAATATATATCCCTCACTTTAGTATCTTCTTTCTGTTTAGTTTTTTGTCACAATTAATTGCTTCTCATATAATAGGATGTGGTATATTACTTCATAGCTACTTTGATTTACATACCTTGGTTGGAAGATTTTACTTCATTTTTTATCTCAATTCTATAATAACCTTAAGTAGATTATATTTATTATTTGTCACAAATGTGCTGGAACTGTTTATTATTTCGATTTATCAGTTCAATGGAGTTTCAGATTCTGTTGTGGGTTATACAAAATCAACGTAATTACCTATATTTGTATAAACAATCTCATTTATGTTATTTGCTAATGTTTGCTTCTAATAGTAACACAAAATGGACAATGGTTATAAAACTTTAAAAACTTTTATGTATTATCTACTAAACCTCAATGGATTATATAATTAATTTTACTATTCCACCAATGTTGTTGAATAAAAAATGTTTTTAGCTTATTAATTTCAAGTGATTAGCAATGATCACTCACCATCATCGGAGATACCGGCAGCCTCATCACGAGCATTCTGTTCCAAGGATTTCAGGATAGCCTCTGGGATCGGTGGGGGAGTGGGCAGATGTGCACCCTGGGGCTGGTAACCATTCTCATCAGCAGTGTAAGTGATGCTGTAGTCCTGGCCATCATCACCCTTGTACGCGAAGCTACCTTGCGATTGTACTCCATTAGTAGCAACGCCGGTTGCGTCAGCTCTGATACCGTTTGAGGTTTCAAAGTCATACGAGAATCCTTCAGCTGTTACGTCACTGTTGGATCTCAGGATCTGAGCGTTGGCGTCTGCAGAGTTCGACCGACCGCTGCTGTGTTGTTGATTATTATATTGCTGTGGGGCAGCATTGTACGCGTTTCCGGCGTGTTGGGTTCCGAAACCACCGCCAAAACCAGAAGCAGCATTTTGGCCGAAACTGGATGCACCACCTCCGAAGCCACCGGCGGATTTGAAACCAGCCCCACCAGACGCAGCTCCAAAACCTGCACCACCGCCGAAGCCAGCGCCAGCATTTCCTCTAGGAGGCAGGTATTTGTTGTCGAGGCGGTCTGCAGCGCAGAGGCCGATGATCGCGGCTACTACCAACTGTAAAATAATGCATTCAAGTTGATAAGAGACGTCTCAACATCTTAATAGCCTGCTTTGTTTCGACAGCCTACCTCAGATGTCTTAACCTTCCGTCACAAAGAAGAAGAATAATTTCTGATAATATTGATTTCACTTGGTTTGTTAATGAAACAGTCTAATGTGAAATAATTTATATAATAATTCCGAGCAATTTTATCAAAAGTAAGAATCTTCAGATAATCAATGAAGATGGCTTCACAACGATGATACCAGCAAGTTAAGTGTAGATGTTGTTGACGATTGAATGTGACATAGATAAATCGCTAGCCATCAATTTGATTGAATCAGTTGGAGAACAAAGAGTAATTATACAAACATTAATCTCTTCAGATTTAATGATACCCTAAGCTTTTGACTTCAAGTTTGTGAAACAAATATTTTATTTTGAACGTTGAACTTTTAATAGATTTAGAGCAAAAAAATGCATCATTTAAATTGATATCTAGCACATTGCAAATTAAAATCAACTAAAATTTTCAACATTTTTGATTAGAATTCCTGAATATTATAACTATTTCATAATTGTTTTGTAATTAAAATCTTGATTTACTACGTCACTTTAGAAACAACGGGACAAATTGATTTATGTAAATTCCGGGAAAATTTCCATAGGAAATATTATAATAATTTAAATACATCATCCACTGAACGCAATAATATCCTTGATAACTTTCGATTAATTACGAAATATAGAGCAATCCAAATAAGTTCACTTAATGTCGATCAATAAAATTATAGACTCCAAAGGGCTCCAAAACCCTTACTCACCAATTTCATTTTTAAATAAATTCTATAAGTATTCTGGACGTAGTGAATCGGGTAAGTAACCGCGGGGTACTGTGATGAGAGCAGACGAGTCGTGTGTTATATACCATCGAAGAACCTTAGAACGGTTTTTGCCTTACTGAAATTGGTATCACGGTCACATTGCAATGTGGTGTATCACTTGGACCATCGATTGGAAGGTTGCTCTTCCTTGATTCGAAACATTTCGAAAACATCCTGATTGATTTCGTTTGTTTTGAAAGCGATTAACTTTAAGTACCTTCTGTATTATTACTGTTGTAACGATTACTTGAAATTTTCAAACGATTTGAAAAGCTTTATGTGCGTAAATGTAACCAAATTAAGTATGTTATATGGGGTTTATATAAATGAAAAATAAACATTGAAAACATGTCCCTGATAAAAAAAATAAGTAACCGTCTGTCGCCTATTTCAGTTTTTAGTAAACAAATTGTATTATTTTAACCTAGACCATTTTTTCTCCTGGAACATGTATTCTACTTATGACGTCAACGTATGTTCCAGGGCTCTTCGTTTTTTTATATCTCTTTTAGTATTTTATTGTTAATATCTTTCATTATGTCCAATACATACATTAAAAACATTTAAGATATACACAAAAAGTATTGAATTAGAAAGAAAATAATTTAAAAAGAAAATTGTGTATAAAAATATAACACAATTAAAATTTTAACTTTAGTAGTCACCGTGTGTCAGAGAACTTCGCTGCGCAGTAACTTTTGTATAGTCTGTTGACGTTTTAATAATGGTATCCAACAGTTTGCAATAAAATAGCCAGTCTTTCTTTGATTAATTAATAAATAAATATTTTTACTTTCAGATCACAGTGCGTAATGATCTATACCCTACCAGGGGTAAGTGATTTGGACGAAGTGAACTAGGTTTCGGGTGTTGGTGCAAATCCCAAATAACCCAACTAATATTATAAATGGGAAATTTTATGTGTGTGTATGTACATATGTTTGTTATATCTTCACGCCTAAACGACTGGACGGATTTGAATAAAATTTGGTTTATAGACAGATTAGGGCCTGGGTTTACATATAGGCTACTTTTTTGCTGAACCGATATTGATAAAATGTTCCGCGAGAACGAAGTAGCAACAGCTAGTATCATCTATATAAGTGGAGTCTCAAAGATACATACACATACATACACTTCACTTCACTTAACATCAGGTGTGATTGAGGTCACGTACCAACCCGTTGTGCATAAAAAAAATACAAAACTTTTTACATATTATGGATGAATTTTCCCCGACGGAATAAAAGAACTAGATGCTTTTTTGTGTGGACTGAATCTAGAGCTTATAAATTAATGTATATCATATCCATATGGACCTATTGGCCGAACGATAAAAATAGTTAAACTTTCAAATCAGTGTTTTTATACCGATTGCAGATTAAACAGTAGATTACTTTCCACGAAGTGAGATTGTAATCAATTGCGTGTCTTAGTCCTTCATGAAAATTTCACACAGAAGAATTCCTCCATTTTCAATTTTAGGTACTATTGATAATATTAAAAAATACAATCGTTGATTATCTTCTTACAGCACTGCATATTAGTTGTATACTGTATATTATATTAGTACTGTAT
The DNA here is from genome assembly GCA_949316235.1 of Oegoconia quadripuncta. Lineage (NCBI taxonomy): Eukaryota > Metazoa > Arthropoda > Insecta > Lepidoptera > Autostichidae > Oegoconia > Oegoconia quadripuncta. The sequence continues at coordinate 3,110,131 of OX438757.1, read as the reverse complement.
GTTACAGTTCACCATCAGCGGAAGCAGCCTTACACGTGCCTACTATTGGAGCGCAGTCTCCTCTCATTAGCATAAGGTACGGGCCATACTCCACCACGCAGGCCAGATCGGATGGTTGTTTTAACACAGACTAGTGGTCACTTGACAGAGTTTTAAGGCCGTAGGACACCGACTTCGTTCAACGACTGCCTTTAATTTCGGACAGTTCGGACACTTACACCAATCATTTTAGTCACAAACTAAGCAAAGCTACATGGATACTAGATAACGGATAAACATAATGTTCATCACGCAAACATTTACCCGTCGCGGGATTCGAACCCGCAACCGTTGGTTTCGCTGACAGGGTCAGTATCCACTACACCAATCGGTCGTCAATTAATAACAATATAATATTATATAGCAAATGTTAATTAATAACAATATAAGGTTAAACACCACAAAGCATATTGTGCAATTCCCGGGCACCATATTGCATTGACGCTCCAGGTATCAAGACGAATCTAACAACACCGTGCACTTCGAAATCGATCAAGCCGTTTAGGCAGGAGGTAATATATAAAGAAATCTACCTACTTACAGACATTCATACATATAGTCGAATATACATAAATAAAATGTCGCTAGTGGTCATGCACCTATCCAAGGAGTGACCGCGCCAGAATTACCTTAGTAGCTAAGAAAATCGAAAATTAATACCGAACTTTCTCAGCTTACATAAAATTGAAAATTTAGAAAAAGCAGAAGAAAACAGGCGATTATATAATCCAGATAAACCAAACGGAACGTGTGTGTAGTGCGTGCTTCGAATTCGAGTACGATTTTTTTTAAATTACAGATAAACTACGTGACAGGTTATTATTATTAATATTGAATCCTTTATGGCACACAAAATAAAATATATAAAACATTTAACATAAATGATAAAGTCTACAAAGGCAGTCTTATCGCTGATAGCGATTTCTTGCAGACAACCTCAGTTAAAGAAGCTATTTAACAGGTAGTTGGATAGTATGGAAGACCGCGACTTCCGGTTGAGAAACTCATGGATGGGTCCAAGTATTTGTTGTCAAGTGTTAAGAAATGAGTTTAAAAAAATGAAATGAAGTGCAAAGTAAAAGGTGAATGAGTTTAAATATCAGCAGGTACATAGACTATACATAGATAATATATAGGTATAGTAGAATACATGCAAAGATAAAAAAGTACAATAATAAAATACACATAAATATATAAATATAACATCTTCGTCATGTTTTATTAAAATCAGTTAAGCCATTTCGATATCTTTCGATTGTATTCTAAATTTCGTTTTAATATTTTTTTTTATTTTAAAAATTAAAAGAAATTGAAAACCATAGAAAGACTATATGGTATCACATACTGTGTTGAACGCTAAATGTCTTCGAAACGGCTGAATTGATTTTCATCAAACACAGCTAAGAACCTGCCCTCTTTATAGTCTTTCAGATCGGACCAATCATTATTGAAATACGTGGGGACAAAAACTTGACCACAACGTAACCCCATAACACCCGTTGTTTTTCGTAGGGGGTAAAAAATAAATTGTATGTCCAGCTGTCGGCCATAGTCAGATAGTTAAATGTATGTAATGTCGGGCTATAAAGGTTTATCCATTTTAGACTGTACATAGGTAGCGATGACACAATACCGACTAATAAGTTAAAGTTATTCATTTAGAAAATGCCACATGGGAAGTTATAATTTCATCTTGGCGAGAACTTCTTTAATATTTTAGCTGTCGCGCCACAGACATATCAATAGTAGCAGACCGAATAAAAGAATTATATAGCGTAGCCTGTTTCCATACAAATGTATTAGTTACGTTTATGATGTGCGAGGATCTAGAAATGGGTTCTAATTGTTTGGCTTATATTAGATTACGAATTTATTAATGCTTAAACTACTAACTTTTGTTCGGAAATAAACTACGAATAATAATTGTAAAGAAAAGTAACTTTTTTATAATTACCGGTTTGATTTTGGTTCCATTTAGGCAAATAAGCAGCAATTACGACGAGGCACTCACTCTTACATATAACAAACTTGCACGCAATTGGTCGCGACAAGCCGCCATGAAAAAATTTTACGTTCCATCGCCAAAAATTTTCCATTTAGTGCCTTTGCATTCGATCGCTAAATGTACTACCTAAGCGCAATAGAAGTAAATGACGGTAACTCGATACGTCTATCCATTATTATCCCCTTATCCTTATTTCTAGGTAGCTAGCAATCGATCACAAAAAAATTTAAGTGATACGACGGCTGGCAGGCCGACTCGATGGTCACATCTTACTGGCACGCGCACTGTCCCTATTTTACGCCTTGCCCACCGAGGGTCGTATTCCGTGGAACCATTTTTTGGAACGCCAAAAAATGGTTCCACGGAATACGACCCTCGGTGAACCTCCTTCGTTGGTTGTTGGATTCGAAGCATAACTAACGAGTTATGCTTCGAATCCAACAATATTTACCAATATATATAACTTGCATGGGATACTCCTCGACTTTAGCAAAATCATATTAATAGCTGGGTCTGCTACTATTTGTAAGTCTATGTCATACGCAATTTCATCTTGATAACATGCAAATGCGAGATAATGAGAGTCATTAAAAGAGGAATGCTAGGTTAGTTTCATAATAGATATATGAGGGTTTTTTTTTTATATGAGAGGGCGGCAAACGAGCATGCGGGTCACCTGATGGAAAGCAATCACCGCCGCCCATGGACACTCGCAACACCAAAAGGGTCACAGATGCGTTGCCGGCCTTTGAGGAAGGTGTCCACCCCAGAATAAGTAGGGCAGCCTGAGCGATGAGGGATTCTCCAGCACTAATAGTGCTGGTACCCTCCTGGGGTACTAACTCTTTAAATACCGCTACCATTCTGGAGAGAGACTGGAAGGTGGGCCTCCGGCGCCCTCGCTCACCGGACGAAGCGCAGTGGCAAAATGCCACTACTCAGACGTCGGTCTTCTGCGAGAGGGTGGTACTTCCCCGGTCGAGCTGGCCCATTCATGCTGCAAGCTAATAGCTTACAGCGTGGCTCTACACACTACACTACCACTACTTGTAATGCTTGGCACAGAGCCCGGATCTACAGTCTCGTGACTCCTTTAACAGGTGACGGCGTCCGTCAACACATCAGGTTAATAGAACATGCAAGCGCTCTACCCAAAATCTTCGAATAGTTGTTAGCGACTGCTTCAAGAAGGAGGGTAATGTTTTTCGGGTGTATATTATGTAGATTTATATGTATATAAGGTCTAACAAAATTAACCCGACAAACTTTGCAGAGTGTACGTATAGGATGTACCTATTACGAAAATAATAAAAAATAAAACATTCAAGTTAACAGATTTTATTCGAAAAAATAAAATTTAGAAATGGAAATTTTGTGAGTTGGACATTAATGGCCGCGCGCTCTAAGGACTTTGCCACAACACACAAACAAGTGCCGCTGTATCTTTGAAGACGTCGCGGCGACGAAATGCAACCACTCGCCGCCGGCGGCGCTTGCCCCGGCGCCGCCGCGACTTGCTGTGGTTGGTTGCGCCCTGTGCTTCGCCACCCCCTTTGGTGTCTTCCATATCAATGGAACGTTGCCTGTTTTTTCTCATTGCTAAAACAAGGTACAATCGAAATAAAGTTTTCATTTGCACTTACATTTAATTTTTTTACTTGGAAACAAAATTTTTAAGGCTTGTTTTTTTAATGAATATATTATTTTATTGTTATGTACGTGCAATTGCCAAAGTCTGTCGAGTTAATTTTGTTAGACCACATATACATAAAATTACGCCTTAGGGGTAGGCGGAGGCCACATAATTTCACTTGCTAGGATCCTGACACACCTCTTTTGCTTCATTCACTCTCATAAGGTTGTTCATAATATGTGCTCGTCGGTTTAGGATACTCTTGCCTGACAGACAAAAAATTATATGTTTGATTGTAAACGCTTTATTGTCCAAAGTATTTCAGTCCAAAGTAATAGTATACACATTTATTCCGAAAAATGTATATAGGCGGGCTTACCCCATGAGGGATTTCTTCCATTCAACTCTAAATTGTATGAGACTTAGGGCGTACATATTGCCTAACTCTTATTTATATAGGTAATAACATTATACAGGGTGAAATTGAATTAGTCTAATTTCCATTAACTGGTGACTCCACTCCTCATATTTGCCCCAAGGAACCCTAGTCGAATTCGGTCAAAAAATTACCCATACAAAGTAAACCATTCTGAAACCACTTTTAGTATGGAAGTCCAACAATTTCGGCTTAATTTTACATAAATAACTAAAAAATATAAATTGAAATTCTTATAAATATAACTTTCGAACAGCCCCAATTTTTTTATATCAGCACAATATTATTGTATATTGTCAGTCTGTGTGGAGAGGAACTGTCTCCTGACATACAGGTCTCACCTAGGTCAGGAGCCAGAACTGCATTGATATGTAATATTTTCTGCATAATAAATATATTTTGTTTAAATAAACAACACGAAATTATACAAAATACTAATTATTGTTATTAGGTCCTTACCTATGAAAATGGCGTTTTGTATGAAAGTTTCTCCATACAAACATTTTTGAAATTTTTTTGGGAACGGCAAATCCTAATTTTGCTAAACTTTGTGTGTATTATCGGATAACATTACGTTAAGTATCGGTATGCGAATGTAAGGAATAATATGGGAAGGTCATGAAAAGAGCTGTCTTCAAGTTTTTTTTATTATGTGATTTAGCTCAGACATTAAAAAATATTTCACGTGAAACCTTCAAAATATTTTCTATTTTCCAAATAAAAAACAAATTTGGAAATAGCTATAGAATCGTAGGAGTTGGTACATTATGATTAACGAAGAAAAATATCTCCAATTTCGTAGGTAACGACCTATGAGAATAAAGAAATTAGGTAAACTAAATTAGACAGTAATAGTACATTGTAAATATTTTGACGACCTGTTTGGTGTAGTGGTTAGCAACTCTGACCAGTATACCAAAAGGTTTCGGGTTCGAATCCTGCTAGGGGCATATCTTTATGTGATGAATGCGGACATGTGTACCCGAGTTATGGAAGTTTTCATGTATAATAATTATTTATTTACAAAAAAAATGTATTTATGCAGTATATCAACCATCTGGTATCCACAACACAAGCTTATAGTTGCTTACTGTGGAACTAGATGGCGTTGTGTGTATGTCTAAGGATATTTATTAATATTTATTATTTATTTATTAATTATATGTTATTAGTACAAGTATTACGTACATGTTGCAGTTACTATAAGTAAATAGATGCACGAAAACTTAACCCTCTCCTAAGTCGGGATATTAGTAACTTATCTATCAAACATGACGCCTACCACACATTACAACAAAGCTAGAAATAGCAGACACAATAACAATGATATGTTGTGATGTCTATCAACATTTGGTTATCGATAAATCTACAGGTCAACAATGTCAAACTCCTCACCACGTGATGAAATCATTACGATTGTTATTACTGTTTGCGACATACGTATGTATAATATGTACTTTCTCAGTGATAAATAAACATGTTATTAACATTGGTGTAGTGTAGTGTAGTGACGACCGATTGGTGTAGTGGATAGTGACCCTATCAGCCAAACAACGGTTGCGGGTTCGAATCCCGCGAGGGGTAAATGTTTGTGTGATGAATACGAACATTTATTCCCGAGTCTTGGATGTTCATATAAATATTTATGTATGTTTATCCGTTATCTAGTATCCATAGCACAAGCTTTGCTTAGTTTGGGATTAGATGATTGGTGTAAGTGTCCGAAATGTTATTATTATTATTTTATGTAACATTAGCTTTCGCCCGCGGCTTCGCCTGCGTGGAATAACTTTATCGCGGATAAGTTTAATTTGTTTATTCCGCGGAAACTGCTCTATTATATCGGGATAAAAATTATCCTATGTCTTAATTCAGGGTATTTTCGACCTGTATATAGTTCAGTGTTTCGCCGTGATTGAGCAACAAACAAAAGAATAAACAAACATCCAAACATTCGCATTTATAAAATTAGAAGTTAGATTTAGTATTGACCCCCTGTCGTGGATATGCTTGTGTGGTTCAGAGAATTAGTTCAATAATTTATTCTAGCGAATCCTCCACAAAACTGTATTTGTACCGCATTAAGAAAGAAAATAAATACATTTAAACGCTTTCTTAATAAAAGGTTGATAAACTTCAGATTGCTCTCAAACTTTAGTTCTGTTCCAGTTCTATCGTCCTTTTGAAAGTTAGGGCTAGGTAATACATAGATCACATTTGTGGGAGGGCTGATGCTTGAAAAGGCTGGGGAGCCATGAGGCTAGTGTATGATGGTTGAGGAGGAAAATACATAAGGTATTGTCATCGATATATAAATCGCCTGTTTTAAAAGCTCTTCTATACTATTTTACTTATTTTTCCTAGCGGTTTATATACACGGCAATTTAATATTATTATACTGAAGCAATTTTTATAGATAGTCCAGTAAGGATACATTTTTAACTTCCTATAATTTCAGCGGCCGTGATTTTTTGTACATGAATATTTTATCTGTCAGTGACAGAATATAAAATGTTTTCTAACGAATCGGTAGCTTGCTTTAGATATGGCATAGGTTAAATGACTATATGATTAAAATTACCACTGTGAATTTAATTGCGTCGGAGAACACACACACACACACACACACACACACACACACACACACACACACACACACACACACACACACACACACACACACACACACACACACACACACACACATCCTGAAATTGTCAAAACTACCTGGTTAAAACTTTTTAATTTTTCTAGTTAAGATTATTTCTAATCCTTTCCGTTAAATGTAACTGACTCATTGTGCCTTACTTATGTCATTTTCTCGCTGTCTGACTGTACGTCCGGGAAGTACATCTGGGGTACTGGTGTCCTAAAGCACAGGCTACCGCCTATTTTAGGCATCAGTCTTCACACGTACTCACCTGACTTAAGAAACACTTTTATCCTGTACATTTCTCTAAGCGTGAGTTTGTGAAGAACAAATAAAGATACATTTATTATTATTATATTATTATTATTAATATACGAGTACTTAGGACTCCTGTAACTATTTAAAAAAAAAATCGATCAATAACTTCTTTATATTTATGCCGGATGCTGAATATCACAACTCGATAATTTTTTTTTTTTTTAAATATAAAATCTGTGGTCTGTACCTACCACTAAGCGAAACAGGCGTGACTTTACGTATGTACCTACCACTAAGCGAAACAGGCGTGACTTTGTGTATGTACCTACCACTAAGCGAAACAGGCGTGACTTTACGTATGTACCTACCACTAAGCGAAACAGGCGTGACTTTACGTATGTACGACTGTAAATTTTTTCGAAAATTGTTTTCGGAGATCTCAGCATGTCCTACAACGTAATGAAGTTCACTGTGGTGACTTTAATTTAATATTGTATTTTTTATTACTAAATACCTATACTACAACTAAAGCAAGCTACAAAATTGTTGGAAAACATTGTCATTATTATTACTGATGGGTACTCTTTACAATTTATTTTTATTTTATTTAATTCATGTGACAAATTTCGTAAAATTTAATATATTCTAATAATTTAATATAGGTATTGATAATGAAAATAGATACATATCTATTCAATTTAATAAATATTGAATTGATAATAATAGAATAAAATACATTTATTCGTCGACCATGACACAATAAAAAGTGGGTTCGAATCCCGCTAGGGGCATATGTTTGTGTGATGAATACGGACATTTGTAGCCGAGTTATGGATGTTTTCATTTATAATAAGTATTTAATTACAAAAAAAAATGTATTTATGTAGTATATCAATTATCTGGTATCCACAACACAAGCCTATAGTTGCTTACTGTGGAACTAGATGGCGCTGTGTGTATGTCTAAGGATATTTTATTTATTTATTTATTTATTTATTTATTTATTTATTAATGAAGCCTCGGTCTCTCTCTATTGCTACACCCTAAGGGGTACACATGTGATACTAATATTAGATGACTAAATGTATGGCGATATCAAAGCTCTAATAAAAATAGGAGAGTAAACTCATTCCGAATGTAAAATTCATCAATAATCTACGCTGTATATGTGCATATAAATAGATAAATGAAATAAGATCACACACATACACACACCCACTTACACAAACACACCCATCCACACAAACACACATTCATCCATTCCCATGGGCACATTTTCTTTTATTCTTTCTTTTATTTTTTCTTTTATTTTTATTTACTGATAAAAAATGTAATATGGAAGAGCGGGTCTACTAACACAAGTAATCTTTACTTACAAGTAGTCCCAACACTGGATATTGTAAAAATATTATCTAGTAAATATGTGTATTTGTTGTTTTTTTTTTGTTTAGATACGTAAACCTAAGACCATAAAAAACCCATGGGAAAGCAAGAAATTGATTGATTGAAAAAAAAAAAACAGGAATTTTTAACATATACGAAGTTACACCACAAAAATTGCATTATTTTTACTATACTAAGATCCTACCTTACTCAATACAATATGTACACATAGCACACAAGCATGATCATAGTTAAATTACGCACCTGTCTTTTTGACAACTACATAACAGGCTTATGATTTTATGAACATCATAATAAGTAGTTCTTTTGGTTTGAGATAATGATATCCATCACAATGACAGGTCAAATAATTAAGACATTAACTCTAATCAGGTGAAGAAACCATTGTTGCGATTTTTATTGCCTGTCTATTATTAAGTTATTGTGATGTTAAGTTGCACAGGCTTTTAGAAAAATATGTTCAATACACACAGTCGAATGTTTTAGCGAACAAGATGCAAGTTAAAGAATACAATTTCCAAAGGGAATGAAAATTCTGTTTGTGTTTAGAAATAAATAAATAGTCATACGAGTATATCAAAGAGAGAAGTTTGTTGGTAATAATTTATGGAGGAATTGATACCTCAGATAGATTTTAACCGCCTCCGTGGCTCAATGTAAACAACATTGGGTTTACGTTTCGGAGGTCGCGGGTTCGATCCCCAGCGGGGTACATATTTAGTACTCGCTTTGGTTGGTGGTAGGGCATATTAAATGTCCGCCTGGCTAGCTACCACCAACTTATCTAAATCTGCAGCCAAACAGCAATGTTAATAGCATTGTTGTGTTCCGGTTGTCAGAGATAAGATAGCCAGTCCCCCAAATAAGATGGAGTTTCCGGGTCAGTACGCTACCACCTTCGACCTCATCTTCTCTTAACATCAGGTGTGATGATGGAATTTAAATATAAACTAGAATAAATGTAACAAATTGGGACCGTGTGGCAATGTACCCAGAACGCTCATCTTCACTTAACATCAGGTGTGATTGAGGTCAAGTGCTAACCCGTTGTGGATAAAAAAAAGGTAAAGGTGTTAATTTTTAACTGATTTCCAAAAGACGAACGACGACTGTTACTTCTTTTATTTTTAACTAAATTTTACTTTTACGGACTTTCATTTTTATTTACGAAGGTGTTACTGGTAACGGTGTGAGGACCAACGACATTGCGTATCAATCTCCCCGCTTGTGATTTTGGTTCTGCTAAAATTCTATGAATAGATAATGCCAATGTTCAAAAGATTGATTTGCCATTCACTCACAAGAGTCCCTCTCCCTTTGCACTACTTGCTTTTCTTTTACCGCCGTCACCATAATCACATACGATTTTAATGATAACTTCTCGTACACAACTGTGATTAGTAATATTTTTGCTACAGAAAAATTAAATTGTTAAAATCGGTATATTACTGCCCGAATTTTTGACTAATTTGTAAAATACCGGTTTCAAAATGCATGGTGTCGTTAGATTAGTCTTGATACCCGGAGTGTCATAGGATACATTTTATGGTAAAAAATCCAAAATGGCGTCCGCAAAATACAAAATATGCTGTCGGGTTTTATTTCCTTATTTCTTTATTGCACAAGAAATACAAACAGATTACATTTAGAAAATGTGTACAAAGGTGAGCTTATCTCTAAAGAGATCTCTTCCATGCAACCATACTGGCATACTGGAGGTTAGAAACTTTACACGCAGTTAATAATAGATACTTATGAAACAAATATTGCAATGTTTTTTTTTTTGTTTTTAAATACTTAATCGGTTATCTCTATTTTGTTTGTGTGCAATTATAATATTTTTTACGCATTTATGTTATACATACAACAGCTTAATTTGTTCGATAAAATATTCGCGCGTGTGTCACGCACTCGCCCGTGAGAATGGACGATTTGGAAATCTTCTTTGCATCCGGCGAATTCAAATGGCCTGTGAGTAGCATCGCCAGTAAAAAGATTATTATAATTTATTTATTTTACAATTGATTACGCGCTTGAAATAATTTCAAAATGGTTGCGTGGCATTTTATGTTTCATTGGAGTTACGTGAAATTAATACCCTAATTTAATTTACATTAGCGAATTTTTAGGGTGCCGTATCCAAAATAATAAAACAGAAAACTTGCGGAACCTCTAGACATTTAATAGATAATTTTTCAGCATAGTTGCAGGATAAAAAGGTAAAATTATGGTTTCAACATCATCATATCGACCACATGACGTCCACTCCGAACGAAATCTTTTCTAAAATCCGGTAAAGGTAAAACTTTATTTACCAGTGTTTTCCAAAGCGGTTACAAGCCCTATTATGTTTAGTTCCTCAGGCATTTTCAGTTTTACAATTTCTTGAAGAGTATAATATTTACATTAGTACATTTTTGAAAATCCAATAGGTATAATGTCAAAAAAAATATAGCATCATTTAGGAAAAATAGTGATAAATATGATGTCAATACAAGAAATAAAGATAATCTTGCAGGTCACGTAAGTCGCCTCCGCAAAGTCAGTAATTCATTCAAAGGGCTATGTATACGCTTTTTTAATAAGGTTCCCATTGATATAGAAAATCTTCCTTTGAATAAATTTAAAGATATTATAAAACAGAAAGTTATTTTTTTTTTTATGCATAACGGGTTGGTACTTGACCTCAATCACACCTGATGTTAAGTGAAGATGAGGTCGAAGATGGAAGCGTACTGACCCGGAAACCCCAACACATTTGGGGGACTGGCTATCTTATCTCTGACAACCGAAACACGACAATGCTGCTTGGCGGCAGATTTAGATAAGATGGTGGTAGCTAGCCAGGCGGACATTTAAAATGCCCTACCACCAACCAAACCGAGTACTTAAACATGTACCCCGCTGGGGATCGAATCCGCGACCTCCGAATCGTAAACCCAATGTTGTTTACATTGAGCCGCGGAGGCGGTTAAAATTTAGAAAGCATATTATAAAATATCAGATTATTTAGATGATAAACATTCATGGACATAACCAGCCCGTTCGCATAACCAGGCTATTTCACAATTAATAATAACATATTATAATATAAAATAATAATTAATAATTTTGTAATATAAAAACCTTTTTTTTAAAAGAGCAACCTCTCGAGTTTCTTGCTTGTTCCTCAGGGGAAAATTGCCTATTGAACAAGCAGTAGCTTTAAAAATGTAACATTTGACTATTTTAAGTGTGCCCTGTGTATCTACAAAATTAAGTATTTTTATTTGATTTGATTTATAATAGCATGCATACTTACAATTCAAATATGTAGTTACCAACTTCAGATACCTAATACGGAACACTCATTGCAAGGGATCCTACTCGCAGTCAGCCGGTTCTTATAGTAATGGATGACCGCTTGGAGCCATCGAGTTATTTTTAGTAAGTTTGCTAACGATAATTTCTGAACATATATTTTATATGTGTTATCTAGTACTTCAGAAATTATCGTTTGTAAACATCGTAGGATATTCGTGCTAACATTACAATTTTCGGAGACTTACACAAATAATCTAGTCCCAAACTAAACAAAGCTTGTACATGAATACTGTGTTTATCCATTAATAAACACACATAAATATTTATATAAACATCCATGACTCAATTATTTACCCCTTGCGGGATTCGAACCCGCAACCGTTGGTTTCTCTGTTAGGTTCGCTGTCAGCTACACCAATCGGTCGTCTTGTAATCGGTAATGCACCTGAGTAGCATATTTAACCCTCGACGCAAAAAGGGTGGTGTTATAAGTTTGAGCGAGACTTTCGATCCCCAGCGGGGTACATGTTTAAGTAATCGGTTTGGTTGTTGGTAGGGCATTTTAAATGCCCGCCTGGCTAGTTACCACCATCTTATCTAAATCTGCCGCCAAACAGCAATGTTAATAGCATTGTTGTGTTCCGATTGTCAGAGATAAGATAGCCAGTCCTCCAAATGTGTTGGGGTTTCCGGGTCAGTACGCTTCCACCTTCGACCACATCTTCACTTAACATCAGGTGTGATTGAGGTCAAGTACCAACCCGTTATGCATAAAAAAAACATGATATCAGTTACACCGTAAAAATGAGGCCGAAATTCCAAGCGCGCAATCCCGGAACCCCCAACTCACTTAGGGGACTAGAAGCATCTAGCTGTCTTATCTCAAACAACAATGCTATTAGCATTGCTTTTTCGGAGGAACTTACGTGTTTCAACGGCTTTCGAAATGTTTAGAATATCTCGGATCACCCCATTTGGGATGTCGTGACGTTGTGAATGCATTTACATTAACTATATTTCGCTTTCGACTTCGCCCGCGTGCGATAAGTTTATTGTTTTAATGAGGGCAGACTTCAAAACTTATTATAAGCAATGCGACCTTTAGACCCATTACGTTATTCTCTTTATAGTTAAAGTTCAATTCCTCGGCCGGCCTGCAATCTGGGGAGCGAAGCGTTTTAACTTCCTCTTGAAGGAGACATGTAAGGAGAAAGCGTCTCCAAAAAACAAAAAAAAACTGTTATTCCTCTAAGGTATTAGATTAATTTTATTGGATACAGAAATAAATATACACAGTACAAAATAGTGATGATAGCTACTGTAGTTGGAAACTGTAGTGTAGGTATAAACGCCCATCTCCAAAGCTACAGCGTACCAACGAATGTATTGTTATACTTAGCATTATATAAAATAAATATTGTAACACAACAGAACTAATAAGTGTAACAAAACCACCGAAATGAAACAAAGATAGAAAAATTACAAAAAATTTCTTAAGTATCTACATAACTCACAATTGTTGTTTGTATGTATATATGTGCGTGCGTGTGCGTATGTGTGTGCGAGTGTGTGTTTGTATGTATGTGTATAATACCTACCTATATTTACTCATCTTCTATAGAAGATTTTCGGTTTCCTGATATGTCAGATTTTATTAGGTAACATGATTTACTTTTTGTTAAACACCGAATAAGGAAAAAAATAGGGCATATTAAGATAGATAGATAGATAGATCGTTTATTTGTATCTCCAGTCACACACATACCATAAGTTCCAAAGCAATTGGATAAACATATTTTATAACAATTCATAAAAGTAACATCAGGATACACTAGAGTATGTGTGTGCTACAGCCGTACAAATGGGTCATAGCTCAGTGTATATAATTGCTCAGAGAGCAAAACACTGATTGTCAGCTATTATCCACAATTTATTAAGTAAGAGTGAAATAGAAGGTATTGGCATATGCAGTATATTCTTTTTTTTTTCTTTTCAAAACCATCATGGAATAAAGCGTTGAGTCTTTTGAAGCCTATTCCACATAATTGCATCATTAAACTAAATAAATTAAAAAAACTTGGAGAAAATATGAATTCCAAATAAATTTCGCATGAAAGGAAACCCCGCCATGATGGTTTTGAAAAAAAAAAAAGAACTCTCTACAAATTAATTTATTAATTATGACACAAGATAGTGGAGCGTGTAGTCACCACGTTCGGGATATTAACCAGTATACACACACGCTTTCCGGCTCTTTTCAGCATGCTCTGCTGTTGAGTTTTCAGCTAGGTCCATGTTGATATGAGGTATCGCGCGCTGAAGTGTCCAGTAAACGCACCGATTATGAAACAAATTTTCGTTAGGGCGTTTGCGTATCATATCGAAGCAAAAATGCTGCCAAGTTGTGCGTTGCGTTTCGTTTAGTCGTACAACTTCATACAAGTCAATGCAAAACTAAAAATGCCGTCTCTTCTTCCCCGTACTTATGTACTAGGTAGTCGTAATTACATTGTCAACACTGGGAGACAATGAATAATTCCTGCTGCAAAACTAAACTTTATCTTCTACTTAATTATGAAATAAAGAGTTCTCTTATCTTTTTTTTTATGCGCAACGGGTTCGTACTTGACCTCAATCACACCTGATGTTAAGTGAAGATGAAGTCGAAGATGGAAGCGTACTGACCCGGAAACCCCAACACATTTGGGGGACTGGCTATCTTATCTCTGACAACCGGAACACAACAACGCTATTAACATTGCTGCTTGATTTAGATAAGATGGTGGTAGCTAGCCAGGCGGACATTTAAAATGCCCTACCACCAACCAAACCGAGTACTTAAACATGTACCCCGCTGGGGATCGAACCCGCGATCTCCTAATCGTACACCCAATGTTGTTTTCATTGAGCCACGGAGGCGGAGATATCTTTATTTCATAATTGCAGTTTGTATACTGCTTAAATTTTAATAAGATCAGGTAAGACAACACCCTGTAGTAACACCGTCTTGCGCGCGTATTAGAAGCGTCATAGTGTTTTTACGATAAATTCTCTCAGTCAATTTGTTCTATTTATAGCCAAGTCTCTTAAATTCATTCCAGTATGATGAATGATGGTGATCAATTAATTACTTATCTTTAATTATTTATGGTTAAGAATGTTTATTCTAGACTAAGGTCTCATAATGGGCTCATCTAGTTCAATAGCTCGATGTGAATAGGCATTGCGTCTGCAGCGATAGCTGTTTTACAATTCTCGACTAACACTATAAATAGAAGAAACGTGTGTCAACTCATAGTTGTAAAAAATGGTCAATAAGAAGATTAATGCTGTTCTGTGTAATAGTCCAAGTAGGACTTAGTTTCTTTTAATTTGAAAATTACATTAAAGCCTGCAGATTCTGGAGTGGAGACCGCCCTTAGCTAGATGGAGCAACGATCTACGTTGGGTGCTAACTGGGCATACGTGTGTCCAAATTCGTGTGTTCAGTTAATTATAATTATTATAAATTGTATACTTGCTGACCAGTGTCCGTGCGTCGTTTGGAGGCTCCACTGAAAACTAACGTTGTGGAACCCACATGCTGAGTTGGAGACCTTTTTGACTCCACCTTGCAACACCGACAATTAGATGGCAAATACAAAATTTACGTTTTGTATGTGTCCCGACTGTGTTATACTTGTACCTGATCGTTTGGGTCATGAGATGGATTTTATTTTATTGAATGAGTGAATAAAATGAATGAGATAGACGGAATGAAAAGCTGAAAATCGAGGCTGTGTGCGGCGCACCTTCTACGTACACTAATTAATAGCAATGCAATTTTGCACTGACAGCTAGATTTGTATTTTTTTTTTTTTTTTATTGCACGACGGGTTCGTACTTGACCTCAATCACACCTGATGTTAAGTGAAGATGAGGTCGAAGGTGGAAGCGTACTAACCCGGAAACCCCAACACATTTGGGGGACTGGCTATCTTATCTCTGACAACCGGAACACAACAATGCTATTAACATTGCTGCTTGGCGGCAGATTTAGATAAGATGGTGGTAGCTAGCCAGGCGGACATTTTAATATGCCCTACCACCAACCAAACCGAGTACTTAAACATGTACCCCGCTGGGGATCGAACCCGCGACCTCCGAATCGTAAACTCAGTGTTGTTTACATTGAGCCACGGAGGTATTGTATTGTATTAATCTCGACCTAATAGTAGATGAAGAAAATATGGCGCGTTTGCTTGGTTTCATATAACTTGACGCATTTACGTTGTCTAGATCTATATTATGTCTGTGATCACGACGATATAATTTATCCATGACTAAAATGACCTTGACACTTTTCACAGTTCTCACTGAACAAATAAAAGAACTGTCAAGTTCCGGTTCGAGAATGACTTTGGCATTAAGGACTTGTTTCACTCTTGTTCAAGTTTCGGCTAGCCAATCGAGAGCTAATTTGTGAGATATCTTTAAAAATAAATAAATATAAGTTCCACACTAAGGAACTATAGGCTTGTATTATGGATACCTACCAGATGTTGATAAACTACACAAATACATTTTTTTTGTAAATAAATACATAAATAAATGAAAAACATCCATAACTCGGGAACACATGTCTGTATTCATCATACAAACATATGCCCCTAGCGGGATTCGAACCCGCGACCTTTTGGTATAGCAGTCAGAATTTTTAACCACTTCAACAAACAGGTCGTCGTCGTTTATAAAATTTAAATCGGAAGTATGTACTACAGATAAAATTCAGTTATATCAGTCTTTCTTGTGTCTGACAGCAAAGGAAACTGCTTAATGCTTCCTAACCCAAAGGTTACCTGGAAGAGATCGCGTTTAGTGATAAGGCAGCCAAATTGTACTATCCCCTTTTTTATTTATCGTTGTGTTATGTTTCTTATTGTTGTACAATAAAAAATATTTTGTTTTGTTTTTTGTTTGTTTGAAACTGTTTAGTGTTTATCAAACAGAAACAGTAGCAGTCGCATGCTCCCATTTCTCCTTACAAGTTATCACATAATTCTTCACATTTCTTTTATTAGTTTCGTAGCTTGAATCTCTATTTATAATTGTTTTTCTACTTCTATAACGTAAATTCTTTGTTATGAAAACAATAACCAAATCGACTTCAGTAATGATCGTTCTCAATCTCCAGAATGCATCAACAGTCCATCTCCAAATATATACTGGATGAGGTTTTTACCGTAAGGAAAAAAAAAACTCATCGGTAGATGGGACTACCACTGCGGTGTGTCCTTTAAAACAAAAGAGACATTTTAAAATCAGATTACAACTAGGTAGATATTGCCGAACATAGGTACACGAAAAAGTACAGTTGAATTGATAACACTCTCCTTTTTGGAAGTTTTTAAAAAACCGTTTCAAATATCCCAAATAGGTACACTGAACGTTCATGACAGTGCACTAATTTCGATGCTTTACAACGTCAGTTATTTGGTATCCCGAACAGAAAATCTTTCCTGACGTAAGATATTAAAAAAACAAATTGGCCTCGAGCATATTGTTACGACAGCTGATTTGTATCATCCACATATTAGCCACTAGACATCCCCCGCTGAACATAGGCTTCACCATGGATTACCAGAGTAACCAGTTAGAAGTGGCCTGCATCCAGCGCCTTCAGCCGACTTCTATAAGACCAGTTTTGTGGGAGTTGAACAATTTGAACAATTTTTTTTTTCAGCTATATTTTAACCATATATTTATTGCATTACACATGTCATAGTTACAATACATAGGTAATTACTAACATACACATGTAAGGTACATGCATGGCAATATGGAGGAAAGGGATATGTATGTTAATAATGTCGTTTTAATTACCAATAGTTATAATTTTTATGAAGCTACATAACATAATGTATGTTGTAAGTTCAAAGAAAGTGCTCCAATTCCACAGTCGATCAACAATAAACAAAAAATAGCAAATTAAAACTACACCCCATCCTATTTAAGCGAATATAATAAGATGTCAATAATATTAATAATGTCATGCATAAATCCATTTTAGAATGTCAATTAAATTAATAATATCATGCGTATGTAACTTTTCTCTATGTTTTTTTTTTATATGAGAGTGCGGCAAACGAGCATGCGGGTCACCTGATGGAAAGCAATCACCGCCGCCCATGGACACCCGCAACACCAAAAGGGTCACAGATGCGTTGCCGGCCTTTGAGGAAGGTGTAGGCTCGTTTCTTGAAGATTCCAATGTCGTACTCGTTTGTGAATACCGCTGGCGGAAGTCCGTTCCACAGGATGGTCGTACGTGGTAAGAAGTTTCTTGAGAATGTGAGAATTCTATGTGTCTTGTTCTATAATGTCTCTATCTCTATGTGTCTATATTTTAACCACAATAATGTGTTTTGAAGCCACGTTAAATAGGTCGGATGTTGTCATTTGAAGGCAGTCGGTAAGCCAAGTTAGTGGCTTATGACTACTATAGTCTGACACAAATCCGTCCACCCGCACTAGGCCCGCGTAGTGTATTATGGCCCTTACCTTCTCTTAGTGAGAGGAGGCTGTGACCCAACCGTGGGGACATGCTGTTGAGGAATGTGTTTTTATTTTATTTTTATTTTATTTTATTTTATTTACATAGAATCAACAGCATTATTACAAATTCTTATTCAGAAAACTAATACCAAACTTATGCCAATTAAAGATTCTTACTATGTTACTGACAAAGGTTACTTTAACATTGAATGGGTATGTCTTAATTAAATTACAATGAAATTCGTACTAATACATTATTAATCATAATATTATTATAAATGTCAATGAAAACAAATCTAATCCTCAGTGATATATGAGTCGTTAGGTTAATATGTCTAAATATGAATGAAATATGTCTATGGAAGTTAAATAAGCCGAATGAAAATTTCAAAATTATAGATCTATAAATATGTACAAAATATGTGTGTTGTGAGTGTCTATGTGTGTAAGAGTTAGTGTGTGTGATAGTTAGTGTGTGATGGGATGGCGGTGGGTATTGCATGATGGAGTGTTGTACTCATGATACTTAAAATCTCCCTTTCAGCACAGTATCCCCTTTGCGACTAACCTTACATATTTGTTTACGATTGTTCGTGTATTGTTGAAATGTCAAGTTAACGGCATCACTAGACTCCTTGCCTTTTTCGTCAAAATGAAGATTTTATCACCGATGCCCTCGATTTTTTTTTGTTTATTTCATGCCAATAGCCTTGTTGATATGAGCAGATGTTTGGTGCGATAAAATATTTTCTAGGTACATTACTGCGTCAACGCTGGCCGTATGGTGGACTAGATAATCATTACAAGATATCTTAAAGGAAATTGCCTAACGGTCTTTTCGCTGATCGGCCTCGAGTATGGACATGGAAGAATTACCATAAATATTCAATTTTTTTTTTTTATGACAACCGGAACACAACAATGCTATTAACATTGCTGTTTGGCGGCAGATTTAGATAAAATGCCCT
The DNA here is from genome assembly GCA_949316235.1 of Oegoconia quadripuncta. Classification (NCBI taxonomy): domain Eukaryota; kingdom Metazoa; phylum Arthropoda; class Insecta; order Lepidoptera; family Autostichidae; genus Oegoconia; species Oegoconia quadripuncta. The sequence goes on along the minus strand of OX438757.1, from coordinate 3,090,901 downwards.
ACCACCAACCAAACCGAGTACTTAAACATGTACCCCGCTGGGGATCGAACCCGCGACCTCCGGATCGTAAACCCAATGTTGTTTACATTGAGCCACGGAGGCGGTTTTATAATTTATTCATGGTTCACTTGCTCTGAATCAGTTGTGGGGTTCACAACTTCGTTTTAATTTGCTACAAATCGATGTTTACAGGAATCCAAAGCGTATATTTATGACGACCGGTTGGTCTAGTGGATACTGACCCTGTCAGCGAAAGCAACGGTTGCGGGTTTATATCCCGTAACGGATAAATGTTTGTGCGATGAATACGAACATTTATTCTCGAGTCATGGATGTTCATATAAAAATATTGATGTTTGTTTATCCGTTATCTAGTATCCATTGTACAAGCTATGCTTTTGGGACTAGATGACTGGTGTAAGGGCCCGACCTATTTATTTATTTAGGGACCGAGGTAGTAGATAAGGATGCGCGGGCGCCTTTCGGCGTCTTCAAAGATACCGCGGCACGTGTTTGTGTGTTGTGGCAAAGTACTTAGAGCGCGCGGCCATTAAGGTCCAACTCACAAAATTTATATTTCTAAATTTAATTTTTTGAATAAAACCTGTTAACTTAAGTTTTTATTTTTTATTTTTTTAGTAATAGGTACCTCCTATACATACACTCTGCAACGTTTGTCGGGTTAATTTTGTTTAGTATACTTACTCCTGGGAAGCTATAAACGCAAATCTTTATTGTAAATCAGTAAACAGTCAAAGCAATCTAAAGGAGTATTGACTAGACCCTTTTAAGTCACGGACACCTAGGAAATGAAATACAATTTTCATGGACCGCCTTTATTAAAAATTTGCAATAAATTTTGGAATTATTTTAATACTAGGTTATTTTAATAGTAATAATAATTTTAATACAAAAAAAACTTCTTTATAAAAAATACGTTAATGTGAAGGTTGATGTTGCTTTTTTGCTACTAAATTTGTGAGCCAAATGGGATAGGATGCATTGTTTTATTATCGAGTTTTTACAGCCACCATCAGACCAGCTCAATGACAGCGATCATATATATCACGTTATCATCCATCCAATTTCACAATTAATAATGAAATAATATTGTCAGTTTTGTACTATAAAAACCTGTTTTCAATAACTATTTAAGTATTTAAAAACCAAAAAACCCGACAGCATATTTGGTATTTTGCGGACGCCATTTTGGATTTTTTACAATATAATGTATCCTATGAAGCTCCAAGGATCAAGACGAATCAAACGAAACATGCACTTAGAAATCGGTCAAGCCGTGGGCTACTGGATACGCCAAAGGAACGGACATACATTCATACACTCGAAAACCATTACCCTCTTTTCTTGGGTGAAAAAAGCAACCCCCTCGAACTTATTGCTTGTTCATCTCCGGGGAAATTGCCTTTTCAACAAGCAGTAGTTTAAAACATGTAAAATCTGACTATTTTAAATGTACCCTACACTTACTTGCTTTTACTAAATTGCCTTTTCAACAAGCAGTAGCTTAAAAGCAAGTAAGTGTAGGGTACATTTAAAATAGTCAGATTTTACATGTTTTAAACTACTGCTTGTTGAAAAGGCAATTTCCCCGGAGATGAACAAGCAATAAATTCGAGGGGGTTGCTTTTTTCACCCAAGAAAAGAGGGTAATGGTTTTCGAGTGTATGAATGTATGTGTGTATGTATGTCCGTTCCTTTGGCGCATCCAGTAGCCTACGGCTTGACCGATTTCGAATCGTATTCGTACTTACAAAATAAAGCATTTTTGACTTCGATACGTGTGCAAGATTTCAGCTCGAATCAACACCAGGAAGTGGGTCAAATTTCACTTGTAAGAATTGATTACACAGAGACAGGTGAAGCTAAATCAGAGCTTAAAAAAGTCATGATTTCAATATCAAATGCCAACTGGCATACCTAATTATAGAAATATTGCAAAAGCACTTGTCTATTAAGACATTAAATTCACCATACTACGATCCATATGGTAATCAAAATGGTCCGATCTAATCATAATCATCTTCATAACATACTTATTCAATTCTACGTTGCCTTGTGAATTGTGGACCATGTATGGTGTGAATAGATTCATTATTATATTGCACATAAATGAATGAAACCTGTATATCTTGTAAGCGATCATACGCCAGTAACATTCGTTTTCGCTTAGCAACGTTGGCGCGGTCAGTCCGTGGATGGATGACCATTAATAGCCCAATTACAGGTTGTTTGTAGCCACCTCCGTGGCTCAATGTAAACAACATTGGGTTTACGTTTCGGAGGATCGAGCCCCAGCAGGGTACATAGGTTGGTTTTGCGGTTTGGTTGGTGGTAGGGCATTTTAAATGTCCGCCTGGCTAGCTACCACCATTTTATCTAAATCTGCCGCCAAACAGCAATGTTAATAGTATTGTTGTGTTCCGGTTGTCAGAGATAAGATAGCAAGTCGCCCAAATAAGATGGGGTTTCCGGGTCAGTACGCTACCACCTTTGGCATCATCTTTACTTAACATCAGGTGTGATTGAGGTCAAGTGTTAACCCGTTGTGCATAAAAAAAAAGTTTTTTATCGCCGATGATAAATTGCGGGTGTTGTGTTTTCGACGACGTGGGTGCGTGTGTCCGGCCTTTGTCCGGTTGTCTCGGTAATGCGTGGTAATTATTTTACATTAAAGATTATGTGATAGGTCAGTACCACGTTTGATGAAAATTGTTGAAGTCGTTTCGAAGATATTTAGCGTTTGACACAGCTGCTTTGTACCTATCATCATTATTATCAGCCGAAAGACGTTAACTACTGGACAAAGGCCTCACCCAAAGATCTGCACAACGATCGCTCTTGCGCTGCCCGCATCCAGCGGCATCCCGCGATCTTTACCAAATCGTCGGTCCACCTCGTGGAGGGCCTGCACACGCTGCGTCTTCCGGTACGTGGTCGCAACTCGAGAACCTTTCCACCTCAACAACCAGCGGCCCTACGAGCAATTTGCTTTGTATACCTGAACGATATTTCATTTCAAATTATGTTTAAATCCTCTGAGTTTTATTGAAACTTAGCGCGATCGGCCCCCAGATCTGCACCAAACTTACCTATATTGAATTACCCTGGATAATAATAATAAATAAATATTTCGGACACTTACACCAATCATCTAGTCCCAAACTAAGCAAAGCTTGTACTATGGATACTAGGTAACGGATAAACATACATAAATATTTATATAAACATCCATGACTCACGAATAAATGTTCATATTCAAACGTTCGTATCATTCAAACGTTTACCCGTCGCGGGATTCGAACTCGCAACCGTTGGTTTCGCTGACAGGGTCACTATCGACTACACCAATCGGTGTCCCTAGCCCTGCCCTTGCCCTTTCATGAAATAGGTTCACAAATATTAGAGATATCGCTAACCACAACTCAGATGTTGGCTAAAATAACTACTTAAGTTAAAGAAAACAAAAAACCTGACAATATACTTTGTATTTTGCGGACGCCATGTTGGATGGTTAGCCATAAAATGTATGATATGACACTCCGGGTACCAAAACACATCTAACGACACCATGCACTTCGAAATCGGTCAAGACTACGGGATGCGCCAAAGGAAAGGACATACATACATTACATCCTTCCTTGGACAGTCGTGTGTTTTTTCCTATTAATTTTCACCCGACTGCTATCTATAGGTATTGCCATTTGCACTGTTACATCCTGTTACAAACGTTCACACTAATAAAATCTAATGCTTCATTTTAGCCGTGGAGTTTAAAATGCTTTGAAGTGAACTAGTCCATCTTTATGGCTTAGTGCGATTGTTAATATATAGTTAAGCTGAGGGCATATTATTACATTAAGAATACAAAATATTATAACGTATATAAAAATACAATATAATATAATACAATACAATACATGATATTTCAGTTATCTTCCTTTGAGCAAAGGTTTTAAAGAGCACGACGTGAAGAATTAAAAATAAATTCCTTTGAGATTATCAAAAAAAAAATCAAGAATCAAAAATCGTTTATTTCCTTTACTGCATATTGGCAACACAAGTTGTCGGATCCTCCTTTTAAGCTTAGAAAAGCCTGTAGTAGGTTATGATTTCTGAACGCAACAAAAAGTTTAGATATAGAAAAAATTTTCGTATGCATAAAAATATTATGTAGGTTTATATGACAGACTTGTGTTTAGTGTATGTATATATTATATGTAAGTATATATTTATTTTTTAAAAAGATACAGGCATTCCTCATTTATTTCATAATTAAAACTTATGTACGTATTTTATTTAATATTAAATAGGTATTCATTCTACTATATTTGAAGTATTATTATTATAGTCTTTTGATTTTAAGTTGATTATGAACACTTTTTTCTCAGTGCACGTATCCTATCGAACCTGTTTTCCTTCACATTTGCAGGGTCTTGCTGGAAGAAATCTCTTTTTAGAGTTAAGCTAGTGCCTTTTGTACATGCTGTATCTAGTATGTATTTGACTTTTAGTGTACTCGTGTGCAATAAATTATAAATAAAAATAAAAATAAAAGTGACAAGACTAAATGTCATGTCATTCTTTTTATGTGCACGTAATTAGAAAGGGATAGGACTAGCTTTGAATCAATATTTTAAACGCGTAGCACAAAATTGACTCTATTGACCATTTTAAGACCTAGGCATAATTATTTTGACCAAGTGAAAGAAAAGGTGAATGTCGTGTCGTACCAAGAAGTTAAAACGAGGGCGGAAAGTAGAGAGACGTGGTAATTACTCCACCGAAAAGAGTATAGCTCTTAAATTGAAGAAGAAGTGCAAGTGCAATTTAATACTGTGTAATTTATACGCATAAAAACAATAGAAAGGTCGTAAAATGAGTCTATAGGATTTTCCAAAAAACATCTATATATTTGTACGTCTTAGCGGCAATTTGACTCTCCCCCGGTTACGTGTGCATTTCTGTATATTTCGAAAGGCGAATTGTGGATGTTGTTTCAAGCATTAAACTTGGAACAACCAAATGCTAATATTTGGGGTATGTCTGACCACCCCATTTCGGATTTAAATCTTCAAGTTTTATAACGTATGTTGGGTGGTGAGAGTAAATTGAATCGACAGCTTTGCTTGCTTTTACTGAGTTGCCCAACTACCGAACAATAGAAACTGTATTGTGTCTCATATGGCGCGTCATATAAATAAATAAATTAATAAATATTTCGGACACTTACACCAATCATCTAGTAAACATACATAAATATTTATATAAACATCCATGACTCGGAAATAAATGTTCGTATTCATCATATAAACTTTTACCCCTCGCGGGATTCGAACCCGCAACCGTTGGATTCACTGACAGGGTCACTACACCAATCGGTCGTCAAATAGGATCATATACTGTTAATTGCTTGGAACCACATGAAGTGAGATCATAGCTTTATAATAAAGAAGGGAGCCTTCAAGGATGTTCTCTTGTACATTTCAATTCGAACTAATTACATCTGGCACTTATCGTAATGTACGTACGTACAGCACTCAACACAATAATGTATACTTATTGTGTTGAGTAACTAAGTATTTTGTCAACAGAACTTTCGTGGCGGATTGTCCGGTCACGAATATAGTTCTAAATACCAGTGATATTTAAATTCTTTGCATAAAATAACGACAAAATAGAATATGTAGATAAGACAGTGTTATGATTGTAGGTTGTATTACAAAAATCCATTACATAGTCTCGGCTACCGCAGAAAACGGACGTATCCACGCAAGTACTACACGATTAACCAGTGTCGTCTCGCGTCGTTGGACGGTATCGCGTCGGAGTACCACCTACCAAGACCTCTGGCTTACGGAGTTTAAACGTGTTATCAGTGTCTCGCACGACTGGTCCTTACTGACGGACTTTCACTTTTGGTGAGTACTTGTTCCTTGTCGCGCCAATACAACAGATCATAAAGGGCTACCTCACGAGAAATTGTAAATCTGTGACTAACCTCAGATAGATTTCTTATTGTTACACAAATAATACGGTGACTTAATACATTATTTTACGAATATTAAAATGGCACTAGTCAACCGAACCCCCCCGAGCTCACCAAGCGCACTAAATAAAACCAACTCTGAACCAAACATTAGTGGCAGTGTTAAGGTGGGTGAATATGTCAATATAAATCGGTCGAAGCGCCCTCGAACAGATGACACCCAAGAGAATTCACTCACTGAACTCATAGCAACGCAAACCAGAATGATAAATAAGCTAATGTCTGACGTGGCAGATATAAAAGTCCAAAACTCTGCAATTCAAAAAACTAATAATGAAATTGAACAGTCAATAAATTTCTTTAATAAACAATTTGAGGACCTCCGCTCAGAAGTTGCAGTTCTAAGAAAGGAGCGGTTTGAACAAACAACTTATATTAAAGACCTAGAAAAAAAGTTACAGGATCTGCAACTCAAGTCACGTTCAGCTGGAGTGGAAATTCGGAATATACCACAAATGGAGAGAGAGAACAGCGCCTCTTTGATTGACACTATATGCAACATAGGAACCATAGTTGGACAGCCTTTAGAGAGAACAGAATTGCGGGACGTTTACCGTCTGCCCGGGAAATCTAGTACTCCGCGCCCTATAGTGGCCGAATTTACCACGGTCCCCACCAAGATTAAACTCATGACTGCAGTACGAACTTACAATAGAAGTGCAAAAGATAATAACCAAAAATTGAATACTGAGCAACTCGGATTTAAGGGCCACAGACAAGCTGTATATGTTGGCGAACAATTACCCCCAAGCTGCAGGAAACTTTTTCACATGGCTCGTGAATTTGCTAAGGAGCATAAGTACAGCTTCTGCTGGGTTTCAAATGGCAGCATCTTTCTACGCAAGAAAGAAGGTGACAAGCAGATCTTGATAAACTCTGAACAATGTCTAACTGAGATATCCATGTCCTGACTAGTTAACTTACATACTATAAATAATTTTAGTTTTCCATTTATGTTCTATAATACTCTTGTCCCTACTTTTATATCGAGCTTACTACACTTCCATTTCTGTGAAATAAACCTAATACACTATCATTATACATATACACAATACCCAAACACATTTCCATGCCAATTTATACATACTATATACAGGGCGAATGAAGAAATTGAGTTGTCTATTTACATTATGGTCCGGCATGGTGTTATGCTTTTGCTTTTTCAGTTTTTACAAATGAAGTCTGCCACAGATGTTCACATTACCTATCCACTCCATTTTATGATATCGCTAACACATTTTATGTCTGACTTACCTGAACAGTGGCTACCTTAAACAATAATTATATAAATGACCTGGACACATTGAATAGTGAGAACTCATTTGTCTGTTCACCGGACAGTTGCATCAAGTTCATACAAAATAGCGAAATAAATTTTACAACTCTGCACTTAAATATTCGGAGTATTAATAAAAATTTTGATGGATTACAGATATTACTGGATCAAATAAAAATCAAACTTGACGTTATTATATTAACTGAATGTTGGCTAAGTAAGGTTACTAATTTACCACTAATAAATGGGTACACTTCTCATTCCACAAAACATAACAAGAATCAGAATGACGGCATAGTGATATATTCAAAGGTGGGACTGAAGGTTAAAGTTTATGAACCCGACTTTAGGGATGCTAACTGTTTAGTCGCAATAGTTGAAAATAAAATTGCAATAGTAGCTGTTTACAGGTCCCCGTCTCTCAGTACAAAACAAAATCTAGATAATTTCATAAATAGCCTGGACACTCTATATAAAGAGTTATCCACCGTATCGAGTGTGGCGCTCATGGGAGATATTAATATAGATATCAGTGATCAAAACAACGATGAACGAAGTCTGGAATATTTACTTTTTCACGCCTCACACAGAATGTTACCTACTCATATTTACCCAACTAGGTTGAGAAGTTGCTTGGATCACATTATACTAAGGTCTCAATTAAAAAACATTACCCTTGTTTTGGAATCTTCCATCACGGATCATCAACCAATAATACTAGCACTTCCAAAATTAAAACCCCCTAGGAAACCACGCAAGACTATACCCAGTATCAATTATACTGCAATTGAAGTTGAACTAAACAACACTGATTTTGGACCGATTTACTCTGCTTGTAATGCTCATATGTCTGCACAACAGTTCATTACCATAGTTTCATCCGTTATAAATAAACACACTGTGACTAAAGTAATCCCTAGAAAAGATCGAAATTTAAAACCTTGGATAACATCGGGATTGCTGAGGTGCATGAGAAATCGAGATAAACTACATTTGAAAGTAAAAAATACCCCTGACAATATAATTCTTAAAACTACTTATGTTAGGTATAGAAATTTTTGTAATAATTTACTTCATAAAGTTAAGAAGGAATATGAGCAGGGTGAACTTTTGAAAGCAGGAAAAAATCCTAAGGCATTGTGGAGTGCAATAAAGGAAATTACTAACTCTCAAAAGGAGTCTAACCAGCCAATAGAGCTTCTTGAGAGCGGTAGCAATCCTAAAGAATCGGTCAATAACGTCTGCAAATTCTTTTGTGAAGTAGGTAAAAATCTTGCTAATAATATTACTACAAGCGACCTCTATAAGTCCCTATCTACAAACATTGAGTTGACTACTAATGGAAGTATTGTGTCTCCCGGCAATTCTCTTGCAATTCTGCCTGTGGATGAATCTGAGGTGGAATCAATCATTCTACAGTTACGCCCAGATTGCGCAATTGGTTGGGATGGCATTTCCTCTGCTATTTTAAGGCAGTGTCGCCAGGCCCTTGTTCCACCGATTGCTTATATTATAAATTCCTCTATAGCCTCGGGTACTTTCCCAGACTGCTTTAAGTTGGCCGTCGTTCATCCTATACATAAATCTGGGAGAAGAGACTGTGTCAATAATTATCGCCCGATTTCGGTTTTGTCTGCCTTATCCAAGATCTATGAGAAAATACTTAACAAAGCCTTAAAAAACTACTTAAATAAATATAATCTGCTAGCTTGTAATCAATATGGTTTTCGATCTGGTATATCGACTGAAGATGCAGTGACTGATCTAACCCAAGCCGTTGCAACTAACTTGGATAGGAAAACAAAATGTGTTGGAATTTTTCTAGACCTATCTAAAGCGTTTGACACAGTCTCGGTTCCAATCCTCATATCAAAGTTGGAACGTGTGGGGGTGCGCGGTGTGGTATTGGACATTTTTAAAGACTACTTAACAAATAGAAAGCAGATTGTTAAAATTGGGGACAACTTGAGTGAAGAAGAGGTGGTAACGTATGGCGTCCCACAGGGCAGCGTTTTAGGGCCTACTCTCTTTCAAATATATACAATGTGTCCCGGAGAGAAGTGACCAGCGGGCGTAGTTTGAAAATTTATACAAAATTATCGATAAATCATTTAAATTTAGAGACCTAACTGCTTTTGTTTTTTAAAAATTGTTAATCCTTTTTTTTTAATAGACATGTCTGACCTTCTGCACTATTTTAGTCATAATTTCTTTGTTTTTACGTCTTTCCCAATTCTTTTTTTTTAATTCAGTGCTGTTATTATTATTCATCAAATTAAGTTATGAAAATTATCCCAAAACAAATAAATAATTTATTAAAAAAGAAATAAACTTAAAATTCGACCAACAAAACTGTATTTCTTTAAGTTTAAAAATAAAAAAACGAAAAATGTCCCTATAACATCATGTTTTTTTTTAATTATTATGATACTACATGATATTCTCTAAAATATCCTCGAACAATGTTTTATGTTATTTCAAATAAATGTGAACGTACGAGACATTGTAATTGACCTTTTATGCTCCAGTAACTAGATAGAGATAAGTTTAAAAAAATGAAAGTAATGTTTTAAGCAGTTTATTTGCACATTTAAGTGTTTTGTTATTACAATGAATCATTTTGATTTTAACATGATAGTTTAATAATAAATAAAAGATACTTAATTTGTTAAAATGGTTGTTTATTAAGAAAAATCAGGTAATTAATTAATTATGTTTTCAAAATGACCGCCGTCAGCGGTTATGCAGGCCAGGCCAATGAAAATTATCCAAGATGGATTGGCAGAGGCCGTCCAGTAGCATGGCCCCCGAGGTCACCAGACTTGACGCCTCTTGATTATTATTTCTGGGGCTACATGAAGCAAAAAGTTTATGCTGTGCCAATAATTTCAAGAGACCAGCTGAAACAGAGAATCGATGCTGCTGCCGCAGAAATAGCGCAGAATCATGCAGAAATAAGGCGAACTACACTAAGGATGTCATTTAGGGCCCTGGCCTGCATAACCGCTGACGGCGGTCATTTTGAAAACATAATTAATTAATTACCTGATTTTTCTTAATAAACAACCATTTTAACAAATTAAGTATCTTTTATTTATTATTAAACTATCATGTTAAAATCAAAATGATTCATTGTAATAACAAAACACTTAAATGTGCAAATAAACTGCTTAAAACATTACTTTCATTTTTTTAAACTTATCTCTATCTAGTTACTGGAGCATAAAAGGTCAATTTCAATGTCTCGTACGTTCACATTTATTTGAAATAACTAAAAACATTGTTCGAGGATATTTTAGAGAATATCATGTAGTATCATAATAATTAAAAAAAAACATGATGTTATAGGGACATTTTTCGTTTTTTTATTTTTAAACTTAAAGAAATACAGTTTTGTTGGTCGAATTTTAAGTTTATTTCTTTTTTAATAAATTATTTATTTGTTTTGGGATAATTTTCATAACTTAATTTGATGAATAATAATAACAGCACTGAATTAAAAAAAAAGAATTGGGAAAGACGTAAAAACAAAGAAATTATGACTAAAATAGTGCAGAAGGTCAGAGATGTCTATTAAAAAAAAAGAATTAACAATTTTTAAAAAACAAAAGCAGTTAGGTCTCTAAATTTAAATGATTTATCGATAATTTTGTATAAATTTTCAAACTACGCCCGCTGGTCACTTCTCTCCGGGACACATTGTATAAATGACCTATGCACCATATCGATGTCTAACTGTAATATCTATACTTATGCTGACGACACTGCAGTTTTGGTTCGGGGAAGTACCTGGGATCAAGTTCAAAAAAACGCTGAAGAGGTAATGAGAAAGATTATGAGATGGCTCACTGTGAATTTGCTGACCTTAAATGTGACCAAAACGGCCTATATTCCTTTCTCAATTCGGAAGAACACGAAGCCACCTCCTAGTTTCTTCATTAAGGCACACTCGTGTTCTGAATCTAGAAATTCTAATTGTTGTTGTCAAATGCTGAATCAAACTGAGACAGTCAAATATTTAGGTGTACAGGTCGACGATGGATTGACTTGGAGTAAACACATTCAATTAGTCTCAATGAGGGTCCTGCGTCTTATATATGTATTTAAGCGATTAAGGAACTCGGCCACCTGGGACGTTCTTAAAATGACGTATTTCGCCCTATGTCAGTCCATTGTCACTTACTGTATCACAATTTGGGGAGGCACCTATAAGACAAACCTTATTAAACTAGAGCGAGCACAAAGAGCCATACTTAAGGTATCTCTCAAAAAGCCGTTTAGATACCCTACGATTCAATTGTACCTAGACTGTAAAGTCCTATCAGTCAGGCGACTCTATGTGCTCAGGACAGTACTAAGAAAGCAACGTAGTGTGCCTCCTCCTGATCCTGGAAAGCGTAGATACCGACTACCGGACGTTACACACAGAACAACATTTGCCGAGCACCAGTTCTATGTGTTGAGTAATTATTTATATAATAAAATTAATAAAAAATTGAATATCTCCGGACTGTGCAGATGTGAAGTGACAATTAAATTAACAAATTGGCTTTCTTCATTAGACTATAACACGACAGAAGACTTATTGACATTCGCCTAGTAAATTATTCTTAATATACACTATGTACCTATATACGTCAATGCACATGCACACACACACACCCCCCCCCCCTACACCCCCCTACACACACACACACACACACACACACACACACACACACACACACAGACATACACGCTCACAGACATACACGCTCACAGATATGTTCGCATACAAACTCAACTCGATACCAGAAGAGTAATAGTAATAGTTTTTGACTCATACGCAACTTATTTAATAATATTTTCTTTTATTTTTTTTTCCTCATTGCCTATACCTATACAATTAATTAAAAATTAACCTATTAAGTACGTATAATATTGTCAACCTGGATGGATGGTTACTATAATAATAATGCCGTGATCGAACACTGCTTCTTAAAATACAAGAGCAATCTTAGTTTAAGGAGCAGGGCTCATTAATTTTACTTAAGTGTATTTGTTATGTACCTCCTAATACTTTAATTCGCTGATTGTAACTTAGCCTAAGTTTGAGTCAATAAACTTTTTTATTTTTTTTTAATTTTTTTTACTTCATCAAAGTCAGTAGACTACAGAACTGAAGTCTTCCACAATGCGCCCAGTCATTTCTTCCTAACGAACACCCAATAAACGACCACAAATGCCCAGCGCGTGACTGAAAAGTCCTTCCGACTGCAAGTCACTCGTCTGTGGAACTCTTTGCCGGAATCAATTAAGAAAGCTCAATCTTTAAATATTTTTAAATTTCAAGTCAAAAACCACTAATTAGGTCTCTGACTTTTTTCTTTTCCTTGACTCCCGCCTCGTGAACATTAGTTGACTATCTATAAGTGCTTCTAGGGATTGTGTTTTATACTATATATTAAGTATTTATACTTATCTATAATTATGCATACTTATCTATAATTATTTCTTTAGTTGGTAGTATCGTGCACCCTACCTGTTTTTCTACCTACAAATGTCCCATGGATGTGGGTTGTCTGGAAGAGATCGCTTTTAGTGATAAGACCGTCTAATTGTGTTCTATTGTTATCATCAAAAATTATTGTAAATTATTTTGCGCAATAAAGAGTATTTGTATTGTATTGAAAAGTCGTAGAAGTTACCTAAGGTCCATTATTGCCACATTTTTTTTTTATGCACAATGGGTTGGTACATACAGTTTGAATTTCAATTTCTTCCACAGTACAAAATAGTATACATAGAAGGCACTATTATAGATATGACGGAGACGGATAAAACGTATACTATGGCATTCCAGACGAATCTAACGACACCATGCACTTCTAAATCGGTCAAGTCGTTTAGGGTGCAGATGCGCCAAAGGAACGAACATACTTAAATATTGGGTCTTCACCTATGAAATTGGAATTTTTTTTCTTCGTTAATCATTATGTACCAATTTCTGCGATTTTCAAAGCTATATCCAAATTCGTTTTTCATTTGGAAAATGGAATATTATTTCAAGGTTTCACATGAAATATTTTTTAATTTCTGGGATGAATCACATAATAAAAAAATTTGAACAGAGCTCTCTTCATGTGCTTCCCATAATCATTTCTTAGATTCGCTGAAACTTTTATAAAGCGGTTATTTTTTAAAATTAACGCTGCCTATACTTAACTTAATGTTATCGGATAATACACACAAAGTTTAGCTAAGTTTGGATTTGCCGTTCCCAAAAAAAAATCAAAAATGTTTGTATGGAGAAAATAGTCTTAATGAAATTCTTCATACAAAACGCCAATTTCATAGGTTAGGACCTAATACAAACATTCGAAAAACATTACCCTCACTTCTTGGGCAGTCGGGTAAAAAGATTTTTTCAGCCAATGTCGTTGGTAGCATTATTAAATCGTCGCTATTATAAAACGCCATCATCATCATATCAGCCGAAAAACGTCCACTGCTGGACAAAGGTCCTGCGCTGCATGCCTCCAGCGGCTTCTCCAGCATATGGATAGCAGCTTCGGCATATGGAAACCAGCGTTGTAGTGAACGGCTACAACCCATGCTGAGTTGGAGACCTTTTTGACTCCACCTTGCGACACCGACAATTAGATGGCAAACACAATGTTATTTTTTGCAAGTGTCTCGACTGTGTAATATTTGTACCTGATTGTTTGTGTCATGAGATGGGTTTAAATTAATTTTTCTTCCTTACTATATAATAGTATTTTATAGCATTTATAATCCTCAACTACACCCTCAAAAGGCATTTAAGCTCAATCAAATACCTGCAAATGATTGAAAAATGGTTTGCAAATTTTGAAACGGACGAATTATTTACGTATGCACATTGCAAGCTATACATAATATCTTGTTAAATAATTGATAGGCATGTGACCTTGCAACTTACGGACTCTTTTTTTTTTTTTTTTTTTTATGCATAATTGGTTGGTACTTGACCTCAATCACACCTGATGTTAAGTGAAGATGAGGTCGAAGATGGAAGCGTACTGACCCGGAAACCCCAACACATTTGGGGGACTGGCTATCTTATCTCTGACAACCGGAACACGACAATGCTACTAACATTGCTGCTTGGCGGCAGATTTAGATAAGATGGTGGTAGCTAGCCAGGCGGACATTTAAAATGCCCTACCACCAACCAAACCGAGTACTTAAACATGTACCCCGCTGGGGATCGAACCCGCGACCTCCGAATCGTAAACTCGATGTTGTTTACATTGAGCCACGAAGCCACTCTTTAATAATTATCTTAATAACCAAGTGTTCAGGCAAGTTACACTTTAATACTGATGACTTCTAATTACATCTTTCTTTCCATGAAATAGTAGGCAGTACAGATAATATCAATTCCACTTTAATTCTATAAATAGGACTTTACCGCTTTAATATTTATTGGGCATAGGTTCTGTGTTGATCATTTGATAGTAGGCCTAGGTAATTATCAATGTTGTAAAATAATCGTTAAATTTCATATACGCTATTGTACCCTTAATTATATGTTTCAATTAAAATTCCTTTCCATTTCGTCATAATCATATAAACTAAGTTCCACCACAAGCCTAATAATTGTACTTATTATCATTTATTTCGAAATTAAAGTAACATGGAGAATTTAGATAAGTCATTAAATCATGTGATCCGCCCGGCGTCGTACGGTTTACATAACTATTCATCATCATCATCATTATGAAGAGCCTATACTGGGTGAAAATGATTTCGTGTAATTCTTGTTTAATTTATTTATCAAATAGAGCAACATTTCGAGTTTCGTTCTTGTCTCAAGGCGAAATTGTCTTTTAAATAAAGGGTAACTGTAAAATCTAAAAACTGACGATTTTGAGTGTGCCCTGTGTATCTATAAAATAAGGAATTTCTTGACTCTGAATGGTAAGAAGATTGACGACATTATCCAAGCGGACCATGAGGCCAATAAGCCCATATGAGGACAACCTCCAAATCAAATATTCGGACGAGGACGTCCAAATAAAATATTTTGATTTGATTTGAGGAGGTCTAACCTAAAAGTGGCCATGACTTGAGAAAGACGAGGAATAACAGCAAATAAAAGAATTGTGTTTGAGGTTAAAATTATTGACCTTATACAGGGTGAAATTTAATTCGTGTAATTCCTGTTTACTGGTGAATCCACTCCTGATTACGGACAACTTTCCCTAAGGAGTCATAGTCGAATTTGATCAAAAAATTTTCGATTACCCGTAAAGTAAACCATTTTGCAACCATATTTAATTCAATTCAATTCTTTATTGCATGCCATAATGTGTGTACAGGTGGTGATTAAAAAAAAAACAATGGTTCATTATGGACCCTGTCGGGCACAACAATTTGGAGAGAGGAGGACGATTTTTACGGAGCTTTATAACATATTTAAATTACCTTTTTTATATTAAAACATTAATTCATAATTAGTTTATCATTTAAATATTCGTCAATTGTAAGTATAATAACATTTTATAATTAAAAATTGCTTCAATTTTTTCATAAAAGAATACCATGTCATTGGTTTAATTTTTTAATAGGTCAGGCAATTTATTTTATATTTTTATAGACATTACAAACGGACTTTTCGAGTGTAATGTTAAACGGGAAGTCGGCAACATCAACATATTTCTGTGGCGTAATAGATGCCGATGATAATTTAGTATAGAAGCCCAACAATTTTCGGCTAAATCCGGCTATAGTTCCTAGTGGAAAGTTGTTCGTCATCCGGATTGGAGTCTCCAACCAGCAATTGTGGGATTTACATACTAAAGATTGTTTCATATTGGTTTACTTTGTATGGGCAATCGAAATTTTTTTATCGAATTCGACTAATGTTCCTTGGGGAAAGTTGTTCGTAATCATTTTTTTTTTTTTTAACGTTTCACAAAACTGGACACATTTCACAATATTTTTTGTCTTACCCAACATTACGACATAATTAATTGAATGTATCCTACTTGATGTGAACACAGCATGCACACAGATAAACAGTCTCAATACTTAAGAATAAAATAGGCTATTAACTATTTATAATATTAGTTAGATGTAGAAAGGTTATATGTCACTAATGCTCTTAAACGATTCTAGATTCTTTTTTTGCAAACATTCTGGATACCAATACGCGATTCAATCCATTGCAGACTTCATACAGTCTAGATGTATCCTTTATTAATTATAGTATTTAGTTTGATATATAAGTATGGCTTAAGCTATCAATAGTGGCCTTAGAATTAATAGATAGGTACAAGACCTATAAAACTAGTAAATGATTAGCCGTTCATAAATTAACCAATAATCGTCCGAAGAAAGGTGCGGATTGAACTCTTACCCTTTTGACCAGCGATTAGTATTGCTCAACCAATATAACTGAATCAACTGGTCCCACGCCTTGAGCGAAATTGAAATTATGATGGAGCTCTTGATGCGTACACGCATTTAACTGTTTAAATCACAGTGCGCATTCTTTATACAATGTCGCCTTATTCGCGATGTGCATCATATAAAGGTATCATCTGATTACCGCCTCCGTGGCTCAATATAAACAACACAGGGTTTATGAATCGGAGGTCGCAGGTTCGATCCCCAGCGGGGTACATGTGTAGTACTCGGTTTGGTTAGTGGTAAGGCAGTTTAAATGTCCGCCTGGCTACCTACCACCATTTTAATAAGTCTGCCGCTAAAACAGCAATGCTTATAGCATTGTTGTATTCCGGTTGTCAGAGATAAGATAGCCAGTCTTGCAAATAAGATGGGATTCCAGGTCAGCACGCTAACACCTTGGCCTCATCTTCACTTAACATCAGGTGTGATTGCGGTCAAGTGTAATCCTGTTGTGCCATAATCGTTTTCCAAATTTATAGTTTTTATAGTTTACATACAAAACGTCGTCGTGACCTTTACCCCAAATGCGGTCGTCAGCCCAAACATTAGTGTTTGGATATTCCCAACATTAAAAGATTAATGCTTGAAACAACACTCATTGTTCACCTTACGAAATATACAGAAATGCACCCGCGACGTGCAACGTGCGCCATTCTATATCTACATATATATATTATACATATTTATACAATTACCAAGCCAATACATGTAAATGTAAAGAGTGTCACGGATGGTTATTATAGTTATTCATATCTAAATAATGTGAAGTCATTAATTCTGGGTTAATTAACATTAATGAATCATGCAACATCGTTAAATATGCAATTGATTGAAGATTCAAAACTTTTCTAAGCCCAGACGAGTGGTACATTTTAAACAATTAGTGTAAGCTACTTACGAAACACATGATAAGCATATATTACAAGAAATGATCACCACTTGACCTCTCATTGATGCATAGATCAAGAATACTGTAATTAATCAAATCCATTGGTGATTTCATATGGGTGTTCCATACAAGGTTGTCTGGATACCAGACCGACAAACTGACCTGGTATTTATGCATAATGGTGATCTTGAAATAATTGATGTTCCTACTGTAGTAATGAGAAGTGCTTTAGTTTGCGCAGATTTGATCACGAAATGATGTCAAGTTTGACCTTTTTGAGTAATTATTAGTTCATTTGTAGACAAGCTTAACAAATAACTTACTTATTGTCACGTATCTTAGTAACCAATAAATATGTCAGTTGAGAAAAATCGGTGTTTTAATTCATTGTTGTAAAGTCAAAGTCAAAGTCAAAGTCAAAAATGCTTTATTTTGTAGGTACACAGAGTACACTTAAAATAGTCCACTTTACGTTTTTTAAGCTACTGCTTGTTCAAAATGCAATTTTTCCCTGAGAACAACAAGCAAGAAACTCGAAGGGTTGCTCTTTTAAAATCACGCTTTGATTTTACATAAAGGTTTTTATATTTCATTATTAATCGTGAAATAGCCTGGCATGCGAACAATCTGATTATGTCCAGGGATGATTATCATCTAAATAGTCTGATAATTTATAATATGCTTTGTTAATTAGTTTCTGTTTTGTAGTATCTTTAAATTTATCGAGAGGAAGATTTTGTATATCAACTGGGACCTTATTGAAAAAGCGTATACATAACCCTTTGAATGAATTACTGACTTTGCGGAGGCGACTTATGTGACCTGCAAGTTTATCTTTATTTCTTGTATTGACATCATGTTTATCACTATTTTTCCTAAATGATGCTATATTTTTTGACATACATTAGATTTTCAAAAATGTACTGTGACGAAAAGGTTAGAATGTTATACACTTTAAACCTATCTCTAAGTGACACTGCAGGTCTCAATTGATACATTGCGCGAACGGCTCGTTTTTGTAAAACAAAGATTGTATTTATATCCGCGGCATTTCCCCACAGCAAGATACCGTAAGATATCAAGCTGTGGAAATAACTAAAATATACTAATCTAGCAGTCTAGTAAATATCTATTACATTGTGGCGACCGTGTTTACCCTGCAATCTGTGCGGTAAAAGAATATTTTATTAGTAGCGCCGTGAATTCTCGACTTTGGAGAAAAAAAATCTTTCGGCACTTGAAGGCATGGGGGACGTAGAGGCCACCTACACAACTTTGAAGGAAGTCGCAGAAGCCTTATCTAGCGTGGAAACCAAGATTACGGATGTCTTCTGCGAATCCGAGGATTTTAGTGAAATGGATTTTGCAGAAGATCAGGACAAGACGTTGGACTATAAAATGCGCTGGTCCGAGGCTAGAGCTAAGTATTCAAAGTTTAATCAGCCAAGGAGGAAGAATGGAAGGCAATTTTACAAGACATTAAGATACTAAGAGATGTTTCCTACTTATACCTAACTGTGCCCCAATAGCCTCATAAATGTACACATACATTTATAATATTAAAAATACGAACATAAATCTGTCTGTCGGTCGTTCCAGAAAGATCTCATCTTTTATTTACAGAGCCTATTTATTTTTCTGGGGTGTAAGATAATAGTAGAACCGAGTATTCCACCGTCTAGCTTCAGTAAACACTATGTCTTATCTTATCATATCTTATCTTATAGGAACGGTGGGAAAAGTTGGAGGAAGGATTATCTCTTACCTTTTGATGACTAAACGGGAATTTTAGGAATCGAAACCTTGGTCAAAGAAGTACCCTGGAGCCTGAGAAAGACATTGGCTACACACACACAAGGCATAAGACAAGACCAGACCGAATCCAAGGCTCAATCGATACAACATACGGTTTACTAAACGGAGGTCGCGGGTTAACGCTCCAGCGGGGCGCATGTCTAGTAGGTGGTTTGATTGGTGGTAAGACATTGTAAATGTCCACCTGGCTAGCTACCGCCATCTTATCTAAATCTGCCGCCAAACAGCAATGTTTAGCATTGTTGTGTTTCAGTTGGCAGAGATAAGATAGCCAGTCGTCCATATAAAATGGGGCTTCCGGGTCCACCTTCGGCCTCATCTTAATTATTAGGTGTGATTGAGGTCAAGTGTCAAAGCGTTGTACATAAAAAAAAATAGACAAGATAGGAGTTTATAATAAAGTCAGTTTATTGAATGATTATTCAATCAATCATTTATTTATTTTTCTCCACATTATAACATTATTGTACAGTAGAGTTAAATATAGCTAGGGACTATAATTCTATGTGGAGACTGGGGCCTGAACTAGGGAAACCTGTGTCTCCATCTCCAAAACAAAAAAGAAAAGTTAGCTTTGATAAAAAAGTAAAAAAGAGACAATGGAAAGAATTATTGTGTATTGTATGAGGGCATTGGTGTATTGCGTGTGTGAATTTGTGATTGCGCGTGTGCAATTTTGTGATTCCGTGTGTGCCTTTGTGTACTGCGTGTATGTGAATTTGAGTTTTGCGTGTTTGTGCATTTGTGTATAGCGTGTGTGCATTTGTGTATTGCGAGCGTGCATTTGTAATTGCGTGTATCCATTTGTGTATTGTGTGTGAGCATTTGTGTATTGTGTGTGAGGATTTGTGTATTGCGTCTGTGTGTGTATTTGTGTATTGCGTATGTGCACTTATATATTGAGTTGGTGCCTTTGTGTGTTTATCTTTCAGAGTCAGTCCACGAAGACGAAGCCGCGGGCAGAAAGCTATAGTATCCGAATAAATACGAAAACTTTAAAGTTCATCCGTGTAATTACGTACATATTAACATTAAAATTAACATACCGCAGTGCAACTACAATGCACCGAGATGATCTACTTCGTGTCGAAATCTCGATGAATCTATAAGTTATACTGCAAGTACCCTTTGGAAAAGTAGCTTTGTTATTTTTAGCGTCAGTATGTGCATGTAATTTTATATAATATAGGCACACCGCATTACTTCTTTACCGTCTTGAGTTAAACAATAGTACACATAATAACATATCTGCGCATGCCAATTAGAGCTGTACTCACCACAAATTTAACATATTTTTGATTATCGATAAATATACTGTAGTAAATCCTGATACACTTGATAGTACAAACTTAAGCACAAAGACAAAAAACAATCTACTAACTTTTTTTTTTATGCACAACGGGTTGGCACTTGACCTCTATCACACCTGATGTTAAGTGAAGATGAGGTCGAAGGTGGAAGCGTACTGACCCGGAAACCCCAACACATTTGGGGGACTGGCTATCTTATCTCTGACAACCGGAACACAACAATGCTATTAAAATTGCTGCTTGGCGGCAGATTTAGATAAGATGGTGGTAGCTAGCCAGGCGGACATTTAAAATTCCCTACTACCAACCAAACCGAGTACTAAATATGTACCCCGCTGGGGATCGAACCCGCGACCTCCGAATCGTAAACCCAATGTTATTTACATTGAGCCACGGAGCCGAAACTACGAACAAAGTAACAAAATCGTAAATAAAATGAAAACACGTAATGCAATAAACATTCTGAATTGGATTGGGTTATAATGGAACATCATAAAATAAATAATTTTTTTTAGTTCTAACTACTATGTTTTGCAGTTTTTTTTTTGAGGACTTCCTATGAGTCAGCAAATCCTCGTATATGAATATCCTGAGTTTTGAAATGAATGCTATTGTATTCTGAGCACAGAATTTATCTTCTCAACATAGCGCTATTAGATCTCATCTCTATAATATCCAATATGCAAGATATGATTTTGAGGTCTCTGCGAGTGGTAGTTTTGTTTCTGGTATATATGTGTGTGTATGTATGATTGTGGTATATTATCCGGGATGTGTTAACAGAAGCCTGTTAACAAAACCTGTAATTAGGAGTATATGGCATGGCTGGATGCAAATTTTCATCGAGGCGGTATTGACAACGCGTGATTTTTAATATAGCAATACTATGGAGCAGGTTCATATCCACACATATGTGTATATATAGGCTGATTTGCCTACGAACCGGACCCCGATTCGATGTAAAGGCGATGTATGTATCCCGATTGTGCTTCTGAGACAGCTTGCGATGCTTCTTGGTTTTTGTAACTTTGAGTCCATCCTTTTTTCTGGAGGAACACTAATTTCCTGACTCGCACGTGGATTTTATTTGCCGGTTATATTTCGACATGGGTCATCGCAATTCCGTTTTGTATTTGTTAGTCATTGATTAGTTAAATACACTTATCCAAATAATAGTGTAGTGGATAGTGACCCTGTCAGCGAAACTAACGGTTGCGGGTTCGAATCCGCGGTGTTTATGTGATGAGTACGAAGATTTATTCCCGAGTCATGGATGTTTATATAAGGTCTAACAAAATTAACCCGACAACCGTTGCAGAGTTTATGTATAGGATGTACTTTACATAATTTTATTTTATTGAAAAAATTGTAATTTTTGTGAGTTGGACCTTAAGAACTTTGCCACAACACACAAACACCGAAAGGCGACCACAAGCCTCTCGCCGCCGGCGCTTGCCCCGGCGCCGCCGCAACTTGCTGTGATTGGTTGCGCCCTGTGCCCCGCCACCCCCTTTGACGTCTTCCACATGAACGTTGCCTTTTTTTTCTAATGGATAAAATAAGGTACAATCGAAATGAAGTAAGTCTGTTAATTTGTATTTTCACTTGCAATTACATTTATTTTTTTTACTCAGAAACCAAATTTTTAAGGCTAGTTTTTTTAATGAATATATTATTTTATTTTCATGTACGTGCAATTGCCGAAGTTTGTCGGGTTAATATTGTTAGACCCTATTTAAATATGCATGTTTAGCCGTTATCTAGTATCTATAGTAACAAGCTTTGCTTATTTTGTGACTAGATGATTGGTGTAAGTGTCCGAAATATTTATATATTTAATGAAGACAGTCACCGACATAGCCCAGCGGATTACTAAGTTGGAGGGGTAGTATACAGGGCACATAGCTCGAAAATCTGACGGACGATGGGTCATTAAAGTTTTTATGGAATACCACGCACCGGCAAGCACGGCGTCGGATGTCCACTTATCTTGTAGCATCGGCATCTTGAAAGTCACGGGAATTTGCTGGATGCGAGACGCTTCCAACCTGTCGCTCTGGAAATCTTTGGGGGAATCCTTTGTTAAGCAATGGATATCCTGAGGCTGCTATGTTGATGACCTTTTGTTTACATGTCAAGAAATAAATGTTTTAGTTCACTTTCTTTCTTTCCTACGTTTGTCTGGAGTCCAAATAAGCAAATAGTCTGGCTAGCTACCACCATCTTATTTAAATCTGCCGCCAAGCTGCAATTTTAATATCATTGTTATGTTCCGGTTGTCAGAGATAAGATAGCCAGTCTCACAAATGTGTTGGGGTTTCCGGATCAGTACGCTTCCACTTTCGACCTCATCTTCACTTAACATCAGGTGCAATTGAGGTCAAGTACCAACCCATTTAGATAAAAAAAAGTCACATAGGGCAACGTCTACCTTCAGTAGGCGCCGTGCAGAGTACCACTGTTGATCCTGGTTTATAAGAGTTACAGTGGGAGGAGTGCGGAGGTGGGACCTTTACGAACTTCAGAAATACTTCCTGAGGGCTGTTAAGACTGCCTATATAAATCCATATATGTGTTATTTCCGAAAGACCATTATATGTTTTGTGGTTCTTACAATTTGGCAGTGGCGCCATTTGAACCTACTCAATGGTTCAATCATACTCTTACATAAATGAATCTTTAAAAGTAAGCCTGAGGCTATGTTATTGATACTTAAATTATTGATAGCTCAAGTGGGAGGAAATAGCATGAGGTCAAAAATTGAATGGAATATCAAGGTTCCTGGTTTGTAGATTTCTCTAATTGGCATCGAGTTTTTAATTTCATAGGTCATGGTATCTAAGTAATTAGATCATATTTGTAATAAAATGAATTATATTTTAATACAAGGCTAATTTAAATGAGTCCAGTACTAGCAGTCATTAGTGAGTTTCACTACCCACCAATCGTCAGATCTTCATGTTTGTTTGTTTATTTTTTTTTATTATACACAACGGGTTGGTACTTGGCCTCAATCACACCTCATGTTAAGTGAAGATGAGGTCGAAGGTGGCAGCGTACTGACCCGGAAAAATAATGCGTGGTCCAATTTAAGTGCGGTTTTAATGAAAAATAATGCGTGGTCCAATTTAAGTGCGGTTTTAATGAAAAATAATGCGTGGTCCAATTTAAGTGCGGTTTTAATGAAAATCGGTTAAGCCGTTTGGGAGATATTTAGCTTTTAAGATAATTTTTGTTGAATTTCAATGTTATCATAGTCTACAGAGGGTTTTCTAATATTTTTTTATAAGTGATTGAGGCCAAGTACCAACCCGTTGTGCATAAAAAAAATAATCGGTTGTTTTCTGTGGGTTTTCCAATTTTTTTTTTATACACAACGGATTAGTACTTTACCTCAATCACACTTGATGTTAAATCAAATCAAATCAAATCAAATCAAATATATATTTATTAATTCTTATGGTACATTAAAACATAAAATCTACATAATAATGCTTAATTTCAACTGTAACACTAGTGCCTGAACTAGGAAAATCCTGTGTTTCAGGCGAAGCTAGGGCTTCTATGACTAAAAATAATATAATATAATCATATAGATATAAGCTAAAAATCTATAAATAAAGTAGATATACAGAATAAATCTATGCTTAGATTACTTCAAGACAGTCAATAACTTCTCTGTATCCTCGTAGGTCAAATTTTGAAGAAAATCTTGTAGTAATTTCTTTTTTGCATTTAATCTATTATAAAGAAGTGGTCCTAGGAACACGTAAAATCTAGATGAAAATGCATGTTTTGTTCCTGCGTTGTTAGGGCAAACTATATCGTTTCGTCTTTTGTTACTAATTACAGTGCTATATGGAAGACTTCTGTGCTTTTTAAGTACGATATTTGTTATAAATAATTGTCGGATTGTTAATACTTTACAAGATTTATAAAGGAGATCAGTGGGGTAGAGAAATGAACGAAAAGTAGAGTAGTAAAGTTAAATGAAGATGAGGTCCTGACCTGACCTGGAAACTCCATCTTATTTGGTGGACTGGCTATTTTATCTGTAACAACCGGAACACAACAATGCTATTAACATATACTTAGATAAGATCGTGGCAGCTAGCCAGACAAACATTTAAAATGCGCTACTACCAACCAAACGGAGACTAAACATATACCCCGCTGGGGATCGGACCCGCTTGGATTCCTAACCCTTATATTGTTTACATTGAGAAACGGAGGCGGAAAAATTTCAAAATTTTCAATTTTTAATTATACTGTATGAAAATAACTTGTCCACTTATTAAGAGGATCTATTATTGAATGAATTTATAGTATTAGGTAATACTCGCTATTGACGTTTCAATAGATTATATTAATTTGAACTTATAAAGAAGCTGATTTATATAACGCGTTGTATAAGTAAGAAGAATAAATAACACTTTATTTAGATTTAGGTTCGGGGTTATGCACGTATACCGGATGAGTTTTTATACCGTAAGGGAAAAAATAGGGCATATAAGGTAAGTGAAATAGAAGTTATTGGCCTATGCCAATGTAGTACTACTACTACCTGTGTAGTATATTTTTTTTTTTCAAAAGCATCATCTGCCGGTGATTGATATGCGACTGGCGGGATTCCTAGGGTTCCCATCATGCCAATTTTAATTGGAACTCGTATTTTCTCAAAGTTTTTTAAATTTATTTGACGTAATTATGAGCGATAGGTTACAAACGCGACCGTCAATGCCACAACGTTTTATTATATTTTATGGTTTTGCAGAAAAAAAAAATAAACTACCTATGCCAATACCTTCTATTTCACTTACCTAATATGCCCTATTTTTGCCCTTATGGTAAAACAACTCCTCCAGTATATAGTCTCTAGTCTACAGCGCAAGCGCAGCGCTACCTGAGGCGAGATTACTGATCGGTTTCAATAAAGGAATTCTTTAGTAATTACTTGCGTAAAATTCTAGCTCGAGGCTGTATTGTGCATCTTCTTAACCTTTTATAGCGAAAGTGAATCAATGGTTTACTCTTCGTTGATTATAGTTAGAAACGGCGTTGAATAGCTGTATAACCGCATTATAATGAATGTATAAAAGTAACTTTAGCTAGATACACAATCTTGATTTTATGTTAGAAGACCTGTACCAACTATACCGTTCGTACCTCAAAACACAATAAAAATATGAATTAAAAATTTGGAAAACAAATCATCCACATTAACCAAACCAACTGTGTTAAATATCTGCAAACGGCTTTATAGTTTTCCATCATACATGGCTAAAAACATACCCCCGAGTTTTTAAACGGCAATCATATCGAAGCTTTACTGAAATATCTCTGAACAAAGACTGGACACACACACAACAAATCTATCAATCAAGTACACTTTATTGCACAAAAAAAATTTAAGACCACAGTTGATAAATAAAGCTTAAAAATTGTACAACCCCACCCACCAACCAAACCGAGTACTTAAACATGTACCCCGCTGGGGATCGAACCCGCGACCTCCAAATCGTAAACCCAATCTTGTCTACATTGAGCCACGGAGGCGGAACTAGATAATTGGTGTACCTTAGGGCCGAAATATATATTTATGTATTAAAACATAGGACCTCTAATGTCTGCATCTTTGCATACTTCGACACGGGATACTAATACTAGAATAAGTCGTTTTGTTAACCTTACCGCACCACACATGTATACAGGGTGTCCCTGGAAGTATGGATCAAATCGAACAGGGGCATGGGGAAGGTCATTCCCAAACTTTTTAACCCTATGAATGTCGGTGCCATTTTTGACGGTTCAAAAGTTATGATCAATTTTTTACATTTTCATATTATCGAATAGTGCTTATACAAAAAAATTTTTTAAAAGAAAACTAGCAAAGCTATCAGCTTAATTTTTTAATTAAAAATAATTAATTATTTTTTTTTTATTTTTTTTTTTCAGCTTAAGTTTGGGAATGACCTTCCCCGTGCCCCTGTTCGATTTGATCCATACTTCCAGGGACACCCTGTATAGGTATACGGGGTGTATACCTACACATGCATTTTAACTAACATATAATAATAATAATAAATAAATATCATTAGACATACACACAGCGCTATCTAGTTCCACAGTAAGCAACTATAGGCTTGTGTTGTGGATACCAGATGGTTAATATACTACATAAATACATTTTTTTTTGTAAACAAATACTTATTATAAATGAAAGCATCCAATCCAAATATATGCCCCTAGCGGGATTCGAACCCGCAACCTTTTGGTATAGTGGTCAGAGTTGCTAACCACTACACCAAACTGGTCGTCAACACTACACCAAACACATATACATACATACATACCAATGTCACAACCTTCGTCATACCCTACATCCATAAAATCATTGGACATTAATACTACAAACAATATGTACTGCACATCAAGTTTTGCGTATGAATTGAGAATTAACAAAAGAAAACAAAATCTTCTTATTCTATCGTTTCGCCATGTCCATATGTTTTTCTGTCTGTCCGACTGCCTGTACATGCAACAAATTTTATTTGCAGACTTTTAATGCTACGAAGTTGAAATCTGGCTCTTATATTAAGAACGTTAAGCCTTAAGTCATGACACTTGAACCACACGAAGCATAAGCTTCTCGTATCTATTTGCAAATACTGCAAAATCCATTAACTAATCTTTCCTTACTTCACTTTCACTACAAATCACGATTCAGCAGCGAAACAATTCAACTGTTTCTGTTTATAATTTCTACACGGATAACGATTAGTCCATTTTGCAGTCATCAACATTCAGCACTTAACGAGTCGTGATCTTTCGATCAGTGATCGCAACCGGTGTTCTATCTCAAGCTAGAGATAGGTACCACTTGTCTTTTTCAACGAATTTCGGTATGGTATTCGTTGTAAGTACGAAAAGTTATTCTCCTCTTGATCTACATAAACGAGCTTCCAAAATGCTTTCTTTTTTGCCAACACCATCCTAGTGAGAGGAGACTGTGTCCCACGAGTGGGGATGTGTGAGGCGTTGATGACGAATGTGATAATAATTTAAATTTATTGGCGCTGGATGCCTTGCGTTATTACATTGGTTAGTTTTGTAAAGAAGATCGAATCGGTGCGTAGTGCATTCTATATTTATTTATAATAAAACGGGTTACACCCAATTTCAAATTAATGAGATATATAAAACAACCTGAATAAGCTATCTAATCTAACTAATATTATAAATTTGGATATTTGTTTGTTTGTTTATTGCACAATCACGGTGAAACGAACGATCGGATTTGGATTAAATTTGGTACATAGGTAGAACATACACTCGATTAAGACATAGGATATTTTATATCCCGATAAAGAAAGAAAGGAAACACAATAAAATAATGTAATAAGAAATTGCTTGCCCTCTACCGTCGCATTGTTATGTCCCTATGGGGCCCTACGTTTAAAACCAACGGCCTGTAATAAAGTAAACTAATTTAATAAAATTGTTCTAACAACCTTTAAGACTAGATACCTACAGCATTGACAATATACCTAAAGACTGAACGCAAATAGATCCTTGTAATTAAAATATAACCGTATCAGGTCCAACGAGATCCATTCACTAGATATTGGCTTCAGACATAAAGGAATCAGCAAAAAGATCAAAGGTAAATAATCCATAGTTTATACGTGATGCTTGAATCCCCAAAGTGGAATTCAGCAATTTTGATATTCCAAAAAGTTGTGTCACTGTAGTTTAAGACCTCATAATCATGAACATTTATTACTTGATTAATATACATAGATCTTAATTTGAAATATCTGTACAGCGTTCTGCATTTGTTTGGCATTTGCATGCCAAAATAAATTTATATAATAGGTGAGACTTGCCTGAACTAAGATAGCAGGTGATTATTTTTTTCTTATATAAATAGTGCATAAGAAAAAAGGATTTGCTGTACAGTACCGTGGCTCCATGTAAACAACATTGGGTTTACGATTCGGAGGTCGCCGGTTCGATCCCCAGCGGGGTACATATTTAGTACTCGGTTTGGTTGGTGATAGAGCATTTTAAATGTCCGCCTGGCTAGCTACCACCATCTTATCTACATCTGCGGCCAAACAGCAATGTTAATAGCATTGTTGTGTTCCGGTTGTCAGAGATAAGATAGCCAGTCACCCAAATAAGATGGGGTTTCCGAGTCAGTACGCTACCACCTTCAGCGTCAGCTTCACTTAATATCAGGTGTGATTGAGGTCAAGTGCTAATCCATTGTTCATAAAAAAAACAGTTAGCAAGTTTAGATAGAATCCTGCAATCTTTATTTCTCATACGCAGAGACTGATTTACCAATATTTATAATTGATATCTCAAAAAACAGTATTTAATTAGTGCCGCCGTCCCATCAATACAATGCAATACAAGTCCCATCAATACACCCGACATCAGGCCCTCCATGTAGGTAGAAAGGCAGTGCCTACCCTAAATATTGTAAGCTTTCCTTAAACCGAAATGCATTGTCAAGACAGCTGATTCATACTGATATTAACAGAAAATATACTTAACAGTAAGCGAAAATTGCTAAAAGAGTAAGTTATAATTTTATATTTGTATTTTTTTTTCATTTAAAAGCACATTTTATTATTCTGCCTACCCTGAGACAAAAACGTTGTGCACGTCACTGTCTGTCATATTTAATCAAATTAGCTGAATCCTATTGTGTGTGTTCTAACGTCACGGACTTATGTATCTAGGCGTTTTATTAAGTGTTATGTACTGTATAATATAAATATAATCATCATATCATATATCTTCAAATCAATATCGAAAGTCGAAAACTTTTAAAACCGAGTACTCTATTTCTTACTATTAGTTCACAATGGATGCGCAGGCGCATGCTATTGACTGGCCAGCGATGTCTTTTACAGACCAGATTATCATAGGTAAATTAGGTATTTGTCTGTGATCTATGTCAATGAAATCAAGCTGTATGGTTATCATCCTTCTTCGTTGGTCACAATTTTTTATAATGATTAACTGCATACGCGTTCACCATAATCTGACCTGATGGAACCTGACAGTGTGGCTGAAGATGAACTTAAAAAAAAATATACCTAAAATTCGGTTATAACCTACCAATAAAAAATAAAAAAAAAAACGAGACTTGATTTAGGCCGAAGTCAGAGGTCGCGTAAACAAGAAAATCTACTAATACTAATATTACCGATATAAATATTACCAATATAAATATTAAGTATATTACAGTAAACAATGTTTAATTTTTTAAGTGCATGCAACTATTATCATTATCCACATATCAGCCACAGGTCATCCACAGCTAAACATAGGCCAATCGCTCTGACCTGAACTCGAGAAGTCTAAAAGCCAATTAAAAGTAAAATAACTAAATATGGGCGCCATTGGACGGAATAAACCGATGAAAGACGGATGAACAAAAATTGCATGCAATATAAATAAATAAATAAATATTTCGGATACTTACACCAATCATCTAATCCCAACTAAGCAAAGCTTGTGATATGGATACTAGATAACGGATCAACATACATAAATATTTATATAAACATCCATGACTCGGGCGGGAATAAATGTTCGTATTCATCACACAAACATTCACCCCTTGCGGGATTCGAACCCGCAACCGTTGGTTTCGCTGACAGGGTCACTATCCACTACACTAATAGGTCGCCAAATAGAGATGAGAATGTGGAGATGGATGAGTGGAGTGATGACGATGGATAAAATAAGGAATGAGTATGTATGTAAGATGGAGTTTAAACGTGGCACCCGTAACAGAACAGTTGAAAGGAAACCGTTTAGCTTGGTATGGACATGTTATGAGGAGGGATGAAACGTATATTACTAAGAGAGTGATGAATATGGATGTCGATGGTTGGAAAGGAAGAGGTAGACCACGGAGAAGATGGATGTATTGTGTGAAGGGTGATATGAACGAAAAGGGCGTGAATGATGAGGTAACGACTGACAGAGGAGATTGGAAGATAAAGACGTACTGTGCCGACCCAAAATTAGTTGGTACCAGAGGAAGAAGAAGATGGCTGGACGGAATAAACAATCTTAAGATAAAACCTACAACCTTGTTGATCTATATAGAGTAGCATAGTCGATTATTGACAAAGCTCTTTTAAACAAAAGATTTTTTTAAATTTACTGCAGGTGCTCTCCCTTTCACTGTGAAAGAGTCCTTACAATTATTACAATACACACATAATGCACGCAAGAATGCATCCAGCTATTTAAGGCTCGGGTCTCGAAGGGTCAAGAACGTAAGAAATTTGGTTCATTACATATCTACAGAGCCACAATGGATGATTACGAAATGTAGAATCGCCTTGATATTTACGATCTTATCTCGTTTTTTTGTACATTTGTAATTGTTTTAGTTTAGTTTTTTTATGTGTAACATAACATTTTTGCTGTATCTCTAATTTGTAAACTGATTTATATATGTACTATGTTTTTAGATTTGCTTTTTTGTTTCAAAGTACATCTTTTTTGCGTTCGAGATTCATTAGAGTAACGTTTAAGTTAAATCGCGTGGTCTCTTGGCGAACGTTACATCGTGACGCATCCCGCTCTACAAGTATGAACTCTGGACGGTTCAAATATAGTTGGATGCTTTAACACGAAGAAGAAGAGTACCTATGCATTTGCAAATAATCATCCCGCTAGATCCGGGCCTGCTTTCATTTGTGCGTTTTTGATTAATATGCAATTTATGTACTAATACATTTTGAAAATCGACCGGTGTTATGTGTTTGACGGCGTTGTGTGTTTGTGTGTGTGTCCAGTCTTTGTCCATTTGTAGGTAGTAATGTGTGACCTATTTGATTGCCTTTTTTATATTTATGATCATACTAGGAGAAAGGTTCTTAAGAGCTTTCATCGGTCACGCTATTCCATACAAACATTCAAGTCTAAATTTTTCGAAGTGAATAAGCCGATTCTAATTAAACTTTATACGTACAAGCATACATTCTACTACATACATACAAACTTTCAAAATATTGAACTTAAAGCATATAATTACAGTATTTCTCTTACTATGGAAAACTTAAAATCGCTTCAACATTCTTATTCGAAAATGTTCTGTACGAACTTTATAGTTCTTGTACGAGCTTTAAGCTTATAAAGTTTCATTAAAATCAGAAATAATGCTTTAAATACAATCAATCAATCAAATACTCTTTATTGCACAATTAAAAGCTACATGAAGAATACAGCGTACATTATTAATCGCAAAAAAGGCGGCTTTATCGCTAACAGCGATCTCTTCCATGCAAACCTAAAGATAAGATAAAGTAAAGATACAAGCTACCAGTAGATGAGGTTTGCACTAATAGTAGCAATACGGGTGTATTTTATAGTTGGTAATTATTATACCTACATATAACGTAAAGATAAAAATCTTTATTCAACTGTGTGTCGCTAAATGGGTCAAATAAACGATTCTTATTCTTATTCTCATAACTATAATCATCAACTATAAATCATTGAGCTCTCATTAGTTTTATTTATTATTTTGATAATATGGCTTTCATGTATATTTCTTTGTGTTCTTATGGTGTGGTTAGAATAAAATAAAATATTATAGCAAAAAAAATCCAAATTAAAAAAATCTAGGATCAAGTGTTAATATGCATAACGACCTCTATCCCAAATGGGGTGGTCATATATATCCCAAATATTAATGGTTGGATGCTCCAAACTTTAAACGTTTAATACTTGATACAACTTCCACCGTTCACCTTACGAAATATAGAGAAATGCACACGTGGCCGGAGGTCGCTGTTGATACGTGCAAATCTATCGATGTTTGTTGCTGGAATGTCCAATGGTCGTCTTTAACGACATCCACGGGAAGAGACGGCTTTTTAAGACCTGATGAAAATATTTAGCTTTTAATACAGTTAATTGTTTAGATGTTGTTTATGATGATGATGAATAAAGATATTTAAGTAGGTATATTTGTCTATTGATCTATCTATGTATGTGTATGTAAATACTAAATGTAAATTTATTCACGTAGTTTGTATCTGCATCCCTATTTAATATCATATCATATGTGGTCAAACGCGTATTCAGTTAACCATAAATAATAATAATACCGCACAACCTACCAATTTCAAATGTACTGTCCTTATACCCAAAGGCCGCCTGGAAGAGATCGCTTTTAGTGATATGGTCGCCAAATTTATTGTACATTCTATTCTTACCACTGTTCTGAAACTGTATTTTCTTTTCTGTTGTGCAATAAAGTGTATTTGTATTGTATTGTATTGTTAATTGGTGTATTTGGATGATGTCATAGTCTTGCGGTCTAACCGGTTGCTGTGGAAGTCTATGGGGGAGGTCTAGGTTCAGATATGATGATGATGAGAGTCTTTCTGATCTTTGCGTTGGATAAGGTTAAGGGTTCCAAAAATTTCAAACTCAACCTACGATATCGTATTGACGTCACTCATAACATTGATAAAAAACACATTGGAACAGTAATGATTGATGACGTAACTTCTTGACCATTGACCTTGACTTTGGTAGGCAGTAGGCCAACATCCGGATATGATCGACAGATGGGCCCCCTGACCCAGGCCATTAGGCCAGACAAAAAGCAGACGAACAAAAAATATTATGTAATTACAATAGTTTTTGTTAAATCATTTTAGTAATATCAGTCGATGATGTATGATGGATCAAAGTGATGACTTGTTGATAGTGTAGCCTGTTATTCTATAATTGATTATAGGTAATTTTGAATGAGGTGCCACAGACAAAGCTATATAAATAGTGTTTGGAGCAAAAGGAAAGTTCAGGAGCAGCAAGGATCACCTTTTTTCCAAGTATAGGAGTAATGGTCCTAGGTCACTTGTCGAGTCGACATCACGCACAGCTATATAAGGGCGAGGCCATATCCACCCGAAGGTAGTGCAGACTCGTATCGGCTAAAACTCCCCCTGTTAGCCACACCTTCTACGGTAACTTCATACTTCAAACTTCAAGCATTTATTTTCAACGTACTTACTACTACAACAGGTATTAATACGAATCTAACGACACCATGCACTACGAAATCGGTGAAGCTGTTTAGGCTACAGCCTTCTTTTTTGACGCGGGGAAACGCATTACGCTTTCCGCTCGCCTGGGGGACGGTGAGACGGCTATGTGGGACTCCTCTCCCTACCGGGAGGGATACCAACACCGGGGGGTGTCAACCTCTCCCGGGTCGCGTCCGTCGACTACGGCTACAGCCTAAAGGATGCGCCAAAGGAATGGACTTACATACATACATGCATACCTTGGGCAGTCGGGTAAACACAGCAGATGTCCTCCCAGTTGCATTGATGTCACTTTCACTGTCAGTATAGAAGGTTTCGCTGTTTTTACATTTCCGTTATCATTGCGCGGCTAACTGGTATATTGGCTAGACAATTTTCCCGGAATCATTTTTAGCTCGAGTTAATTCCCGGAGTCGTCAAGCCGTGGACTGCATTTGCTAACTTGGAGCGGAGACAAAATAAAAAATATATAGAATTGAATAAAATATGATAAATAAAGAGCTATTCATCAATCATTCAGCGGCTACTGTCACAAGATTGACGTCGAAAACGAAGTCATTTTTCCCCCTAAAATGAAGTTGAAGCAAAAGAAGTATCTTTTTTGCTAGACCAATTTGAGTATTACTATTTTTTATCTAATATTTTATATGGCACTAGTAACATTTATTAGAGATTTCGTTTATAAAAACTACGTTTTATGTTAACATCTTGTATTGTATAATGTCTAGGTTTAACCTCTAGTAACATTTTCATTTCAAACCATTCACTTTTGATTGCTTATATGTGTTATTCTCTTACGATGTTTAACGATTCAATCTTATCAAAGATATTAGCTTGTATAGTTAACTGTTAAACGCCTACTTTTGAAAATCATCCAACGTCAGACGCCATCTATTCCATATGGAATTTACTACACAGTCTTACAATATAAGACGTGATAAATCACGATCGACCTTAAGGTCTGCTTAACTACGAGTTTCGTTATGTGACGGGTAGATGGAGTCGTTGACGTCTGAATCGCAATCTCGGACAGAGTAGTATTTTAACATCATTTATGGTTTTTTTTAGTGATAAGTTGATACAAAATCTCAATAGATACTGTTTAAATGTTTAAATTATTAAATAAGTATTAACATTAATAATCTATGTAATGAAAGGATCAATTCATTGTATTATTAATAGCATTATTACAAATTATTATACGGAAAACTAATATCAAACTTATGCCAATTAAAGATTCTTATAAAGCTACTGACAAAGGTTATCGTTATAATTGAAATTGTAAGGTGTTAATTATA
This sequence comes from Oegoconia quadripuncta, assembly GCA_949316235.1. Classification (NCBI taxonomy): domain Eukaryota; kingdom Metazoa; phylum Arthropoda; class Insecta; order Lepidoptera; family Autostichidae; genus Oegoconia; species Oegoconia quadripuncta. The sequence continues at coordinate 3,055,717 of OX438757.1, read as the reverse complement.
TATTATTTAACTTTGATGTTTGCTTTCCAAAGCCCACTTGTCACTCCTTGCCTGTATAATGAACTATTTAATTTTAAAGCTCAAAATTCGACACCAACAACCTAAACCAAGAACTTGATCAATTCTCGCTTGCTCAATCATCGGTATGTAGTATAGAAGACTGTAAACAGTTGATTTCGGAGCCCGACGGCACCCTAAAAATTTTTCATCAAAATATAAGGAGTATAACACGAAATAGTCCAGGTCTCCATACACTTTTGGAAAGGTCTAATGTCAACTGGGATATTATTGTCCTTACAGAATGCTGGCTGCCACATACACAAAACATCCCAGGCATCGATGGGTATCGACACAACCAAACGAGTTTAAATCGTACACAAAATGAAGGTGTTGTAGTCTTCTATAAAATGTCGTTGTGTCCTAAGGTTGAGGAAGCATCACTTTCTGATGCAAATTGTCTTATTATAAAAATCAACCCCAATACTATCATAATAGCTATTTACAGACCATACGGTTACAAAAACTTATCTAACTTTTTGGACTCACTTGATCAACTTTTGACTAATTACTCTTCCTACACCAATGTTGTGATTCTTGGAGATATCAACATTGACATCGCTCCTAGTAATAGTGACGCAAATTCTCCCACTTACCTTAACCTTTTAGCATTGCACGGTATGCTGCCTGCCCATACAATCCCCACACACAGTAAAACTTGTTTAGACCATGCAATAATTAAAACTAGATTACCAGCACACTGTTATATAGCAGAAACCTCTTTAACAGATCATGATACTATACTACTCACATTAGGCATGAAAACTAGCAATTCCTCAACCCCACACACCACATTTAATAAAATAAACTATGACACTCTAGATCAGGACATAAATAATATCGACTTCAATAAAATATATGCAATGAAGGATATTAACTCAGCTACCCTATTTCTCATTAATTCTATTCAAACTGCAATAAAAGCCAATTCCACACTCGTTACAACCTCAAATCGGAAAACAACAAAAAAGCCGTGGATCACACCTGGGCTTTTGCGTTGCATGAAAAATAGGGATAAGCTACATCAAAAACATAAACAAAACCCGAATAATGAGACAGTAAAAACAACATATAAACGCTATCGACACTTCTGCAATGATCTCTTAAAAAAACTAAAAATAGAATATGAGAAATCTTTGATACTCTCTACTAGTAAATCAAGTAAAAAGCTCTGGGAGTCGATTAAAACCATAACCAATACGCACAAAAAAAGAGATCACGCAATTGAGCTGATATCCGGAGAAAATCCTAAACAGTCAATTGATAACGTAAACAGGTTCTTTGTGGAGATGGGGAAAAATTTGGCAGGAAATATAACAAATTATAATTGCGACCCACCGTTACCTGAGATTCAGTCCTCAGCGCATTCACTGGTACTGCTTCCTACAGATCATGGAGAAGTAGAAGCTACTGTGCTTAACCTAAAGAATGATTGTGCAGTGGGGCGCGATAATGTGCCAGCCAGTATACTTAAAAGGTACAAAAATATACTTATTCCGCCACTGACATATATATGTAACCTGGCCTTTGCCACCGGTGCTTTCCCAGACGAGTTCAAGTTGGCCGAAATTCACCCAATATTTAAGGCTGGGGACAGAGACTGTGTCAACAACTATAGGCCTATTTCTATCCTACCAACGTTGTCTAAGGTGTTGGAGAAGTTAATCAATAAACGACTGATAAAATATCTTGAAGATAAAAAACTCATCTCTCAATGTCAGTTTGGCTTTCGAGCTGGTATTTCGACTAGTGACGCAGTCCAAGATATAACAGACCTTATAACCAACAACTTGGACAAAGGTAAGAAAGTACTTGCTGTCTTCCTGGATCTAGCAAAAGCCTTTGACACAGTCTCTGGTCCCATCTTGCTTGACAAACTGGAAAAGCTAGGTGTTAGGGGTACCCAATTGAACTTATTGTCAAATTATTTGACAAACCGTTTCCAGAGGGTTAAAATTGGTGAATGCTATAGCGGCGATCTGCCAGTCACATGCGGCGTCCCCCAGGGCAGCATACTAGGGCCAACGCTGTTCTTGGCATACATCAATGACCTCTGTAACCTCAAACTACTAAACGGAAAAATAATAACTTTTGCCGATGACACGGCTTTAATATTTCAGGGTGACTCATGGGAGGAGGTTTATGAGCATGCACAGTCTGGCTTTGACATTGTCTCATCATGGCTAAAGAAAAATAAACTTACACTTAACGTAGATAAAACGAAATATATTCCATTCACAATAAGAAACATAAATTCTGAAGTACATTCTAAATTCGCCATTATTTCACATTCTTGCAACCAACAACTATTAAACAGCTGTGCATGTCCCAAATTAACAAAAACATCCTCCTTAAAATACCTTGGCGTGGTACTAGATAACACCATGAGCTTCAACCTACACATAGACGTACTAACTTCGAGAACAAGAAAGCTGATTTACATTTTCAAGAACTTACGTCATGTTTCTGATCGTAGAGTAATAAAAATGGTTTACTTTGCACTGTGTCAATCGATCTTAAGTTATTGCATAACATCCTGGGGCGGAGCACCTAAATCTACTTTAATTAAGCTAGAGCGAGCACAAAGAATCCTCCTAAAAGTAGGCTTCTCACTTCCTACTCTTTATCCTACTAGAGACCTTTATACACTTTGCAAAGTCCTATCTGTGAGAAAACTATTTATACGCGAAACAGTGCTACGCAAACACCGACTAACCAACTACGATCCCACAAAATTCACTCACAAGCGTCTAAAATTTAAAGTATGCCCCCCTATGGAAAGGAATACATCGGGTTTCTCGGCCAAATTCTTTGGCTTCTTGAGCGGCTACCTATACAACCAAGCTAATAAAATACTATCTATATATTCACAACCAAAATTCAAATGCACGAAAGCAGTCACTGCATGGCTCCACGAATTGGACTATGAAGAAACGGAGAAACTACTTACCGTAACCTCATAAGGGCATCTATTATATTATTTTTATTCATTTACCAATTATATACAAAATTCAATACTCATCCCAATAATAATATATAAATTATAAAATTATAATAACTTAATAGTATTTGTTGTCTGTAGCTGAATATCTGAGCATATCTTACGTTATTCATACAACTTCTTAATTTGCGCTAATAACACACTTTCTTCATACGCCCACACACACACACACGCACATACACAATCACACTCACATGTAATCACACACACACTAACGCTCATACGCATACATACAATCACACACACTCACGCTCACACGCATACATCCTATCTCGCAACATAAGGCCTTTCCATTCCAGAGGGTGAGAGGCTGGTGATCTGTCACACAGGTTTCCTAGTACGGACACCAGTCTCTCACAAAATTTTGTACTTACATGTAGCATATCGCGTAGATTAAGGACCTATTGTTTATACCTGTATACTTTTGTGAGAGAGAATAAAAACTTTTTGAATTGAATTGAATTGAATTACAATTAAATTCGGACTTTCACATTTAATTGTAATATGTATACTTATATTCAATAAAGTGTTAATAACAAGGGATCTATAGCCTATGACTGAGATTCAAGAACCTTTTAAATACTATAAACGGGATAAAAAAACTAGTGTTTGAAGATTTATTGGATATTTTTGCAAAAAAGAAGTTGGATTTTAGATTGGATTTTGTAAGCATAAAATATTTCTTTGAGAAATTGCCATTGACTTTGATTTCAACTTATAGAAGTCAAGATTTTAATCAATTGTCATTGAACTTCTATTGTCGACCAGGAAAAATAATACAACATTGTGTTCAGGGTACATCGCTAATAGTAGCCCTTAAGTACTGTGCTTTGTTCAGCCGACGAAGGCGACGACCAGAACAGATTCGAATTATATAGCTTATACTGAAAGTATAAGCTATATAATTGTTTCTGTTGGACGTTTCTATCGGAAACGTGATACCGTAAGTAGTCGAAAAGTATAATACTTTCAGTATAAGCTATAGATAGATAGATAGATAGATAAAGCCTTTATTTGTTTCCACAGTCACACACATACATTTAGCTTATACATATTGATACACAGATAAGGTAACACATTTACAACAATAACATAATATTGTAACACTAACGCATGTGTGTGCTGCAGCAGTACAAATGGGTCATAGCTCAGTGTATTAGATTGCTCATTGAGCAAAACACTGATTTTCAGCTATCCCCTAAGGAGCAGATAATATATAATACTTTCAGTATAAGCAGGTATCACGTTTCCGACAGCGTCACGTGGCCAGCTTACAATGGTACTGTTCTGGTCGTCGTCTTGCCTTCGTCGGCTGAACAAAGCACAGTACTTAAGAGCTTATCATTCGGCCGGTTGTACAAGATTTCTTAGATATTGGACATGAATTTTTCAAAGGGCAGAATATTTTATATTAGATTTTACTCACACATCGGGTTAAAAATAATCTAATTATTATAAAATGCCATTCATTTGTGTCAGTGTATTAAATCATGTTATTTTATTCCATTTCATTTATTACCGAGTCATATATTTTTATAATTTCATTTATGTAAGTTTATCCGTAATCTACTATTATTGTATAAGCTATGCTTATTTTTGAAAATGTAGACAATTAGTGTACGTAGAGCAAAATATTTATTAATTTATTTACGATGTGATTAAAGGACACGCAGACGAACACACTCATATTTACATAATAATATAAAATGTCATGTAATTCATTTATATATGTATTTATTTACATCCTCCTGGTATCCTGTATTATGGATATAAAAATATTTTTATTTTGTAAATAAATACATTTTTTTTGTTTATTTATCCATAGAACATTATTTGAACAATCTTCACTATAAGACGCCTACGAAAACCTGTAAAGGTTTGTGTGTAGTGCGAATGAGGTCACTGACCCGCCGCGTTATTAATTATTACAAAAGGTATTGTAACGTAACTTAAATATGATACATAAGATGATATGCGAAAGCAAGTAGACATGTGTCTCTCTATCGAAATAAAATTTGTTAGAAAGGCACTGCCTACATAGTTCCATCTATAAAGTACGTCTTTAATGCATTTTTAAATTGTTTATATGCAGTACATATATAGTTGCTTAGTATGGAACTAGATGGTACTGTATTTATATTTATTTATTTATAATGTCCGTCTTATTCAACCTGTAAGAAATCACTCGTAGTGATACCCGTATGATTTTATATAATACCAGCTGTATTGCACTATTGTGGTTTCAGCACGTAAAAAGAAGAGAAACAACACAAGCTTTGCTTATTTTGGGACTAGATGATTGGTGTAAATGTCCAATATAATTTATTCATTTATTTATATTACAATAATGTTAGTAGGAAGTTAAATCTAAAAATAAACAATAAATATCTATAGTCGATTTTTTTTTAATATATTTTAATCTTTGCATTAAATAAAAATTTACAACACATTAAATAATTAAATAAATGTCATCTAATAATGGTAACCAGTTTCAGGGTCAAATCGTTGAGGTTGTTTTGGTCCACTGAAGTCTTCACCAATGATTCTTTCTGTTGTAGATTGGCCGTAATATGGAGGCCTATTTACTTGACCTGGTCTGTAACCTTGGACATGATGTGCTCCAAACTGTGCAGCACCTAAACTTGGGTTAATCGTACCAGCGATTCCTGGAGATTGTGGAGAAGATATAGTTCCCGGTCCTTGACTTCCAGATAATTGAGGGCGATACGTAGAAGTTCCAATAAACGTTTGACCAGTTTGATCAGAGGGGATGGGTCTTCCAAATTCGTCTATAGTAATAACTTGACCTGCTCCAGGTTTTTCAGTGAATGTGTAATTAGGTCTATAAGTTGTGCTGGGAATATTTTGAATTTGATTAGTTCCAGGTCTCCCTGGGTATCTCGAAGTCATCCCCGGTCTTATGGTTACAAATCCAGGTGACACAGTTCTATCATTATCCGTTGCTGTTACATGACCAGGTAGTATGCTAGAACTACCAGGTCGAAGCGTAGTGGCTACATCATAATAATCACCTTCAGTTCTAGTTGTAAATATATCCGATGGTGGTGTAAATCCTGACCTTATTGTTACTGGTTCAGCCACAATAGGTTTACCAGGAGGAGCAGGTCTAAATGGTCCAGGAGTAATTGCCTTTTCAGAGTAAAGAGGGGGCCTAGATGTAGGTCTGGTTGACGGAATTCTAGTAACACCAGGCCTTGTAGAAACGGTACCAGGGTACACAGTTTTATCAGATATATCATCCACAGAGCCTGTTGGTTCGTAAGTAGTTGGATATGGGGATTTCGACATGTTTTCGTACGAGTCACCCGGTGATGATGATGGTGTAAATCGGTCATCATAATGAGGCCTTGTTGTACTTTGCTGGGAAGATCCGTATGATGGAAGACGGGTAGAACTAATTCCAGGTTTACCTGGTCGAACTCTTGATGGAGTTGTTCTGTCATCGTCATTCGATTTAGCTTCCTTCTCATAATGATCTGAAGCATTGTCTATTTTGTAATTGCTTTCATATTCCTTTGGGGTCGAAATTGACGGCCTCTTAACAGATGTAGTTTTAATTGGTTTTCTTGCCGGGGTTAGTTTATTAGTAACATCGTCATCAACGTCATCATCATCGTTGCGAGATACATTAGGAGTCATAAATGGTTGAGCAGTAGTTTGTTGATTGGTAGTTTCATATTGCACTAACGGGCGTCTAGTTGTTTGTCCTATACCCTTAAATCGTTCTCCATCTTGTTCGAATTTATTTCGTGGTGGAATGTATTGATAACCTGACCCTGGCGCCATCGGCTGTTGGGTTGGGTACCTTGATCTTTCAGCATTAGTTTGTTGGCTATAAGATGGTCGAGACATGTCTTTTTTATCACTTATAGTCATTGATGTATTAACATCATCCAAATTATAATCATCTTTTACAGATGAGGTTTCATCTGGGTGCTGGGGTCTACCACTTTGAGCTCGACTAAATGTCCTGCTTGAACCACCTACACCTTTGGACCCTTTAGGTCTTCCATTACTATATTCCGAAACTGAACCATCATCAGATTTATCTTGATCATCCTGTGAGTACTCATCTTCATCAATGTGTTGCACGTTAGCATACTGCGGTCTACCACTTTGAGTTTGACTAAAAGTACTAGTTGACATACCTGGGCGCATTAATCCTTTAGGTTTTTCACTAAAACTTTGCTGCATTGAAACTGTATCCGGCTTTTGTCTGTCATCCTCTGAGGAATCTTCTATACCGGTGTATTGTATTTTAGGTCGCTGAGGTCTACTCCGTTGCATTTGATTAAATGTGCTACTCGACGCACCAGGTCGTTCTGATCCTTTAGGTTTTCCACTAATAGTTTGCTGCACTGATTCCTCATCAGGATATTGCAAATCATTTTCCGAATAATCTTCTTCATCAGGTCTTTGAGGTCTATCACTCTGATTTTGACTAAAGACATTACTCGATAACACTGGGCGTTTTGAACTTATGGGCCTTGGTCTATTACTTTTCTGTATTGATTTCAAATCAGGTTTTCCCTGATTATCTGAATACTCTTTTGAGTCTGTATTAGTTTGAGGTCGCTGTCTACTTGGAGCATGACTAAATTGACTACTCGGGCGACTTGAATCATCATATCTGCCATTAAAAGTTTTCTGCATTGAACCCACTTCAGGTTTTTGTCGACCATCCTCTAAGTAATCTTCAGAGTCAATATAGTGAGTGCCGGGTCGTTGTCCTCCACTCTGAGCCTTACTAAATGAACTACTTAAACTGGGGCGGTTGGATTCTTTAGGTCTACCACGTACTGTATACTGCATTGTACCTGTTACATCCGGTCTTTGTTGATCATCCTCTGAGTAATCTTCTGAATCTAAATATGTGGAACTCGATGAGGTTGGAAATTCATTTTTGAAGGTTGATGAAGGTCCGTTGAAGTCATTTATATCTTGACTTCCTGAATTATCAGCAGTTTCACTGTATCTTGTGTTAAAAATGCCTGGACGTGAAGTTCCTTTTGGCTTTCCTGGTTTACCATTCATATTTTCATGATTAATAGCAGTGTTAACATATTTAGACCCAGATGTCTTATCTGATTGCAAAGGTCGAGTTTTATCAGATGTCTGACTTGAGTCATTTTCCTGTGTTTCATCCAAAAATTCTTCACTATCTTCACGTTGGGATTCAACAAATGGTGTCCTGGAAGATCCTGTTGCATTAGATGTACGACCAGGTACTATAGGACGATGACCAGATGAGGTATATTTATTTTTACTCTTGGTTTGAGTTCCTGCTGCCGGCCGACTTCCCTTTGCTATATTAAATTTATCATTATCAGGAGTATCTTCATCATTCTCTTGAGCATTCGGTGGTCGTCTAGAGGGAATGCGATTTTTATAATCTTTTCTTTTAGTGCCAGCTATGTCGCCACGAAGATATTGCTCATTATCTATCTTTTCGTCGTAATCATTAGAAGCATCGTCTTTTTCGATAATAGGACGTTGAGATCCTAACTTGTTTGCTGCTCCATTATACCTACCTACATATTCTTCGGAAATATCATCATCATCGTTTATGATTCGGTCTTTTGTAGGTCTGTAACGATTTTTTGGTCCTTGATATTTCATATGACCATACTTGGTATCATCATAAAAACCTGAAAATTAAAAACAAAAACAATAATACAATTTAAAATTTTGTTAATAGACGAATTCTATTCATACACAGATTAATACAAACCCACCATCATGAGATATTCCAGCTTCCTTATCTCTGACAGCCTGTTCGATGACTCTCTGAATAGCTTCCGGTACTGGAGGAGGAGTAGGTAAATGATCACCCTGTGGTTGAAATCCATTTTCATCGGCAGAATAAATAATATTATAGATTTTGCCATCATCTCCTGTATAAGAGTAAGATCCTAAAGCCTTTACTCCATCTACTGCAGTTCCACTCTCATCGGCATGAATGCCATTTGATGTATCATAGCTATATGCATACCCTTCAGGAGTCAGTGTATTTTCATAATTAAGAATGACAGCATTTCTGTCAGATTCAGCTTGAGGCCTTTCAGGACGGTGTACTGGTGTTATTAATGATTTTTGATTCGGAAGGTGAGGATATGTAGGAGTGGTAGATGAGAAAGCACTACTCGAAGCAGTACTAAGTGAAGGAAATGGTGTAGATGTTGTGGCAGAGATTGTGGACTGAGTTGAATATGCAGGAGACAAAATTGAAGGTCTATTGTCGGAACTAGGGCGATATAAATTTTCGTAATCTCCGTCAACACCCGTTAACCCTGGTTTTTGGAATTGTTGGGTGCCTGTACTATCTGGACTTTGGTATTGTACCTGGGAGCCAGGTCTGGCTAAAGCAGGAAATTGTTGCCCTCTTCTGTCAGTTCCTAAATTCTGATTAAATGTGTGTTGACTTTGAAGAGTATCTGGCAGTCTACCTTGTATTATTTGACCTTGCTCTCTAGGTAGGGACGTAGTTGGCGTAGACATTGAACTAGGCATGTTACCTTGAACATTGCCAAAATTGTTTCCAATTTGTGACTCTAGTTGATAATTTGGTGGAAGACCTTGAGAAGAAACACTTGTTGGGAAAGTTACTGCTGGATTACGAAATTGTGTAGATGATTGACCTAATTGTGGGGAGATATTGGAGCTAGGAATTGGCCCTTGAATATTATTAAAATTGCCATTTAACTGATTATTAAGATCTGGCTGAGAGTTTTGAGGTAATACTTGAGAACTAGTCGATGAAAACGTTCCTGGTGCAACTGAAGGGAATTGTTGTCCATTTAACTGTGTTGGTGGTTGCACACCTAAATGTTGACTTTGACCTTGATTTTGGTTAAACGGAAATTGTGGTAAGATTCCAGGTTGAATACTATTTCCAGAAATAGGTGAAACAGTAGAACCTGAGGAACCTGGTAAATATTTATTCAAACCTTGAAATTGGGATTGAACTGGACGTCCATCAATTAATGTTCCAGGCATCACAGAATGAACAACTTGTTGTTGAACAGGCCTTGATATTAAACCGACTTGTTGATTTATTGGACTACCGGGTAAGTCAAATCCAGTGCGAACTTGCCCAGGATGAGGATAATTTATCACACCAGTCTGTTGCTGAAGATCAGAGAACGAAGGGGTGTCGGCTGGGTAACTATGTCTTCCTGGCCCTAAAGGACTAATAGTTGTTTCAAATTCCTCGGGAGTTGGAAATGTAGTTGTCTGAGAAAAGGCATAGGACGTCGTTGTAGTTGGTACTTTAGGGAAGTAAGTGAACGGTGATTTAGACCCAGGTATAACAGATCCCAGATCCTGCGGCAATCCGGATAGTCCAGGTCCTCTGTCGATTCCAATAACTGGTCGAGAATCTCCAGAAAATCCTTCGTCTCTTTGACCCGGTGCTAGCGGTCTCGCATAAGTTTCTTTGGGGAATTCCAGTGGTATGTCTATAGCTCCAGGACTTCCACCTGCCAGTTTGAACCCAGGTGGTGGTAAATAAGTTCGATCTAACTTATCCGACCAAACCAGGCCTATGGCCAAGAGGAGCTGAAAAAAAAGAAGAAATTTATCCATTTACTAAAAAAATTACTAGAATTAGAATAAGGTATTTCGTCGTGGTTCTGTTGCAGTCTGTGTGATTTTTAAATCTAGATGAAAAAACTTGATTGTTTGACGGTGTTGTGTGTATCTACGTTTCTTTGTTCAGATATATCCGATGGTCCGTTTTGAGTGCGGTTTTTTTTAAATAAAAATTGAGGCCATTCTAAGCCGTTCTTCGCTTCGTTGAAAAAAGTTCTAAGCCATCTATAATGAAAATTGGTTAAGCCGTTTCAAAGCTCTTTTTGATGTATACTTATTTTTTTTTTATATTCATGATTAAACTCGGCGATAGGTTCTTACCACGTTTGCTGGAAACGGTTAAGCCGTTTGAAGATATTTAGCAGGATTGATTTGTTTGTGTGATAACAATCATTTATGTTCACGGGGTTTTCAAAATTTTCAATTTATACTTATATCTATTGATGATGATAAAAAGACTTTTACGCAGCGTGCCAAAAACTTAGGTATACATATAATCCGGTGATCCCTAGTGCTGTAAGCGAACAACAAGCAGATTTGAAAGTACCAAATCTGTCTGTTGTTCAAATAGGGCATACACAGTGTAAAAATTAAAATAAATAACTATAAATTGAAAATTTTAAAACCCCCGAAAGCCGAATGTACCAACCATGTTAAGAGGGTTAATACCGTACGGCAAGACATTTTCAAAATATCGAATTTATAAGAATACACTGCATTTTTTCTGTTAGTGTGGAATACTTAAAATCGCTCTAATCTAGTTAATCTACTCTCTTTCGACAATATTCTCTACTGACTTTTTACATCTATGTACGTGCTATATGCTTATAAAGTTTCATTACAATCGGTTTATTCATTCGAAAAATTTGGTCGCTAGGTTTGTGTGGAATACCGTGCGGGATAAACCCTCAAAGCTAATATCTTCGAAACGGCTTCATTGCATCAAACATAATCCCAGGACAGGTTCTCAACTGATCCACAAACGCCGTAATAAGGTACACATAAAAAACCCATCGTACTAATTTTTTTTTTTTTTTTTTTAATTAGCCTATCGTATCCCACTGCTGGGCAAAGGCCTCCCCCAAACTCTTCCACTCATTTCTATCCTTGGCGGATTCCCACCATTCCTCTTGAAACGCAATGAGATCATCTCTCCAACGTTTGCGCGGCCGACCCCGACGACGTCTCCTGTCCTCAGGCATCCAGGGCGTGATCGTACTAATAATATAAATAAATATATATGGCTCCCAATGGAAGTATGAGCAAGTTTTGCAAAGTTATGGGGCGACTAGCACTAATCAAAAATTTATTTGAATAAAATTAACTGGGAACAAGTTTAGCCATGCTTGATGAAAATCGGCTCAGAGGTTTGAAAGATCTTTTAACTTTTACTTTGTTTATCTGGATGATATTATTATGTTTATTTTATTGGCAGTGTTCTAAATATGAAATTTTCTTACGAAAAGATATTTTGAATTTTCAAACATTTCGGACAGCTTTACTTTACGGGTCAGGTAGGCTTGTGGCAGTTGAAGTAGATTTTATAGAACTTGCGACAATAAAACTTCTTGTAAAAGATGAATGTTGATGAGTTGCTAAAAGGTATACACATTTCTAATTTAAACCTTAAAGCAAATAAACATAGAGTTTATTCACACCAACTACATGACCCCATTAACCCAAATGAAGCCTATTGTAACGTACTAATGTCACAAAAACGCACTTTCACTTGTACATAACATCACGAACTTTATTCTAGAGACATATCCCAAAGATTGGGTGATCCAAATTAAAAAAAAAAAAACAACATCCTTGGTTCACTCGGGGTGAGACAATCGCCATTAAAATGTGCAAGTCATAGATATTTTTTGGTGTAAAGTCCCTTAGTCGCCTTTGACGACACCCACGGGAAGACTGACTGGTTCTTTCTTTTTACGCGCCGAAACCGCACTTTCACTTATAAACACATATTCCACTACAATCCATGAAAAGTATACACATTACACAACCAACCATGAATCTCTTCATCTCGACCGATGTATCCACAGCAGGACTCACTTGAGATGTGTGTCTTCTCCCATCTAAAAATGTTATTTATACCATCCTTAAAATTAACCTCTAATAACTGTCCGTACGTGTCTACGTGACAGACATACAGCGTGACACAAACTCTAATTGTTGCTGTCAAATGCCTGAACAAGTTATTAAGAGTGTTTATTTTACGATTTCATAATTTTTTATTGTTGGGCATTGATAATGGGTTATGTGGAGCCTTGACATTTGGTGGCCAGCAGTGTAATTGCTGGTGACAAAAGGAATTAGTCCCGTTGGGGACATAATGAGTCTGAAATGGACAGTGATATGATGGATGAATTTAAAAATTATTTTTTGTTTTCAATAATAATAACATAAGTATATAATCGAATTGGCCAAAAACTGCCAAAACAGCCGACATCATGTAGGGTCCGTTCTGCATTTCTGGCCTGAATCATCAGATCTTTACCACCACCATAGCGTTATCCCCTTTGAAACGAGCAAATAGTCATTCTAATCATTTAACACCTGTTTGGTGTAGTGGTTTGCTAACCACTACACCAAAAGGTTGCGGGTTCGAATCCCGCTAGGGGCATAACGTTTGAGTGATGAATACGGACATGTGTATCCGAGTTATGGATGTTTTCATTTATAACAAGTATTTATTTACAAAAAAAAAATGTATTTATGTAACTTATCAACCATCTGGTATCCCCAACACAAGCCCATAGTTGCTTACTGTGGAACTAAATGGCGCTGTATGTATAAGTATCTAAGGATATTTAATTATTTAACAAACATAAAAAAACAGTCGAATTGAGAACTTCCTCTTTGTTGAAATCGGTTAAAAATAAAAATTATTTTCAAAAGAAAGCCCAGTGAGGCAGAGAACCTAGTACCCTGGCAGGCTTGGGTTATAAACTAATGTGTATGTTCCAGGGCGTAGTACTAGACCTTGACCTGATCCATTTCCCCAGCTGAGGGTTTCAGACAGGCCGCTTTTTTACGCATGATAGCGTCGAAACTGTCTGTGCGAGCCTCCGAGAACATTCCCGACGCGCTACAGCGCCATGGGAGTCCCAACAGCACCCCTGAAAGCATTAATGAACTGAACACGCCGGACACCCATAGGCCGCTCGTGTAGAAGGATTAGTAGAACGCTTACTACTACTTAGTAATTAGTACTTACTAATTAGTAGTAGTTACTAATTAGTATTTTGTCTAATTTCGTGTTGCTAATTAAAAAAAGGAAATGTTCATAAAATGTCGAAAATTGGGTTTCTACTCCAGCCCACGGCAAAATGAGAGTATATCATACAAATTAGCTTTAAGGTTTACCCTATATGTTGACCCTAGTGTTAATAGCATTGTTGTGTTCCGGTTATCAGAGATATATGATAGCTAGTCCCTCAAATAAGATGTAGTTTCCGGGTCAGTACGATTCCACCTCCGACTGAGGTCCGACCTCAATCATACCTGTTGTTAAGTGAAGATGAGTCTTCACTTAACATTAGGTGTGATTGAGGTCAAGTAAGAACCTGTTATGCATTAAAAAAAATGCAACGTTTTATTCATCGTGACAGTTAAATTGTTATAGGATAGGTTTCGTTCCACAAAAGTAAACAACAAACAGTAGGCGTAAGAGTTAAGGTTTATCAGAATCTCGGCCTTATCATCGCTTAATATCAAGTATGATTGAGGTCAAGTGCTAAGCCGTCGCGCATAAAAAAAAAATAAGGGTTTGTTTGAGTGGTACAGCAAGGCTAGCACAACTTATGTTGAGTATGACATAGAGAGCGAGTCAATAAAGCTTCACGAATCTCAAATCTTGTCTTTTCGTCTCGCGTCGTGTCGTCAAGTGGCTATAAAAGTCTATACTGAATTTGAGCTTCTCCAATGGCGCGATTTACATCGCTTTTCATGGGACGATTTGCTCTAATCGCCACGCTGGGCAAGCAGGTTGGCGATCACTGATTTTTTGACAGCTCCGGACCGCTGACGCTGCTAAGCGCTAATATTATGCGGTTATTGCTCAGGATCTATTATAGGCGCCATTTATGGACACCCCTGGGGAAAACGGATAAAAGAAAGAAATGAATATATTAATTTATTCACCAGACGTAGGCAACTAGACGTTACGAAATAAACTTAACATACCTATAAGTAAAACATAAATAAGTTCTACATAAAAATACTTGGCCTCCGTGGCTCAATGTAAACAACACTGGGTTTACGATTCGGAGGTCGCGGGTTCGATCCCCAGCAGGGTACATGTTTGGTTTACTCGGTTTGGTTGGTGGTAGGGCATTTTAAATGTCCGCCTGGCTAGCTACCACCATCTTATCTAAATCTGCCGCCAAGCAGCAATATTAATAGCATTGTTGTGTTCCAGTTGTCAGAGATAAGATAGCCAGTCCCCCAAATGTGTTGGGGTTTCCGGGTCAGTACGCTTCCACCTTCGACCTCATCTTCACTTAACATAAGGTGTGATTGAGGTCAAGTACGAACCCGTCGTGCATATAAAAATAAAACTTATAAAAATAAGCTTTTAATAATCGATCATGATTTTCACATATTGTTCTAGTACAAAGACGTCTAACTTTCATGGAGTTTACTCCATCAAGGAGTTCCAATGGCACTCTTTAGACTCGATCTTCAGACCCTCGTCATCAGCAACAAAATAAACTAGCCCAATATCGACAATCTTGCTGTGCAATCAGGGAGTTGCAGTTCCTACATCCCGGCTCCCGGATCAGTTCGATGATACCATAATATTGCATTGTCACTGAACTTACAATATGTGCCAAATTTCAGCTCTATCAGATAGTAATAAATAAATAAAAAAGGTTTATTGACACAAACTTAGGTTAAGTTACAAGTAGTGAATCAACGAATTAGGAGGTACATAATAAATACACTTAAGCACAATTAATGGGCCCTGCTCCTAAAACTAAGATTGCTCTTGTATATCCCGGTATTGTTATTATTGTAAGTAGTAACCATCCATCCAGATTGACAACATTATAGATACTTAAATAGGTTAATTTTATATAGGCAATTACATATTACATATGAACAAAAAAGAACAAACTATAAAATATATAAAGACAAAATATAAACATTTTGTGTGTGACTGTGGCAAAGAGGAGTAGGACTCAGCATAATGCTCAGCTCCAAAAACTTGGCGCTGTACTTCCCGATTGGTTTTATTGGTCTGCGCGGGAACAACACGGTCAATTGATTAATCATTCTGATGGGTCCTAGTTAACTGGACCAAGGCATCTAAACGTCAATACATCAAAATTTTAATTACATTCCCTTTTGTTTAGACCGATTTACTGTATGGCCATTAGTGCTGAGGTCGCATGGCACACGACCGTTGGTATCATCTCGATGGATAATCGTAACGCTTCTAATTGCTTTTTGGTGAACCGTGAACTATGAACTTGTTAAGGTAAAGCACTGCAACTTTATTATTAATTACAAATACGCCAAGTGCGTGTACGGAACGAATTACCTTAAGGTTCCGTTTAATTTTACAAAACAATACGTTCTAGGAAACCTGATAAAATGATAGTAGTTTAATATGTTACCGAGTAAAAAACTTTGCGGTCTATTGCAATAATTTGTCGTTTAGCTTGCTGCGTTCGTTCGCAAGTAAGCGGCCTAGAAGTAAAGGTAAGGGGAGAAACGTCTAAGGGATAGACGTAATGAGTTACTATAATTTACTGCTAGGGCGTTCACGTGGTATCTTTAGCAGCGGTCGATCGCAAATTTTGTTACACGATACGGCTAAGTTAAACAGATGTGTCACATGGTTGCAAAAGTCGTTAATTTTTTTTTATGCGCACTTGACCTCAATCACATCTGATGTTAAGTGAAGATGAGGCCGAAGGTGGAAGCGTACTGACCCGGAAACCCAAATATTTGGGGGACTGGCTATCTTATCTCTGACAACCGGAACACAACAATGCTATTAACATTGCTGTTTGGCGGCAGATTTAGATAAGATGGTGGTAGCTAGCCAGGCGGACATTAAAAATGCCCTATCACCAATCAAACCGAGTAATGCCCCACCAAATGGAGCTATCAACTGGAAGACAGTTTAAAAGAAATCTGAATGAATGACTAGTCAATAAATGTTTCTTCTCGATTCGGGAATATCTGCTACAATTTCAATTATTTTCTGGCGTGGGTTATTATCATCTTTATATCAGCTGAAAGACGTCTACTACTGGACAAAGATCTGCCCCAAAGATCGTGAGTTATACTTACATTTAAATAGTTTTTATTCTTTTAATAGACCGCCAAAAAAGTTTGTTGGTTGAATTGGAAACAGTTCGTATCTAATGCATTGTGGTATTTTCTGATTAACATAGTAGAAAAGTATATGTCGGGACACATATGTAAGGATTTTATTTTATTTTTATTTTAAGAACACAAACAGTCAACGCATAATACAAGAAACATATTGGTAAAATAATAATTCGTTGACAAACAGTGTCCACAGATAAAAATTTTCAGAAAACATATTCATTTAACACCGACAGAACTATAACAGACAAATACATGCCGACATGCCAAAAAAAAATATTTTTATGTACGAGGGCAATGGATCCCAAAAGCCACGAACTGTATTTTTTTTTGTTATCATTTTTTATGTAAATTATAGGTATGGATGGATATAAGGATGGATATTTCAGTTTTAGGAAAGCATAAAAACATGTAGGGGTATGTCTCCAAAATGAAAATATATATAACTAATTAATTATACAAAATAAAAATCCCAATTTTAAATAGTCAACTAAAATATGGAAATGCCGCACACGTCTGCTGCTTAGACTGTCTCATTTGATTACAAATTATATTAATACGTTTTCCGAAGAACAATTTTCTTATTTCTAATACACTTTAATAATAATAATATAATAATAATAAAACATTTTGAGTTTCTTTTAAAGTTACATATTTCACACACATCTACCAAACTATAAATAGTTTATGGGCAGAAAATATACTCCCTTGATTTTAAAATTCCTGCAATGTAACTGTAACACATTATTTAAACTTTTATGAATTTCACAGTATTACGAGTATGCATGGTAAATGGAACACAAACATTATGTGCTTCGTTTCATTTATATATAGAAGCATGATTTGTTAAACTTTCCTAACTCTAACTCTTAATAAACTTTAACTCTTACGCGTACTGTTTGTTGTTTACTTTTGTGTAACGAGACCTATCCTATAACAATTGGACTGTCACGATGAATAAAACGTTGCATTATTAATTAAAATCCCTCCAGCCGTTTGAGTATTGCGAGGGATTAAAAAATAGCGAAAATAAATACTCTCTTCAAATTTTATAATGCTAAAAGCATGAATCCCTTAGATCCAGACCGCTAGAGCTAGATCTGTGCACTATAGGAGCGCGCTCACGGTCGGTGCAAACGTGTCAATTTTGCCATACGATTTTATTTCACATTTAAACAATTCTTGTATATGCAAAGTCACTCGGATATATTGTATATGTGTATATCCATATATTAAATGGAATGAAATATATGTGTATAAACTATTCAGGTATTTAAGTACTTATTATTTATGTGTGTCCCACGTCCATGATCTCACCTCAGGCTCCATTGAAACCAGCGTTGTTGTCGTTTTTTTCCTCTCGACTACAACATATGCTAAGATACCAAAGTAGTACCTACTGCTTACCTTTGAATTGATGGTTCATATATTTTTATATTGAGTTATGTAGTACATACAACCTGATCAATTAACTTAAATGTATAAGTGTCGCTAAATGGATCAAATAAAATTTTCTTATTAATCGAGTTAAATATTTGGTTCGATAAATATAATTTACAAACAAATTTACTTTCATGTTTTTTATAAAGACCTATTTAGTGATATGCGTTACACAGACGTGCACGTTTTTACATGGCTCATATATTGTTTCGGAATGTCCCCCAAAAAACAATAATTATTACCATATCTTTAAATTATTACGATACTATGAGAAACAGACAAACATACATGAAATTACATCCTCGGGCAAATCCATACACTGAACTGTGTGCGAAGTGTAAGTTTTGCGTCGTTTTTAACTTTACCATCGCGTTCGCGTTTACGAAAAAAGTCCATATGAAAAAAAACGTTTTGCAAACTATCCGCTAGAGGCGCTGCACAATTCTCCATACAAATCTTCACGTAAACGTGAACGCGGTAGTAAAGTTAAGTCGAAACAAAACTTACAC
This sequence comes from Oegoconia quadripuncta, assembly GCA_949316235.1. NCBI lineage: Eukaryota > Metazoa > Arthropoda > Insecta > Lepidoptera > Autostichidae > Oegoconia > Oegoconia quadripuncta. The sequence goes on along the minus strand of OX438757.1, from coordinate 3,036,751 downwards.
TCCGTTCTCTGTAAGCCTTTTTGTATACTGCGGCACACACATAATATTTGTTGTTTCTGTACTTGTGTTTTATTGTTTTAGTTGTATTTTTCATATATAAAAATTGATATGTGTGTGTACATAGATGCAAATAAATGCTTATCTATCTATCTACACGGGTTGTAGGTACTTTTACTATTTGGCTACGCTAAAAACCAAGCCAAGATCGTGTCGGATCTTTACATTCAATGTTTTGGTTATTTTCCATGGCTTTTTCCTATGAATTTTTTACAGACTCAATTACATGTTACACAAGTTGGTCGACTCTTCTCGTATAATAGTAGAATCTAGGAATATACTTCATATCGCTATCGCTTTTATAATAAAGTTCCAGTGGACATTCAAAATTTACCCTTAAATAAATTCAAATCCATCATAAAACAGACATTATTTACCAAAGGCTATTATAAAATATCTGACTATCTGGATGATAAGCAAGCATGGACGATCGACGACCGCTCGGCGATATTCAGTCTAATTATACAATATAACTAATATAATTGTAACCCAAACTTATTTAAAAGAGCAACCCTTGAGTTTCTTGCTCGTTCTTCTCTGGGGAGTCTGCTTTGCGAATGAGCAATAATGTCAATAATTTTAATATTAAGGTAAAAAGTGTGACGTTTTCAAGTGATAATCTTTATCCTACGAAATAAATATTTTTTGACTTTGACTTTGACTTTATCAGCCGCAGGACGTTCAATGCTGAACTATGTTCCCTTATCAGCCTTATGCCTGCCCCAAAAATTTCCAGAGCAAACGATTGGGTGCAAAAATATGGGTGTTATTAGTTTTGAAGCCTATCGTTGTCTGTGTGTTTGTGTGTGGCAGTGTAGCGCCTAAATGGCTGAACCGATTTAAAAAGGTTTTTTTTTATTTTCGAAAGCTGGTGAGTGCGAGGTAGTTCTTAAGTCTACATTTAAGGCTAATTAATTAATTAATTTTATTTAAGGCATAATGGAAGGCTACATTTCGTAAGAATAACACCAAGCAGAATGATTGTTGCGTCGAATATTTTTGTATGTGTCTCTGTAAATATGCAAATAAACGCTTTATCTATCTATCTATCTAGTCATATTTGATGGAAATCAGTTCTGCCGTTTCGATTTTTTTTTTTCACTTAGTTGTTACATACATAATGTCACCTCTATCCCAAATAGAGTGGTTAGAAATATAAATAAATATTTGGGACACTTACACCAATCATCTAGTCTAAAACTAAACAAAGCATGTGCTATGGATACTCTAGATAACGGATAAACATACGCATATAATTTAAATAAACATCCATGGCTCGGGAATAAATGTTCGTATTTATCATATAAACATTTACCCCTCGCGGAATGCTAACCCGCAATCGTTGGTTTAGCTGACAGGGTCACTATCCACTACACCAATCGGTCCTCAAAATATCAATGATATTGTTCCTCGAGAATTTTCTTCATTTTCAATTTACTGTTGTCATAAGTTTTAATTTGACCGTGGGTGGCGTCGGACCCAGCAGAGAAGAATAGGACCAATCAGTCTCTTCCCGTGGGTGTCGTAAAAGGTGACCAAGGATTCGTATGAGGGTGCATCAATGGGCAGCAACTTCCCAAAAAATCTGTCATCGCCAATCCGCTTACCCGCGCCATGTGAAAGACTATGGTCTTTCAGTTGATATGATAAGTCTTTACCTTCGCCTATTCGTCACCATCATCATCATCAGCCCGTAAACATCCCACTGCAGGGATATAGGCGTTACCTCGTATGATTTTTTTTTTTAAACGGTTCACAAAACTGGACACAATTCAAAATATTTTTAGTCTTATCCAACATTACGACATAATTAATTGAATGTATCCTACTTGATGTGAACACAGCATGCACACAGGTAAACAGTCTCAATACTTAAGAGTAAAATAGGCTATTAACTAAATCACTAAAACGATACAAAAGGTCCTATTTATAATTGTTGTACAAAATGATGTATATGTATTAAGGATGATTAATCCTTAATACATATACAACCATAGATAACTATCTTAGTGGAGGTGATTGTTCCTGAAAATATATCAATCTGGCTTCTCGTACTATTATATAATGCACACATTCGATACAAAGGAAGTATGGGCCATAGTCCACCACGCTGGCCCAATGCGGTTTGGGTACTTCACATACCTTTGAATTCTCTCCCATATTATTGTTAAATCCTTTAGTGCTTTATTCCTTTACTAGCTTGCCGCCCGCGGGTACGTCTGCGTGATATAACCCTATAGATGAAATTTCTTTATCCCGCAGGAACTACTCACTTTATCGGGTAAAAAAATGTACTATGTTCCTATACTATAATCCAGACTATATTCTACCTACGTCCTACTACCTCCGTGATAGAGCAACGAACAAACCAACCAAACAATTCGCATTTATCTAAATAGTCTTAAAAATATCAAAATCAAAAATGTTTCATTTCGTAAGTTATAAGAATAACATTTGAAATCGTCATGACATACAGTTATCGCTCATTCACTAGACAGTCTATCCAGAGAAGAACGAGCAAGAAAGTTAGGGGTTGCTCTTTTTAAATAAGTCAATACAAATACAATTTCAAATAATTGTTCAATTTATGATTCGACAAAGAAAAATTAGAATAAAATATACTGGATATTGCCGAGCGGTTCATGTCCACGCATTCATATCATCCAGATAGTTACCTTACCTACCTTTTATTTCTTCGTTAATCATATGTACCAATTCCTGCGATTTTCAAAGCTATATCCAAATTTGTTTTTTATTTGGAAAATAGAATATTATTTCAAGGTTTCACATGAAATATTATTTAATTTTTGGGCTAAATCACATAATAAAAAATTTTTTAACAGAGCTCTTTTCAAAAACCTAATTATATTATCGGGAACCTTTACTAAATTTAGGTTACTCAGTAAAATTAACCGGTTTCTAGCCCTGATTCAAGTGAGGTGTTTACAACAACTTTAAAAACAACTGCCCCTTAACGAAGTTATGAATGAAGACACACACCAAGTTAGGTACTATAAAAGATCAATGTGTCGAGACAATTTTATTATTGCGCGTCAAAGCCGTCGCATCCATTGTCCGGAGATTGTCCCCGCGTAACATAATTATTTAATATTATGTAAGAGTTAGCTACAATACCATATCTACTAGCTTTCCTCTCGCGGATTCGCTCGCGTAGAATTACTTTACGGCTGATTTTTGGAGACATAGACATATATTTATTTGACACAGCAACAACAATATTAATAAAAACAAGAAAATTATCACAATATACAGAAACAAATTTTGAAATGCGGTGAGTGCAGTGTGATGTGGATGGATGTGGATGGGATGGAATGGACTCCATCTCAGCGTATGCTGTAGCATTTGTTACAGCGCTGGTTTTCAGAGGAGCCCAAATTTATCTTAAATTATCTCATCTTATTCTCTGGTCTTTGGTCAATATCGGTCAGTTTCCTGTGAATCTAGTTGTGCAGTTTTCAGCTCGCGGAAATACTTATTGTGGTATTTTTCCAGTATAAAATAGCCTAAATCCTAGTTAATTTCCTAATGAAATGCTCCCTGCTAAATTCCAATACAATCGGCTTGGAAATGTAATTAATAAATAATATTAATAAACAATAATAAATAAATATTTCGAACACTTACACCAATCATCTAGTCCCAAACTAAGCAAAGCTTGTAGTATGGATATTAGATAACGGATAAACATACATAAATATTTGTATAACCGCCTCCGTGGCTTAATGTATACAACATTGGGTTAACGATTGGGAGGTCGCGGGTTCGATCCCCAGCGGGGTACATGTTTAAGTACTCGGTTTGGTTGGTGGTAGGGCATTTAAAATGTCCGCCTGGCTAGCTCTAAATCTGCCGCCAAGCAGCAATGTTAATAGCATTGTTGTGTTCCGGTTGTCAGAAATAAGATAGCCAGTCCCTCAAATGTGTTGGGGTTTCCGGGTCAGTACGCTTCCACCGTCGACCTCATCTTCACTTAACATCAGGTGTGATTGAGGTCAAGTACGAACCCGTCGTGCATAAAAAAAAAATATGCAAGACTCAGGAATAAATGTTCATATTCATCACATAAACATTTACCCGTCGCGGGATTCGAACCCGCAACCGTTGGTATCGCTGACAGGGTCACTATCCACTACACCAATCGGTAGTTGTGGCAAGATAACAGACAAAGTTACTTTCTCATTTCTACTCGTAATATTAGTGTGAATAGAGTTTAATTATTATTTTTTATGGGTAGGTTAGTGCTTGGTTTGAATCACACTTAATAGTGAAGATGCAGCAGAAGGTGCAAATGCCTTTTCTTTATTTTTTATGGTTTGCTTTTTTTGGCGGACTAAGAAAAAGAGGAAGTGTTCGTGTGGAACGTTTCATCGTAGAGATCAAACTACTGTATTGATTTTAATAAGAGGTGTCTTTGCAGTTTATAGAGCTTTTTGGATCTAGCTAAGCTGTTGGCTTTTTAAAAGAGTAGTTGCCATGGCCATACATTCTTTGCATACAGCAAATACTAGTTTAAATATAAACGAATCTAGTAACATACACGTAAAATAAAAATATATTCTTAAATTGTAAAAGAAAATAAATTGTCGTACAAGCGGCTAGGTACTTTGGCGCCGATTTTACAACAATTAAATAGTGACGTAATTTCTGTATTCAGCTGATGAATTTGAATAAAATGTAACATTTAAATTTCTAAAAAAAATTGATTGGAAAGAGCGAGATTTCTTGATGTAGATGCACTTATTACGGTACCACAACTTTGAAGAGGGTGCCCATCTTAGGGCTTTTGACTTAGGGTGAAAATTTATTAGGCTTTTATTTAGGCCTATCATAATATTGCCTATTTATTTATTTTATTTTATTTATTTTATTTTACTCGGAACACCAACAGCAGAAATAAAAAGGTTGGGAACATAGAATATTTCAACAAAGCCATTAAAAGGTATTCGCAGATACATTCTGATTAGACTTATCAACCTTAAAAAAGAAGAAATAAACTCTCCGGGATGAGGTCCCTAGGAGTGTGCCGTGCTCAAGGTGGGGCCAAAGAATTTAGTTGTGAATATTTGTTTTACCGCTGAGGGTATTGTGTTGAATAGGTCCAAAGTTCTGTGTTCCTTAGATAGTTTGTTAAATAGATTGCTGACTATGATATAATATATACCCTAACTCCACCAAATTAATCTGTGCAAAACGAGAAAATATATTAAATTTTTGTATGAAGGCTATTTAGGGGTATGTTTAGCCAAAAGCCAAAAGTTGAGCTTCAAAAAAATAAGATTTGAAATGAATAACACATATTATCTATCATTATCTCCTAATTCATTTTTATTAACATTATTAGTTCTACATTATGTAGTTAGTTGTGGGTTGGTCTTGAAAATGCTATTCAAGACACTTCAATTTCAACTTGTCAAGTATTAGAAATGAACGAGGTCTGTATTGTATTCCTCCATCATTCATCAATCTCATTAACATTACTGTAAATGTCAGTCTTGAAATTGCAAAGAACAAAACAAATTATATGTTAAATAAGCTTTATTCAATAATCCTTTAACTAAAAAAATTTCTAATATTGGTACCCATTCCTATCATCAAATGATTGTTGTCTTCTTCCAAAAGCGTTCCTTTCATTGCTCTGTCCTGACTGCCTTACAAGCGGTGGTAAGTAAGCGTTGTTTACACTATTAGCTTGATTACGCACACCTTGGTTTCTGACGGCTTGTCTCTGGTTACCAATTAGGTTATTTGATCCAGCTTGATTTCTATAAGAACCTCTGAGGAGGGCGTTGTTGGTGACAACAGTATCTTCGTCATCTTCGACATGTTCAATCTTGTTGTTGATATTGTTTGCATTACTATTGCCACCATTGTAATTATTGCCATTGTTATAATTATTATTGTTGTATTGGTTATCACCATGGTTACCGTATTTTGCTTCATTGTAGGAGCCTGTAAGCAATATTAATAATTTTTCAACATACTTGCTCGTAAAGTGGATCTAATTTCACCGGATTTTGATATATCAAGGAGCTCTTAAAACACGTGTGTGTTATAAACGCAAATAGTGAAGTTATATTCTATAACAGCACTATTTGTTATGGCAAAGAACATAAGTCTCATACAGCCAAGTGACAACACCATCAGCCCGGTGAATTAAATATCGCTGATCTCCACGTGTTATAGAGACCAGTAATAAAACATGCTTCAAATAGTTTTTTTTTTTTTCAAATTTCGAACTGGCCCGCCGCGCCAGCCAGTAGGCAGCGCGCCGCGTGATTTTTTATTCTGTTTCCTCGCAAGTATGTTGAAAAACGTCGTACGTATAATAATAATATTTCGTTAATTATAATAAATGTTGTACTGTCTGAAACATTACTTGTTACCTTTTGAAGTCACTGAAATAAACTGAATACCAAGAATATGCTAAAGACATTCGTGATTTTATCAGCAAAATGTATATGAGTAATTAGTGGTCCTATTTAAGTGGTTAGGTTCTTGGCAATGTTTGATGAAAATCGGTTCAGCCGTTTCGAAAATATTGAATTTTTAACACAGTTTCTTTGTACATCTGGATGATATTATTACGTTCAGTTCCTAAGGGGTTTCCTAAATGTTTCATTATTCGAATGTTCATTCATAATTCTAATGAAAAAATGAAACGTTTATACATTCTTTACTCGTAAGAATGCAATATAATTCTATTGAATAAGCAATAACAGCTGATGTCTGCGATCCTGTCGCTTTAAAACTTTACGAGTGAATACAAATCTGTGAAAAATTTATGACTTATTGCTTTGTTTAAAATTGGATACGTATCAAACAATTTACATCTGAATTTGGCTGAAGAATTATCTTTCACACAAAAATGATCTTTATTTGGGTTTGGTTCTGCTTATAATCCTGCGACGAGTAACATGGTGTTAAACCCTGTACTACCACCGATCTGGGGGCACGGCCGTGCCCCCACCAAGTCGAGCAAAAAAGCGTCACGGCCGTACCATCCTTTTCTCGAAGCAATTCAGACCATTTTCGACCCCCTGTAACTTCGTTGTGGATAAAAATAGAAGACTGAAATTTTCAGTAACTATGCAGGCATTGTAAAGACACGTATATTTAAAATTTCATTCAATTTGAACCAGTATTTTTAAGAATTATAACGGGTCAAATTTCTTAATTTTGTCACTCACTGACTCACCGATCATCAAAATTCTAAGGCACTTCTAGCAGACCTAGAAGCTTCAAATTTGGAATATAAGTAGTGTTTGGTGTATGAATCAAGGAAAAACTAAAAAATCTAGAAAAGACAGCAAAGAAAATTAAGCCCATACAGCCAAGTCTTCAGTTAATTAAATTTTTCAATATTGGCTTTATTCGTAACGATGTTTTATTATTTTACGGCAAAAATTGTAACATCAAAGCCTCCCAGAAAAACCCATACAGACAGGGAGTGGGCTCTTAGAAAAACTGTAGCTGAAGCTCAAGAAGTAGTACCGGAAAAGAGAAAACGGAAGGCTACCTACAAAAATAAGAAAAGTTCATAAGTCAGAGAGAGGGCTTTAAGAAAATTCGTTGCTGGTAGATATACATATATACAATAAGTAGAAGGTACCGAAAAGGAAAAAAGTAGAACTGTCTACAAAATACAAAAAGAAATGAGATCCCATCAAAAACAATACTTGTCAAAAAAACCAAGTCTCGCAACTCAGTTGTTCTGCGGTAAAAAGTTGTGAGATCCATGTAATACCAAGTCGGTTGTTAATTTATTCAGTCTCTACTTAAACGACTTTCTGTCTTAATACGTCCAGTCTCTAAGACCACGATCGTGGTCCATAACAATTGAAAATCAATTATGTCTGGAATCTCCGTACTCGAAGCATTAAGTTGTTACGTAATAATTAACAGCATCTTATAGTGACGCATATCAATATTAAAATTCTTTAATGTTTTATATAAATATATTGAGACTTGGCCATCGCCTGAAAAGACGTGTAAATTCAATCGCCTGAAAACACATGTAAATTCAATTATTTAGTGCGATGGCCAAGTCTCGATATATTTATATAAAACATTAAAGAATTTTAATATTGATATGCGTCACTATAAGATGCTGTTAATTATTACGTAACAACTTAATGCTTCGAGTACGGAGATTCCAGACATAATTGATTTTCAATTGTTATGGACCACGATCGTGGTCTTAGAGACTGGACGTATTAAGACAGAAAGTCGTTTAAGTAGAGACTGAATAAATTAACAACCGACTTGGTATTACATGGATCTCACAACTTTTTACCGCAGAACAACTGAGTTGCGAGACTTGGTTTTTTTGACAAGTATTGTTTTTGATGGGATTGTACTTACCTGTACTCATGGCAGTACCAACTAAGCACATGAAGTTTTATTTCACTATTGAAATTTGAATTTGAAAATAGGTAGTTTTTAAGGACAACGGACTAACCCGTTGATGCCATTCTAAACCGATATAAAGTGTAGAAGTGTCTGAATGTTAAAGCAACCGGGACCAACAATTAAAGTGCATTCGACGTTAAGTTAATTGAGGGCGAATTGCGAATGCGACGAGTGAATCTAATCACATAGAACATTTATGTTTATTTCTCGAAATACAACGTACAGATTATACGAAGAATCCGACTTAACTGATAGACTCACATTTTGCCTCTGTATGTACTTTCAAGTAAAGCAACTGAGCGTGCATTAAAATTAGCAAATACCTATAGAGTAACGCAAGTCGCTTATGCACGACTTAGTTAAACCTTTGCCCCATATTTCAACATTTTGACCATCAATACGGTCAATAGATTAACATGACTACAGCGAATAGGTTCTGGCTTTACATATTGATTGCTAAATAATCTAGGTACATTATGATTCTTACATTGCGACACAATAATTATGTTGAACGAATTTTAGTGACGGAATAAATTCAGTAGAATTATGAAAGCAACATTGAATAGCATCGTCTATAACTGCAAATTGAAAATTTTGGAAACCTCCTAGCTGACATTATCATCCAGACAAACAAATCATGTGTAATAAAAGGTAAATATCTTCAAAAACGGCTTAACTGATTTACATCAACATTGCAAGGGTTCCGAAAATGGAAAACCATTTCAAAAATCGGATCAGCCGTTTTGGTTCAGACAGATACACAAACAGACATTATTAATTACACATAAATCAATAATACTAAATAAATAAATATCTTTGCACAAACACACAGCGCCATCTAGGCCCACAATAAGCATCTAGCCTTGTGTTATGGATACCAGATGGTTGATAAACTACACAAATATTATTTTTTTGTAAATAAATACATGCATAAATGAAAAACATCCATAACTCGGGAACACATGTCTGTATTCATCATACAAACATATGCCCCTAGCGGGATTCGAACCCGCAACCTTTTGGTATAGTAGCAGAGTTTCTAACCACTACACCAAACAGGTCGTCGAACAAAGACATAAACTGAAAAAACAATTTTGCTGAATTAATTTGGTTTCGAAGGACTTTGTTTTGAATACCATTAAAAAACCGAAGCTTACAATTTACAAAACTGATAAAGAACTATTACAGATCTCTAAGGCTCGTATTAATAAACCATTCTCAAGATTGAGAACAGTCTTGTGATCGGTCTCAAGTAAACGTGTTGATTAATAAACCTACATTGAGACCTGAAAATCACGTGCATACTCAAGTAGTACTCACTTGAGAGGTGCGCGTAATTAATAAACGAAACTCACGACTATCATTCATTCGCCGCTGAGGCGAATACTTGAGATGTGATCTCAGCTGAGTAGACTTCAAGTTTGGTTTATAAATTAGCACGGAGCTTGAGATACCACCTCCGTGGCTCAATGTAAACAACATTGGGCTTACGATTCAGAGGTCGCGTGTTCGATCCCCAGCGGGGTACATGTTTAAGTACTCGGTTTGGTTGGTGGTAGGTCATTTTAAATATCCGCCTGGCTAGCTACCACCATCTTATCTAAATCTGCCGCCAAGCAACAATGTTAATGGCATTGTTGCGTTCCGGTTGTCAGAGATAAGATAGCCAGTCCTCCAAATATGTTGGGGTTTCCGGGTCAGTACCTTCGACCTCATCTTCACTTAACATCAAGTGTGATTGAGGTCAAGTACCAACCCGTTTTGCATAAAAAAAAGATAGCGTCAACTGCTTAAGACACATCTCGGTTGATATAGCCTCAAGACTTCTATTGAGATTAATTTATTAATACGGACCTGAGAAATCGGATGTCACTTTCTGGGATGTAGGTAACAAAACAAAAGTTATCACAGTGGTTTGCAGAAGTAGGTACCACGTGCTTTCTGGTGCTAACAAACCAATCAACTCATCTCTTGACTGTGACATAAAACGTGACTAAGTATACACTGAAAACATGTAAGGACTTAAATTGCCCAGTATCTTTTTTAATGCAATATCTTCCTCGCGTTAGCAAATGATAGAGTCAATATTTAGGTCAATTTTGGCTGACCATTGGATCATTGTCTATCCATGTCGTAACGGTGATCACATATTATTAACGGAATTAAGTTTACCGTCATCAAAAATTCCAGCGGCTTCGTCACGAGCATTTTGTTCCAGCGCCTTCAGAATTTCCTCAGGGACCGGAGGTGGGGTTGGTAGATGATCGCCTTGAGGCACAAATCCGTTCTGGTCCGCTGTATATCTAAAATAAATACAAATATAATAATAATGATAACCTTATTTACGATTCTATTTATTCTTGCAAATTATTTTGTGATACGACGACCTCAATGTAGTGGATAGTGACCCTGTCAGCGAAACCAACGGTTGCGGGTTCGAATCCCGCGAGGGGTAAATGTTTGTATGATGAATACGAACATTTATTCCCGAGTCATGAGTGTTTTTATAAATATTTAAGTATGTTTATCCGTTATCTAGTATCCATAGTACAAGCTTTGCTTAGTTTGGGACTAGATGATTGGAGTAAGTGCACCAAATATTTATTTATTTATTCTAAGGAGGTTTATTTCTGTACTCCTGTCACAAATGAAGGGGTATTATAAGTTTAAAGCTTATACCTATATGATTATGACATTGTAGTGCCAAAGTTTTTTTTTTTTTTTAAATACATTTCATAAATCTAAATCACAAGTTCGAAAGTTAACATAATTTTGTTAACTTCGCTGTTACTAAAAAAGTCTGCCCAATTTTTACTTCAGAGAACATAGGGGATGGCAAACTTAATTAATACACGTCTGTCTTAATACGTCGACTTGGCTATTTAAAGCAGGGCATACGATACCATGTTTGGCGATTATTTAAAATTGTTACCTAATGCTGTACACCTGTCCATCATCACCAGTGTATGAGTAGCCACCTTGAGCTTCAACACCATTAGTAGCTACTCCATTCTCCTCTGCAACGATACCATTTTCAGTTTCATAAGCATAGGCGTAAGTTTCTCCGTCATTTTGACTATCCTGACGAAGAATTGCAGCATTTCTTTCAAAGGCAGCTTGAGCACGCTCTGGGCGGGAATCAAAGGTTCCAAAATTCCCATTGTTGTAATTTCCAGACTGGGCGTGAACGTTTTGGTTTTGATCAAAGGTGTTGCCGGCCCGTGAGGCTTGGTTAAAAGCGTTGCTGTGACCATTATAGTTATTTACGTCCAATCCAAAACCTTTATGAGCTGACCCAGTACTTTTAGTCAATCCAGTTTCTCTTTGTTGACCATTATCATGTTGACTTTGATAATTCCGTCCGGCATTTTGGGCAAAGCTGTTCCTTTGGTAGTCGTTGGAGGCACCAGAGGCAGGTGTTTGCAGGAAGTTTCCTGATCCGCCTGAGGTTTGGGCATGAGTCGGTGGAAGGTACGTCCTGTCTAACTTATCAGCATTAGACCAGGCCACCACAACTAGGAGTATTATCTAAAAGTATTTAAAGAATTAGTGGAAAGCTATTTTAAAAAGCTATATTTTGAATATTGCATGCCTGCTATTCGAATATCGAAACACATTAAACATTTCCATAAATTTTCATCCTCTGATTTACTTAAATCTATAGAATCTAGTATCAGGAATGGTCTGCTCTACAATAAATATTCAAACAGGATCCATTGACCTATAATTTGAAGAAATATCTTTTTGTGACACACCATCACTTTATCACATCTAATGAGCTTCTCGTTACATTAACACGTCCACGGACACTGAACCAGACACAATAGAAGTTTTATTGTTATTACGTCTATTAGCGTTCAGTGTCCGTCAAAGTGTTAAGCTTTACGTGACCTTCACTATCAATATTATTCACTTGCAATTTTCACTTTCACTGGGCCACCTATTTCACTTAACATCGAAAACTTTACAGCTTCCGTTGACCTTATAATTTAACTTCTGACTTTAACTGCAACCTATAATTTTAACGTTTCTCTAACATATTATTATGTTATTATACGCACCAATCTCATCTTATTTTTACGAGCTACCACTTGGATGCCTTTGAGTCCACTGATACAGTTTCGTTTGTTAGTAGAATATTTATACCAGAAGGTATACTAGTATCGATCTACTTTGTGGAAGATGTTCTTAGACGAAGTCGTGGGTTAGGTGGTTGCCCAATCATAATACGATACACGAAGATGGACTCGTCTAATTGTTTTGAACGATGTTCAACGGTATATGTTAATTCAGATAATTTATAATTTTCTAAATAGATAATTGTTACTTGTATTGGCACATAAGTATATTAGACTCTTGGAAGTAAACCTATCTGGAAAATGCACGGGGGAATTTTTTCACAGAATTGACACGATTCTTAAGGTCCCCGTCATTCGTGAACTTTGTCGCTATACTGACGAACCCGTCTTTGGTGCATCTTATGGAAATATTTAAGCCCATTCACAACAAGCGGCGTTATCATTACGTCAGTATTAATTCCTATCTGAATGAGCTTTAAATTAATCTATTATCCAGGCCTACTTAAAAAAGTCACCCTGTATATCAGACACTTGCTGTCACCTCCCTCAACTTTGTCTGTATGATTTTTTTTTATTTTCCGGAAAATTTGTCCGTCATAACCGTATTCCTCGTTAATAACTAGTACTAGGTTAATCTAATAATAAAATAAATTGTACCCTTGTAATATAAAAATCAGTTTTAAAAGAGCAACCCTTCGAGTTTCTTGCTTGTTTTTTAAAGAGTAAAGTTGCTTTCTGTACAAGCAGTAGGTTAAAAAATGTAAAAAAACTATTTTAAGAGGACCCTGTGTATAAATAAAGATTTTTTGACTTCGATTAACAATAATATCATTCAGATGCTCCGGAACGATGTGATGTGAAAAGCATCAAACACAATCCGGAAGATCGTTCCTTCAATTGTTAATCAAGTCTTTATGTAGACACAGGGTCTACTTAAAATAGTCATTTTTACATTTTTTAAGCTACTCTTTGTTCAGAAAGCAACTTTACCTTGAAAAAAACAAGCAAGAAACTCGAAGGGTTTAAATTTAATTCTAAATTTAAATAAATTAAAGTATTTTGACTAGTATGATATTCGATCATTTGTTGTAGAAAACCAAGTTTCATTCTACTGTTTCATTCTCGCATAAACTCCGTGTACACAATCCCTCCTCAATAGTCGTATTAACTATGTTTGGGCGCTTCATGCTCCATATCGCTATTTTAACCTTGCCAAGTTAGGCATTCCAATCTTTTTGATTTATTTCTAAAGCCTATCTGAGTTCCGTGAATGTTTGCTTGCAAACGAATTCACTCATTAAGTGTGTTGAAACTGAAGTTCTGTTTATGTATTACATATAATACACTTGTAATTTTTGCTTATTGAAATAGTGTAGGTAATCTTCATCATTAGAAATATTATATTCTCATGTCGCCGCACAAAGGCAGTATCGGGACCGGCCATTTGAGTCGCAGAACGCGATACATTGTTTGACCATATTAGATTCGAGACTCCTGACCGGAAGCATTCACCTTAAGTTCTACATTATTAATCATGATTATCACCTACCGTGTGGTCTCGGTACCCAAATAGAATAGAACCAACCCGTCTCTTCCCGTGGGTATTGTAAAAGGCGACTAAGGGACCACCAAAAAACGTCTATAGATTTGCACGTTTCAACGTCGATGGGCTCACCCCCCTGTCACGTGTGATAGATAGATAGATAGATAAAAAGTTTACTGCATAAACTGGTACACATACAAGAGAGAAACATGAACAAATAAGAAAACAACGAGGGACATACAATTTTTAACAGATACAAACAGATGTAAACAAATATACCATAACCTTAAAAATTTTCAAGACTTACTGCCGATTCATTATATGTGGGCATGTGTGCAACAGTCATGCAACAAGGTCATAGCTCAGTGCATTAAAAATGCTCAATGAACGAGCAAGCACTGATTTTCATCTATCACCCAGGAGGCGCGCGGGAACAAGCATAAAAATTAAAAAAAGAAAAGAAAACTGAGAGTGGAAGTATGCAAAAGGACAATGTGTAGTGTAGTGGTGCGCTGACGTGAATGAACGTTTGCATTCCTGTAACTATATTTCATAAGGTGAACCGTGGATGTTATTTCAATCATTATACTAATATTTGGTACATATAAACACTATTGTTATCAGTGGTGAAGTAATCAGTGGTGGTGGTTCCATACTAAAGGTGTGGCTAACGGATGGGAAAAGGGGTACCTTGTGACCACGAGGTGATGGCCTCCAAGTCCTTAGTCGCACTGGTAATCCGTGTAGACAGCTTGTTCTTGAAGTTTCACTAATAATACACCAATAACACAAATTTGAAGCACTGACACATGGGTTTTATAATTATTTTCCACTTTTAAATGAGAGCGTTTCGAGAATGCGGTGCGCGCGCGTCGGCCATATTCCAACAGAGAGGACAGGGACAGGAAGCGGAAAAAGGAAAGAGTGTGCGGGTGAATGTTGGTATGCGTGAATGTTATGATTATTACCATAATAATAAAAAAAAGACATAGATAAATTATTCTATTTTTTGGCGTAGACAAGGTGGTTTCAGAATGTATGTGAAATCGAAAATTTTTTAATCGAATTCGACTACGGCTCCTTGAGGAAAGTTATTCGTAATCAAGAGTGCCATCACCAGTTAATGGGAATTACACGAATTCAAATTCACCCTGTATACACAGGTGACATATATCATGAGCGTTATATCCATATTATCATTCCTTGACATAAAAAATGGCGGCTTCCGTCATGACTCAAAGTAACACGGTAGACTTTGATATAGGTCAGAGGCTTGTCAAAACCTCAAGAATCGTTTACACGTCGTGCTGTGATGGGACATGTATGTCTTTTCAATTTGTTTCAAGGGTTTTGTTAATGGTGGTCTTGATAAAGTAATTGATTGCTCCAGGTTAAATGATAACTTGTCATGTGATTGATGTTACATAGTATGTGAGATGAGTGATGATGATGAATAATCAAAGGAAGACCACGTGGAAAATTGTGACAATCGATTGGAGTAGGAGATTGTGACCATGTCTGCGACACTCATGTTTGTAGATTGGTAACCCGCGTGCGGTAAATGATTGTGTGATGAATACGAAATACGAAAATCCAGGGAGAGTTTATAGAAATATTTATGTATATCTATCCGTTGTCATGTACCTATCCAAAGTACAATCTTTGCTTTGTTTGGGATTAGGTGATTGATGTAAGGTATCCGAAATATGAAAAATGTAATTTAAAAAAAAAATACATAGTCGCACTCCGATTGCTGCGACACGATGCTGGAATCCTCCATTCTTAAACTTTATTTGACCACCGATTGGTGCAGTCGGTAGTGAACTTGCCTTCGAAACAATCGTTTTTTTTTATGCACAACGGGTTGGTACTTGACCTCAATCACACCTGATGTTAAGTGAAAATGAGGTCGAAGGTGGAAGCGTACTCACCCGGAAACCCCAACACATTTGGAGGACTGGCTATCTTATCGTTGACAACCGAAACACAACAATGCTATTAACATTGCTGCTTGATTTAGATAAGATGGTGGTAGCTAGCCAGGCGGACATTTAAAATGCCCTACCACCAACCAAACCGAGTACTTAAACATGTACCCCGCTGGGGATCGAACCCGCGACCTCCGAATCGTAAGCCCAATGTTGTTTACATTGAGCCACGGAGGCGGTTAAGGTAATGTAAGGTAAGGTAAGGTAAGGTAAGGTAAGGTAAGGTAATACTGGTGTGTAATAATGCAGGACCCCAATTCTCGCACGCTCGACGTTTCACTGTCGATAGACATTGACATGTCTATCTCTTACACACTTATGTAAGTGACAAACAAATTGATGTCCTTCGACATTGAAATCTCTAGTGTGTGAGAATCAAGCCCCAGGTGTGGTAGGTAAGCGGCGTAAATTGACGGCGATACTCACCCAGCTCTATCAGAGTAAGAAGCCTATCTAATGTGCCGTCTATCTATCGTCAGATCATAACCCTTAATTTGGCAGTTAGCTCTGTCGTGAAATTCTGAGTTACTAAATACGGTAATACTTCGTCACAAATCAATAGCAGGATAACTATCATTAAACCTTCATACACGATGCCTACTCAATTACAATTCGAAGTCTGTCCATTACTAGTTGGCATAGGAAACTAGCCTCATATGTTATTACAAAAGGCTCGAGTCTGCAAGTCTTATTTCGCAGATTTGTGTCGAATATGCAGGGCAAAATGTTCTCAGTCTCGAGTCGAGTCGAGAGCGAATTTTTGAACAATGACTTGAGTCGTTTATAAACCTTATTGAAAATTATATAATCTTGACTACAGTTATAAATACATTTTTCCCTCCGGCCTATATATATAAAAGTAATAAGAATAATATATAATAATACATAACTATACCTTAATAAAATATATACCTACATACTAATAATACATATAAATAAATATGTATATAAATAAATAATAAAAGAACAATATACAGGAATTGTTAAATGATAATTTAATTAAATTATAATCACGCTAATTTGACTCTTTGTCGTATTCTGATCGAGCCATCTCTGCAACAATGTGCCTCGGTGCACTTGACATACTAGATAGCTTCTTCACACGATCGGGCGTAATTATTGTTTCAACAGACTAATTTAACTGAATCATTTCAAAATAATAATAATACAGTAAACATAATATCTATTAAATTGACGTATAGATATTTTTGTTTAACCTCTTAAGCTCCGGCGTCAACGATCGTTGTGGAAGCCATTGTTAAGATTCCATACTTAATAGTAAATTGCTATCCCACCAAAAACATTCTGTAAAAAACTAGCCAAGTCTCGATGGAGCTGCTTGATTATCTCTAAAAAGTAATGAAATCTATACAAAGTCGTGCCAAGTGTAAGGTTCCTTACTGCGATTTCTTTATTATTATAGTTAATGTTGTGTGACTTGGCCGTTGAAGGGTACACAGGGGTACAAAACCAGGTGCTCCATGACACCATTGCACCAATCTGTCGCCAGAACCGCTATTAATGTTATTAATTATGTTATTAAGAATGTTCAACGGCAAACTATTAGCGAATAATCTGTGTGGCGTTTACATAACATTCTTTATACGTTAGTGGCTTTATCAAGCCTACAATAGACTGGTTATTGAATCAACGTTTTCCAAGTGGCAATTTTCCATCGTCAATGCGTAGCGGTTCTGGCGACAGATTGGTGCAATGGTGTCATGGAGCACCTGGTTTTGTACCCCTGTGTACCCTTCAACGGCCAAGTCACACAACATTAACTATAATAATAAAGAAATCGCAGTAAGGAACCTTACACTTGGCACGACTTTGTATAGATTTCATTACTTTTTAGAGATAATCAAGCAGCTCCATCGAGACTTGGCTAGTTTTTTACAGAATGTTTTTGGTGGGATTTCACTTCTTTTTGTAGAAACGTGGGCATATTATATACAGGGCGTCCCAAAGTTATGGGACATGAAGGGGAAGTACCTTAAATATTGTAGATAGTGAATTTTGCTCAAAGAAGACTTTATGTTATTTTTAAAAGTTAGTAATTCTGCATTCATAGATTTTCTAAAAATTACTTGCTTCGGCTGGGAATCGAACCGACTTAAATGTGAAAAAAAAAACACCCTACTTTTATGATGCCAATCGAAAGAATAGCTAAAAAATAATAACTCTGCCTAAGTAACATAGTATTTTAAAAGAAAGGAACAACATAAAATGATTGAGTCAAATTTCAAGAAAGTTATTTATTGCCGACGACGTTCGAAAAGTAGCGATATTATCATTCCAAAGATAGCATTGATTATTCGTAAATAAGTACCCACTTCATAAAATCAACAGGCAGCGGGCTCATTAAAAGATTGGCGATTTGCGTAAAACAAGAGGGATCACATTTTGAGCATTTAATTAATTAATTTACAAAAAAATACCTACTTAATTGACTACGGCAGTTTCATGTATGTTTTTTATTTGATTAAAATGATTAATTTCACGTTGTTCCTTTCTTTTAAAATACTATGTTACTTAGGCAGAGTTATTATTTTTTAGCTATTCTTTCGATTGGCATCATAAAAGTAGGGTGTTTTTTTTTTCACATTTGAGTCGGTTCGATTCCCAGCCGAAGCAAATAATTTTTAGAAAATCTATGAATGCAGAATTACTAACTTTTAAAAATAACATAAAGTCTTCTTTGAGCAAAATTCACTATCTACGATATTTAAGGTACTTCCCCTTCATGTCCCATAACTTTGGGACGCCCTGTATATGCCCACGTTTCTACAAATATACTTGATACTGAAAGTTGAGTCAGTTCTACCATACACCAAGAAAGATATTGAATGGAAGAGACAAGACCCGTCTTTGGGCATACCAACTACTTGGTAGCCACTAAGTTCATCGTCGTCGTTGAATATTATCGACATTTTTTACGATAATTATTATCTTGCGAAATCAAACACAATTAAACTCAACGACCTTTAGTATATGGACAACAAATCAGAAATACCGATAATATTTAGACTAAAACCTACTTATATCTTTAAGACTTCTTTTGTCTTAATAAAAAAAACTTAAAGAAAATATTACTCTGCCTACTCAATCTATACAAACTATAAGCAAAACGTTAAGTCTTAATTATTAGACAAGTGTCAATATAATTAATTATCAATGAACTTTCTACCAAAGGTACTACCTACCTAGTACTGAAATACAGCTAAATTAATGATATTTTTAAACGAAACGAAGTAATATCTAACTAAATAAACTAAACTAGAATACTAAAAAAGTACTTATAAACACGAACGCGATTCGAAGTACTGCCTAACTGTAAATTAAACCTAGAAAACTAAAAGTAGGTACTAAATAATTAACAATTAAATAAAGTATTCAATTGAAACTTCTTTTAATTCTGATAATTAAGTAATAATCAGTAATCCGTCACTAACCATATAATTCCTAACCTGTTTAAATCTTTGAATTAATATAATAACAACCTGCCAATTAACCTTAGCAAACCTCACGAAATAATCAGCGAAATCAACGAAATGCAAATAATCCCTCCTAATCCCTAGCAAACATTTTCAAGCGCAATAGAAGAATGTCGTAAACGACTGTAACGCGGCCGGTTGCCACTTTGCCATATAAGGTTATCGGAAAAACAAAACGTAAGCGCGTTTTAAAATACAGTCAACGCCATCTAGCGACGCGTGCGGGTATCACCGCCACTCTTAGCCAATGCATTATATTTTGACCAAATTTTCGTTTGTTTATTTAATTTGTGTAATGTTCGAGTAGAATAAAATTAATCGTTTGACTATTTCTTCTTGTAAACTTGTAATAAGTATAAGTAAGTATTGGTATAAAAGCCAGTCTAGTCTTATCCAGAGTTTTCCTTTAATTTTATTTATATTCGTATTAAAAGCAGAAGGGGAGGCATTCGCCCAGCAGTGGGACGCTATAGGCTAGATTTAATTAGAAGATGTGTCCCACTACGCTGGACAGTCGATTTTTTTATGTACCAATAGTAGAAGGGGGCATTACCATATCTCTAATACAGCTGGGACCAGCTGAGGGTTCTTCGTCAGATATAAAGTTAATCGTTCGACTATTTCTTCTTGTAAACTTGTAAGTATAAGTATAAAAGCCAGTGTAGTCTTATCCTGAGTTTTCCTTTAATTTTATTTATATGCGTATTATAAGCAGAAGGGGAAGCATGCGCCCAGCAGTGGGATGCTATAGGCTAGATTAAATTAGAAGATGTGTCCCACTACGCTGGATTTTTGCAATGACAGTCGATTTTTCTATGTACCAATAGTAGAAGGGGGCATTACCATATCTCTAATACAGCTGAGACCAGCTGAGGGTTCTTCATCAGATACTTCAGACCTTCGATTTTTGACATCAAATGAAGCGGCCCACCAAGTTGAATATTTTTTGTAAAGGCGGTATATGTCGATCTCTAATAGTTTGGTTGGGCTCTTGTGTTACCTAATCAGGGTCACCAGGTACTCCAAATCTTCGATTATCCTAGTTTTTATAGTTTTCCCTTTATGTGGCCATTGAACCATAACTCTGTACCAAATTTCAGCTCTCTGAGTTTATGGGAAGTACTAGTTCTATTTTGATGATCATGAGTGAGTGAGTGAGTGAGTGAGTGTCATAAATGCGAAACTTTGCTTTCGCTTAACTTCGGAACTAAATGACCTACAGACTTGAAATTTTGGATTTTAAGTATGTGATTATAGCTTACTGGATGACGAAAATTTCTGCGTTCTAGTCTTATCCAGAGGTTCTAAAATAGGGGCCTGAAAATGCGGCGAAATGGTTCCAGTAAAGGATGGTACGGCAGTGTTTGCTTCGCGCTCGACTTGGCGGGGGCACTGCCGTGCCCCCAGATAAATAGAAAACTTGGAAGACCGTGGAGTAACAAATGATTAAACCTACTAGATAAACCAAACCAATTATGTTAAAAGCTTCTTCGAAACAGCTTAACCGATTTCCATCAAACATGTCTCAGAACCTGTCCTCAAGTTTGATCAGAAAATATTTAAAAAAAAATAGAAAACCCTCTAAATACTATGAAATCATTAATTCATGTTTTCATGTGTACATTAGATCTTAAAAAAATACAATAGTCCATACATGAAACCCTGTAAGGGCAGGGCAGATTCTAAATTTAATCTAAAATAATCAATGGGGATTGTTCTGAAGAACTGTTCGAGCTAATACCCGCTGCTCAATTTAACCGATACACTTCTCGCCGGAAATTAAATTTCCATCCACATCACCTGGATGAGTGGAAGTCTACCACTGTACGTTTCTCAAGAAACTTCTTACCACGTACGACCACCCTGTGGAACGGACTTCCGGCAGCGGTATTCCCGAACGAGTACGACATTGGAACCTTCAAGAAACGAGCCTACACCTTCCTCAAAGGCCGGCAACGCATCTGTGACCCTTTTGGTGTCCATGGGCGGCGGTGATTGCTTTCCATCAGGTGACCCGCATGCTCGTTTGCCGCCCTCTCATATAAAAAAAAAATTAATTGTATTTACTATTCTAATTATCACAACACATTATTATGTTTATGTAGTTATTGTTAATTGTTAATTGATATACCTATGTAATTATATTTTGAGGAGGGCTTTTCTGTTTAATACTTATCAATTTTTAATTTATCTTCCATGTATTCATGAATTGTATAGTAACATTTTTCAATTAATGTAGATTTAAATTTGTTGCAGGTCATCCAAATAAACTAAAAAACTGTGTTAAAAGTTAAATACCCATTTTCTTGAAACATGACTAATAAAATAACCACACACACAACACCGTCAAACACAACCCGTAATTTTTCACGGTGGGATAAAATAGTAGACATTTGATCATATTCTATTGTAACCTACATTAAGGTCATGTTAGATGCTATATCTAAGCTAAACCCACTATACCAAATTGACTTGACATTTTTGACATCACTATGCAATGCAATAGTAATTGTCAATGCATCTAGGCATTTGATTCCATTGTTTAAACAATTCACGGTTTGTTGGTACAATTTATCATGATTTACCATGAAAGGTTTGATATGAGGACATTTATAAGATACCAGTTTTCTGTCCGCGACTTCTCACGCATGGAATTACTGTATGGCTAACTATAGAATCATGAAACTATATTCTGCTATAGACAAACTATAACAGATACCAAACAGACAGACAGTTACTTAAAAAAATTGTATTGCCAAAGACGGTTAAAGACGTATATATAACACTAGCTTTCCTCCCGCGACATCGTCCGCGTGGAAGATTTTATCAAAATACAAACAACAAACTTTCATCCCCTATTTTATCCTCTTGGGGGTAGAATTTATCAAAATCCTTTCTTAGCGGATGCCTACGTCATAACATCTACCTGCATGCCAAATTTCAGCCCGATCCGTCCAGTGGTTTGGGCTGGGCGTTGATAGATCACTATGTCAGTCACCTTTGAGTTATATATATTTAGATTCAGACCCTGAACTAAGTATAAACAGTCCCTCAAATTAGATGGGTTTTCGGGTTAGTAAGCTTCAACCTTCGGCCTCATTTTTACTTAACACTTTCACGGACTTTGAACCAGACACAATAGAAGTTATTGTTATGACGTTTATAGGCGTTCAGTGTCCGCGAAAGTGTCAACATCAGGTATGCGCAGACCCAATGAAGTTGTATAGATCAATAAGTTAGTCGAAAGGGCGTTCTTAGGTAAAATAATCATACATTATTATTCTTTAAAATATTTATTTCTAAGAGAAAATTTTTGATTTCCCTTGCAAAAGTAACCGGTTAGTTGTAGTGACAGTTTGGAAAAGTATTTTTATTTTATTTTAACACTTTATTGTACACACACACAAAGAAATGGTCATTAACAAATATTTTAGAAAAATGTACAAAGGGCGAACTTCTTTTTTCGAAAAAAAAATATATAAAAATTAAAAATATTTTACACGTTCGGACATATTCTGTCCGCAATAACTAATATTTTTCCCATGCGCCTGCTCACTATCACGTCTACTTACGAATCCGCTGTGCTATGTCGGCTATTTTCCATTTTCGTTCTTATATGGATTTCCTCAATCCTGATTCGATAAAGTAGTGAAACGCCGAGCATCGTCCTCTCCATAGCTCGTTACATGACCCCTTGTATATAATAACTTTAACGTGAAAATTTTGATATTCCCTGATCATTATGTCAACCAGATAAAATATTAGATCCTTACCTATGAAATTGGGGTTTTGTATGAAGAATTTCATTAAGACTGTTTTCTCCATACTAACATTTTTTTTTTTTTTGGGAACGGCAAATCCAAATTTAGCTAAACTTTGTGTGTATTACCGGATAACATTAAGTTAAGTATAGGCAGTATTAATTTTTAAAAGTAACCGCTTTATAAAAGTTTCAGCGAATCTAAGAAATGATTATGGGAAGCATAGCTCTGTTAAAATTTTTTTATTATGTGATTTAGCCAAGAAATTAAAAAAATTCATGTGAAACCTGAAATAATATTCCATTTTCCAAATAAAAAACAAATTTGGATATAGCTTTGATAATCGCAGGAATTGGTACATATGATTAACGAAGAAAAAAAACTCCAATTTCATAGGTAAAGACACACATTCATAATTTGGGTACAAGACGCGGGTTCAAATGTTTGTATGATGAATACGGGCAGTATTCTTTCTACTTTCTAGTACAGCTGTTAGGGTTTCTCATAACTACATCAAACATCGGAGTGACGTAGAGAATAGAGTCTATCAAATTTCAATTTCCTACAACCTCCTGAGACGATCATTGACTTTCAAGACCTCCCATTAATGAAGACCATAATGTCAATACGGCAGCCTAATAACATGCCGCGTCGAGTTTCATGTCTTCAAGTTTTGTAAGCTGTCAATCAAAATGCGCGGGAAATGTTACAAAAGATAGCTACATAATGCTTAGGGCTGTCACTTAAACAAACTTTCATGCTCAATGAAATATTCGGATTGAATAATTCGATTTCAATTATTAAGTACCATGGATAAGGATAATAAGTTAGCAGAAAACATTTCAGAATTATCTAATAAAAAAAATTAATTTGTTTATTTCTTCAGAAAAATTTTAATTGCTCCAATTTAATTTTTATACGGTTTTTCGAAAATGTGTCTACTAACTTTTAGACTTATGTAGTTATTCTATCCTACGTCTGCACACTATAAGATTTCAT
This sequence comes from Oegoconia quadripuncta, assembly GCA_949316235.1. Taxonomy (NCBI): domain Eukaryota; kingdom Metazoa; phylum Arthropoda; class Insecta; order Lepidoptera; family Autostichidae; genus Oegoconia; species Oegoconia quadripuncta. The sequence continues at coordinate 3,012,400 of OX438757.1, read as the reverse complement.
TAGAAACGGTGTATTCGTGTGGATTGTAGTGTATTGGCCACCCATCCAAGCACTGACCCCGTCTGATGTTAATAATCAAACATGAATGCGTTTGCGCCGAATACTGTAAGTACTCAGTTATAATCAAACAGAATAATTAAAAATTTCAACATCTGTTAATGGATCTGACATTTAACATGTGCAATAATATTTTTTTTTTTTTTTAAATACGTTATCTAAATTTAATTGTTATACGCTGATGAATTTAATCAATATAGTAAATATCAATGTCATCGATAAAAATAAATGATTTGTTTCCGTTTAAGCGTGAGTAGGTGGCAACCCTAGGTACGCATAGTACAGTATAACACAACTACTGATAGATAATACTGAGCTTTGAGCCAATTTGGTGCCCTCTTTTGTTCGCTATGTACATATAGGTAATAGATAGATAGTAGTTTTTGATATTTGCTTCGTGTGTAGTAATCTGTTAGCTATATATTTGGAAATGCAAACATACCGAATTGGACGCTTCATTTCCTAATATGAAATTCGTGATCTGAATGAATGTGTTTTATATCATCCAGCGTATTACTTATTATCGAATTATCTATAATTCACTTTTAATGAGTAATAATCAATCTAATTATGTGAATTCTGTTTTGAAGTAAATTAATGAAATGTAAAAAGAAGTTTGTATTTTGACGAAATCATTGAATTTTTAAAGTAAAATAAATTGAAAATATTGTAAAGAAAGAAATAAAAATATCTTCGAAAAGGCTTAACCGATTCCCAATTAAATATAAATAAAAAAAAATATAACTCTCGACAGACTATAATATCATCTAAATACACTAAAAAACTGTATTATAAGACAAATATCTGTCCCGTCGTTTAGTCTTTAATACTTTCGCGGACACTGAACGCCTATAGACGTAATAACAATAAAACCTCTATTGTATCTAGTTTCCTGTTCGTGAAAGTGTTAATTTTAAAAATCCCACTCAAACTTGACCTCGCATTATTAAAGTAAATGCCGTGTCGTATCAGGAAGTCAAAGAAAAGGCGGAATGTAGAGAAGTGTGGAAAGGACTCCACTGACAAGAGCATAGCTTTTAAAGATAAGAGAGAGAGATCTGGACAAAGACTGGACACACATACATACACAACGTCGTCAAACACTCTCAAAATATTACATCCTCGTCGATTTTGGGTATATACTTGATACTCTTGACTTCCCCAATTTGATAATGGTACCTTCGCCGTGGTCTTCCTTTAGCAACACTATTATCCATATTCCCTTCGTATAATCTCTTTTGTTAGTTTATTAGCCTGTGAAATATATCCAGCATATGAATCTTATTATGCCAAAGTTTTAACCCTGAAAATCGACGGGTATTATGGCTTTGACGGCTTTGTGTGTGTTTTTACGTATGTCCATGCGTTTTGATATGAGTACGTTTTTTAGCATAAAGAAGAGGACACGTTATATGTTTCAAGAAAATTAGTTAAACTTTTAACACTATTGTTTGGTCTATTTGAATGACACCTTAGTTTTACGGGGGTTTTCTCAATTTTCGAATTATTGTTATCGACTGTTATATTCTCTAAAAACCCATGATAATTTTTATTTTGTATTTTGTGTGTTCTAGTAATTAGAAAGAAAAGCTTTAATTTTAAAGTTCGTGACAGAATGGATACTTGGCTTTGTATTTGTGAAATTGCTTGTGCGGCGCGTGTTCGAAACTGGGGTGTGATTTTAGGACTCTCGAGATGTACTTACAAGTAAAATATGTCATGACAACTCAGTCATATCGATTGCAAAATAATTTTTTGTATGTTATCAATTAGTAGATAGAGAATGCTAATACCTACGGATTGTAAATACAAATAACTATTTAAATTAAGAACCAAAAAACCCGACAGCATATTTTGTATTTAGCGGACGCCATGTTGGATTTTTTACCGTAAAATTATATTCTATGACACTGCGGGTACCAAGACGAATCTAACGCCACCATGCACTTCGAAATCGGTAAGCCGTCTAGGCTACAGGATGCGCCAAAGGAACGGACATACAGACTTACATACATACACTCGAAAATCATTACCCTCCTTCATTAGGCAGTCGGGTAAAAATAACTTTTTAAGCGAGATAATACGAGTTTCCACGGCATGTATTGCGTGTAAAATATGTGTCGAGAGTCCGACGAGAGGACTTTAAACTTTGACCATATTTTAGGCTTGTCAGCGCGAATTCTTAAGCGAGTTGTGGCTGTGGAGCTACGGAATAACATAGCAGTTACCGGAAAACAAACTAAAAATAGATTTGCATCATTTATTTTATTAAACTCACTTACATTTTCAATCACACAGTGATTCTCCATTACTACTACAATTCTGTACAATTTTAATATAAAAAAATATGTACAAAATTATTTTCTATTTTTTGTATTTTCTCTAATGCCATAATTAATATTGTACAAAAAAAATTCACTAGGTGATCCTTTGGTTTCTAATATCTGTAGCCATCTTGTTCGCTAAAGCTAGGTGGCTGACGGGGCCCACTGAAAATTTGACCTGATCCTTGTGGTTGTGAAGGGAAATCAGGTTGATTGCCAGGACGAGATCCTTGAGTACCTGGTCCCTGGTTGGAGCCCTGGCGATGCGAAGGGAAACCAGACTGACTACCTTGACTCGATCCTTGAGAAGCCTGTCCCTGGTTGGAACCTTGAGGTTGCGATGGGAAACCAGACTGAATGCCAGGACGAGGTCCTTGAGTACCTGATCCCTGGTTGGAGCCTTGACGATGCGAAGGGAAACCAGGCTGACCACCTTGAGTCGATCCTTGAGAAACCGGTCCCTGGCTGGAACCTTGAGGTTGCGACGGGAAACCAGACTGGGGACCAGTACCAGAACCTTGAGCTGGGCGATTGTACTGATAGCCATCTGACATGGAAACCTTACCAGATGCTTGATTAATCTGGTTTTGCCCTTGAGTCGGTGAACCCTTGTTGGAACTACTTTGCCCGAAACCTCGGTTTGAGCCAGATGATCCCGATAAACCCTGGCTGGAGCCAAAAGGACCAGAGGATCCAAGATTACCTACTGATGTACTAGGTCTGGGGAAAGATCCCGAAGCTCCCTGAGCTCCCGATTGGCCTGGCCTGTATTGCTGAGAACCCGATGATGATACGCTTCCTTGATTAGTAGTTCCAGGTCTAGGGATAGATCCTGAGGGTGACTGAGATCCAGTTCGACCTCCTTGATTGAATTGACCAGTAGAAGCTTGTCTTGAACCACCGATTTGCTGGTTAGACTGAGGCTGATTATATTGGTATCCAGACTGACCTTGGCTTTGTGATCCACTACCAAATTGACCTTGAACCGCCCGGTTTTGTCCTGAAATTCCTTGAGTCCCAGATGGTGTAAATTGACTCTGTCCGTTAGAGTTTTGTTGATTGAATGATGAAGTACCAGATTTGCCTTCCAATGGGACAAAACTCTGACCTTGATTTTGATTTTTCTGGTTGGCTTGACCTTGAGGTTGGTTAAAACCTTGTCCGCGTCCACCTTGAGCCTGATTAAAGGTAGCCTGACTGCTCTGGCCTTGTGTAAAGGAACCTTGTCCTCGTTGACCCTGATTTAAGGGGCCTTGACCTCTCAGAGGTAGTGCACCTTGATGGCCTTGATCCTGATTAGCCTGGTTATAAGATCCTTGATTACCCTGGGGTTGGTTGTAGGATCCTTGTCCGGTCTGTCCCTGATTATAGGAACCCTGACCGGCACCAGTGAAATCAGATTCATATTCTTCAGGGCGATAGGCACCTAAAATAAGAAACACATTTTAGCAAAAATATATAGTCTATACGAATATCATAGTGGTTTATTATAAGTTCTCATATTATTGCGGAATATTTGTGTTGGTATGGGTGTTTTATTAATATCAATATATTAAGTTCTATCATAAATTACATTATTCTATCTGCTTCTTATGAAGATAGATAGAAAATTAAAGCTTTATTTAAACCATCTCATTATACAAATAATTAGGTATTCATGCTAGACAGACAATATACTTAATTAGATGCAAAAAAAGGGACAATAGTGGTTGATGTCAAATTATCGGTGTCATAATGTAGAACCGAAAGAATCGCCCAATTAGCTGTTGAATTACAACGCTAGCTGGTTTTCAGGGGAACATCCAAATGATGCAGGGAACCAGGTCAATAATATGAGGTCATTGTAAATCAGAGAAAGATACAGCAATTATCATAATTATCACAATAAGGTACTGACTATAAATATGAAACATTATAGACGGAAGTTTAGGCTGTATATAGCATCATTAAAACAGAACTTTGTTTCTATTGTCTTTATACCTTTTGTCTACGGGGATTTACTTTTTTGTGCAACAGCTGGAAAAAAGTGCAGAATTTTAAAAAGTCTCAGAAGTAAAGTTATATGTATTAATGCTACAAATATAGTGTTAAAACGGTTTTGGTAACTAAATCCAAAGTTTACAGATCACTTTGATGCTTTGTGATCGGGTAATGTCACTGGGTTTTCTTATCCTCCGCAACAGAACACAACAAAGCCGGCCTTCTGACTATATGAAAGAGGCTTTCAAAATTATTAGAAACACGTAGGTCCATACGTTTTGGGAAATTAAGATATATTACCTTCCTGTGTACCAGCTGCAGCGGCTCGGGCATTCTGCTCAATAGATCGTAGGATTTCTTCAGGTATCGGAGGAGGAGTAGGCAGGTGATCTCCCTGTGGTAAATAACCATTCTCATCAGCAGTGTACGTGATTCTGTAGATCTGGCCGTCGTCACCGGTATATGAGTAACCGCCTTGAGCTTGAACACCATTAGTTGCAACACCTGACTCCTCAGCTGCTATACCGTTGGAGGTCTCGAAGCTGTATGAAAATGTTTCTCCATCATTTTGGCTGTCGAATCTTAGAATCTCAGCATTCCTGTCAGCAGTTGCTTGGGCACGCTCAGGCTGTATCTGTCTTGCGTCTGCACCTTGACCAAAAGAACCTTGAGCCTGACCAAAAGAAGAACCTTGTCCGGAAGCTTGCTGTCCAGGTGAGCGAGCCCCCTGATCTGACTGAGCGAAAGTTCCTGAGCTCTGCCCAATACCTGAAGGTTCAGCAACCTGGCCTAACGAGCCCGATGGTCCAGATGGCTGTCCGAATGCAGACGAACCAGAGGATCCATCAGATCCTGTTCCAACTCCAGACTGTACAAATCCGGATGGTCCAGTAGCTTGGTTAAATCTAGAACTAGATTGCTGTCCAAACGCAGGTAATCCAGAGGACTGTCCAAAGCTGTTAGGTCGAGAACCGGCCGCCTTGCCAAATCCAGTTTGTCCAAATCCAGGCGTCCCGGAAAGCTGGCCAATTCCTGCTGATCCTTGACTAAGTCCAGACTGTCCGAACCCAGAAGTTACAGATCCGGAAGGTGCAGTCAATGAACCTGGGCTACCACCAGCAGTAGCAGCTCCAGCTGGAGGAAGGTATGTCCTGTCTAATTTGGCTGCATAGCTGCACGCTATCACCAACAGACCTATAAACTGAAAAAAAAACGTACATAATTAATTATTAATTTTTGCACAAGTTTCTGCCCGCGGCGTGCAAGCTTTTTATCGTCTCTGGGGATTTATTTCAATTATTCTAGATAAAATGTTCATCCACAATACGTTCTTTTATAATTTATAGAGAAAACCCCGCAGTGTGATCCCGATTTTGCGTTCCCGTGGGTATGGTAGGTACAAAATCGTGCGCTTTTAAGTACTCCAAGGAACACCTGCCAAATCACATCGATATTGGTCCACGCGTTTAGGCTGTGTGATAATAGATGAGTCAATCAGACAATTTTTTCTTTAATTAGATGAGATAGAAGTCATGATACCCTATCCTAAGTTTACATAAATTGAGAATTTTTACTTCAGTATTAATTAATATAATATCACGATCTTATTCCCAAACAGGGTTGAAGAAACATCAGCATTTGGGAAAAGGTTTAAAAGCAATGGTTGAAACAACATCCACGATTCATCTTTTGCAATATACAGAAATGTGCACGTAAATTATTACTGATACAGCCCATCGCCATTGTATAAAGTTCTTTGTCCCCTTTTACGACACCATGGGAAGACGGGTTAGTTGTAGTCTTTCTACATGCTGGAACTACATGACACTTCCTGACTGTTATCATTATTGGCATTATCATTTTAACTTTCTCTTTTCAACTGCTGATCCAGGTTCCCCATCATACCCTTCAATAAATTTCTTCTGTCGCTGTTTAGCTCTCTCTAGGAATCGTAGACTCATATAAGAGAAATTACACTTATTTTACGTCCACCAGACTAAAAATTTCCCACTGCAGGGCACAAGTGTCTCACAATCACGGGAATGCGAGCCATATTAGGTCCAGTCCATATTCGATTACTTGAAATCCACGAAAATGTGACAAATTTTTATATTAAACACTTTTAAATTTAATCTCTCAAAAACACGCACAACTCTATTTTTTTTCCAGAATCAGTGATTCCATTTAGCACGTAAGGAATACGGTCGCGAAAGCCTTCTATAAAGGATTAATAAAATAATTACCAGCTTCATCTCCAAAGCTGTTGTTTAAACAGAGGATGAGCACCGAGTGTGTCGAATTGTAGTACTGCACCCTATTTATATCAATAGTAAATTCGTTCGCCACACTGAGATTACCTAAATCCGTACTCACGGTCCTAACCTTTGACTGGTTGGAACAGTGAAGATTCCCACAAAATCCGCTTGTGTGAGTGCGACAACTTGCACAATTTTGCGATCGATATTGCCTATACAGTACACTAATTATTTTTGAGCGTCTTGTCAGGCTTGTGTTGAAAATGGCGTATCTTTAAAAGTTTGGTTTTAAAGTATATGTTATTGGTATAGTGCGTAATGACTTTGCCCTCAAAACCGTCGATTGCTAGTTCGAATCTCATTAGGGGTGAGTGTTTGTGTGATGACTGTGATCATTTGGTAAATACGATGACTAATTCTCGTCATACTTTCTTAGTTACAAGCTGTATGTTAAAAAAATGTACATGATTACAACTAGCGAGAAATAAATATTTATTATATTTCTTATTCCCGAGTCACATATTTATGTATAGTTGCCGTTATCTAGTAACTATAGTACAGGCTTTGCTTACTTTGGTACTTAATAATGTCAAAAATTTTGATGTTTATTTCTAATTTTAATTGGATGAAGATGATATTATAATCGGACCATAGTCTATCACGCTGGCCAAATGCGGGTTGGGGACTTCACATTATAAGAGGAAAGGCCTTTATGGGCTGATATTATAATTTCTGATTTGATCACGTAGTGTAACGTATCTATGAGGGAGGCCTATATTCAGCAGTGAAGGTCCTGTGGCTGATATGTTGATGATGATATTATAATTTTATACATAACATTAATTCCTTGTTTATAATTGAAATTGTTTTACTTGTGTTTCTTTCTATAAATTAATTTAAAGTAAAACAAGATGTATAGATGTCAAACATTCACTTTGCGCTTTATAAAATCTTTATAGACAGCATTGATGTTAAATGCCTTTTAATACAGCCTTCGTAGTTATATCCATAAAAGACTACGACAACCATATATGAGCGAAGAAGGGCTTGATAATAACATAATAACCCACTAAGTTATGAAACCGCAACCATTTTCTGCAATAAAACCCATTGGAATACACCTCTAATAGAAATTTGTGCGACCACAATGTGTTTGATAGATCAATGTAATTTTGTCATCTTATTGAAACCTTTACTGCTCTTAGTTATTACTGTAATTGGTAAATTATTGAACTAATCGATGCTTGTTGAGAGATCTGAAGCAAGCCTTCAATCTCAATCAAATCAAATAAGTAATCAATTGGATTTTAGTCGTCCCATTACAGCTGATCGGAAGTTTTACTGACAAGTACTGATAGCTGTTTATTTTGCAATTGCATTAATTGAAGATAGATAAATAATTATTTAATGATAAATCTTTATTCGACCTCAACATTTTTAGAGGAGTATAATGTTACGACCAATTTCCACTGTCTAGAAAGCTAAAAATACGATAGAAGTTCGTTATGTGTAATTTTTTCATTACGAGTACGTGAACTACAGCATTTATTACAAAGAAAAAGTAACAAGTACTATATGAATTGTTTTCATAAAATTTTTTAACTATCCCCAAAATATACATTTCAAGACATACACCTTTTCACATCATTCCACCAGGATCCTCGTCTTAGTGTGAGTGAAAGCGCTGTTATGATTTACTTTATTTATAAATACTGTGCATGTAGTTGCCTTGAATATTGGTCAAATTCAATGAGATGATGCCTCGAGGCATGTCAGGCCATACGTACGCTACACGATATCGTGAGTGTGCCTTATCGATAAAATAATTTAAAGTGTAATTTTCTACACTAATTTACAGATTAATAATATTTGATATTGAAAGTGTGAATGACCTTGGCAGTGATCGGTTACGTATTTAGTATGGTTAATGGTCTTTAATTTTGGTTATTACATTATTGATGATACGTTTAGTTTGATCTAACAAACATTTAGGGTATGATTTATAATATAGCCGTAGTGATGCCCAAAGTCAGTCATGGTCTTGTGGTTGCAGGAAATGCAAGATGAAGGCAAAACTATTTAGGTGTATGCCAGATGAAAACCTAGATTGACTACTTAACCGCCTCCGTGGCTCAATGTAAACAACATAGGGTTTACGAATCGGAGGTCGCGGGTTCGATCCCCAGCGGGGTATATGTTTAGTACTCGGTTCGGTTGGTGGTAGGGCATTTTAAATGTCCGCCTGGCTAGCTACCACCATCTAAATCTGCCGCCAAACAGCAATGTTAATAGCATTGTTGTGTTCCGGTTGTCAGAGATAAGATCGCCAGTTCCCCAACTATTTGGGTTTCCGGGTCAGTACGCTTCCACCTTCGGCCTCATCTTCACTTAACATCAGGTGTGATTGAGGTCAAGTGCTACTCCGTTGTGCGTAAAAAAAAGACTTTCTTTGAGATTGACAATTGTTGCAGTAAGACCACGACCTAGAGTGATCTGCTTTGTGTTTTTCAAGTAGAAACAGCAAGATTACGATATTCTTAAAGCAACACCATAACTTCCAAAGACTTGCTCTGGGTATAATAAATACAATCAGCAACTCTTTACGAGATTCTGATAGCATGACCAAAGAGTAACCTGACCTGGCAGATACAACAAAACTCTCGTAAAATTCATACAGCAATTTAATGATATCTACGTAATCACTTAAATGTATGATGGCTTAACTTGACTTTGCATCTACAGCCGCTGGGCAATATTGCTTCTCTAAATTGTCAGGTATCGTAAAATACTAATTTGTATAATTATTTACATATGTTTACACTGACTACAAAGCGCAAAATGAATAAATCTTTGGATGGCTGACCACTGAATGCCACTATTGCTTCAGGTACAGAATCACGCTTACCTATTTGTTTTCTTTTGGTGTGCACCAAGTATTGTTATACTTATCTAATTTTATATCTATGCTTTTTGTATTTCATCTGACTCTACCTTGAAGATAGTTAGTGCATGTCTTAGAGATATCAGATCGAATCTGATTACCTCTATGGTTCATAACCTTCCGATGTCAATATTTAATGTCAGTACGTAATTCACTCTTCAACTGTGCAACAAAGCTATACAATAATATATAAAACAAACAGATCACATGTATAATTCTAATGAAATGCAATTTTTCGAAAATTTGATCGTAGTATGCATAGCCGCCGTGTCTCTGTAACCAATATACGGTTTACAAGGGTCGCGGGTTCGATTTCCAGCGGGGTACATGTTTAGTGGGTACTCAGCTGTTTTTATGCACAAGGTGTTAGTGACTTCAATCATACCTGATGTTAAGTGAAAATGAGGCCGAAGGTGAAAGCGTACTGACATGGAAACCCTTATTTAGAGGACCAGCTATCTTATCTGTGACATCCGGAACATAATAATGCTATTAACATTGCTGTTTTGGCGGCAGGCTTGGATAAGATGGTGCATGGTCGCTAGCCAGGCGGATTTGAAATGCCCTACCACCAATACAACCTAGTACTAAATATGTACCCCGCTGGGGATCGAACCCGCGACCGGTTAAAAGTAGGCGGCTAGGCGGCGGTTGGTAGTAGGGCATTACATAGGGCAACATAGCGTTGTGTAAAAAAATTGCATGTAGAACAGATTACATAAATAGGTATAAAATATAACTCATTATTCAATATGAGTAAGTATTCAAATTTAACAAAATTATCAGTGTTGTGGGTCTCTCTTAAATAAATAATATTTTAAATAATATAATAATAATAATAATAAATTAAATTAAATTAAAAAATTAAATAAACGTCTTCAAAGCGCAAGTCAAAGCGCACTTCGTTCATTAAAAAAAAATAATTGGAAGTCCTCTTATCTTCTGTGTGGTTGTCAATATGATTTCTAAGTTATTTCTGAGCAAACTAATAGCATGTATTTATTATAATATGTTTTAAGTTAAATTATCTAGTTATAGTTTGTAGGCTTAGTTTGTGTATTTTTATCTTTACGTTATATAATAATTACCAACTATAAAATACACCCGTATTGGTACTATTAGTGCAAACCTCATCTACTGGTAGCTTGTATCTTTACTCTAAGGTTTGCGCGGAAGAGATCGCTGTTAGCGATAAGGCCGCCTTTTTGTGCGATTAATGATGTACACTGTATTCTACATGTAGCTTTTGTTAGTTGTACAATAAAGAGTATTTGATTGATTGATTAATTGAATAAATAAATAAAAGGTAACATTAAACATAACCACACATGAGAATCGAGATTACAATATTGTGATGAATAAGGGCTCTGCAGTGTTGCAGGTTGTCAGTCCGTCGTCGAGTAAAGTAGTTATTGCCACCAAAGAAAGAATAAATGAAAACGATGGGAAATTATTAATTTGTTACTTTGTTGAATACTTATTAATTAATTACTTAAATTTCCCATAGCTGTGGGTTGTGTGGAAGAGATCGCTATTAGTAGTAAGACCGCCTAATTATGTTCTGTTGTTATTATCAAAAGTTATTGTAAATTATTTTATGCAATAAAGAGTTTTTGTATTGTATTGTGTTATGTTGCATTGCGTTGCGTGTGTTGTGTTGCATTGCATTGTATTGTTAAGTCAGCTCCGTTTCATTGGGCTGATTCAAGGCGGAAACCGCGAAATCCATTAGGTACCTAACTAGAATTACTGGAATCTCTTGCATGAATAAAGTAATTATATCCTATCATATCCTATTCTGTAAACTCTTACAAAGAAGCGACCCGCCTCTTAACTGTATAACAATAAAACTTCCATTGTGTTTGATGTATCCCGGAAAGAATTAGGAGATGAGATTATTTTTTTCGCAAACAAGTCACCGCTTGACCACAATCAATCACAATAAATTTGAAACATTTCCATTATATTAAATAATTATTTCACTATTTTAGATTTCAGCTACAAAGGTTGTTTTAGCATACTATCCTTTGTAATTAGTAAAACTGGCAATGGGGCCAAATTGTTTATGTTTTATGAACTTGTTTTCAATATCAATATCACCTTCAATTAACGTAATTTGTATCTGATATACATCAAAATATTTTAGTACTCATTGCTGGCGCGTAGCCTCCTCTTTTTGGACAGGGCTGAATTCGGCTATAGTTCCTTGTGGAAAGTTGTTCGTAATCAGGAGTGGCGTCACCGGGCGAAAATTGTTGGACTTCCATACTAAAGGTTGTTTCAGAATGGTTTACTTTCAAACTTTGTTTACTTAAAAGTAAACCATTCTGAAACAACCTTTAGTATGGAAGTCCTTTAGTGTTTCAATATTAAAAATAGGGTCCATTACATTCTGCCTTTTGAGCATGCAAAATTTTACAAATCTATATTTCAATTATCTACTTTTAATCAATTATATAATTTTAAATGTGCCATAACCCAACTTGCAAGGAAAGTTCAAAAAATTTAATATTCTGAATATAGTAAATAAATAAAATTGTCAACATTTCAAAATTAATGTCGAATCTTCAAATGAATGTCACAATTATAAAGAATTAGATTAAATGTCAAAATCAATATAAACAAAAAAAAAGATAGCAAACTTCTTTTACTTTGCATGTGTAATTGATATTTTTTATCAAATTTCACTATGGTCCCTTGGGGAAAGTTGATCGTAATCAGGGTGGCGTAACCAGTTAATGGGTATTACACGAATTCAAATTCACCCTGTATAAATGTTTTTACCCGATAGCCCCAAATAGGAGGGTTATGTTGTTCGAGTGTATGTACTCATAATGTATGTAGTCAAATCAAATTAAATCAAATCAAAAATGCTTGATTTTGTAGGTACACATAGGGTACCCTTAAAATAGTCAGATTTTACATTTTTAAAGCTACTGCTTGTTTCAGAGCCAATTTTCCCCTGAGAAGAATAAATAAGATACTCGAGAGGTTGTTCTTTAAAAAAAAAGTGTTTTTTTTGTATTACTACATTATTAATTATTATTTTATATTACGCGCACTTCGCGCTGGCGATCATTGAGTTTGTGGGGCACCCATTTGTCAAGCTTTTTTACCTTGCCAATTTGACGCAAATGGACCAATATTGTTTTGACGCTAACGTCGAAAGCTGCTGCTAATTCAGCCGTAGATTGTGTATCATCAGCTTCCACAATCGCCTTTAATTCGTCATTGTCGACCAAAGTCTTCGGACGATCGCGAGGTTCATTTTTCAGGTCGAAATTCCCAGAACGGAAGCGAGCAAACCAAAACAGGTGGTGCGTTGGTTTGTAGTGTTAGCTCCGTAAACGTCGTTGATGTTGCGTGCCGCTTGTGCCGCGTTGCTGCCACCACGGTACTCATATTCCATAATTACTATCATATCCATGATGACGAAAAAGATTGAAATGCGATGAAAATGTAACACTAATCAATAAACAAATGACTACTTTTGGAAAAAGAATTCCATGTTTTTATAATAAAATTAATTTGAAATTAGAATTCTTAGCCAAACAAAAATTATTTTAATTTGAAATGGCCAGTACTGCAGAACGGCAATTTCATAGGTAAAGACCTAATATTTCATTATTAATTGTAAAATAGCCTGGTTATGCGAACGGGCTGGTTATGTCCATGAATGTTTATCATGTAAATACTCTGATAATTTATAATATGCTTTCTTAATAAGCTTCTGTTTTATAGTATCTTTAAATTTATTGAAAGGCAGGTTTTGTATATCAACAGGAACCTTATTGAAAATTTTACTTAGTTTCCTATGTTACCTCCTGTATTCTAAACGGCTCGACCGATTTTGAAGTACAAGATATCATTCGATTCATCTTGATCTCTAGAGTATCATAGGACATTTTGTGGTATCAGGTTTTTTGGTTTTTAAATAGGTACTTATTTGGTGGGAAGTCCCTTATTTGCCGTTTACGACACCCACGGGAAGAGTCGACTTGGTGCTATTCATTTTATGTGCCGAAACCACACAGCACTGCTATACTTACAGCTTAATCCATATTCGGCATAACATATCGGTCAATTTGTGAGCCGTTTCAATTTTCCACAATAAGTGGCCAGTCGTGCTCACAACGAATTCATGGCACCTAATAATCTTCACACGAAACTGCAGTTAGAGTTGAGTAGATGAGTAGTTTTAGCTCTGTTTATACTGGTAATTGTGACCTTTACTAGCAGATGTAGTTATGTACCTATAGCAAATGATAGAAAGGGCTAAGTATCCAACTGTTGGAATGCTACAAAATTTAATTAATCAAACAATCACTTCTCAGTTTCTTGCGCCGTTTCTTCTCTCCGACTATACATATTACGCAGCGATTATAGTCATGTTAGTTTAAAATTCCCCATGCAACGCCTTAAGCCGAGGTTCGAGCCCCCGTGGGCACCCTTAGGCGTCGGTTCCAAACTTCTTTTTTCGAGCTGTTCGTGTTCATTATTTTAATGTTTTCGACGCGTTATTCTACAATCAATAATAGTTGTGGTCAATTGAATGATTATGTATTGATAACTGACCTATTGTATTAGTTAATAACACAATTTTTTAAGCAAACAACTAGTTAAAATATAATTTATCATCTTCTCAACGTACGCGTGTCCTTAATTTGACAGATTCAAATTGTTTCACATCGGCCACGGTTGTGTTTGGTACAATAACCATTACGTTTGGATTGGATGTATCGTTAAGATGTCTGTTGGCATTGGACTTCACGACTAATGGGGAGTTTTTGTACTTGGTAATTACATAATAATCGATTTAATTTTAAAAGTATTTTACTATCTAGAGGAGAACCAACGAAAATATAGCACCTAAAGAATGCATAGCGCAGCGAAGCACTCGTGGCGTAGTCGCATTCGCTGTTCCGTTTCGAATTGCGAAAGTAAGCAATGTCTGGTGCAGTCAGTCCTTGGATGGGTGACCACTAGTGGTATTTGCTTCGGAGGGCACGTAAAATAGTCGGCCCGGTTGGTTTCAATTGACGGCAGGCAGTCAAGCGAGTCGTAGGCCTATATAGGGGCATCTAAAAAAACACTGAGTATCAGATCCTGGGCCCGCGTGGTGCCTTATGGCCCATACCCTCTTCCAGTGAGAGGACGCTGTGCCCCTACTGTGGAGACGTTGGTGATGAAAGTAGCAATAGTAGCAACTTGTAGCACTGAGCAGGCCCGACTTCTAAATGGTTCGACAATTGATATTCCTTCCAAAAATTCTCAAATTTAGAATGCATTTTCCCGAAACAAAGACGCATTCGAAATATGAAACTTTTCGATACCCAATCGAACATCCACTGTCTTTAGAATAACTCAAACTCAAACTCTTTATTGCATATCAATAGTGAGGAGGTCTAATGTGGCTCAACAGGTGTAATGCTATTGATTATGAGAGTCTGTTAAAAATTTACATTATTTCTTGGACATATATCATACCTACAGATAGCCCCGGATCTACGTTTTTAAAAAGGGGAGGCAGAATGCCTATTTGCCACCATCTAGGTCAAAAACTTCAACAAATACTGATATGTTTATAAAATGTGTATAACGACAAAAACAAATATCATTGTTCAAATACAATTTCAGGGGTTAATTATTAATATAAATATAAATAAATATCCTTTGACATACACACAACGCCATCTAGTTCCAGAGTAAGCAACTATAGGCTAGTGTTATTATAGGCTAGGGCTATTACATAAATACATATTTTACTTATTATAAATGAAAACATCCATAACTCGGGTACACGTGTCCGTATTCGTCACACAAACATAATGCCCCTAGCGGGATTCGCACCCGCAACCTTTTGGTATAGTGATCGAGTTGCTAACCACTACACCAAACAGGTCGTCAAATATGAATATTAATAAGTCATAAATTGTTTATAATAACGAGGAAGTACCTAGTTTTTCCTTCCCTTTATTATCAAACGCGTCTTCTATTCGCTTTTCCAAACACCCCCCTCATCCAGGTCTGTCTAGAGAATAGCCTTAACAATCCTTAATTCAAAATGTTCATTTGTGTGTTTCGGATTAATTAATATGCAATTTAGGTACTAATACATTATTAACTTATAGTGAAGTCTTATAATGAAGATTGTTCAAATAATGTTCTATGGATAAATAAAAAAAACCGGTGTTATGTGTTTGACGGCGTTGTGTGTTTGTGTGTGTGTCCAGTCTTTGTCCATTTTGTTTTTTTTTTATATTTAGGTATGACCATACAAAGAGATATGTTCTTAACTATGATTGAGTTCAGCCGTTTCGAAGATAGATATTTAACTTTTAACACAGTTGCATTAGCTAGATGATATTTAGTATTTAGTTTTTTTTAAATTTTCCATTTATGTTATACTAGATTTCGCCCACGGCTTCGCATTCGTGGAGTAGGACTTACTCACTTAATCGAGATAAAAATATCCTGTTTGGTAAGTTCTACCTATTTATAGAATATTTTATCCAAATCAGTTCATCTGTTTCGCAGTGACTGAGCAACAAACAATTAAATGAAAATGATTTATTCTGTTTTTTTTATCCACAACGGGTTAGCACTTGACCTCAATCACACCTTCTTCTGTATTTTATCAATTGTGTAACCACAGTTTACAATACAGTATATGATTGCTCAGGATCCCTATTAAGTAAATAAACACCTCTACCAGGAGGCCTCGCTTTTCCATAATGATAGCTACAACAACAGCAATTAATCTATTAAATTATTACCTAATTTACAAACATTCGCATTTATAATATTAGTTAGATTCTAACCCCTGCATTCACAAATAAATCTTTGAATATGACACGTACCGCCATCTGTGAGATAATAATGGAAACTTTACGCCACCGTCCACTCACTTGGGCCGTGGTCAAGCGACAGTACTAAGTTGGATTACCACCTTCTTAGCACAAGGTTAGGTTTGCCTCTCAATGGGATTAATTTACAAACAATTCATATTCTACAAGGATTTTTTTTTCACCACGCGTTAGCACTTAACTTCAATCACACCTGATGTTAAGTGAAGATACAGCCAAAGGTGTAAGTATATTGAGTTTTGACCACCTCCGTGGCTCAATGTAAACTACATAGGTTTTACATATCGGATGTTTAGTATTTAAGCTCTAGCTAGCTACCACAATCTTATCTAAGGCCCGTATTAATAAATTGTTCTTGAGATTGAGATTGCGTCTCAGTCTCAAGACCATTTTTTCTGATGCTGTTTTAATATGCAACAGATTCTCAAGCGTCAACTTGAGGCCATGTCAATCTTGAGAACGGTTTATTAATACGGGCCTAAGTCTCCAGTCAAACAGCAATGTTAATAGCATTGTTTTGTTCCGGTTATCAGAGGTAAGATAGTCAGTCCCCCAAATAAGATAGGGTTTCCAGTACTCTTCCACCTTCAGCCTCATCTTCATTTAACATCAGATGTGATTGAGGTCAAGTGCTAATTCGTTGTGCATAAATATAAGGAACTTTTTTTATAAATTGATGGCAGAGACCACGCACCGGCAAGTGTAGCATGAGATGTTCACCCATAAGGTGGACGGATTACTTGATAAAGATCGCAGAAAGACGCTGCTAAATGCGATCTATATTGAACCGTTCGCTCTTGAAAGACGCTGCTAAATGCGATTCATTTTCAACCGTTCGCTCTTGAAATCTATATGGAGAGACCTGTATTCATAAGTGGACGAGATGTAGCTGAGATTATGATGATACAGCCGCTTTCCGATCGTAAGAATAGTCCACACTTGAAACCTTGTGTGAATATGTACTTCGGATGACAATACTATAATTTGGTATTTGGAAGCTGATGGGTATTTGGAGGATGATGGAACTCTTAAGTGGCTACTAGTAAACCCCTCGAATTTAGGCTTATATACCGGATGAGTTTTTTTACAATAAGGAAAGACTAGGGCATATTAGGTAAGTAATCCTACAACCTTGGGATCTTCAAAAGCAGAGTGAATAGGCATTTACTGAGATCGCGTGCTTCATCTTCGACCACATCGTCACTTTCCATCAGGTGAGATTGTGGTCAAACGCGAATCCAGTAAATCATAAAAAAAAAGTAATAGCTTTTAGGTATAAGACCGCCTAATTGTGTTCTATTGTTATCATCAAAAATTATTGTAAATTATTTTGCGCAATAAAGAGTATTTGTATTGTATTGTATTGTAAAATAGAAGGTATTTTATAAAGTACCTATATTTTTTTTTTCAAAATCATCATCGAATAAAGCGTTGTGTAATTTGACGGTTGCATTTGTAGCTATTCTACATAATTACATCATTAAAAATAAATAAATAAAGAAAACTTCGAACTAATATAATTTTCAATTAAATTTAGCATTATAGGCACCCTACGAATCCCGACAGTCGAATATCAATCGCCGGCCGGCGCAATTTCCATAAAACATAGATAACAACCTATTCCCGAGGTTAATTTTAAATGTGAAAAAATTTAAAATTTAGAAAAGCATTCTTCTTCTTTTCGTGTCGAGGCAAGTTTCAAATTTTATTGGACCAAGACTTAGCCACTCTAGCAACATTGTCTGTGGCGTTAAGTAGGTCGTCAAAGGTGCAGCTGTCAGGACACGTGATCCATTGTCTGTGGGGAGACTCCACACTCACATCGATCACTCCCGCCATCGGAGAAGCCCCACCTGCACAGATTATCTTTGCTGCGGCCAACCTGAGTTCGAAGCCGATTTAGGGATTTCCATGTCGGCCATGGCAAATCGTGTCCAGGAGGAAGAGACTCCTTGAAAAGCATTGAAAGATGATGATATCAACGAAATACATCAAAAAACTGTTTTAAAAACTCAATATCTTCGAAACGGTTAAACCGATTTCTTAAACAACAAAGAACCTGTTCCCTTTAGTCTTTAATATAAAATATGTACTTTAAAAAACCAAAAAAAAAAACCCTACATTTCCATCATCCATCTCCTGACTCCATCATCAGATAATAAAAACCCTACATATTAATATTGGACTCGTCAAAACGAATCATACGCGCCGAAATTCGAGGAATTTATTAGTAGCAGTCGTAGCCACTGAATAGTTTCACCATCCACCTCCTGGCTCCATCATCAGATCATCTCCAAAATACCACATTATAATATTGTCCTCAGAATATAAATATAAAAATAAAGAGATGGAATTTAAATATAAACTAGAACAAATGTGAAAAATTGGGGCCGCGAGGCAAGGTACCCATAACGCTGGCAGCGTTTCCTCGTTGTATGCAGATACTTAAGCGTTGGGCGAGGAAACAACCAGCTCTCGGGTCACCAGTGACATCGACTAAGCGCTTTGAAATCAAAGAAAAATTTAAAGCGCCCGACCCTGTTACTGTTTTTAAATAAATATATATTGGCTATTAAATATAAAAATACATACAATAGTTTCATTTGATACGACAGTAAGTTTAAATTAGTTTTCAAGATTTGATTACATTGTTAGTTACGAATGAAGCTAATAAAAACGTACTAAAAATCCGCACTCAAATTTGACCATGCTTTACATACAGTCAAACACATAACACGCGTTGTTTTTCATTGGGGGGTAAAAAAAATCGTGAAGAACATAGTATTTTGTCTTGAAAATAATTTATTATAACACTCATTATTATTTTCATACGAATTAAAGTACACAAATAGCATACCAGCAGTATCTTAATGAAAAAGAAATGGTTAACAATACGTAGTACATTTAATTTTTACAATTCAATATACAATTTTTTATTCTAACCTATAGATAGATATATTATTGTATTATAGAACTGGTACTTTCATTGTACTGTAGGTACAGTCGACCGCAAGTCAAGCATAAAATCACACTGAGGTTTTAAATCTAAGTGTTATGCTTGAGCTGCAGACCACTATACATAAAACTGTAATAACTGAACTGAATTCATATCGATTGTTTTATTTATCATTTCATACAGGGTTGTTTAACAATACCTAAAGGCGCTTCGCTCCAGATTTGATCCATAAAAATCTTAAACTTTAATTATGCGAGTGTTAAATATTCAATTATACCGGGTCAGTTTTTTTGCGGTAAGGAAAAAATAAGGCATATTAGGTAAGTGAAATAGAAGGTATTGGCATCTCTCTCTCTCTTATATTTAAGAGCTATGCTCTTGTCGGTGGAGTACTTTCCACATTTCTCTACATTTGCATAGGTAGTTTAAAAGTGTGGAAAGGACTCCACTGACAAGAGCATAGCTCTTAAATTTATGAGAGAGAGATTTACCAATAACTTCTATTTCACTTACCTAATATGCCCTATTTTTTAAAAGTCATCCGGTAAATAAAAAAAATCATAAATACGAAATTGAAAAATTTCTTTCAGAAAAATGAGAAAATTAATTATCCACGCTGTTAAATATTTCTGGGTAAGCATTATATCACTGTTGTAAATTAATGTTGTAATGCTCAACATTACATATTGAAATTATAAAATAATATTTTGTATTTAAATGTTATCAGTGAGTACCGCCCTCTACCAATTGGATTCTACTAATTGGAGACTAAGTTGAAACTTTTATTCACAGAAGTAACTCGATTAGTTTCAGAGCTAAGAACATTCAGATATTTTGAAAATAACCATGTATGAAAACCAACTATTTTACTTAAGTATTATTAACATTATAAAATAATTTATTATTCAAGTTCGTATAATCATAATTTCTATTCAGTGTGGGCTTTTGAAATGGAGTATTTTATTCGTATAATAAAACATTATTTCAAAGGATATTGCTCAACAAAAACATTAGCTTATATACAGGGCGTCCCAAAGTTATGGGACATGAAGGGGAAGTACCTTAAATATCGTAGATAGTGAATTTTGCTCAAAGAAGACTTTATGTTATTTTTAAAAGTTAGTAATTCTGCATTCATAGATTTTCTAAAAATTATTTGCTTCGGCTGGGAATCGAACCGACTCAAATGTGAAAAAAAAAACACCCTACTTTTATGATGCCAATCGAAAGAATAGCTAAAAAATAATAACTCTGCCTAAGTAACATAGTATTTTAAAAGAAAGGAACAACGTGAAATTAATCATTTTAATCAAATAAAAAACATACATGAAACTGCCGTAGTCAATTAAGTAGGTATTTTTTTGTAAATTAATTAATTAAATGCTCAAAATGTGATCCCTCTTGTCTTACGCAAATCGCCAATCTTTTAATGAGCCCGCTGCCTGTTGATTTTCTAATCATTTTATGGTGAACACTCGATGTGATATGGCACAATTCTGTTTGCAACTCGCCTACGTTCTCGTATCGCTTTTTGTATAGCATATCTTTCACGTATCCCCAAAAGAAGAAATCACTTTAGCAATAAATAACTTTCTTGAAATTTGACTCAATCATTTTATGTTGTTCCTTTCTTTTAAAATACTATGTTACTTAGGCAGAGTTATTATTTTTTAGCTATTCTTTCGATTGGCATCATAAAAGTAGGGTGTTTTTTTTTTCACATTTAAGTCGGTTCGATTCCCAGCCGAAGCAAGTAATTTTTAGAAAATCTATGAATGCAGAATTACTAACTTTTAAAAATAACATAAAGTCTTCTTTGAGCAAAATTCACTATCTACAATATTTAAGGTACTTCCCCTTCATGTCCCATAACTTTGGGACGCCCTGTATATATAGGCGATATATACATATATAAAATGAAACATAGTCCAAATGTTCTTATAGCAAAGCATTATTTTCTTACACACGTTTGCAGAGCCGTAAACCTTTTTACAAATGGCGGAAAACTCCAAAGCACAATATAATTCTTATTATTTAATTTGTACAAAATGATAATAACTGCTCGTGTAGGAAACAATGATTTTCAGTAAGAAATTGATATTTTGGAATAGATATAACTTGGTATTTACACTTAGGCAATATCCAGCAAACTCCTTTCACCTATCATTTAATTTGTGTTTATTTCTTTCGTTTCTCTAAAACTTTATGGACTAAAAAGTCTTTCCTATGGCACTCATGAGAACTCCTTAATAATGATAACCGGTCTTTTCGTCAAAGCTTGGAGGTTTCCTTGGTCCACCAAACTCCTCACCTTTTCCAGTGAAGCTACTTGCGGTTGGCTTGAAACTCTGAGGTCTTGAAAAACCAGAATTCTGAGCACCGAAACGAGACTGCTGATCATCAATGTTTTGGTTTGGTCGGCCAGTAGCTCCAAATTGGGAAGCATTAGGTTTGTCTTGATCCAATTGAGATTTACAACATGCACTGGATATAATGCCATTGTTGTCTTGAGTAACAAATTGGGTCGATTCTTCTTCCGGTTGAATTTCTTCTTCAGCGTCTGAGTCGCGTTCAAACTGGGTTGCTTGAGACCCAAAAGGCCTTGATGCCCCGAACTGTGGTCTGCCTTTAGACGTAGTGGCTTGTCCACCAAAATTGTTATGAGACTGAGTATTTTGGCTGAACGGTCTAGATGATTGAGAACCAAATTGTGGACTAGAACCTTGAGCAGCTTGACCAAACTGATTTGTATTGGAGCTCTGGTTGTCATCGTTGCTAGACTGTCCAAACTGACCGCTAAATTTATTATTAATGGTTTGACCAGTTTGTCCAGATCCAGTAGTCGCCTGATGATCGGGAGCAGGTAAGCTCTGTGGTGGTTTCTTGTATTCATATATGGTACCGTCATATTGCTGGCTTGGAGAAGATTCGGATGTATCGACAGATATCTCTTGTTGATTTTGGTTTAGTGTGCCCTGCCCAAAAGGTTGAGTTTGTCCTTGGAATGACGGCGTCTTATTGTTTCCAAATCTTTGTGGGAAAGACGGAGTTGCAGTTGATTGCTGCTGACTAAAAGATGGCTTACCTGAACTAAATTGATTTGACGATTGAGGTTTAGATCCGAACTGATTCTGCTGAGTATGTTGGGTTGACTGAGTAGGAGATTCCGATGGGAAGGGCGATATAGAAGCTTGAGTTATTCCATTATACTGTGCCGAAAAAGAACCCTGGAATTGACTTGAAGAAGTAGGAACTATAGGCGCAAAGGTAGGTGGCCTGGGGTATTTGGTCGATCCGGAGACCTGACCACTTTGAGAGGGGAAAGATGGCGATAAATTATGTTCAGACTCAGAAACAATAGGCGCAAAGGTAGATGGCCTAGGGTAGTTGGTCGATCCGGATACCTGACCACTTTGAGAGGGGAAAGATGGCGATAAATTATGTTCAGACTCAGAAACAATAGGCGCAAAGGTAGGTGGCCTGGGGTATTTGGTCAATCCTGAGGCCTGGCCACTTTGAGATGGGAACGATGGAGATAAATTATGTTCTGACTCAGGGTAATTATTGTTTTGAGAAGGTCGTTGCGTTACTCTATCAAATTGATTAGATGACGCTGTTGGAAATCTTGATCCTTGATTGGGGATATTGAAAGGTTTAGATGGTTGGTTATAATAGTATGAATCGTCAGAACCCTGGGGCTGTTGACCGTAGCTAGTCCTTTGTGTACTGGATGAATATTGCGCGTCATTATTTTGAGAAAACGAGGATTGCTGATATTGGCCCTGGGAATTTTGGTTAAATGATGGTTGAGATTGCCCAAAACTAGGCCTCTGTGGACGAGAAGTAGATTGTGTTGTTGGGAATTCTGATGTTGAAGAGGCATGTGACGCACTTTGATGCTGTATAAAATTGCTGCTAAACTGAGACTCTTGTGGACGTCCATTAGCAGGCTGAATCCTTGATGTAACAAGGGAAGCAACTGTTTGACTCACGGACGAATCAGCACCATTCTGCTGAGGCCTACTAGACTCTAACGGAGTTGTTAATTCAGTGTCTGGTTGGGAGGTCGAGTGCTGAGAAGAGAAACCAAATGATGAATGAGTTGGAGATTGTGCACCTTGAGCTCCGTTATGAATTGCACCTTGAACTCTGTTATGAATTGCACCTTGAGCTCCGTTATGAATACTAGAAGAAGTGGTGCTAAATTGATTCTGTCCAGTTCCTTTTGTATTTGAGGTGAAATGATTTCCATTCAAATTGTTTGGCCTTCCATTAGTTGCAGGCTGAGGCTTTTGAAAACCATTAAACTGCTGAGATGATTGAGCTTCAAAACCAGAAGCAGTCGTCGATGCAGAGAAGGAGCTTTGAGGGCGACCTAGATTTTGATGAGAAGGCTGTAATGCCGGTTCTTCGGTATTACCTGGATATTGTTGACTAAACTGTGAATTAGGAGCACTATTATGTCCTGAAGAAGATTGGCTCTGGGGCCTACTATTTATTGGGGGTAAGTATTCATTTTTTGATCCAAATCTGTTTGCAGTTTGAGTTACTTGACTACCATGTACGAAATTTTTATTACCAGTTGCTGAAGGCCGAAAATTATTGGACGCCGATGCTTCTTTATCGTTCTCCTCGGAATGTTGATGGAAGTTATTAAATGTGGATTGAGCACTTGATCCTTGATGGGGTTGTACAGAACCATTATCAATATTATTTTCAAATCTTTGTGGTGTTCCGCTCTGTAGTCTTCCATTTTGTCTATTTAAATTAAAACTATTCTTAGGAGGCAGATATGCGTTCCTATCACCAAAACCATTTCTTTGGGTATCCTCAATCGATGCACTACTGGTTGCAGACCCTAATTTATCATTAGATTGATGTTGAACTGATCCCAAGGCTGAAGTAGATGTTTGTCCACTAGAAGTCTGTTCAGAAGCACCTGCAAATTTATTTGAAGATCCATGACCAAATTGATTCGTTAACCCATTGCCAGGTTGTCCTTTTGAGCTTTGAGCCTTTTGCCCAAATTTATTAGAATTGGATCCGAATTGAGCTTGAGTAGCACTTGCTGCAGCTTGTTGGCTAGAACCAGCAGAATTTTGACCAAATAGACTTGAAAATCGATTCGGTATTGCTTCAAATTGCCCATGAATTCCAGAACCAGAACCTTCTGAACTAGCCTCTTCCAAATTTCCCGATGCTCCAAATCTATTGGAGGTCAATCCAAATTGACCATTAATATTTCCATTAGCATTAGAGCCAGTATGATCAGCTAATTGACTGGAAATTCCAGACTGGCCAAATCCGTTGGCTCCAGATCCAAATGGACCATTTCCAGTAGTTAATGACCCTGGTCTTGATTGACCTGGTTTAAAACGCTGGTTGCTCTGACTGACAAAAGTGCCGCTAGCTGTCGCATCCGCTTCAGGTTTGTTGCCAAATTTAGATTGATGGCTATATTTGCCATTTGAACTGTCACTTTCCGAGTAATCGCTTCCTGCATTGTACTTCTGAGCGTCGTATGAGCCTGGAAATAAGAAATGAAAGTTGTAAGTAATTTGTCAACGCCTCAGTGTAACGATGTATCAGTCAGCAATACATTTATCAAAGTACAATAGGCTTTAAGAGCTAATCTGTAACGGTGTGGATTCTGTGAACCACGTTCTGTTTTTAGAGGTCCGCTTATGAAATAAAATACATTACAATTTTGGGCCATCAACTAATATACACAGTGCAATGATCGCAACTAGGCTAAATTGTAACAATATATGTATAAGTCAACAATTTAGGAATAGTTGCTAAACACATTTTGAATTTTGATCCGATTTTACCTATAATGAATATAAGAATTGTTGAAAACTAGTATTCGCACGTTTATATGTGTAATTTGATTATCGCGCAGGAACTACTCACTAGGTCAGGATAGAAATATCCTAATTACAAACCCAGGGCATACCTGTATACCGAATTTCATTGACATCATTTCATCCGTTTCGCCGTGATTGAACAAATGAACAAACATCCAATCTTTCGCATGTATAATATTAGTTTGAAGTTTGATCGATGGATAGACGCATTGGATTGGATTAGTCGGATATTATAATTTGAATATCTTGGTAATGGATGAAATAAACAGTGTCATCGCTTAACTCATTTTGTCTCAGAAATGGACTGTAGGATGTCGGTTTGATCTGTCATAATGTACCTATTTCCAATAATAAATTTGTCAAAGGCAATACTTCAATTCATCATCAACAGCTTTACACATCTCCAATGTTAGGGCACAGCTTCCTCTAACTAGGTGAGAGTCATAATTCAATACGGAGCAAAAATTTTGAATGTCAGCTGGAACTTTATTATAAAAGCATATATACTGCCCCTTAAATGACTTAGTGACTTTTTTGTAAACGACAGACATGATTAGCAAGTTTATTATATATTGCGTTAACATTATGCACGTCGCTATTTTCCTAAAGTCACAAATATTTTATTCAATGTAGGATACAAAAATATCACTCATTGAAAGTCAACATGTTACTCGTATTTCGACTTAGTTTTCTAATATTTTTTATTATTTATTGATCAAATTTACTTATAAAAAAAATACAAATCTTTTATATACTGCGCGTAATGGACAACCCGACATTTCCTTTATGGGCATGTTATTTAATTAATCTAAATCCGAAATCCAAATTAAAATATCTTAGGTACTTACTTCGGTAGTAAATAAATATCCAAATAAATCGAAGAAAATTACTCTTAACGCACACTATATCAATTTACATGGCTATTGACTGATTGGTAGGATAGTAGCTGGCGTAATTCATTATTCAACTTGATGCAGCGTTGTCAGTTTATCAATTACATTTAAGAGGAAGTTTACACTAGAATACGTAATTAATTTGTTACAAAAAATTACTTATTTTTTATTTTTTCTATTAACATAAAAAATCGACTAAAGTTATTGTATCGACGTACTTAACCGCCAGTTTCAAGGAATGTTGACTTGTCCCTTACAGTCAGTATATCCATCTTACGGCGCCTCATCGGTTTATATGTAGATGGTGAGTTCACAATTCTATCTTGTTAAGTATACAATGCATTATCTGGCAGGATTAAGTATTCGTAATATTGTGCTAATGTTAATATATTGATATCTTTGATTTGATCAGGGACACTCTATGAACTTCGCTAATCGAAAACAAATAGCGAATGCGATTGCACCAGAAGTGCGTCAACTACTTAAGGTTATTCCCCTTAACCCTTACATGCTAATTCGAAAACTAACCCATGATAGAACATACAATTCACATTCTACTATTCATAATCCAACGATCATACAGAACCCTGCTCCAACAAATCGGTACATACGACCGTGACACGAGTGAGTACCTTGTTATGTCATTTATTGATTAGGGTCACCCGCCATGCAATACAGGTTTTGTTGGGGTAAATAACCTAAGTTATTCAACGGTTACAATACAAGAATCTTGAGTCGATCTATTTGTTTTGGTAACGTTATTTTGTTTGGAGATTTTGCATGCATTGTTTTGTATATATTATGTCAGTTAGTGCTGGTAGAGCGGTCAAGGTTCGGTCCTATAAAATTTGAAACTTGTCTCGACTTGAGAAGAAGAATTATGTCAGTGTCAAATTATGTGATGCTGACACCATTTATCATTTATACCCCCGACGCAAAAATAGCAGTGGTAACGATTCGTTAGGCGCACCTACATTTAAGCTATTCTAGCTTATAACTAACTTATAACTACGAAAAAAGGACGACATTTTGAAAGAAAGAAAGAAAAAGTTTTTATTTGACACCTGTTTTATTGTAGTTTTTTTTTATTATTATTAGTTAGTTATTTATTAATAAGTTATTTTAGTCCTGGTTCTTTGATTAGAAATCATAACCTCAAACGAATTTAATAATTTTTAGTTACCATGTCTAAACGTGCTCTCTAAAAACTTTGAGGATGCTATTTAGTAAGAACTTAACTTAAGTAACAGGAAAAAAATGACGTTTTTCGTTTTTAATGCCGTCGTAGTAAAAAGGATAAACTAAATTTAGCTTAAATGTGTGCCACGCGAATCGACAACATATTTTTATTACAAGCTTTTCTCTATTATTGTATCTCTCTAACGTATATTCGTATGTAAATTGTCCGTTATAAAATTTGCAAGAAAAATTGGAATAATTTCCTAGATACCTAAGGAGCTGAAATTGTGGAAACTCGTTCAGTTCTGATGAAAATACATTTATATGACAGACATGAACTAATGCTGTAGCTAGGATCGTCTCGTCACAAGGGGAAGTCCTTAACAGTTAACAACACGAATACTAAATTTGACTTGATGCTGCAGGTAGGATGACCTCCCCAAGAGGGATCTGTTCTATGGTTAATAGCATGGATACGAAATTTTGCAAACACGGGTAGACTAGAATAATAATTATGTGACAATCATAATTGTGTATTAACACAATTAGTCTCCAACCGCCCACAACCCGCGCTAATTCGCCCAAGCTTATGCCATCAGTGCCCCAATTCCGTTAAAATTTTAGCCTAGTTTCACGTTGATATCGATACAATAGTACAATAGGAGTAGGATTATACAATAGGTGTTAGTTGTGTAAATACAAACTGGATATCATTTATTTAGATCATATATTTTTCTCCATGTTTTTTGTCATGTTATTGGAAAGAAAGTGGTCTTCGTCACTCGTACAATCTACTGCTATTTTTTCTTAAATTTTGATTGTCCCGTTATTGACATAACTAATTTTGACATTTAAATTTGGAATTTAAAATTCTCAATATTGACATTTATAATTTGAATTTCCAATGACATAAGAATAAGAATCGTTTTTTTTTTTCACATATAGACTTTGTACCTATTTCCAACGACATTTCGATTATAGATTATTTATTAATTAGAAACAGTTATATTTGAAATTGTGACATTTATATTTATACTTCTATTATTACCTATGAAATTGGAGATTTTTTCTTCGTTAATCACGTACAAACTCCTACTATTCTATACTATTTCCAAATTTGTTTTTCATTTGGAAAATGGAATATATTTTCAAGGTTTCACATGAAATATTTTTTAATGTCTGGGCTAAATCACATAATAAAAAAACTTGAACACAACCCTTTCATGTGCTTCATTTTTATTTCTTACATTCACTGAAACTTTTATAAAGCGGTTACTTAAAAAATTAACACTGCCTATACTTAACTTAATGTTATCCGATAATACACACAAAGTTTAACAAAATTTGGACTTGCCGTTTCCAAAAAAAATTCAAAAATGTTTGTATGTAGAAAACAGTCTTAATGTAATTCTTCATACAAAACGCCAATTTTATAGGTAAGAACCTAATATTATTTAATATTTTTAACGAATGTTCATGAAATATTATGTATAATTTGATTTTGTTTTATCTAAAATTTTTATTATAAAATTATTTGCAATTAGGACTGAAATTAAAATGTATTGAGAGTAAGTAGTAGTAAATATGTAGTTACGACGTACTAAATGTAACGTACTCTGTTACTTGGTCAATGATGTAGTGGATAATGACCCTGTCAGCGAAATAAACAGGTTGCGGGTTCGAATACCGAGACGGGTAAATGTTTGTGTGATGTGTACGGACACTTGTATTATGGATACCAGATGGTTGAGATACTTTTAATTTTTAACATTCTTTTTAAATAAGGACTAAATCCAAAAAGTCGCAATGACCTACTCGATGGATGGATGGAGGGGTTATTTTCCAGAATTGACGATTATAAAAAAGTGCCCGTTTTTATGAACGGAATAAACCCTCTTAACGGATCGAACCCGCAACCCTTAGTTTCGTTGACAGGGCCAGTATCCACTACACTAATCGATTGCTTATGGTATAACATATTTATTTTTTGTCAACTGAATGGGTTATAAGGGACTATACCCTCAGTGTGCCATTTTGACTCGTATTATTCGATAATAAGGTTGCGGATATAACGCACGACGCTATTATAGTAATAAATGAACATATAAAACTAACATAGAGTACTTAATGGCAAGCCATACAAATCGATAATTTGATATCGAAACTTATATGGTAACTTGGAAAATTGTTTAAACCTTGAACCCCCAAAAAGAAAATTTATTGAATCACCATTATTTTAAACGGTTCCTCTCCAAAAGCACGTATATATCATACTTTAAAACGGCATGAGGAAATGAATTAGACAATCTCTAAAGTGCAGGATTATTTGGGAAACACGTTAACTTTGTAGACAATGAAGTTGTTAAATAACCTGTAATATAATTTAATCAGATATCATAATACAATGTTAGGAAGAACTACGAATGCTAAGACTTGACAATGTGGAAAAATATGATAGTATAATACGTAAATTTTATGAGAACACAATCCATTGTAAGTACGAATGACGTTGAAAGTGAAAACAGACTAATCTAGGCTAGGCTAGGCTAGCACTGACAATTTATGAGGATTGTGGCTTAAGAATATAAATTAAATACTTCACTTAGATTGAGCTAGCCAGCATCGGTCGACGTGTTGAAGGAATTACCTATATCGAGGCATAATGTCCAAGCCATAAATAATATTGCGTCTTTTCCTATGAAATTTGAGTTTTTTTTCTACGTTAATCCTATGTACGAATTCCTGCGATTTTAAAAAGCTATATTCAAATTTGTTTTTTATTTGGAAAATGGAATATTATTTCAAGGTTTCACATGAAATATTTTTTAATTTCTGGGCTAAATCACATAATAAAAAAAATTTGAACAGACCTCTTTTCATGTGCTTCCCATAATCATTTCTTAGATTCGCTGAAACTTTTATAAAGCGGTTACTTTTAAAAATTAACGCTGCCTATACTTAACTTAATGTTATCCGACAATATATACAAAGTTTAGCTAAATTTGGATTTGCCGTTCGCAAAAAAAAAATCAAAAATGTTTGTATGGAGAAAACAGTCTTAATGAAATTCTTCATATAAAACGCCAATTTCATAGGTAAGGACCTAATATTAACTAGCCTGCCGCCCGCGTCTTCGCTTGCGTCGAATAACTTTTTCGCGGAAAATTGTTTATCCTACGGGAACTGCTCACTTTATCGGGATAAAAAATATTCTGTTTTAATCCATGGTATGTTCTACCTATATATCAAATTTAATATAAAGCAACAAACAAACGACCAAACTATCGCATTTATAACATTAGTTAGACAACTATAAATTGTAAAATTGACGACCTGTTTGGTGTAGTGGTTTGAAACTCTACTGCTACACTAAAAGGTCACGGGTTCAGATCCCGCTAGGAGCATATGTTTGTGTGCTGAATACGGACACGTATATCTGAATTATGAATGTATTTCGTTTAGTTAGATTTATTTACAAACGAAATGTGTTCATGTAGTATAGGCTCAACCATCTGGTATCCATAATACAAGCCTAGTTGCTTAGTGTTGAACTAGATGACTCTGTGTGCAAAGATATTTATTTATTATACCCAGATGAACAAAACCAATTATATTAAAAGCTGAATATCTATGAAACGACATAACCGAATTCCATCAAATATAGCTTAGAATCAGACAACGTTCAGTCTTCGATGAAACCGCAAATTATTATAGAGTAGTTAAGTGTAACTGGTACTAGAAAAGAAGGAACAAGAAAAAAAAATTCCGGAAATTGAAAAAGTCTTTAAGAACACATCTTTTAAAAGTTATATAGAATTCTAGTTTAATTTTAACTTATAGTAAGGACCTTAAGATGGGCCCATTAAAAACCACTGTGTAACTTCCTCATCATGCAATACTTTAACCAAGAGCGTCTGTCAGTCAACCGATGGTGGCGGCATATCAACAAGATAATTACCCACTATTTATACTTCAAGAAGGACCTGTTTAATAGCAACTTGAATTTTATTAATGTTACAATATAATTTATTAATCCGCTCACATTTTTTGTTCAATTCTGAGATACTAAAAATATGCTATTAATCTAGAGGTGCTTCTTCGTAAATACAGACACTTATCCAAATGTTTTTATTTTATATGAATATTTCATTATTAGATTATTTATTTTGATTAATTATACGTCTAGTAAAAGTCGTGACAAAAATTTATCCTATCTCAAGAACGGTCATTGGCTCTGTTGATACAACTACGGGATGTATCAATATTTTAAGGATTTTAAGGATACAGGTTATTGAAGTCATAGAGGAAAACAGAAATAAAACTTACTCAAATTATTACACGATAACATAAATAATCTTCCGCGTAGAAAAATATTAAATATCAAAAGATTTCGGGTATTTTGTGAATAGGATTATATATAATTGACGAGAAAAGGTGAAACTGGACATAAGACCAAGCTCAGTCAAGTCAGACCTCTTATAGTGATGGAAAGAGTCTGCGATATTGCTGATGGACCAAGAGGACTGTTAAAACTTCTTAATAATTTACAAGATATTATCAATATTACGAAGGTTGAAGGATGAAGTTAAAAAAACTAAATAGAGGCAGATTTTTTGTTCTCACTTTGTTTTCCCAAAAGACAAACATATTAGTAATTCATTCAGAGGGCTATGTTTACGATTTTCAATAAGGTTCCCATTGATTTACAAAATCTTCCTTTCTATAAATTCAAAGATACTATAAAACAGTAACTTATTAAGAAAGCATATTATAAAATATCAGACTATTTAGATGATAAAAATCCTTGTATATAACCAGGTCGTTCCCATGCCAGGCTATTTCACAATTAATAATGAAATATAAAAACCTATTTGTAATATAAAAACTTGTTTTTAAAAAAGAGCAACCTCACGAGTTTCTTGCTTGTTCTTTTCAGGGGAATATTGCCTTTTGAACAAGCAGTAGCTTAAAAAATGTAAAAGCTGACTATTTTAAGTGCACCCTGTGCACCTATAAAATAAAGCATTTTTTGAATTTGAATTTGAATTATCTAACAATCATATGATGATGATGATGATTGATGCTTAGCGGCAGAGAGACTTAAACCAGAAATCATATTTGTGATCATCCTATTTCACATTCAATCATCTAAGATGATTCAATCATCATAATATGAGGCAATTTTTCCTATTTAAACGTGACCGGTCTACACTAAATTAATAAAATCTCTAACCTTGCTAGTTGTTATCATTAATTTTTGCGAAACCACCTTATTGGATAACAAGATGACATAATGTTTGAAAAACATAAAACTTACCATCATCTATCAGCCCTGCAGCCTCATCTTTTGCGTTCTGCTCGAGGGATTTCAGAATCTCCACGGGGATTGGTGGTGGTGTCGGAAGGTGGGATCCCTTTGGCTGATACCCTCCTTCATCAGCAGTATACGTAACACTGTACACTTGCCCATCGTCACCCGTGTAGGAGTAACCACCCTGAGCTTGCACACCACTTGTAGCTACTCCGTTCTCCTCAGCAGAAATTCCGTTGTCAGTTTCAAATGCATAATGATAGTTTTCGGGTCCAACCTCACTTTCGAATCGCAGTGTATTCGCAGCACGATCCTGAGCCGCTCTAGGACGTTCTGATCCAGGTCCTCGAAAACTCTGAGCATTCTGACTACTGACTTGATTAAACCCAAATCCTGCTTGTTGGCGGAATCCAGCATCACCAACTTTGAAAGCGGCAGCACCAACTCTAGAGTCAATTGATCCATATGATATTCTTGGGGCCCCAAGACCTGAATCTTCGGGGCCCGAAGCTCTAGTGCCGGGAGCTGCAGCATCGACAACGACACCTTGGAATTCATTAGAGTAGCTACCTTTCGGGATTCCACCTAGTCCATTGTTCAAAGAGTTGCCGGCGAAAGGGGTCTGTAAAGATCCAGGGCTACCCCCCGCAGTTTTCGCTGATGCAGGAGGCAGGTATGCCCGATCGAGTTTGTCAGCAGCAGCTACCGCGATTAGCGCGGCTATGGCGACCTGCATACAAATGAGACCAATTAAACATAATGCATAAACATGCACATAAATAGCCCATATAAGTCTACTACTGGACATAAGCCTCTATCGTGATTAGATTTTTATCGCTTTTCATGGGATGTTTCTTCTAATCGCACACTGTGTGAACGAGTTGGCGATCGCAGATTGTTTTCGTCTCGTCACTCGTCGTTTAGTCGCGATACTCACGGGAAAAGCGGGTTATTCCTATTCTTCTCTACTCTCCTAAGACCACGGTCAAGAAAGCTATTATTATCTAAGTAGTCGCACTCAAAGTGATGGCTTGAACAACTCTTTTATTATGAAAATCAACTTGTCTTAAAGCTCTTGTCCAGCCCGGAAAGGCCAAATTTAAAGCTTCGCAAATTCTCTTCAAATTTAAACCATGAGTCGTTCATGGTTCCAAATGCATACGACTATTTTACCTTGACATGTTTGTTTACCTATTTAATTAGAGTTGTAAATTTACCTATTTACAACTCTGACCCATTTCCTGGCTATGAGAGGGAGCTTAAATTTTTTATACGATAGATGTAACTACATCTATGCCACTGCATCTGAAATGTATGTAATAGTTACAAAGTGATATATAATATGTAACTACATACATATGAGTATGAAAATGAAAATGAGTTTCAAATAAGTCTCAACCAAATAACTATGCAATTTGTCTTTAATAATCAAACACAGTGTATATAATTAGTACATCCATTGTATGGAATCATATTATTGCAACAAGCGACACCTTAAAAAAATTAAGGTATATTCTTTTCAGTTTTTCACTCAACTATTTGACTGTGGTAGTGATTTTAATAATAGTTTTTGTATTAATTATGTGACGATCTGTTTGGTGGAGTGGTTAGAGATCTTGACCGCTAAGTTTAGAGGTCGCGGGTTCGATCCCGCTATTATATAATGTTTGTATGATTGATACGGACAGTGTACCCGAGTTATGAATGTTTACATATATATTTATTGACTAAAAAAAATGTTTATAATCTATGTCCTTAGATTGTTTTCGTATATGGGAGAGAACTGACGGACGAAGAGGAGGTTCCCAATTCGGTCGTTTGTATTTTTTTAATGTATGTACACCGATAACTCTGGGATGCGGCGATTGATTCGCGTGATTTCGCGCCGACTTCGAAATAAATTTGTTCATATATCAGTAATTAATTACGACAGTGAACATGGAATATGACAAATTTGATTTCGTTTTATACGTTTTGACACTCGTACTTTATGATCATTAAACAATTCGTCCACTGGACATTTTATCACATTGACGACTCAGCCCCGGAATGCTACCAGAGTATACAAACCTGACTTCATTTCCTGTATTTTTGAATGGTGCAAGTGTTATGGAGGCAAGCTTTGATTTTTTACCGACTCCCAAAAAGGAAGTGGCTCCAAATTCGACTGTATTTTTTTAGATGTTTATTACACATCTTCCTTAGTTGATAACTTATTTTGATGATTATTTTTTTATTTAATAGGGTTAATTTCTGCCATTTACATTATATATTATTTTTTTTTAATTTACAATGTTACTAAATATTATAAATATGCTGTTTTATCCCGGAGTCGTGTTCTCACAATTAAACGCCTTTATAAAAATAATTATATTAATTTATCTAAATCGGGTTAATTAATATTTCCATACTTTCTATAAGGAAATTAATTGAATTAGGCAATCGTTCTATAAGTTTTGGCATGTACCCAATTAATATTTTAATTATATTTTGTCATTAGCTGAAAAAACACATTGTTCTAATTTTCTGTCCAATTATTTAACATATTAAGCAATTAGTGCTTTTTTTCGCCCTGTTATGATCATTTTTAAGTATACTTCTACAATTCTACATAATTATGTAGAATAGATCCATTTTAATTTTAAACACTATTAATTATACCAATTAGCAAAACTACGACCACACGTTTTGTATTTGACACTTCATTATTCCAACTCTTTAGCGTTATATAACCGAAACACTTCACATCAATCATTCACTTCGTTTAAAAAAAAACAATTACCAAATTCATTTTTTTTATTGTCCCCTGGATGCTGTTGCAATGATGGGTAAAAAGTGACTGCTTGTTATATGTGGTACCTTTTCGTTTTTATACTACTTGAAAAGTCGGATAAAAAACGTGCCCATGTGCTCTTACAAACTTACATTTACCGCTAGCAGCTCCTAAATTTCTAAGTCACGATTCTTCGACGTTAGATATAAGGATGAATTCGAATTGAATTCACATTTTTGTGGATGTAAATGTGATATGTAAAGATGCACGCATAGTTTCCAAGTTCAAGCGAGCTTAATTGCTCGGAGAACTTTATTTTGCTTGATAATGAATACGATAATGCGTAAATTGATACATTTGGATTGGTTTCGTGATCCGCCATAGTAATATGGCACGAGGATATTACTTTTATTGCTTACACTGATGAGGTACCTATAAATATTTATTTGGAGCTTCCGTTATCCGTTATTAAAGGTATGAACGGATAGGTAATAAATATTATAAGAGATGGAAGTAAGGGTATGTACAAGGTCCTAAATTATTCGTCCAGATTGACGACCGATTGGTGTAGTGGATAGTGAACCTATCAGCGAGACCAATGGTTGCGGGTTCGAATCCCACGAGGGGTTAATGTTTGTTTGTTGAATACGAACATTTATTCCTGAGTCATGTATGTTTATATAAATATTCATGTATGTTTGTTTATCCGTTATCTAGTATCCAATTTTGCTTAGTTTGGGACTACAGGATTGGTGTGAGTGTCCGAAATATTTATAAAATGTATTTACATGTATTTATTTTCAACCAAAAATGTATTTGTGTAGTTTATCAACCATCTGGCATCCATAATACAAGCCTAGTTGCTTAACGTGGCACTAGGTGGCGCTGTGTGTATGTCTAAAGATATTTATTATTTATTTATTTATTTAGATTCATGAAACACGTGTAAGTCCAAAGTAATCCAGATATAAATTTTATTTGTTTGTTTGTAAACGATTTATTTTACAAAAGGCAATACATTAATTTTGCATTGATACAGAAATTGAGTGCAACGGCGGACTTATCCCATAGAGGGATTACTTTCAGTCAACCGTAGGGTTAGTTAGAAAACAGTAGATTGGGCGTATATAAATTACAGCAAATTCAAACTAAGGCAAATACCCACACATTAATAAATTTATTTGTAATAATTGATTCGCCGAAAATTACCAAAACAAACGGCATCAGTATAGTTCCTCTCTCTCTCCGGAGTACATTATCAACCAAAAACAATCATGGAAATCGGCAAACAAATTGGCGAAAATATGATTGAACATATTATATAAAAACAAGACAAACAGACGAACATAGAATTTTTTTTTATGCACGACGGGTTCGTACAATCACATCTGATGTTAAGTGAAGATTAGGTCGAAGGTGGAAGCGTACTGACCCGGAAACCCCAACACATTTGGGGGACTGGCTATCTTATCTCTGACAACCGGAACACAACAATGCTTTAATTTAATATGCCCTAACCAAACCGAGTACTAAACATGTACCCCGCTGGGGATCGAACCCGCGACCTCCGATTCGTAAACCCTATGTTGTATATTGACGGGGCAGTCTCAGGATTGAGATCGAGTCTCACTCTTAATAATAAAAATAAAAAAAAAAAGGTCATGTGGGATGTTCTATCCACAAGAGCTTGAGCGGTCATCCCACACATACAGCGATATTTATGAGTAGAAGGAGTACAATAGTGTAAAGTCTTAAGCTATAGGTACATAGTTTTGGAGAACTAAAGCACTATTGTAAGAAGCCTTATCTTAAGCCTTTAAGATTATAGGAAGTTAAAGTGTATCGTTACTGGACTATATGGGAAATTACAAGGCCACCATAATAATGTAGTGGGAAAAATCACTCTTTTATTTGCACCAACTAAAAACAAACACATAATACGTGTTAAAGGAAGTGTTAACATGCATCATTGTACCAAGCCTATGAAAATAATAATACATTTATATTAATCAATTGACCCATGAACCGGAGTTAACGCTTTTGTCCGTTTGTATGTACGCATCTAAGCTTGTACAATACAAATTGATATGTATATAAAAAAATGAGCAGTAATTAACTTAAAGGGCTTCTATTGGAGGTAAGTTCTATTGCGTCTAGTGACACCATCATTGGGTCAGTCAAGATTTCTATTTAAATACAGAATAAGTCAAAGAAATCGCTCTGACCTGCACTCGAGAAGCCTAAAAGATTTCTATTCTAAAAGCCTAAGAGAATTATTATAATATCATTATTAATGACAAAAACGGCCACTTTTTTACAATTGTGAATTTTGGAAACTGACCCACATCAAAACTATTTAGGTATTACTTCAGTTAGTAGATTTTGCAATGGCCTTACAGGGCGCTTCATTGTACGCAACACCCTGGTGATAACAAATTCCAATGTGCACTTACAATGTGGCGACCAATAAACTCTTTGACTTTGATTTTTTTTTGTTTTTTTTTTTGTATTTAAAAAGAAATTTTAATTTATCCAATGAAGGCGCCACAAGAAGGAATAAACGCTGTTCTTCAAAAGGTTAACACTTGCTTAGCATCTATCAATCATAAACAGTTAACCGCCTCCCTATCCGCATTGTTTTTAGCGTTTCGGGACGCTGTAAATGAAAAATGAAAATGAAAATGAAAATGAAAAAATGTTTATTTTCGTAGGATACAATTGATCACTTGAAAACGTTAATATATCATTTTAAATCTACCGCTCATTCGTAATGCTGTAATCCCCAGAGAAGAACGAGCAAGAAACTCAAGGGGTTGCTCTTTTCTGCGAGTCAAGATATTATTTAATAACAGTAAATTGCTTTATACTTTTTTTGGTATAGAGTCAAACATATTTATTAACAATAAATTACTAACTTTAATTTGGTTTATAGTTATACATACTATACGTCGCCAAATAAGTTTTAAGTCCAAGGATTACTGTCATTTAAATAATCACAAATTTTATAGTAACCTTTTGCACTGAGCTTCTGCTTCACGATACCTTTGAACTTATCTAAAGGCAAATTCTGCATATCTTCGGGAATCTTATTGAACAAACGTATACATTGCCCCTTAAATGAATTACTAACTTTATGGAGTCTAGTTGAATGCAGAGCAAGTTTATTTTTATTTCTAGTATTTATGTCATGTTTATCGCTATTTTTCTCAAATGAAGATATATTTTTCTTTACATAAATGACATTTTCATATATGTATTGGGATGCTAATGTCAAAATATTTACTTCTTTAAACAGTTCCCTCAAAGAATCCCTCGATTTTAACTTATATATTGCTCGAATGGCTCGTTTCTGTAGTATGAATATTTTACTAATGTCAGCTGCATTTCCCCACAGTAAAATTCCATAAGTCATTAAACTGTGGAAATAACTAAAGTAGACTAACCTAGCTGTATCAACATCTGTAACTTGTCGAATTTTCCATATTGCATATGCTGCCGAGCTGAGCCTTTTAGACAATTTTAAGATATGTGGTCCCCATTGTAGCTTAGCATCTAGAGTAATACCTAAAAACACAACTGTATCTACAGGGTCCAGCAATTCTTTTTTAATAACAACACTAGTGGCGACCTGTCTGACGTTTGGTAGAACAAACTTGATGCATTTAGTTTTCTTTTCATTCAAAAGCAAATTATTAGCCGTGAACCAATCTACCATTTTTGTTATACAATCATTAACAATACTGTAATCTTGTTCATTTCGTCTAAGTTTGAACACAAATGATGTGTCATCTGCAAACAGTACAATTTCATGTCTGTCTTTTACAAAGAAAGGTAAGTCATTTATGTAGACTAGAAACAGGAATGGACCCAATATGGATCCCTGGGGAACTCCCATGCTAACCGCAGAACCTGATGATCTCATTCCATTGACATCCACCACTTGGATCCTATTACTAAGGTAAGATTCCATAAGTAGGAGTGCTTGACCTTGCAATCCATAGTGACGTAGTTTTTTTACCAAAATGTCATGCCGAACGCAATCAAACGCCTTGGAAAGATCACAGAACACACCTACTGCATCCTGCGACTTCTCCCAGGCATCAAATATGTGTCCTATTAGCTCAACACCTGCATCGGTTGTTGAGCGACCCCGGGTAAAACCAAATTGTTTAGTGTGCAATAATTTATTTGTATTAAAATGTGTTAATAATTGTTCAAGGATAATTTTTTCAAATATTTTACTAAGAGTTGGTAGTACTGATATAGGTCTGAAATTTGTGGGGTCCGATGTACTACCTGATTTAAACAAAGGAATTATCTTGCTGTCTTTCATTAAGTCAGGAAAGACCCCCTGACCAATGCACTTGTTAAAAACATCAGCTAGGTAAGGAGCCATGCAATCAATTACAGATCCAATAATTTTTACAGAGAGACCATCGAGATCTGCGGTATTACTCATTCTAATACGATTAAATGACTTTAATATATCGGAGGACACTATAGGCCTGAAATCAAATGCAACGTTACATGGACTAACACTTGACTTTAGCAGAGATTCAGCTAGGGTGGGAGATGAGTTTAGGGTTTTGGTAGCTAACACCGGAATATTAGTAAAGAACTCATCAAAAGCTTCAGCAACTTCCATTAAATTAGTGATATCTCGATCATTAATTTTTAACTTTAAATCGAAACTACGTGACTTGACCCTTCCAGTTTCTTTGTTAATAATTTGCCAAGTTGTCTTAGAAATGTTATTACTCATTTTAATTTTCTTATGCAAATATTGTGCTTTTGCAACTAAGCACACTTTTTTAAATAATTTAGAATAACTTCTAACATAATTTTTGAATTCTTGGTTATTGTTATAGGTCCTTTCATCATATAGGTCGTATAACTTTTGTCTGCTTATATGTATTCCAACCGTCGCCCAATCATTAAATTTTGAGCAGTTATCAACTTTAATCCGCTTTGGTTTAAATACAGTATTATATTCATTTTTAGTCAAGTTAAAAACAGAGCTATAAAGCTCATTTGCCTCATTCGAATACTTTACAAAAGGTAATTTAGATTCCAAGCTATTTTTATATGACTCGAGGCGATTGCGATTTATAGGGTTACATGTAATGGTCCTAGATACTTTGTCAATATTTAAGTCAAAACAAGCCAGTTGGCCGCAATGGTCTGAACTTAGTTGATTAATAATTACTTTATAAGTCGGCTTAAGATTTGTAAAAATATTATCAAGACAGGTCGCACTGCTAGATGTTATTCTAGTTGGCTCGATGAAGACATTTGACATACCATAACACTTGAATAAGCATTTTAGGCTGTTGCTCAAACTGGATTTTTCTAGAAGATTTATGTTGAAATCTCCACAAATGGCAACACATTTATTATTATTGCATAATTTACTTAAAACGTCTTCCATAATGTTTTCAAACAACTCATATGGAGATGAAGGGGGTTTGTAGACTGCCAACACGATTATCTTATCTAATTCGATGCATGCTAATTCTACAGTTCGCTCCACAGATAAGCCCACAATATCTAAACGCTCCTTGTATTTTAAATAATTATGGATGAGTATTAGAGAGCCACCATGTGAGGCCTTTTCTCTACAAAATGAGCTGGCTACCTGGTGGTTTTTGAAACTAAATATACATTCACAAGCTTTAAGCCAATGTTCAGTAATACACATTATATGGACATTATTATGATTTAAGAAAAGCTCAATTTCTAACTCTTTACGTTTCATGCTTTGAATATTTTGATGCACAAGGTTTAATTTACATAGTTTATTTTTGTTTGACTCTTTATTTTTATTTGACTCAATATTAAGCGAACTGTTACTCCGTTTTATAAAGTTATTGCAAGAGTGATTCTCTGTTGTCTTGGTAATTAATTTAAATAGTTAGTTGCATGTTCCAATGACATGACGTCAGAGTTAATACTAACAGTTTGCTCAATAGAAGCAGTTGTCTGTGTGGCCAATACTTTGGTCGAAAAAGAAAAATAATAACACAACAGTCTACAAAACTGTTGTTTGTAATATCTACTAAGATAATACTTATCTTGTGTTAAATAAAACCTTTTACTAATAATACTATTAGTGTCAATAAAATGAAATTTACAATTTCTACATGTTAATGTATGCAATGTCGAATTCAAATTATGTCTTACATCATTTTCGCCACTATTATCATCATGAATGAATGGAAAAGCAAATAATAAAATTTTTTCCACATTGGTTAATTCATTCAATCGAGAGAAATAATTAATTAATAATTTTTTGCTTATTGTATGCCGCCTGCCTACAAAAATTATTAGAGTAGTGCCTTCTGTAAATTTAGTTGTCAAAATTCTATCCAATATGTTTAAGTATGTGGCACCAGGCATGCAGTTATTAGTAATTACTGGTCCCATGTATTGACTAAGTTGTGAACCCATACTTTTACCAATTTCATCACTAAACATTATAATTTGTTTGCTCGCGATGGAGGTGGAGGTATTTTCTTGTTGTTGTGGTGTGACACACAGCCCCAACGATGGCCGCTCAGTTACACTCGCTGGCCCGGAGGCACTAGCTGGAGCTATTTCGCAATCGCATTGATGATTTAAAGTTAAAGAGTTAAATCGCTCTGCGTTATACTTACTTAACTCCAACAATTCATCCATGGCCAACGAGTGTTCTTTTAACTCATTTTGGGCTGTTTCATACTTTTTAGTAATATCATGCAACGATTGGGTCAAGTTATCAATTTCCATCTGTAGGCGCCGTGTGTCACACTCAACACTAATTTTTGACTCGATGAGTTTACTATTACACTCTTGCAATTCTTGCATTAAATTATGTCTCTGCCTTCTCATCACTACTGAGTTGCATATTGCACTATTTTTTTTAATTAACTTTTGAGTATTCTTTATGTATTTATTGATTTTAACATATTTCTTTAGCTTATTTTTACTAGTAGATTTTTGCAATTTACATTTGGAATCTAATGAGTCATTACATGTGAGGTCTATGGTCACAGAGGAAGCGATGGGAGAAGTGCCACCATGAGCAACGTGAGCGCTGCTGCCCGCGACCAGTTCATCATATAGGGATAGGGCCTGTGATGTTTTGTGGGAATCAAGTTCTTCTCTTAGTGACGTTATGAGTTTGTAGGCGTCACGTAATTCTGATTCCAAAGTTCCAATGCGTCTGAGGGAGTCTTCGAAGTCACTGCTGTCCCGGTCGAACCCATCCACTATTCGCTGAAGCTCATCTCTTTGCTGCTGAACCCCCATATACTCCCGGTGCACTCCCGCCATCTCATCCCTAATTTGTTTCTTTTTATTAATTAAATCTAATACCTCCTTTTCACTGTCATCTCGTTCCCGTAACAGCTGATCACATAGGGACTTTGACGCCTTAAGCTCCTGCAGAGTCAGTTGGAATTTATCCTCCAGCTGACGAGCTGCGGCACTGCGGGTCGTCATTATGCAATTAGTGGTTGATTGGCTTACAAACAAAGCGGCCGACCGATAACTGTGTATTTCACTTTGAGGTTATATAAGTCGAGATTAGCT
Organism: Oegoconia quadripuncta; assembly: GCA_949316235.1. NCBI lineage: Eukaryota > Metazoa > Arthropoda > Insecta > Lepidoptera > Autostichidae > Oegoconia > Oegoconia quadripuncta. The sequence goes on along the minus strand of OX438757.1, from coordinate 2,969,429 downwards.
ATCAATAAACACTAAATTGATTACAATTATTGTAATTGATAAGTAATAGCTGTTCAAGAACGAGATGATGTGTTTTTATTTAAATTTTTACAAACGTAGGTAACGGTTAAGCGCTCTCACTTTCACAAAGATTCTACACAAAATATTACAATTATTCACCGTATTTTTACACGAATACAACGTTTACACATTAATATACTTAAATGAAATTGGTTAAAGCATGCACTGTAATGCGTGGTAACGATTTAAGGATTTCGACTTGCAAGGCAAATATGTCAGTACCCAATACAATTTCGCCTTACGTCACTGTAATTATTTCGTAGAAGACGTAGTTTGCCTTTCGCCCAAATTCCATTTTTCTCAGTGTATTTTACAAGTAGGTACGACGTATAAGCAGCGGATGTGTGGCGGGCTTAGGCGAGCTCCTAAATCTCACAGGCTATGTGATTGTGATACAGTGAGGTCAGCTATTTTCTTCAATCACTAAAATAGAATAACGAAAATATTTTATTACAGGCACTTTTTAACATAAAGAATAAAATATAGATTAGAGAATGAATTATAATAATAATCATCTCGAAATCATTATTTGTTACCAACAAAAATATGGACGAAGTCTGAAATAAAGTTTAATTTAATTTCTGTCAACTGGCGTTAATATGGCCGTAATAATTATGTGTGTATGTTTAAGGATATTTATATATATTACATGATATACATAATATCTTAAACTATATTTTTTTATTAATTAATTTTATTCACCTTGCACAATTCTCACCTCTCATTTGTATTCTGTAGTATGTCATGTTCTGGGCCAATACGAATAATGTTTATTTATTTGCTTTTTATTTATTTATTACTTTTAAGGCAATAAAAATCTCCAAGGCATAGCAACCACCCGGAACTCTAGCTTATAATTTTAAATGTAAATAAATTAATAAATAAATATCTTTAAACATACACAGCGGCATCTAGTTCCACACTAAGCAACTAGGCTAGTTTTATGTATAGCAGATAGTTGATATCTTCTGATCGCTTCGCCTGAGTGGACTAACTTTATCGCGGACATGTTTAATTTCTTTATCCCGCAGGAACTACTCACTTTAACGGTATAAAAAGTGTTAATCCAGGATATATCTTATCTAAATCTGCCGCCAAGCAGCAATGTTAATAGCATTGTTGTGTTCCGGTTGTCAGAGATAAGATAGCCGGTCCCCCGAATGTGTTGGGGTTTCCGGGTCAGTACGCTTCCACCTTCGACCTCATCTTCACTTAACATCAGGTGTGATTGAGGTCAATTACGAACCAGTAGTGCATAAAATTATTGTTTATTTATATATTTATTAATATATGTATTAATATATTCATTTATATGTTCGTGTATATGTACATATATTCATTTACATATTCGTAGGCTTATTTATGTACTTATTATTATGTACTTAATATTTATTTTCTTATTTTCATTTTACTTGTGTGCACTCTATGTGTCCCCTTCACTATTGTTATTTCCTATGTTGGGTTTGCTGGAAGATATCTCTTTTAGGGATAAGCTCGCCTTTTGTATATCTTACTCTTAAGTGTCACTGTAATTGTTTTCTGTGTATGCAATAAAGTGTTAAATAAATAATAAAAAAATAAAAAAAAGATTAAAATGCAAAATATAAATTTGTTAAAGATTCTTTTGGGAAATGAAACTAGTGCGATAAGTTTTTTGGGAAGTAAAATTTGACGAAAAATATTTTGCTAAACGGAAGGATATCATACACACTGCATCATTTCCTTATTATAATCATTTAATTTTAATCATTACATTTACAATCAATTTATATTTTGTTCTTTTAATTTTTTCCATTCCAAACTTTCCATTCTCCTACTTTCTTTAGGTGTATTACATTTCGTCTCAGTTCCTGACCTGTCTTTTCATTTCTTACTAATACATCTCCGCCTTCAGCTCGTTCCACAACATGAGGTGTTGACCTAAAGTTCGTTGACAATTTATTTCCTTTTTCCATTATCCTCATCTTATTTCCTTTTATTATCCTTATCAGAAAAACTAATAGTACCTACTAACGTACCCCATCTAATGGGCACAATATCTTTTAGATTGGCTTCAAATTACCACCTAAGATGCTTTTGTACAAATTGGTGAATGACGTGTAAATCTTTAATTGCCAATCAAGAATTGAATTTCTAAAATATGTAGACTAATATATATGTGTATATAAATAAAAATAAATCCTTAACGTATACTCTATCCCCCTCCGATATTGATGATTCTTCCACTTTCCTTATTCTATCACCATATTCCCTTCGCTTTTTCTTTCGCTATGACATCCCTATCTCTGACGTCTGAGTCGTCCCTCCTGCAGACGTTGTCTAGCAGGGTGGCAATTTTATCTTAAAATATACTTTCAAGATTTGATTACATTGTTAGTTAGTTACAAATACTTGTTTCGATATTGTTTTTCGCTCACAAAATATTTTTTTGTGACCGGATTTTAGTTTAATATTTATTTATCAAGATATCTGTTGCAAGCAACATTTAACCACAACAGGCTATCGTGACTTGTTAGACATAAAATTACTTAATTTAATCTAATAAGCACCTATATGTATCAACTATTACGTCATGGGATCAACTTAATTCGAGCTTAGTGGTAACTTAACAAACATCACATGTCAGTCAGTAGGTATAGTGATTATTAAGTATGATATGGTATAATAGTCGGTTTGAAAACTTATAAAGGTGTGTAGACATGTCAAGAAATGATAACCTCATAGTAGGTAATGTACAAGTATATAAGGAAGTGGATGAAATCAAGTATCAAAACTGAGTGTGATGTAGTGGAGGATGTATATCATGTTTTGATAGAGTGTGTGCGGAACGAAGCCTACAGAAGACAAATTGTATTCCAAAGCCACATATTTGATTCCGTGGGTGGGTGTAACATTAGTTTAGCATATCCACTGTCAGATAATGCTAGGCTATTGTATAAACTTACTAAGTTAGCTCTTAAAAATAGATAATTCCACAACAAAGATAATAATTACAGAGCGACATAGCCACATTCAAGAGACTAAGCTCTTTAAATATAGATTATAAAAATAAAAAAAAAGTATCAAAATATTTTTTAAATAAATAAATAAATAAAAAGTATTTATTCATCACAAAAAAGAAAACACAAGCATACATAAAATAAATAAATAATAAAAATATATATTTCGGACACTTACACCAATCATCTAGTCCCAAACTAAGCAAAGCTTGTGCTATAGATACAAGATAAACGGATAAACATACATAAATATTTATATATACATCCAAGACTCGGGAATAAATGTTCGTATCCATCACACAAACATTTTACCCCTCGCGGGATTCGAACCCGCAACCGTTGGTTTCACTGATAGGGTCACTATCCACTACACCAATCGGTCGTCAATCATAGAATCGAGAACTACAGTATTATGATGAATGGGTAGGGACTTAGCAGTGTTGCTGATTTAATGCTGATCGGATTTATTTTATTTTTCCGGGTTTTTTGAAGTCGTTTTTTTTTAAATGCTTTTTTATTATGCTTAGACATGGCTCTGGACCATGTAGAAATTAAATTAAAATGTAAGAAATAAGAGGCCCCATCTATTAGCGCCATTTACCGCCATTATAGATCTTACCGCCTCCTTAGCTCAATGTGAAGAACATAGGGTTTATGAATCGGAGGTCGCGGGTTCAATCCCCAGCGGGGTATATGTTTACCTAATACTCGGTTTGGTTGGTGGTCTAGAGCATTTTAAATGTCAGCCTGGCTAACAACCACCATCTTTTCTAAAGTCTGTCGCCAAACAGCAATGATAATAGCATTGTTATGTTCCAGTTGTCAGAGATAAGATCGCCAGTCCCCCAAATAAAATGGGTTTCCGGGTTGTGCACGGGTTCACCCAATGTCACTTGTGCATTTCTGTATATATCGGAAGTTGATCCGTAGATGTTGTTTCAAACATTACACTATGCCTTGTGTATTTTATTGTATAAAATATACTTAAATTTTAGAAATTTGTTTTGAGTATTTCTTTTATACGTATGCATAACGCCTAACATATTAGATAAACATACTTAATGTTTTCATTTTTTTTTACGAATTGTTTATATTCAATTTCGTTAAATTATCATAAAATTATGTTAAATCTATCTTTAGCGACAATTCAACTGTGAATTGTATGTTAATCGTGTATGAACTGTGACAATAAGGTATGACTATAATATTGCGTAATGGTTCCGTGTGTGGCGCCTTAACATTATATCATCCAGATAACAAATCAGTCACACAACAATAGCCTGTGCAATTCGGCAGAGAGCTTCCCTATTGAAGGCAGATCCTCCTAATATAACTCCTGTAAGTTAGAATCAACAATGGTACTCTGCATGGCGTCTACTTAAGATAGGTGACTCTATTACTCCTTAGACGTCAGACTAATTAAAAACAAAAAAGTCTCACCTTTCCCACAGCAAATGATGGAGGTAATGTGATGCAAATAAGCCAAAAGGCATGGTGTGGGTGTCCGGGAAACAAAACGCATCCGCGATCTGTCAATTTTGACACTCTCGAAGATAGTCATCTCACCAACACCTAAGTTAGTCAGTGTTTGAAGTTCCTTCGACTCCTGAACCAGCAAATACAGTCCACTCCATCATCACCGGACCAATCGCACTTACCGAAGCACCAGCAGAGGAGTGTAATCTCCAGAGCCAATGGAGTTGAATATCCTAATTTGATAGGTACACCATGGAACAGAGCCAGATCGCAGCAAGCGTTGATAGTGGTACCAGAAGGCTACTGCAAATAAAACCAATTAAATGCCAATAAAATGCCAATAGTAGGTGTCGAACGCTTTCCGTTGCTCCGATGCTGATGCATCTCTTTCGCTTCATTTACTCTCATAAATTTGTTCATAATCGCTCGTAGGTTTAAGGTACTCATGACTTGCCTCTTCCATAAGACATCCACGATTTGATTGTGGTACGTTCGCCATGGTCTTACCCTTTCATCACTACCATCTACACTTGCTTCGTATGACTCTTCTTTCATTCATCCTGTCCACGTGCCCAAAACTATCTAAGAATAACCTTTTCAATCTTTGTCTACAAATCTTTCAAAGTCATCCCACTCATACTTCTCAAAGACGATCTACATATTTTGGACACCTTTAGCTTCTTGTAAATGCATGCAGCGCTTCATTTATTAACCCACGACGGAAAACGGTGGGTGCTATGTGTTTCATGGCGTTGTGTGTTTGTGTGCGTGTGTGTGTGTCTTTGTCCGAATGTGTCTTGGAAATGCGTGGTCCGATTTGAGTGCAGTTTATTTTGTATTAAAGTCTAAGCCAGGGGACAGATACTTAGTCAAGCTTGAAATAAATCGATTAAGCCGTTTCGCAGGTATTATGCTTTTAAACGGTTTTTTGGCGTATCGATGATATCATAGTCTGTCGAGGGTTTTCTATTATTTTTTTATATTTTAGTAAACCAAGGTACAGGTTCTTAACCATATTTGATGGAAATCGGTTAAGTGGTTTTAAAGATATTTCGTTTTTAACATAGTTAGGTTTATCCGGATAAAATGTATAATCATTTGCTTCCTCGGGGGTTTTCTAAGTTTCGAATTTATAGTTATTCATTTATTTTCCGAATTTCACCTAAGAAATATTTATTCAGAGAACTGCCAACTCATACTAGACCCTGTGCTTAAATATTGAGCCCTGCACTTAAATCAAATTAAATCTGAGGCAAAGAGTAATTAATTCCGAACAAAATTTGATCCAATTATTGTCTCGTCAACTGAAATAGCCTGTGATGAATGGGAAAAGCATTCGGTTGAAAACAGGTTTGAAATATTTTCGTCCGGTCGGTGACCGTTTGGTGAATCTGATTGTTGTGGAGATAAGAGCTCGCTGTGGCGTCGCGATAAAAAAAACCGGATAAGTGCGAGTCTGACTCGCGTATCGGTGCGTTCCGTACAATTTTTTTTTAACATTTCAATTTTTTTTTGGGGATTTTCAACCACCTTATTTGTGACTATATCAGCCCGACGGTACGCTAACCATACAATAAGCTTAAGTATATTTTTTAAGCTATTATAAATAAATAAGTACACTTTTGGTGAAGACAGAATAGTCAGGAATATACCCTATATCTGTAATGTTCTGAATAATCTTTATCTATCTCTAATATATATATTCATTACGAAGCCAAACGACATTTAAAGTGATGCTTTAATTAATTTTCTAATTAATCAAAATACAAAATTGTATGTAAATAGTTCATTCGTTACGGGAATCGAGTTTCAAAATAAGTTTGTGATCGCAAAAACAAAATATTTTTTTAAGCCATATTAAATACATACAAGCCATATTATTAAATACAAATTAACTAATTTTGGATTATTACTTGTACTGTGATACCTTGCTTTTTACCTTACATGAATTTTCTTTAAACAAGGCTGGCAACACACACACACATAAACGCAAAAACCGTCAACCACACAACACCAGTCGTTTTTTATTGGGGGTTAAAGTATAAGTATTCCTCCAGTCCTTTTGTATTATTGGTCCATGCAGTTGCATGTGTCCACAGAATACATAATAGTGGGATTACTAACTATTTAGTTAGGAACCCCACCATTATGTAGGTTATTAGGGTTTCCCCACTATTGCGTATTCTGTGGAAACCCTTACACAATCCATACGTTGGTATCTTGTTTAAAAATACTTTGTGCGTTGAAACTTGAAAATAAAACCGTAATCGATGTTATTTTTAATTTGTTCTTTATTGTTGTTTACCACGGTTCATCATAAATGTCAACGACCCCGTCCAGCTGGTGGGTAGATCACTTTTACTTTACCGTCCTTGGCCAAGTACCAGTTTGTGTAGTTTATTTGTTCAAAAACAAAAACATCTGAACACGGATGCAGCCCTATACTTGTTATTGGGGTTCTGTACAAGAAACGGAACCTGTTGATATATATTTTTTTCATTTTTATGTAAATTGTAGGGAATAGAACTATTTGTTCAAAGATCTGCTCACATTTATTAGATGATTAGATCACTTAGGGGGTCCATGGTTGAGAGCACGAATTTTTTTTTTATCCCCAACGGGTTAGCACTTGACCTCAATCACACCTGATGTTAAGTGAAGATGAGGCCAAAGGTGGTAGCGTACGGACTCGGAAACCCCATCTTATTTGGGGGACTGCGGCTATCCTATCTCTGACAACTGAAACACAACAATGCTATTAACATTGCTGTTTGGCGGCAGATGTAGATAAGATGGTGGTAGCTAGCCAGGGGACATTTAATATGCCCTACCACCAACCGGCATTAAAGGCGGTTTCATTCATTCATTCTACCTGACTCCGACTTTCCGAGATGTATCCGTACTAATCTCTGACCATCTCAATCTTTTGGGTACGGAGTTAACCTGTAACCAAAATTTTGGGCGCTCTAAAACAGCGACTAAGAAGCTTGGCATTCTCTTTAATGTCAGGCGATATTTTACACCTAAACAACTTTTAGTGCTTTACCAGGCTCAGGTCCGCTCGTGCATGGAATACTGCTGTCACCTCTGGGATAGTTCAGCCAAGTACCAACTTGCTGCACTCGATTCTGTGGAACGACGTGCCATGAGACTCATAGGTGATAATTCGTTGACTGCGAATCCAGTCAATCATAAAAAAAAAGATGTGGCTCAAGAAGTATATATTTGAGTGTCACGTGGCATGCCATCCTGTTATGAAGAAATGCTGAGGATATAAATTGTATTTATATTCTGCAGGAGCGAGCGGTTCGTGCAATCTACAAGTTGGAGAGTATCTCGGGGTAATAATAAGGAAATCAGTATTAATATACTGATAATATTCCCTTTTGGTGTTGCGGGTGTCCATGGGCGGCGGTGATTGCTTTCCATCAGGTGACCCGCATGCTCGTTTGCCGCCCTCTCATATAAAAAAAAAAAAGGCATCGGAATATATTCACGAAAACTTAATCACGTTAGAAAGAATCTGCAATTGTTTAGGAAAATAGTGATATAAATAATGTAAATACAAAATATAAAAAAAATAAACTTGTGGTGCATATCAGTCGCTTACACAACGTCAGTAAGTCATTCAAAGGGCAATGTACTGTATACGCTTTTATAATAAGTTTCCGGTAGACATTCAATATTTTTATTTAATTATACCATAAGTACACAAAGAATTTTGTACATATTTACAAAAACGAAATAGCAAATACACATTTACAAATAAAATAATAATATATAAATAAAACACACATTTACAAATAAAAAATTTTTGTCCCAAATCTTCCTGAACCGGAAGGGTGCCTAAGAGGCTAAGTGCGTTTCCTGTTTGACAGTCAGACTTAGCCTCTGAGCGAAATAGAAGCCAGCCAATCATTTGAAGCTTCGATCAGACGCTCAGATATATCTCGAAAAAGACAATGAGCGCCTGGCCCCCACGGCCCAAGGGTTTTCACCCCAAACGGAGCAAAAATAGAATCTCCATTGAGATTAGCATATTTGCGCCGCCTTTAAATAAATTTAAAATAACCATTAAACGGAAGCTATGCAGCAACGCCTATTATAAAATTTATCTCTAGATGACAAGTATGGGTGTGAAGTTAGTTTATTATTTTCTTTTTTCTTTGTCGAATCATAAATTGCATAAATATTCATGTAAAAAGAGAAACCACTGAGTTTCTTCCTCGTTCTTCTCTGGGGAAACTGCGTTATGTATAAGTGATAATTGTATGTCAGGAAGTTTTCAAATGTTATTTTTATAAGTTTGAGATATGACATAAACCCGAAATTTAGCTCACACAGTTATTACGACCGGACATTACTCTTCCAAACTCTGGTTAGAAACTTTGACCACTATACCAAATGGTCGCGGGTTCGAATCCCGCTAGGGGCATATGTTTGTGTGGTGAATGGGTACACGTGTACCCGAGTTATGGATGTTTTCATTTATAATAAGTATTTATTCACAAAAAAAAAGATGTATTTATGTAGTATATCAACCATCTGGTATCCATAACACAAGCCTATAGTTGCTTACTGTGGAACTAGATGGCGCTGTGTGTAGATCAGAGCGTCGTGTTAAGTGACGGATTAAGCCCTCTTAAATCGGAACACGCATTATTGTGATACATTCAGACAAATCGTGGATAGACGCACAATACCGTCAAAGTCATAACACTCGATATTTCATGAGATGGGTATCTAATAACATTGTATTAGGTAGGTATCTAAAATCATGGGAAACATCCACCCATGACGTAACTTAATTTTTCAAGAAAACTAAAAAAAACTGACAAATTGTTTTCCTAACGTAATCTTATATATTTTTTCGTACTAACTGCTACATGATCATGTTACAGCCAATCATTATAGACCACTACCACCTTCAATTAATCACGATTTAGAGCTCTATCTATAATGGTCTCTATCATGTTTAATGTTTTGATAGCTGATTCTTATGCTGTCAATTCTAATTATTGTTCAAATAAATAATGACTTCGATCGATCGTTGAATTCAAACAAATAATTCCTAATCGCTGACTCGTTATAGTGTTAAGTTTAATGGAAATAAGGGTTAGTTTTGTTTAGTGATATTGAAGAATATTTGTCGATGAGTATAAGAGACAATTGCGCTGTGACTATAGTAACCTTACCCGACTGGGCGGTCACGAGCGTTTTATCGAGTGCATTTAAATTGACGGCTGACTTGATTTTTATGCAAGATGGTTGTATTCAAGGTATTGAAGATTACATTGTTAATTTAAATTTGTGAGTAGATAAAAGAGGACGCACGACGACCGTAATACTTCCAATATTAGATGATCTCGATGCGTTGACATTTCTAGTAACGACCCACGGCAAACTTACACTGGTAAACAGTCTTCAACAACTCTCCTCTGTCTCTCTCTCTGGGAGAAAGTATGGACCAGAACCACCTGAGGGCCCAGTACGGATTGGTGAATTGGGTCTGACCAGTGGCCATCTGATATTCAGCGTATTCGCCAAAATAAGTTGGTGATTCAGGTTATTCGCGCGGTTCCACCGGCTTTATTTTGGATTTATTCCTTCCAGCCATCGTACCACGTAAAATTTTTCCCGTCGATCACTGATAATTTACCCTTCAAATTTGATGCCACGAAGTTAGGTTAAGGGGATATTATATCGCCGTATAATACGTCTAATGACATGAGTTACTATAATTTACTTCTAAGGCGCTTATTTACTAAATTAAGCGATAGAACCACCCGTATATAGTTAATATACCGAACACAAGTAACCGCTTTATAAAAATTTCAGCGAATCTAAGAAATGATTATGGGAAGCACATGAAAAGAGCTCTGTTAAAAATTTTTTATTATGTGATTTAGCCCAGAAATTAAAAAATATTTCATGTGAAACCTTGAAATAATATTCCATTTTCCAAATAAAAAACAAATTTGGATATAGCTTTGAAAATCGCAGGAATTGGTACATATGATTAACGAAGAAAAAAAAACTCCAATGACATAGGTAAAGACCCAATAATGTTTCATACAATTACTGCAACATCAGTTCATACGTAGATCGTCCATCGATTACATCTGTAATCACAATGCTATAAGTAATTGTGATACGATTAACATTATATTAATCACGATAGTCGACCTGTCAGTCATCGTTATTGTATATTACGTGTATGAAGCATGTATTGTTTGTTGGTGTTAATTTTTATTGTACTTAACCGCCTTGAACGAGTACCAAGTGAGACCATACAAAATCCAGTCAAGGTTTTAAAGATCAAAATAAGCTGTGGATGATATGGATGAAAAGGACAATAACATAAGTTTACCCTTTACCCTAAGGTTTGCCTGGAAGAGATCGCTGTTAGCGATAAGGCCGCCTTTTTGTGCGATTAATGATGTACGCTGTATTCTTCATGTAGCTTTTGTTAATTGTGCAATAAAGAGTATTTGATTGATTGATTGATTGATTGATAATTTATGTAATTTAAAACTAACAAACACTCTAGAGTTCCACTATCTACCTTCTGGCTCTATCATCGATACCAATTGCAATATTTTGGCTTCGTCAAAACCAATCATATGAGCCCAAAGTCAAGGGGTTTACTAATAGCCACTGAAGAGTTCCACCATCCACCTCCCAGGAGGAGCCAGCTCCAACATCAGATCAGCTCTAAGATACCAAAATCAAAAATCAAAATCAAAAATATTTTATTCAATGTAGGATACAAAAATATCACTTATTGAAAGTCAACATGTTATTATTTTTTTTTAAACTACATCGCTTCGCAAGGTGTTATGGTTAGGGAGAAGAAGCGACAAGAAACTCCGCAACAACACATCTTTTCAATTTGTTTCCATCTTTACAATAATATTACATTTTAATATTACATATTACAAAACAATAGCAATTAACATAACGACCAGCTAACACCAGACCTCCTTATCGCCTAAATAATCATCTATCCTGTAATAACCCTTCTTACACAGAGTTTCTTTAATGTGGCGTTTAAATTTCTGCTCTGTTAAACTCAATACATGTTCTGGTATTTTATTGTAAAAGCGTATGCTGTGTCCCACAAAGGATGTGCTAACCTTGCTAAGTCTAAATTGTGGAATTTCAATTTTATTTTTGTTTCTAGTATTCAAATTATGATTATCAGAATGTTTACGAAATAGGCATATATTTTTGCGTACATACATTATACTGTCATATATATATTGAGATGCAACAGTTAAAATACTTATTTCTTTAAACAGTTCTCTTAGAGAATCACGGCAGCGTAAATTATATATTGCTCTGATTGCTCTTTTTTGTAGAACAAATATTGTTTGAATATCTGCAGCCCTACCCCACAGTAGTATACCATAAGACATAATGCTATGAAAGTAGCTAAAATAAACGAGCCTCGCTGTTTTAATGTCAGTAAGTTGTCTAATCTTACGAACAGCATAAGCAGCTGAACTGAGCCTGCTCGCAAGTGTCTCAATATGCGACCCCCACTGTAGTGTGGAGTCCAAAGTGATGCCAAGAAAAACAGTGTTCTCAACAAATTCCAATGCTTCACTATTTAACTTTAGGTTGTTTTCCCCCTGCCTTACATTAGGTAAGGAAAACTTAATACATTTGGTTTTCTTAGCATTTAGGACTAAATTATTCACAGTAAACCAGTTCGAAACCTGTGAAAGAGTATCGTTTACATCGTCAATATCATTCGACCCTCTCTTTATTTTGAATATAAATGAAGTGTCATCAGCAAACAACACAATATCAACCAGGTTCCGAACTAAATAAGGCAAGTCGTTAATATAAACTAAAAACATAAAAGGACCCAGAATTGATCCTTGAGGCACTCCCATTTTCACAAAAGATCCTGAAGATTTTTCCAGATTTACTTGAACTTTTTGAATTCTATTTTCTAAATAAGAAGTTAATAAGTCGAGGGCTTTGCCGTGCACCCCATAATGTTCTAATTTAAATAAAAGCGTTTTGTGATCCACACAATCGAATGCCTTTGAAAGATCGCAAAACACACCGATTGCATCGCTGCGATCTTCCCAGGCATTATAAATATTTTTAATTAGAGCTACACCAGCATCCGTTGTCGAGCGACCGTTAGTAAAGCCAAACTGTTTATCATGTAGTAGTCCATTTGTATTGAAATGACACAGTATTTGACCCAGAATAAGTTTCTCAAAAATTTTACTAAGTACAGGTAGAATGGAGATGGGCCTGTAATTATTGAGATCGTTTTTACATCCTGATTTAAAGAGAGGTACAACCTTACTATGTTTCATCAGTTCAGGAAAGACACCTTGATCAATACTCGCATTGAAAATTAAGGCTAAGTAAGGAGCGATCGTAGTAACAATATGACTCAACAGCTTTACCGACATGCCCCAGACATCTTCAGCTTTTTTTAACTTTAGCGTTTTGAAAGCCTTTATAACTTCGAGAGGGTCAACATACCTAAATTTAAAAATAGTGTGGCATTTTTTTACATTAGTTACCATCAATGATTTAGCACGATTTGGTGATGAATCTAGTATTTCAGTAGTTTTGACTGGAATATTTACAAAAAAAATTTCAAAATGCTGAGCTACTTCTATATCGCGATTGATAAGTCTATTATTAATTTTAATTGAATATCCATTGTCACGTGGTTTAACACATGACGTTTCCCTATTTATAACCTTCCAGACTGCTTTAATCTTGTTATCAGCAATATTTACAATATTACTAATGTATCTGGACTTAGCAGCAGTACAAACTTTTTTAAATATTTTTGAATAATTTTTAACAAATTCGCAGAACTCTAGGTCACCCTGCCTAATTGTCCTATCTTCATAGAGCTGAAACAACTTATCTCTACTTATTCGAATCCCTTTCGTGGCCCAGTTACTGAATTTAAATTTATTTGTATTTTTAACTTTTTTAATTTGAAAGATTTGTTCAAACTCTTTATTCAAAACATTGAAGAAATCTGTATAAAATTTATCACAGTCAATTGTTTCAGACGAAGGTAAAGGTAATTTATTTAGCAAAACTTCTTTATATATTTCTACTTTTTCTGCAGGTATAGGTCTAGTAATGAATTCTACTGTGGGATTGGATAACTTAATTAACGGAAAAGCAACAAGTTGCCCACAGTGATCAGACCTTAAACAGTTTAGTATAGACTGATCAATGAAATTACAGTTACAGAAAAAGTTATCTATGCAAGTGGCTGTAGATTCAGTGATTCTAGTAGGCTCTAGGAATACGTTGTTTAAATTAAAAGACTTAAATAAACTTATTATTCGAGTAGTTAACGACTTCTGCTCCAGCAAATCTACATTAAAATCACCACAGACTATAACTGACTTTGTCCCTCTAGTTACTAGTTTTAGCACATCTTCCATGACCGACTCAAACAAATTAAAGTTGTAAACATAAGGAGGTCTGTATACGCAAATAACAATGTAATTCTCCAACTCCACAGATGAAAGTTCAATAGTACATTCAATCGAAAGTGCAACAACATCTTTGCGTTCCTTCGCTTTTAAATTATTTTTAATTAAAATTAAGGAACCTCCATGTGTCTTAAATTGTCGATGGAATGAACTAATACAATAATAATTGTCATTTGAGATAATCATTTCGGTTTGTTTTAGCCAATGTTCAGTAATACATACAATATCGATGGTGTTGTGTTTCTCTAAAAACATCTCTATTTCTAGTTCTTTGCCAGAAAAGCACTGAATATTTTGATGAAATATTGTAAGTCGATTTGGCTTTTCCTTTGTCTTTTTACCTAGTTTAAAAATCGAGACTGCTCTAAGTCCCTCGTCTCAGCAGGAGTCACATCCCTATTATTATAAATAATAGGTGATTTGATACCCCTAGAAGGGCCCTCCATTACAAAAAAGGATCTACCATTGACTGGTATCGTATAAATAGGTAAATTATAGGCTAACAACATAGCCAATTGTTTTATATAATATTTTGAAAGATATAGTTTATCTTTCGTTAAAAAAAGATTCCTAATAAACTTATTAGTGTCAAAAAATTTAAATTTGTCATTATAAAATATCATGTTAGTTTGTAACCTATTCAAATTCTGGATATAGTTATTTTCATCACTTGATAAGCAATGTGAATAACCAAAAGCACAAGTAATAATTTTTTTTACATTTAAAGAAGCAAGGAATTCAAAATTTGTTGTAAGTTGTTTTTTTGAAACACCCAATCCATTACCAACTAATATTATAATACTACAGTTTTTATCATAATCTGTAAAACTCTTCATACAATTAAACACCTGTTGATATGAAGCACCTGGCATACACATATTTATGACCTTCTGCTCAGTGTTGAACTGCATATAACTACCCAGATCTTTACCTATCCCATCAGAGAAGATGTATATTCTAGGTGTTGAGGCCTCGGGAGAAGTAGGCGAGTGACCTGGTGTAGCGGACGACGGCTCCGGTACTGGTATGGGACCCGATGTAGGAGTAAGTCTCAGAGTACGCGTGGGGTCCACTGCGGAGGCACATATGGATGCAAGCATGGGGTCATTGACAGTGCCTGCAACTTGTTTATCAGCTGGGAGATCATTTAGCAGCAGCTCCGTTAACTCAGCATTTGACGCAGATATGTTAACCATCTCAGACACTACCTGTGTATATTCAGTCCACTGAGATTGAGTGTTGTAAAGTTTTTCAGTCATATCTCTGAGGTCATTTTCTAAATTAATTATTTTTAAATTTAATAGTTGTATTCCATTGTCATAGTCTTCCCTGGCTTTTGTTGCACTTTGCTCAAACTCAAGTACTAACTTTCTCTTCAATTGTTTACATCTATAACCGATTTGACGTTTAAGCCGTTCTGAATTAATATTGGCTTTCTTAATAAACTTGTTCAGTTTTCTTAATTTCTTGTTTTTTTTCTTAGGTAAAACCAGGTCCATGTCAATTTGTTTTACCTGACTGGTTTGTAGATGACTACAGTCAATTAATTCATCATACAGGCTTTGTGTGTAATTTGCCCGTTCACATGACTTTTCCTGCTCGAACTGTGTAATTTGATTTTGTGCCTCGCATAGCTCATATTCCAGTTCGGTGATTCTGGACAACGCCTGCTCATGAGTATCGTGGCACTGGTTAATACAGTCCAAGGTGTTTTGCAACTGATCACGCTGACAAGTTACTTCCAACAGTTGGCTGTGCAGTGATGACAGCTCATCCTTAAGGGAAGTATTCCTTAACACAACGTGTAGAACTTCCTCTTCACTGTCTGATCTTTCTTGGAGGAGCTGTTCGCAAAGAATCTTTGAGCACTTTAGTTCTTCGAGTGCTAACTGTAGCTTATGCTCAACTTCCTGTTCTGCCGCTGTGCTTCGAGTGCGAACCATGATGTAGGAGTATGTGACTGAAAAGCAAGCAAAGACAGGCTAAGAAAGTAACTATAATATGTCAAAATAACTACTATGATATTACCCACCTACTTATTTATAGGGGGTATCTCAACAAGTACTTGTTTCTATTAAATAAGAAATGCAAAAGGAATTGTATATGTACAAAAATTACTTCTATGCTATTCTCTTTAAAATTATAAAATTATGAGTAAGTACCTATACTGTAGTGTGACAATGTCTGCGGCAAGCGTTCGTTTCGTCAACTTTACTTCCACATATCGTCAAGTAAAGAGAGATGTAAACATAGCCCGTGTGTGGTGTACGTTACTCAGTTTCTGAGCAGTGTAAAGTTTTGGGGGTTAAACTATGTTCACAAAGTAGATATAATAGTTAGTGTATAAAATATTAATGAAAACGATACTCCCCAGGTTTTCCACAGCCAGTTCACAATTTTTATTTTAAAACTTGACGGTTACAGTTGGTTGGCAGTCGATTTGTATTCCGCCTTCGAGACGATTATTTACACAACTATTTTATATATAATTTGATTTGGGACACTTTATTTTACGTTTTCCAATCGGTCTTTATGTGTATTACGAGAGTAAAAGAAATTAATTAAATTTAATTATCAGCTGTACAAAAGTTGACAGCTGCCCGCGAGTGTTGCCACACACATTATAGTACCCTTTAACCGCCTCCGTGGCTCAATGTAAACAACATTGGTTTTACGATTCGGAGGTCGCGGCTTCGATCCTTCTGTACTTGGTTTGGTTGGTGGTAGGGCATTTTAAATGTCCGCCTGGCTAGCTACCACCATCTTATCTAAATCTGCCGTCAAGTAGCAATGTTAATAGCATTGTTGTGTTCCGGTTGTCAGAGATAAGATAGCCAGTCCCCCAAATGTGTTGGGGTTTCCGGGTCAGTACGCTACCATCTTCGACCTCGTCTTCACTTAACATCAAGTGCGATTGAGGTAAAGTACAAACCCGTCGTGCATAAAAAAAAATAGTATTTTCATCCGAACTACATATACCAAGTTATGTTTGAAACGACAATTAGAGGTAGGTTAAATTTGACTTTCACATTTGTTAGTCATTTACAAGTGAAGCTAATAACTAAACCCCCTCGCTCCTTTCTCGCGAAAGATCCACCAGAGGATGGATTTACTAAGGATCAGAGGAGGCGGAAATGGAAACCATGTCGTAACCTACATGGAATCGCGCCGACAGGCCCTTAACTTACCTGTCATTCTTAGTAAAATATACGGAAAATATATATATTATTTAAATTATACTTATAAAAAACTATAATGGTAATATTAGGTCCTTAGCTATGAAATTGGCGTTTTGCATGAAGAATTTCATTAAGACTGCTTTCTCCATACAAACATTTTTGATTTTTTTTTGAGAACGGTAAGTCCAAATTTTGCTAAACTTTGTGTGTATTATCGGATAACATTAAGTTAACTTCCTTTTATCCCGTTCTACTTTTTTCTCTACCCAAAGGTTGTCTGGTAGAAATCGCTTAATAGCGATAAGACCGCCTGGTTGTACTATTATTATTTTTTTTGAAGCTTTATTTATGAAGTGCATTGTAGAATTTTTGTGCAATAAAGTGTACTTGATTGATTAATTAAGTATAGGCAGCGTTAATTTTTAAAAGTAACCGCTTTCTAAAAGTTTCAGCGAATCTAAGAAATGATTATGGGAAGCACATGAAAAGAGCTCTGTTCAAATTTTTTTTATTATGTGATTTAGCCCAGAAATTAAAAAATATTTCATGTGAAACCTTGAAATAATATTCCATTTTCCAAATAAAAAACAAATTTGCATATATAGCTTTGAAAATCGCAGGAATGGTACATATGATTAACGAAGAAAAAAATCTCCAATTTCATAGGTAAAGACCCAATATATTCAATTAATAAATATCCGTTGCTTTTGTAATATCCCTATTCTTTTAATCCCACCGAGTTAGCGTTGATCCTCCACCACACATCATCTTGAGTGAAGATGAGGCCGAAGGTGGAAGCGCGGTCAATCGGAACCTCGGAAAGCCTTATTTGGAAGTCCTCCTATCTTATCTTTAACAACCGGAACACATCAATGCTGTCATCATTGCTGCTTGCTACAGACTTAGATAAGATGGTGATACAACCAAACCGGGTGCTAAACATGTACCCCGACAGGAATTGAACCCGTCACTTCGTTAAAAATACCCATTCTATATTACCGACTTCATAATGGAGATGGATAAAATTAAATTAAAGAAAGAATAAGTTAACTTCACAGTATATTCATATTAACCGTTCTATCTCTTAACGGTGCACAAGATAATGTCAAATTGACATGTTACTGTTCACTGACCTCTAAATTGGGACATGTGATTAATTTCGTAAAGTGACACAATGACAGTGCAATGTATTTTGTTTTTGTTTAAGCATAATCGCAAACGGCACTTTTACCTACCTCTAATAAGTATTTGTAGATAGATATAGGACAAAAAGATCCAAATCAGAGAATTTTGTCAGCGAGGATGGAATCTATGGTATTCTATATAATAGTCTACTGTCCACTTTGTGGGTGGATGTCCCACGCAGCGTTTGCCGTTGCGTGATCTCCACCTTTTTTTATAGTTTATTTATCCATAAAACATTATTTTACCAATTATTTAAACATTATTTCAACCGCCTCCGTGGCTCAATGTAAACAACATTAGGTTTATGATTCGGAGGTCGCGTGTTCGATCCCTAGCGGGGTACATGTTTAAGTACTCGGTTTGGTTGGTGGTAGGGCATTTTAAATGTCCATACCACCATCTTATCTAAATCTGACGCCAAATAGCATTGTTAATGGCATTGTTGTGTTCCGGTTGTCAGAGATAAGATAGACAGTCCCCCAAATGTGTTGGGGTTTCCGGGTCAGTACGCTTCCACCTTCAACCTGATCTTTACTTAACATCAGGTGTGATTGAGGTCTAGTACCAACCCGTTGTGCATAAAAGAAAAGCGACCAAGTGCTCGATGTAATTGTATATCTACAAGCACATATTCGAACTACATAACTGGAACTCACTCACTACGTCAGAATTGCACCGAAGTCGGTTAATTGTGAGTTATGTTGTTTTATGCGTCGGGTCATGGTTCAGTGGCATTGCCTTGACAGCCGCATACTTCCGTAATGGAGAGCTTTTGGTGGGCTATTCTCAATTCACTTTGAGGTATTTATCATCGTCTTTGGAAATGTTATGTGAGTTATCTACGCGAAGCAGTGAAGGTACCTTCATATAAGCCGAGTCTAATCACTAGTCACGGAGGTTCTAAAAGGTAATAAGGACATAGAGAGGGAGCGTAGGTCGCTGGCTGTCCGCTGTAACATGTTGGCTCGCTGGTTCATCCGCTGCTCAAGGGAGGCTAAGGTGACGCTTTTCAAAGATTATTGCCAATCCTTCTATACACGTGTATAGGCTACGTAGCCTGTGGGTTAACTATACGCAGCGGGCATACAATGACCTGCGAGTCCAGTATAACAACACGATGTTGATGGGACTACCGAAATACTGCAGTGCTTCTGCAAACCGAGAGCTTTGCGGCGATTATAATAAATAATAAATAAATGAATATCCTTAGACATACACACAGCGCCATCTAGTTCCACAGTAAGCAACTATAGGCTTGTGTTGTGGATACTAGATGGTTGATGTACTATATAAATATATTATTTTTTGTAATTAAATACCTACTTATTATAAATTAAAACATCCATAACTCGGGTACATATGTCCGGGATTATAAAAAAGCAGTGCGCCTCGTTACTGAATCGCTCATGCAGTAGCCTCCTGAGGGTGTTGGCTGAGCGATGGGACTCTCCGTTAATGGATGCATGCAATGCACCGACGAATGACGACCGATTGGTGTAGTGGATAGTGACCCTGTCAGCGAAACCAACGGTTGCGGGTTCGAATCCCGCGACGGGTAAATGTTTGTGTGATGAATATGAACATTTATTCCTGAGTCATGGATGTTTATATAAATATTTATGTATGTTTATCCGTTATCTAGTATCCATAGTACAAGCTTTGCTTAGTTTGGGACTAGATGATTGGTGTAAGTCTCCGAAATACTTATTATTATTATTATTATTATTATTATTAATGCGTATGCTTGGCTCGGGCCAGAGACTTATCCCCTAGTTTAATTTATTTTATGTTAATGAAAGTATGATGAATGTGTATGACATATTGTTTTTACTGTACTAACACTTGGAAATAAGAACATTGTTACTAACACTTATTGACTACTGTGTCAGAAAAAAAAAAAAATATAAATGTCAGAAAATAAAATCGACTTCGGGAATAGCACCACTCGTTATCGCGCCCACCCAGTAATCACTAAACACACTACATTTTATGTTAAAATCGTTGCCATTATACGATATATTCGTGAACGATAAAATTATATCGATCGATAAACAAAGATTTGTGATCGCGACCCTGCTCTTGACAGTTTTAGTGTGAGGATTCGCAGCGCTTGAGGTCAAGATTTACGATTTACTTGCTATAGCTGACCTGTACACAGCTTTTGGGGCATAGCCTTCTCTCGATAGAAAAGGGTTTGGGCCATACAAGAATGTGGGCTCAGTATGCGGATTGGTGGATTTGTCTCTACTAATTGCCACCTGACAGTCGGTGTTTCCATATCGCCTTACCAGTCTTAATTTAATACCTTTCATTTGTTTTCGCGCTTAGACAATTTATTTTATTTTTTTTCCTTATTATACAGATATATTGGTTGTGGTAGGGCATTTTAAATGTCCGCCTGGCTAGTCATCCAGCCAGCCAACCCACCATCTTATCTAAATCTGCCGCCCAGCAGCAATGTTAATAGCATTGTTGTGTTCCGATTGTCAGAGATAAGATAGCCAGTCCCCCAAATGTGTTGTGGTTTTCGGGTCAGTACGCTTCCACCTTCAACCTCATCTTTACTTAACATGAGGTGTGATTGAGGTCAATCCGTCGTGCATTAAAAAAAAACAGCCTGCCTGGGATTCGAAGCCGGACCTCCTAAATTATTCACGTCTTAACCACTGAGCCATCGACGCTCTCTGAATCAAGT
Source organism: Oegoconia quadripuncta (assembly GCA_949316235.1). Classification (NCBI taxonomy): domain Eukaryota; kingdom Metazoa; phylum Arthropoda; class Insecta; order Lepidoptera; family Autostichidae; genus Oegoconia; species Oegoconia quadripuncta. The sequence continues at coordinate 2,948,341 of OX438757.1, read as the reverse complement.
AACGATTCATAACCTTGTTGGTATCTAACCATCTAAGTGAACCATCGCGCATTGTCCTTGCGATGAGTCTACCACGGTTGTATTCTTCACCTAATTTAATACCTAAATGCAATCCAATGTAGACCATAACACAAGGAACTAACGTAGCCAAGAATAGGAAGCACATAATTGGTTATATATTTTAACAGTTAACCTATTTTAAGTATGCCTTGTGCAAAGATCATAAAGTTTAACATAGAATGACTAAGATCTTTAATAATGAGTAGATAATTCGCTGAATACATGTTCCCATTATTTTTGCAATTAAGTGGAAAAATCACGTCGCGAAAACGTTTCGAGTCAAATGTTTGAAATATTTTGCAATTATTAGACTGGGTATGTAACAAATGAAATAATGGAATGCATTTTTAACCCCAGACGAGAAACGAAGAGTGTTATGTGTTTGACGGCATTGTGTGAGTATGTGTCCAGTAATTGTCCGGTCGTCCTCTGTAATGCGGCGATTCTGAGGTTTTTTTAATATTAAAAACTATAACAAATGGACAGATCCTTAGCCATATTTGATGAAATTTGATTGAGCCGTTTCAATGATATTGTCATAGTCTTTTGAGGGTTTTCTAATTTTAATTACATATTTAAGATTAAACTTCGGGATAGATTCTTAGCCGTGTTTGATGGAAGTCGGTTAAGCTGTTGCGTAGATATTTAACGTTTAACGTAGTTGATGATGTCTATCTAGCTAAATGATTATAATCATTTATTTTGTATGTGTTTTTTTTTTTTTTTTTTTTTATTTATAGTTCTCTATTGATACCTACCTACTCGTAACTACATATACTGGATGAGTTTTTTTATCATAAAGAAAAATATTAGGTAAGTGAAATAGAAGTTATTGGCATAGCCAGTTTTTTTTTTCAAAATTATCATAGAATAAAGCGTTAATAATATTGTGTCATTTGACTGTCGCATTTCCTATTCCACATAATTACCTATATCATTAAATTAAATAAATAAAGAAAACTTGGAGAAAATATAAGTTTTAAATAAATTTCGCATGATAGGAACACTAAGAATCACGCCAGTCGCATGTCAAGCTTTAGAGTGCGAGTGCGTTTTTGAAAAAACAAAACATTACCTATGCCAATAATTTCTATTTCACTTACCTTTTTTTTTTTTTATGGTTAACTGGATACGCATTTGACCACAATCTCACCTGATGGGAAGTGATGATGTGGCCGAAGATGAAGCATGCGATCTCAGTAGATGCCTATCCACCCTTCTCTTGAAGATCCCAAGGTTGTAGGATTCAGGAAAGACTGACGCCGGAAGGGAGTTCCATGCCTTGTTCCTTGCCTTGCCTTCCATGTTCGCATTATGAATGAAGAATCGAACCGCTTAGTGCGAATGTTCGGTATGTTAACTACATACGGGTGGAATCCTGGTGGAATTCCGTAGATGGTTATGGGCAGCGGCGACACTTACCATCAGGTGCGCCTCTTGCTCGTTTGCCCACCTCTTCAATAAAAAAAAAAAAAAAAAAAAAAAAAATCCCTCCCCCGCCTAGTAGTCCGAAGATGAAATGGCGATGGTGGAATAAGATTGTGTAATTCCAACGCACACTCACCGAAATGTATCCTGTAAAAGACCGAGAGACAGGAGACCTTGCGACGGTATTCGAGGCTCTGCAATTTAGCAGTGATCGAATGGTCACCAATGAGTCTTTTGGCACGTCGTTCCACAGAATCGAGTGCAGCCAGCTGGTACTTGGCTGAACCATCCCAAAGGTGACAGCAGTATTCCATGCACGAACGAACCTGAGCCTGGTAAACTTACCTAATATTGTATTGTCCCCTTTTTTTGTTTCCCTTTGTGTTATGTTTCTTATTGTTGTGCAATAAAGAGTATTTTGTTGTTGTAAATATTTTTTCCCCTTATACGTAAAAAAACTCACCCGGTATTTTCGAACATGGACTTTAGGGAAGACCGCATTGGGACAAGGTATTGGACCAGCATGTTGTTTCCAAAATAAAGGATCGCAAGGTCGCTGTTAGCCCAGGGAAAATACGGTAAAAAATTAGCTTAGCTAGACATAATTCAGAACCGACTTATATAATTGCTATCTTATATAGGTATATTAGAGATGTAATTTTGAATAATTAAGCCTAAAAAAAACGAGTGCTCAGTCTAGATTTTTTTAGAAAACCCTATTTTTAATTTGTATCTTAATAACAATAAATACTAACTGATATTGAATTAGGTAGACTTTTGTTAAACACAGTTAACTTATTGATGGATAAAAAACTGAGCATGTTATAGTTAGGCATGCACGTGTTTTAGCTGAAAATGACGTCGAGCTGCATTTAAGAAATAAAAATGAGAACTAATATTTTGTAACGATAATCTCCCTAAATGTTTTGAACTTAAAGAAATACCCATCAATTGAGCATTTAAAAAAAAAAAACATTTTACGACTTTAACTTGTTTAGTTACTTACTTGCGTTTCTTAAAAATGCTTAATTTTAATTAATTAGCAATTGTCACTACATTTACAACACTTTTTTAAATGCTTCAAGAGAATCGAGGTTATTCGTTTTCCGAGGTCAAACCGTATTTTCCCTGGACTATGTTTACACATTGGCATGCCTACTGATCATTCTTCATTGGCGATTAAATAAGGATGGACGTGGAATCTCTTGCAGCCGCGGCAATATTACAATACGTTTATTATTACCCAAATGTGCAGCAACGTAGATTGACGAAAAAGAAATGGCGCAAAAGAAAATGGCGAATGGTGACAATTCATCGGATTAGATTAGATTAGATTAGGTAAATAAATAAATAAATAAATATCCTTAGACATACACACAGCGCCATCTAGTTCCACAGTAAGCAACTATATGCTTGTGTTGTGGATACCAGATGGTTGATATAATACATAAATACATTTTTTTTGTAAATAAATACTTATTATAAATGAAAACATCCCTAACTCGGGTACACATGTCCGTATTCATCACACAAACATATGCCCCTAGCGGGATTCGAACCCGCAACCTTTTGGTATAGTGGTCAGAGTTGCTAACCATTACACCAAACAGGTCGTTGGTACATCCGGTCATTAGGTAAATGAATAAAACGCCAACGTGTGAACACTGTTTGCGGAGCGCACCAAGATCCTTTGATGTATGCACGAAAATCCGATGACATTCGGTTGGCCGCCCAGGGTTGTCGCCGAGTAGATCACTATACGTTGGAGTAACATGCTGTCCCATTATTTTGGCCGAATGTGTACAGCGGCCTATCGTATCAAGGGCTAAAATCGCACTCTTAGGATCACTTCAAGACCAATTTTCTTCTGTTTTCTAATTCTGTAAAAATGTAATCTTTATAAGATTTGGCATGTATGAAGGCTACACAAATTGTTAATAATTATTAATAATTTCGATAGTTATGAAACACCATAGGAAAATGTTGAATGATGCCCCTAACAAATTGCAATGATGAAACTACAGTTTAAATTTATTTTGGTTATTCACGTCATATTGCTATAATTCCAGCATAAAAAAAAATCCCGAGTTAACTTTTAACTTTGAGGTAAGGAATCCGAAAACTATTGGGTATAAACCTATGAAATTAGAGTTTTTTTTCTTCGTTAATCATATGTACCAATTCCTGCGATTTTCAAAGCTATATCCAAATTTGTTTTTTATTTGGAAAATGGAATATTATTTCAAGATTTCACATGAAATATTTTTTTATTTCTGGTTATATAATATATAACAAAAAAATTTGAACAGAGCTCTTTTCATGTGCTTCCCATAATCATTTCTTAGATTCGCCGAAACTTTTATAAAGCGGTTATTTTGAAAAATTAACGCTGCCTATACTTAACTTAATGTTATCCGATAATACACACAAAGTTTAACTAAATTTGGATTGCCGTTCCCAAAAAAAAAATCAAAAATGTTTGTATGGAGAAGACAGTCTTAATGAAATTCTTCACACAAACGCCAATTTCATAGGTAAGGACCTAAAACCATAAACTACACAGATCCTCCATGTCTGTTATAAGAGGTTTCAAGTTATAAAAGGGACCTCAAATAAAGTGACGTCACGCCTTTGTATTTACAAAAAAAAATATCTCTGAATCATCTATTCTAGTGATATCACTGAGTTCCGGATGTTTGTACAGAAATTTAAAACTTCATCTTCAAACAAGTTTCATTAGAAGGAGGTAGGTAGGTAATTATAGCAACTGAATGTTGTTATTAAATAAAAAATCCGACATATTTTACTGTGTTGGTAAGAGTAAGATATTACACCGTAGGATCGTGGGTTCTTTATTATTATTATTATTATTAAGAGCCCATAGTGTCCCACTGCTGGGCAAAGGCCTCCCTCATCTGGTTCCAATCGTATCTGTTCTTGGCGAGCACAAACCATCCCTTATCAAAACTGTCAAGCTCGTCTCTCCACCGTTTTATAGGGGAAATTATTGTTTGACTTATGTAGTATTATCATGTGCTGATGGAATGTGTCCGTAACCAGGATTACCAGATTCAGTTAGACGTGCTCAGTCACTGAACGTATTCAAGGCACAAGTGAAGGAGTTGTATCTAGCCATCTAGCTCCTCTATCTATCCTCTTTTCGTTTCATACTTGCATTAATTACTGTGTGCTTAGTTACGTATTTTATACTATTTTATAGCTATAGCTATTTTATACTAAATTCAAATATTGGTATATATTATATGTATTATTTTTTATATATATTATGTATGTATTATTATGTATATATTATGTATGTGTGTTTGTATGTATTCAATTAACGTATGTATTTATATGGGTGATTTATTTATTTTATTAAAATTAGTTTACCGTGCACGCTACCTACATGTCATGTGCATAATGCTTCCTAACCCAAAGGTTGCCTGGAAGGGATCGCTTTTAGTGATAAGGCCGCCAAATGTACTATCCCCTTTTTCTTATTTCTTTTTATGCTTCTTATTGTTGTACAATAAAGAATATTTTGTTTGTTTGTTTGTTTGATTATAGAAGAGAAGTTTTTTTTTTATGCACAACGGGTTTTTGTACTTGACCTCAACCACACCTGATGTTAAGTGAAGATGAGGTCGAAGGTGAAAGCGTACTGACCCGGAAGCCCCAACACATTTGGGGGACTGGCTATCTTATCTCTGACAACCGGAACACAACAATACTATTAACATTGCTGCTTGGCGGCAGATTTAGATAAGTTGTTATAAACAATGATATACGAGTATTAGGTGGTTGCAATAGGGCTCTAGCTCACCCTCCGTCTCTAGTAGCCAAAAATATGTATAATTTATATAAAATTGCTGTGCGACGGAGGAATTAGCCGTCTTATAAATAAACTGCACCAATGGAGCGGCATAGTCGCTTTCGATTTAGCTCCAATAAGATTTAAAATGACGATTGACGACCTGTTTGGTGTGATGGTTAGCAACTCTGGCCACTATACCAAAAGGTTGCGGGTTTGAATCCCGCCAGGGACATGTGTTTGTGTGATGAATATGGACATTTGTACCCGAGTTATGGATGTTTTCATTTATAATAAATATTTATTTACAAAAAAAAATGTATTTATGTAGTATATCAACCATCTGGTAGGCACAACACAAGCCTATAGTTGCTTACTGTGGAACTAGATGGCGCTGTGTGTAAAAAAATAAATATATATATATACATACATATGTATACATATATTTTTTTAAATCTTATTTATATGCAAAAATTTAGTTAGGGATAATTATTATTATGGCATGTTTATTGTTAGTACTCAGCGAAACTTGTGTTTACATTTGAAATGGCATTTTTTATATTACATATATTCACTATCGTAATTATTGCAAAGATATAAATATATTACAGAAACTATGTCAATAAAAATCTATATCTAATAACATTTTTTTTAAAGTACATCCATTATCTTTCTTTTTCGTGTACTGTAAGTATAATGTCGACTTTTCGAAATTGTTTGCTTTAGCGGGTTTGCTGAAATAGATCCCTTCTAGAGATAAGTTCGCTCTTTGTACATTTGTATTTCATCATCTCAGCTCGTAAACATCCCACTGCAGGGATATAGGCCTTCCCTCGTATATAATGAGGGAGTATGGGCCATAGTCCACCACGCTGGTCAAATGCGGGTTAGGGACTTCACATGCCATAGAATTTTTATTTTTAGTTTTCCTCACGACGTTTTCCTTCACCGTTTAAGAGCAGTCTTAAACGGTGAAGGAAATGCACATAAGTAATTAAATTAAATTTTAAAACTCATTGGTACATGGCCTGCCTGGGTATCTAACCCGGACCTCCCAAATTAAGAGACCGCGTCTTAACCGCTGAGCCACCGACGCTTGACATTTGTATTTAATTCTTATTAATGTCATTTCCGATCGTTGTGGATCTCCAAGGATCTCCTTGTGGGAGGCCTTTGTCCAGCAGTGGACATCTTTCGGCTGATATGATGTTGATGATGAATGTCATTTCTATGTGTGTATAGGTACAATAAAGTGTTAAATAAATAAATAAATAGTATAACACGGCAACCCAGTGCGGACTCCCGTCTCGCCGTTCCGCCATCCCCGCAATCTAGCGGCATAATTGTAAATGACGCGAAGGGTCGCAGCTCGATAAAAAAGAGACATGGCGCGCGTACCATCAAGAAGCCGGTCCGTTATACCGATTTTTAATGATAGTACTGTTTTTCTGGATGTTTGCGACCTGAAAATGTATAACTGTAATTGTGTATTCGTGATTTAAGCGTTTATTTGATACAGAACTGTGTGTGTATGTGAAATAATCTTAAAACACCCCCCCCCCCCCGGATAACCTAATGTACAGAAGCTACATTACAATAGTCATTTGACTGGAGAAAAATCTTTGAAAAATGTACAATAAATTTATCACTGAACCCTAAAAAAACATCCGGATTACCTAATTGCCTCCCAATAATCACACTACACTTACGACAAAATCATATGGAAAAAAAACATAGAACTTAACAATTGTAGGTATCCTTGATTATGATTATTAAGATAAAATTATTCTAATATTATGATCGGATAATATTACATTTTAACGTTCATAAATGAGGCAAAAACTTTTGAACGTGATGCTATAATCACTGTAATCGAGATATGTACGTATATCTAAACGTAAGTGCCACACCCGTCTGTAGGCACCCACTATATGACATTGAAAATGTGTAAATTAAATAAGCGACACTGAATTATCCAGAGATGGAGAAGATTACTACTTTGCTCGGTGTTTTCCCATTTGTTTGGAACTGACGTCATGGACCTAGCTTTGACATTTTTGACTTCTATTAAATATGTATTTGTAATTAATTAGCTAATACCCGCTGCTCAATTTAACCGATACACTTCTCGCCGAAAATTAAATTTCCATCCACATCACCTGGATGAGTGGAAGTCTACCACTCAGTACGTTTCTCAAGAAACTTTTTACCACTTACGACCACCCTGTGGAACGGACTTCCGGCAGCGGTATTCCCGAACGAGTACGACATTGGAACCTTCAAGAAACGAGCCTACACCTTCCTCAAAGGCCGGCAACGCATCTGTGACCCTTTTGGTGTTGCGGGTGTCCATGGGCGGCGGTGATTGCTTTCCATCAGGTGACCCGCATATTACCTATTCTGTGCCCGCATGCTCGTTTGCCGCCCTCTCATATAAAAAAAAAAATAAAATTTGTCAATTTGAACCTGCCACTTTCAGGAGTCCTTTACACTGGATGAGTTTTTTATCGTTAGGAAAAAAATAGAGCATGTTAGGTTAGTATGCTAGCATGGTAGGATACTTTGAAAGTTAATTTTGACTCTTTATTTTAAATTTTGTAACCTTTATATTTAACTTATCTAGTGACATGTTTGTAATATTTTTAAATTGTTAATTATTATATTTTATACAATGAAATAAGTTGCACACCCTAAATGGGTAAACTGTATAAGTACCTACCAATTAATGTAACAACATCTTTGTAACACAGTTGTATGCAATAAATAAATTCTAATTCTAATTCTAAAAAGTCAAATAGAAGGTATTGGCATAGATATAGTTAATTTTTTTCAATTTGTTTTCATAACCATGGTCAAATATAGCGTTGTGTCATTTGACGGTCGCGTTTGTAGCCTATTCCACGTAATTATATTATCATTAAATAAAATAAATAAAACCAACTTAGAGAAAGTATGAGTACCAAATAAATTTCGCGTGATAGGAACTCTACGAATCCTGTTGTATATAAATCGCCGGCAGGCGCTTGGGTTTTTTTTTTTTTATCTATATTTTTTTTTTTAAGAGGGTTTGTTCTGTACAGAATATGCCACCCTCATAGTATCTGCTTGAAACCCCATCACCGCCGCTTAATACCTAGATTCACAATGTTGTACAGCATCCTGGCCATCACCGAGTTTGGGGACGCCAAGTCACTGTTACAACCTCCTATCTCAAACAAATTATATACTATTTGAAGTTGCGTTCTTTCAGCATCGTTGCGGACACATTCCATTAAAATATGATACACGTCTTCTGTGACCCCACATTCCGTGCAATGCGGTGATGGTATTTTACCCATTAAGTGTCCGAAACTATTTAATGGAATATGTCCTGATCGAAGCCTGAAGGCCGTGACAATGTTTGTCCTGCTCATATCAGCATCTCAGGCGCTTGGGTTGATGATGGTTTTGAAAAAAAAAAAAAACGACCTATGCCAATAACTTCTATTTCATTTACCTAACATGCCCTATATTTTCCTTATGGTAAAAAAACTCATCCGGTATATTTAAAACATTTTGATAACTTCGTATTTAATAAATCACATAGTGTCGCTGTTCCATTTTGTCGGATTTGAACATTGCACAGTAGCATGTGTCGCAGTTCAGTGGACGAGTCCTTCTGGTACTGTGTCAAATTAATCAATCATCTTCTCGCGTCCTCCAGGGAACGTGATGTAATTTGTGCCGGGGAGGGTGTCCCCCTTCAAAGTAACTACGGGCAGGGCATTGGGTTACGTGGGTGGTTGGTGGTGGCTGGACAGGTCTTCATTAAACCTGGGACTCCGTTTCTTGCGTGGGCTGCACGAGCTCTCTTGGCAGAGATCGCGATCTGCTGTCCGGTGGGCGCGTGTGCAGCAGCGCTATGTTCTGCACTCTGGTGTAGAACATAGCATAGCAGAACATCCTCTGGGATGAGCTGAGTTGTCAACTCCGTCGTACATCTTCCTGGCGAGGCGGCTTATAAACTGGTCCAGGCTCTCGAGCTGGAGGTCCCTCATAATGGTGTCGTTGCGCAAGAAGCGTGGGGCACAAGTGAGGATGCACAGGGTGGCCGTCTCCTGGACACGGAGTCTACGGCGGCTGGAGTGGTACTGTGTGGTTTCAGCACTTATATAAAAAGAATGGAACAATGTCTCTTCTCGTGGGTGTCGTAAAAGTTGACGAAGGAATTTTACAGCAAAAAGCATTTATAGTTGCGACGAACCCATAAATGGTTTCGAATTTACATGATTTTTTTTTCCTTGAAATTCAGTTACATTGTTTTCGATGTAAGTATGTTTTTTATAGGTTTGAGTGTGCGACGACGTTGTTTTGCTGACTAAAAAGCTGTTTCTTCGCGATTATGAATTCAAAAATTTATGTAAATGGAGGTACAAAATATGTTTCTGCTAGCTTTCCGCCCGCGGCTTCGCCTGCGTAGAACAATTTTTCATCCGTTTCGCCGTGATTAAGCAACAAACACACATACAAACTTTCGCATTTATAATATTAGTTGGATGTAGTTTAACATTCCTTTAATGAGTGTGCAATAAAAATAAAATATCAACATTCCTAGTTTTCTTTCAGAGACAGGTTTCGTATTTAAGCGTATTACCTACAAGTTTTATTTAGTTTGCAATGTTCATATGTAAGTAAGTTGCTATTATCTGAATTACATTTATTTGCAAAATTTCAAATAGATACGACCATAGTAAGTGAAATCTGTGTTTTATTGGCACGCCCATATTACAAAAAGTACCAGGAAGACAGAAGTTACTAAGATCTTGATCAAGTTTTATTTAGTTTGCAATGTTCATATGTAAGTAAGTTGCTATTATCGGAATTACATTAATTTGCAAAATTTCAAATATGTAATACGACTATATTAAGTGAAATCTGTGTTTTATTTGCACACCCATATTACAATGTCCGTGTTAAAAGTACCAGGAAGACAGAAGTTACTAAGATCTTGATCACTGTACGACACATGCAGCATTGCACCGATCGGCCTTCCCTATCTTTTGGACACTGTGTTTGGACATGTCCATTATTGTCCATTGCTTTAATTTATTATTACACTTTTATTTACCTTGCAATATTTGTGAGTATTTAAGTAACATAATTTCCAAAGCATTTTTCAACCACTTGCTGGTATCTGAGTGAGTTGAATTTATATAAGTTCGGTGACAATGTAATGGTACCATCGAGCTGATCTGATGATGGAACTCCCTGATGGCAAATGGCAGGATAGTAGAATTTGGGCTAGTTTCTTTTGTTGCCATGAGCACTTTCCATTATACAAGATGACGAGGATCTGAAGATGGAACCAGAAGATTGCCACTTTAACTCCTTGATGGATTTTTAATGAATAACTTATTTTAATCTGACCGTACGATCATGCATCCGAAACTATATATGGTAGCCTAATTTATAGAACATTTTGGAGTTACTGCATACGAAACCATATTAGATGGTTTTTGAAAAATATATTTCAGTTTGAATAATAATTATTATAGGTAATAATTCCCATACAAATTCTGCTTTCTTTTCCCATAGTCGACTTCCCTTGCCAAAGCGGTGGTTGCGGTTATGTGGGACTCCCCCGACCGCGGTGTGAGGCACGACAGCGCCCTCTCCGTAGGAGGCGCTGTGGTGCCTCACACCGCGATCAGCGAGAGGTATTAAGCGAGGCAGGGCCCGATGCGACGACACCCCCCCGGTCGCTCCGGGGGGTGTCATCCTCTCCCGGGCCACATCCGACGACTACATAGCCCCGATTTGTACCTACCTACCGTACTGTAGAGATACCTACTGACTGATAGAGAAATGCTTAAGCCCTATTATTATTTCCATTAGATCTTACAATTAAAAAAAAATGCTTGATGTTTAAAGATTGATATGGTAAGATGATATCATAACGGGGGATCCACACCGCTGACCCCACAAAGTCAGTGCCTGATAGTTTTGAGGCATCAGTGTAAATAGTTAACCAGTCGCTGTAGCCCTCTGCTAGCTTTTTCTTAAATTTGGCATTAGCACAGGGAGATCCTTTTTCAATACCAAAATCAATAATTATTTCTGGCTGGTGAAGACGTGCGTCATAAGGACAATCAAAGAGAGGGTTCACAGGTGTCTGGTAGACAGGGGAACGTATTCCAATAAATTTTTTGTAGCTTTTGAGCAGGCAGGGAAGTTCCTTATGGGCCCAGTACCCTTGAGAAGTATCCATTTGAGATAGTAAATGGAGTTTGGGAAGTAAGGGATGAGAAGAGAGTTGTGCGGCCCTATAAAGAAATCGGTCTGCAAGGTACTGCCTACGCAGCCCTAGTGGAGGCTCTGCACATTCTATCTGTAGGGTGTTTGTTGGGGACGACTTCATTGCGCTCGTAACGATGCAGAAGGATTTATACTGCAGCTTGTCTAGAGTATGAAGTGCTTGTTTATTGCAGGGTTCGAGAATGAAAGAGCCATAGTCAAAGTGGCTGCGAATCAGAGCATTGTACAAAAGTTTTTGAGTGTATGGATGGGAACCCCACCATGCTCCAGAGAGAGGACGAAAAATATTAAATCGGTACGTTTAAACGCATGGTAACACAAATCAAATCAACTGTTATTATTACCCATACATAATCAAGGTAGTAGGTACGTATCTAAGTTGTTCATTTTTGCGATTGTACTTGGTATCTATAATTCTATTCTAATTAAATCGTGTAACGGAAGTTTAACTTTACCAAATTAATTGTAAATTATAAGTAGACACACGCATGGCAGACCTGTTATAATTTATAATTGAAAGCTATAGGAAATCCGCGCTAATAAATTAATAACTATGTCAAATCGTCTTCATGATTCGCGAAGGACAGAACAATAAGTAATACAAGATTAGTTCAATTAAATACCCAAAGCAATTAGGCAGGCCAAAAATTGGTAAATGCTCATTGTAAGCCCAATAAATATTTTTCTTTCTTTCTTTTAAAAAAAATAGCTTTAACTGCATACTAGATTATAATAAAAATATGATATACATTAAAAATTGTTTTAATAAAAACAGGCTGCAGCATCAGGTCATCGCGAAAATCAAATTTAACCATCAAAACTAGCCGCCTCCGTGGCTCAATATAAATAACATTGGGTTTACGATTCGAAGGTCGCGGGTTCGATCTCCAGCGGGGTACATGTTTAAGTACTCGGTTTGGTTGGTGGTGGGGCATTTTAAATGTCCGCCTGGCTAGCTACCACCATCTTATCTAAATCTGCCGCCAAAGAGCAATGTTAATAGCATTGTTGTCAGCTTTGTGAATGAGCAGTAAATTTAAACTATAATGTAATATTAATATTAATAGTGACGTTTTCAAGTGATAATTTTATCCTATGAAATAAAAATATATTGATTTTGATTTTGATTTTGGTTGTGTTCCGGTTGTCAGAGATAAGATAGCCAGTCCCCCAAATGTGTCAGTACGCTACCTTCGGTCTCATCTTCACTTAACATCAGGTGTGATCGAGGTCAAGTAAGAACCCGTGGTGCATAAAAAAAACACATGTCCGTATTCACCATACAAACATAACCCGCGTCCTTTTGGTATAGCAGCATAGAGACCACTACACCAAACAGGATGGTCCTATTCTACTATGGAAATCACACGGCCAAAACTTACCAATGTATTATAATATTGTTTATGTAATGTACGTAATCAATTCAATTTTAAAACGATTAACAACCCACACTATTATGCTCATTTAAACCAATAAATACCTACGTCCAAAATTGCGTATGGTGGCAACCTTGACCTAAAACCAAAACGATATCAACATGAAAACTTGCACAAACATTGAAAAGCTATAAACTAAATCTTAGTATAACGCTTTAAGTGGCTCATTACTTGAATTAAACTGTTACCCACAATTACTCGACACGAGATTGGCGTGATTTTGGTGAATTACGACGTATAAAGTCATAAATGCGGGAGTTTGGCAATTTCCTTGGTCAAAAATGCTATTATTAGGTACTCATATAAATTTTTTTTTTTATGTTGTGGTGTGATGTGTGACAAAGAAATAAGCAAATCCTCAAGTGGAAAAAATTGACTGTCTGCATTATGACAAAATATTTCAGGCAACTCGCTGTAGCCCGCGACTTCGTTCGCGAGGAACATTTTTCATCAAAATCGGTTCAGAAAACTATTTTTTTTTATATATATAAGAGGGCGGCAAACGAGCATGCGGGTCACCTGATGGAAAGCAATCACCGCCGCCCATGGACAATCGCAACACCAAAAGGGTCACAGATGCGTTGCCGGCCTTTGAGGAAGGTGTGAGGTGTGAGGAATGTCGTACTCGTTCGGGAATACCGCTGCAGGAAGTCCGTTCCACAGGGTGGTCGTATGTGGTAGGAAGTTTCTTGAGAAACGTACAGTGGTAGACTTCCACTCATGCAGGTGATGTGGATGGATTTTTAATTTTCAGCGATAAGTGTAACGGTTAAATTGAGCAGCGGGTATTAGCTCGAACAGTTCTTCAGAACACTCCCCATGAAATATGCGATAGAGGATGCGTCTCTTCGCAACGCCAGGGGATCCAGTCTATAACAATTACCTAGCCTATGCTAGGCTGATGATGAATACGATGTAAGTAGCTTGGTTTGCATTCCTTCCATGTCACAAATACCCGACACACTCTTACCAAATGTTGGTTTTGGTTTGATTCGATATTGTGCCACAAACAATGCTGTACATGTGGCCACATTCTGGTCCTCAACAATTTGATGGTTTTGCCATCGATTCGCTAAGAATAAGAATATTAGGTACATCGGTTTGGTTGGTGGTAGGGCATTTTTAATGTCCGCCTGGCTAGCTACCACGATCTTATCTAAATCTGCCGCCAAACAGCAATGTTAATAGCATTGTTGTGTTCCGGTTGTTAGAGATATATAGAGAGATAGAGTCCCCCAAATGTGTTGGGTCAGTACGCTTCCATCTTCGACCTCGTCTTCACTTAACATCAGGTGTGATTGAGGTAAAGTACGAACCCGTCGTGCATAAAAAAAACAGCCACGGTTCACCAGTCGAACTGTACAGAAATGCACACGTGATAGGTGGTGAGTCCATTGCCCACAGACCGTCCCTGTTCTACTTTGCCCTATGTATTACTTTGCACTTTGACGTGTGAAGACCATGGGAAGTAGAAGAGAAAGACAAAAAATCTTTCAATAAGTACTTACAAATTTTTTTTACTTAAATTTTTACTTACCGAAGGAAAAAAAACATTCTGAAAAGCGGAAAGCACACGACCATCTCCACCGGAGGATAGTGTCACCGGGAGAACCAGTGACTCCTCACCATGCTCAATACTAGTATTGTTTAATATCACATCAACTACCAGACTAGCAGCATATTCACGTATATGGGCCAAATGGGTACCTAGGGTGGTCAAATGTAGAGTCGGGCGGCCCCTATTGGTGTGGTGACAAATGTCAAATATCTCGCTGGCTAATTGTTTTTTAATAAATATTTATAGGTATATCTAGGAAAGATATACCGGATGAGTTTCTAACTTAAGGAAAAAAACAGAGCACATTAGGTAAGTGAAATAGAAGGTATTGGCATTGGTAGTTTTATTTTAAAAACATCGTCGATGCTCACGCCGGCCGTTGATTTAAAAAAAGAAGACTTGGCGATTTTGCCTATAATATAAAGAAAGAATAAGAAGAAAATTACCAACGACGAGGCTGTATGGTGCATAACCTTTGCCTATCCTATGTGGATAAATTAAACTAAAAAAAAAAATTGAGATGCGACTGGTGGTATTCGTAGCGTTCCTATGATGCGAAATCTTTTTGGAGCTCATATTTTCTCTAAGTTTTTATTATTTATTCAATTTATTGATGTGAGTATGTGGAATAGGCTACAAACGAAACCGTCAAATGGCACAATTACCTAACGCTTTATTCGATAAAGATTTTGAAACAATAAAAAAAATTAACTATCTATGCCAATATCTTCTATTGCACTTACCTAATAAATACCCCATTTTTTTACCGTACGGTAAAACTCATCCGGGCTTTTTGGCGGGAACTCGGCGAGTGAAATAGCATTTTTCTTTATAAGTCTTATAATTTGTGCATTCTAACTTCTGAAGCTTAATAATGGCAGAATATTGTGCAGCAAACGTTAGTGATAGTGTACAAGTGAAGGGAAGTGTAAATTAAAGTGCGTAACGGAGCTTTCGGGTTCCCACAAGAAGCCGCCAAAATCTTTTGTAAAGCATTCTGCCACTTTACTGAAGAATGACTTGACCGTGACTAGACTCTGTATACGACGAATTACTTGTTTTGATTGAGACTGACCTATAAACTGAAGAAATAGATAAATAAAAATTTTCACTCGAAACTGGCAGTAATGTCCCTCGACAATGAGGTTGACTGGTTGCCATCCTCAAAAATAAGAAGAAGAAGAAACTCATCCGGTATACAGCAATTTTTTTCTAATATATTTTTATGGCAATCACTAGCTGAGGTGTTGTGGAAAATTCACGTTCCACAGGAACCTAACTATTACCTAAAAGTCTGTGTGCCAAATTTCATCCAAATTCGTTCAACCATTTACGTGATTTTTTTTATGCACGACGGGTAAATTCAGTAAGGAACAAACAAGCTTTCACAAAATAGATACTGGCAATGGGAGCGGCCAGATGTAAGCGGCCGAGTGGTGGTCCGGGGCAAGACTGAACGTAAATATACGCCCCTGGATAAGACAAGTCCACTGCTAGATGTCAGGCGTTTCCCCGAACGCAATTTGTATCGGTTTGCATGGGAGGATCTGCCCGAATGGTCACGTGTGGCAGGTAGGTTGCAATCGCAAAATTTTGAAAGCCTACCAATGACGCTGCCGCTAACCTCTGGTGTAGTAACCTATCGCTAGCCGCCGTGATGGCAACGGCCAAGGCGAGAATTAAGCTGGCGGACCTGGGCATTCGTACCGGGGTCCGCCAGCGTAAGGCGGCCAATGGGGGCCTCGTGTTGGAGGTCCCCGGCCCGGACAGCGCCACCAAGGCGGACGCCCTAGTCGACCGACTCCGGTCGGCCTTGGGGGACACGGACGCGCGATTTACGCGTCCGTGTAAGTCCGCCGAGATGAGGGTGATGGACCTAGATGAGTCCATCACCCTATCTGAGGTGGCCGCGGCGGTGGCCGAGGTGGGCGGTTGTTCCCCGGCCGACATTAAGGTCGGGGAAATTCGCGGCAGCCGCAACCGACTGGGCACGGCGTGGGTCCGGGGCCCACTTGCGGCGGTCCGCAAGGTGGCGGCCGCCCAGCGGGTCCAGGTGGGGTGGGCATTGGTCCGAGCAGAGGCACTGGCAGCACGACCATTACAGTGCTTCCAGTGCCTCGAAATGGGGCACGTCAGGGCGACGTGCCCCACGGGGGTGGACAGGAGCGCTCGCTGCTACAAATGCAGTCTAGGTGCCCGGTTTGCGCCGACCTAGGTCGGCCGTCAAACCATCGGCTGGGTGCCAAAAAGTGCACCCCGCCGAAAAGGAGGAAGGGGGGAGCTATCAGCACTCCCCCCGCCACATCCCAGTCGTCCCAGCC
Source organism: Oegoconia quadripuncta (assembly GCA_949316235.1). Classification (NCBI taxonomy): domain Eukaryota; kingdom Metazoa; phylum Arthropoda; class Insecta; order Lepidoptera; family Autostichidae; genus Oegoconia; species Oegoconia quadripuncta. Next base: position 2,931,433 of record OX438757.1, on the reverse strand, counting down.
GGGGCTAGTTAGCCCGGTGGAGGTGGCCATGGAGGCCCAGTAATGGACCCACGGCCCAATATAATACTTCAGGGCAACCTGAACCACTGCCGCGCAGCGCAAGACCTGCTGATGCAGACGCTCGCGGAGTGGTCAGTTGCCCTCGCGGTGGTAGCGGAGCCTTACTCGGTCCCGAACCATCCTCGATGGTTCGGGGCTGACGACGGCTCCGCTGCAGTGTATTGGGCTGGGGGTGATGGCCTCCATTGCTCCCTCCTAGGGAGCGGGATGGGGTTTGTGGCCGTGGAGTGGGGTTCCACGGCCGTAGTGGGCTGCTACATCTCTCCGAATTGCGGCCTCGCCGCTTACGAGGCATACCTGGACGGGCTGGCGAACCGCATCCGCGGTTGCGCCCCCCGTCCCGTATTCGTCCTGGGTGATTTTAACGCCCACTCGCGAGAGTGGGGCGACACCCGGGACGACGTGAGAGGAGAGACCCTCCTGGAGTGGGCGGCGGGACTGGACCTCCGGTTGATAAACCGGGGTTCAGTCAGCACCTGTGTGCGATGGCAGGGGGAGTCGATCGTGGATTTGTCATGGGCGACTCCCTCTGCGATACACATGGTGTCGGGATGGAGGGTGGCGGAGGAGGTGGTCAACCTTTCTGACCACCGACACATCGTATTCGGTGTGTCGCTCCGCCATCCTACCCGCCCACGTCAGGACGGCAGCCCTCCGCGACGTTGGTCCCTCAAGCGGCTCGACCGAGATATGGTCGCGGCCGCAGCCCACGTCGCGGACTGGGGGGAGGAGGAGATCTCGTCTGATCCGGAAGCGCAGGCGGCCTGGTTCCGGGACACGATGGTGTCGATTTGCGACGCCTCGATGCCCCGGGTCCGGTCGGCCAGAGCGGGCTCGACGTACTGGTGGAGCGAAGAGATCTCGCGACTGCGATCGGCGGTCGCGAGAGCTCGTCGCCCGTACCTTCGAGCCCGCAGAAGGCGGCGAGCCACAGCCGAGGAGATAGCCGAAGTGCGTCGGGAGTACGGGGCCGCGGTGAAGGCTCTCAGCGATGCTATCGCTGAGGCCAAGGCCCGTTCCTGGAGAGAGCTCATCGAGGGACTGGACAGGGACCCATGGGGGCGCCCGTACCGAATGGTACTGGGCAAGCTCAAACCGTGGGTCCCTCCGTTGACGGAGACCCTGGACCCCGAATTCGTGGGAAGAGTGGTAGACACGCTCTTCCCAAGGGTCCAGGATAGTCCCTCGAACCCTCCGTCGCAGTCGGGCCGGGATCCCCGGTCCGACGATTGCGAAGTCACGGAGGGTGAGCTGGACCGGGCCGTTCGGCGGCTGGCCTCCCGAAACACCGCGCCTGGACCCGACGGAGTCCCGGGTAAGGCGCTGGTGTTGGCATTGGCTATCCTGGGGAACCGCATGAGGCAGCTATTCACTAGCTGCCTCCGTGACGGTGTGTTCCCCCTCGGCTGGAAGGAAGCGAGACTGGTGCTCCTGAAGAAGGAAGGAAGGACCGCAGACAATCCCTCTGCGTTTCGACCGATATGCCTGCTGAACGAGACGGGGAAACTCTTCGAGAGAGTTATCTCCGCTCGTATCAGCGGGCACCTGTCGCGAGTGGGTCCCGATTTGTCGGACCGCCAGTTCGGATTCCGGCAGGGGCGATCGACGGTTGACGCGGTCAACCTCGTTCGCTCCCTGTCGGAATCGGCGGTCCGCGGGGGGGGTGTGGCGTTGGCGGTGAGTTTGGACATCGTCAACGCCTTCGGTGCCCTCCCCTGGCAGGCGATCAGGGAGGCCCTCGTATATCTACGACACACTGGTGTTGGCCGAGGGGACCGACTTCGAGGAGGTGCTTCGGCTCGCCGAACTTGGCGTGGCATGTGTCGTCGGGAAGGTACGCGAGCTGGGCCTGGAGGTAGCGCCTCACAAGACCGAGGCGCTATGGTTCCATGGCCTCCGACGAGGCCGGCAACCACCCAGCTCGCGACTCCGGGTAGGTGACGCTGAAGTCCAGGTGGGGCGGTGCATCAAGTACCTGGGCCTCACCCTGGACAGCCGATGGGGCTTCGAAGAGCATTTCGAGCGCCTGGTCCCCCGAGTGCGGAAGGTAGCGGGCGCGTTGCACCGCCTGCTACCTAATCTCGGGGGACCACGGGAGGAAGTTCGCCGCCTCTACGGTGGCGTCGTGCGATCCATGGCCCTCTACGGGGCCCCCGTCTGGTCCAGCGACCTGGCGGGGTCCTCCCGCTGCAGAGCTCTCCTCGGGAGCCTGCAGCGGCTGATGGCCATCCGGATCGTACGAGGCTACCGGACGATTTCGTTCGAGGCGGCGACGGTCCTAGCGCGGGCTCCACCCTTCGACATCCTGGCCGACATGGACGCGGCGGTTTACGACCGCATCCGTTCTGTCGGACGGGACGCCGAGGGGGTCGCGCCGGACCGAGAGCTCGAAATGCTACGGCAGAACGCACACCGACGTGCGCTGACGCTCTGGCGGGAGCGCCTTGTGCTACAAGGCTGCGCCCGCCAACGCGCCGTCGGAGCCGTTCTGCCGAACTTCGAAGCATGGATGGGGAGGAAAGGCTGCGTCACCTACAGGTTGACTCAGATACTCACCGGGCACGGGTGCTTCGGTGAGTATCTGAGTCGAATCGGACGGGAGGAGACGGCACGATGCCACCACTGCGCGTCCGACCAGGACTCCGCCCAGCACACGCTGGAGGACTGCCCGGCGTGGCAGTCCGAGCGTCGAGACCTGGTCGACCGGATCGGACGAGATCTGTCCCCGCCAGCATTAGTCGCGGCTATGCTGGCGAGCGAGGAGGGTTGGAGGGCAGCGGCCTCCTTCTGCGAGGCAGTCATGCTCCAGAAGGAGGCCGCAGAGCGGGATCGGGAGAGGGCCGATTCCGCTCGCAGGAGGCGACGTCGGGGGGGCGGCAACGCTCGCTAGCCCCCCTGCACGTCGCCCGGGGTCGCGGGCGGCTACATCTCGGGGCGATGTAGCCGCCGGACGCGACCCGGGAGAGGATGACACCCCCCGGAGCGACCGGGGGGGTGTCGTCGCATCGGGCCCTGTCGCGCCTCATACCGCTCGCTGATCGCGGTGTGGAGCTCGACAGTGCTCCCGCGGAGGGCGCGCTAGCCGCCCTCCGGGAACGGGCCTCCCCTTGTGAGGGGAGGCGGGGCGGGGGACGACCTGGAGCCGCTTATGCGTTCCCAGGTCCTCCCTACTGCCGAGGAAGGTCGCCGGGGGGTTTTAGTGGGTAGTCCCGCTCCTGTCATTGGAGCGGGGAGTCCCACATATCCCCGTCGCTGCCCCACAGCGGCGGGTCGAATGCGTAAACGTATTTCCCCTCGAAAAAAAAAAAAAAAAAAAAAAAAAGGGGTAGTAACCTACCTTCTATTCCTCTCACTTATCCCATACCGTCGCCTTTTACAAAACCCAAGAGTTGAGGCGGGGTGGTCGAATTCTACGTTGCCGGAATTCACGCCGCCACGGTTAATAATTTAATAGCTTTCATTGTGTATGTAAACTTTAATAGCAATTTGCAAAAGCATGCATTTTCCTTTGCTAGAACTAATCTCCGTATACAGGGCGTCCCAAAGTTATGGGACATGAAGGGGAAGTACCTTAAATATCGTAGACAGTGAATTTTGCTCAAAGAAGACTTTATGTTATTTTTAAAAGTTAGTAATTCTGCATTCATAGATTTTCTAAAAATTATTTGCTTCGGCTGGGAATCGAACCGACTCAAATGTGAAAAAAAAAACACCCTACTTTTATGATGCCAATCGAAAGAATAGCTAAAAAATAATAACTCTGCCTAAGTAACATAGTATTTTAAAAGAAAGGAACAACGTGAAATTAATCATTTTAATCAAATAAAAAACATACATGAAACTGCCGTAGTCAATTAAGTAGGTATTTTTTTGTAAATTAATTAATTAAATGCTCAAAATGTGATCCCTCTTGTCTTACGCAAATCGCCAATCTTTTAATGAGCCCGCTGCCTGTTGATTTTCTAATCATTTTATGGTGAACACTCGATGTGATATGGCACAATTCTGTTTGCAACTCGCCTACGTTCTCGTATCGCTTTTTGTATAGCATATCTTTCACGTATCCCCAAAAGAAGAAATCTAATGGTGTGAGGTCCGGGGATCTGGCCGGCCATCTAATCGGTCCATTTGTACCAATCCATGTAGGAAAACATTCATTTAGAAAATCTGCTGCTCTCCGACTATTATGAGCCGGAGCTCCATCTTGTTGGAAAATTAAGTTTTCTTGCTCCGCCGCGGAATGGTTTCTTATCTTATCCCTTAAAATTTGAAGTATTCCTAAATACTTTTCTGTGTTCAAGGTTCCTTGGTAAAAATGGATTAAGAAAACCCGGTTTTTTAAAAGTCCGCACCAACAGTTGAGTGAAAAACGCACTTGGTTATTAGTTTCAGTCACTCGTAGGGGATTTTCTTTAGACCAAATACGATTATTGTTGCGGTTATACATACCGTTATTGCTAAAGTTAGATTCGTCTGTCCAAATAATATTATCCAAAAAATTTGGATCTTCGAGCAATCGTGCCTGGATATCAAGACAGAAATTTTTTCTCCTTTCTGTATCGCCCGGAAGTAATTTTTGAACCAATCGTCCTTCAACATAACTCTTAAAACCGTGTTTTTTTAATACACGGTGTATTTTACTTTTTGAAACTCCAATTTCATGTTCTCCTTCTCTCACCGATGCTTTCGGAAAAGCCGAAAAGTAAATTAAAATACCAAGTTCTTCGTCGTTGATCGTATGGTTTTCTTGCTGTGGTTCTCTTGGGCGTTTATCGAAACGTCCCAGAGTTTTCAAATTGTTCACAAGCCTTTTCAAAACTTTACGAGACGGTATTTGTCTATCAGGATATTTTACGCCATACCACCGCAAACTTCTAGAGATATCTTTATCGTTCAAAAAATATGCTTCCATTAGATCAAAACTTACTTGATATGCCATGTTCGCAATAAATTAACACAATAACACTTGTGTAAGTGAATTGAGACTAAACAGATCAATATCCGAAAAACAAACGCTCGCACATACTGTTCCATTTTCAAATTTAAGAACAACATTTAAAAATATCACTTCTTTTTAAAATATCTTAAAAAGTATGCATTCAAACAAACGCTGTCATAAACTGTTCCATTTTCAAATTATAAATTATTTATTTTTGTTTTTAATTTGCCTTCTGTCTAGCTTACAGAGGACGTATTGAAATACAAGTTTTATCATTTCATCTACACGTGCACTTATAATAAGGAAAACTATGTTAGTACCTATTTTATGAAGTGGGTACTTATTTACGAATAATCAATGCTATCTTTGGAATGATAATATCGCTACTTTTCGAACGTCGTCGGCAATAAATAACTTTCTTGAAATTTGACTCAATCATTTTATGTTGTTCCTTTCTTTTAAAATACTATGTTACTTAGGCAGAGTTATTATTTTTTAGCTATTCTTTCGATTGGCATCATAAAAGTAGGGTGTTTTTTTTTTCACATTTAAGTCGGTTCGATTCCCAGCCGAAGCAAGTAATTTTTAGAAAATCTATGAATGCAGAATTACTAACTTTTAAAAATAACATAAAGTCTTCTTTGAGCAAAATTCACTATCTACAATATACTTTGGGACGCCCTGTATACAAAAGTACTCTGTGAACTAATCCCATTTAATTTTTTTCCCCCTTAAATTAGGGGGAAACACGTAAGTGTTTCCACTACACTGCACAGAGCTCGAGATGGCATTTTTTTGGGGTATGCTCAGGGGTCTAGTTTTAATTGAAAATTTAGAAAACCATCGAAAGATTATGATATCATACAACACCAAAAAACTGTCTCAAAAGAAATCAGGCAAATCTTTTTTTTTTTCAGAAAAACATGAAATAAATCTGTACTTTCCGTAAATATACCAATTATATCGTGGATATAGGGATACCTACATATTACAACTCGTAACATTTTTCTGATTTTTTGTATTATAGCTGTAGTAGTGTTCATTCATTATATCCATAGATAATATATTCCCGTAGCTTTGCTTTTCACAGATTACAAATACACCCATTAGAAGAGTATCTATAAACGTTTTTAACACCGCAGGTATTTTCGAAAATATGACAGGCGCGCCGAGATACTTGACCCTTACACTTTTTGCGTGGGAACGGGCGACAGACAGGTGAAACATGACTTATAATCTGTCCCCTCGTTTACTCTATCAGGTATATAAAAACCGCACTGAAGTCGAAACACGCATTGTTGAGATACATACGGTTAAACAAAGCCACATCAGTCCGTCACCAGGATCGGAACTCGAAGCCCGTCCAACTGCAGCGAGGAGTAAGACAGGGGGATCTCATATCCCCGAAATTGCTTTGGAAGATACCTTCAAGCTTCTGGACTGGAAAAGACTCGGCATCAACATCAACGGCGAGTACATCACAAACCTTAGCTTTGCCGACGATAACATAATACGACGATATAATCATGGATGAGACCTGGAGGACCTCGGCAAAATGCTCTATAACCTCAATAGAGTCTCCCAAGGAGTGGGTCTTAAAATCAATATGGACAAGACGGAGACCATTGTTGAATGCCCCTTGTACCCACGCCTCTGATGATAGGAGATACTACCTTCGAGGACAACCCTCGAAGTATACCTGGGACAAATAGTCCAGTTAGGTATAAACTTCGAAAAGGAGGTCAATCGTCGATCCAACTAAGCTGGGTAGCGTTTGGGAAGCTACGAAACATTTCGTCCCAAATACCGCAATGTCTGTCTGTCTGAAACTGTAACGTGGTCGCTCACTATGGGCCTCATATGACTCAAGGTCACTCAAAGGGCAATGAAGAGTTCATTGCTCGGAGTCTCCCTGCAGGATCGATTCAGAATGATACTGATAATATTTTATATATGAATAAAATGTTATCACATTTCTCAGTCATGAACAAAAAACAAAAGAAAGCTGGGTAACCGATAAAATTTTCGATGTTTTGAAATATTTGTCATTACAATAGAAAGGGTACGATTCCAATGTTGAGAATATTTCTCACCATGATTCAAGATGTAGTTTTTTTGCTAAATGTTTTTGGGAACTTTTTGTAATAACTTTGGGGGATATGTTGGTCAGCTATCTGGCAACATTGTAATTTTTGACAACGAAAAATCTCGACTACATATCGATCAAACAGGTAACAAACAAAAACGCTGTAAAAACCTTGTTTCCATTTAAACATGGATAAAGTTTTCGAAATACAAAAGAATGCACGAGATAATGCAAAAACATTCCAAACTTACTTGACAGATTTACAAAATTGGGAGTCCGAAATGAAAAGAAAGGAGGCCGCTCTCAACGGTGTTTTGGAACAGGTTTAATCCAATTTATGCCTTTATTTAGTACTAATTAGCAATGTTGTTCATTTATCTACTGTGTAATAGTATTGATTCAGGAAAATCTTGTATTTTTGTCATGTAAATTTAGAAAATAAAAAACCTACCTACATGCGCTAGGCTTTCTAGCTTTCTTTTGTGTGGGTAATAGAATATTAGTTACCTCATTATTATATAGATTAATGTTATTCCTTATAATGCTAGGCATATAATTCTGATATAAACTGATTAAATCGTTCATTTTGAGGTTAGGATCTGCCACCAGTCCGCAGTAAGATCAAAAAGGAGAAGCCAGTAAAGGTCCAGAAGCAGCCAGAGCAACGAATCAAGGGATCTGATTACCAGTCTTGGGATAAGTTTGACGTTGTAAGTACCTGTTTTCCTGTTTCTATTCAACTATATGAGAAAAGAAATTTTCACGCATGAATGTAAAATTGTAAATATATTGGTTTCATTACTTAGTACTGGTATTGTCTTGGGTAGTAGTTCACTAATCTCCAGGCTAAGTAAGATATTAAATACATGCAGTGATCAAACGGATGTGCACTTTGATTCCATTGCTAAGTTCTACAAAGCACCTTTGGATTCTCTAACACACTAAAATCTTAGATTAATTAGAGAACTTCTGAAGTGTTGAATTAATTAGTTGTTATAAATATATATTGTTAGTGCATGTGGTGTTTACCTGTAAGTGATTGTTACACTTAACGGTATCAGTTTACTTAATGTGTATTTACATGTCTTGGTGTAAACAATTTTTGGTAAACCTTGAAAATAAAAATAAAATTATTAGCTGCATTGTTTTACTACGAGAAACAGGCATACATTATGTATGTATTATGTTTTACTATAGCAACTTCACACTCTTCCATCTTGTATGTGCACTAAGCAACATGCGTTTATTCCTATAATTCAGGTGTTCGTGGATGACACAGAACACTTAACCCCACTCTTGACAAAAGTTGTTTTGTTCGATGGTCTGAACAGCCATACAAAATTTTGATGGTGAATAAAAAATCACCAAGTAGGTACAGGATCGGTACCCAGTGTATTTGTTCCATTAAATATAAAATTGAGTCTATGTTCTTGACCAAACTAATGAACATGAAAACTATACCTTAATGAAGGCTTACAGGTTAAATATTGTTCATACTGATGAGCCCGGTTCAATTTAGGTTAATGCACGTACAACTCACTCCAGACAGGTTATATCGATAATTTATTACGTATTTATTATTTCAATTTAGGGGTTTGAAAAAATCAGAAACAAAGACCAAACTTTGATCTGCGTTTCCCCACAAGCTTAAGCTAATGGACATTTATCTGAATGACACGGTACATGTGTTTAGTTTGAGTTGATACTATATATTCTGCTCAAAGACCAACTGGCACTTGAATGTGTTGTCAAATGTGTCGTCAATTTCCAGGACAGAGCATGTGAGCAGGTAGACATGGAAGACGTTGGTCCTGTTTCTCTGGACAGCAAGAAGAGTGAGCAAGTTAAGCTGAATAAACTGAGAGAGGAGGCACAATATGAAAAGGAGAGGGTGAGCGTTTATCATAAAGTAAACTTATTTAAATGCAACCTTTTCCCCAATGGCCGCCTGGCAATTTAATTTTTAAATTTAATTTAATTAAATTAAAAAGGCAATTAAATGGAAATTTAATTTTTAACCACCTCCGTGGCTCATTGTAAACAACATTGGGTTTACGATTCGGAGGTCGCGGGTTCGATCCCCAGTGGTGTACATGTTTAAGTACTCGGTTTGGTTGGTGTAGGGCATTTTGACGACCGATTGGTGTAGTGGATAGTGACACTGTCAGCGAAACCAACAGTTGCGGGTTCGGGGTTTTTGATTTTGATTTTGTGATGAATATGAACATTTATTCCTGAGTCATGGATGTTTATATAAATATTTATGTATGTTTATCCGTTATCTAGTATCCATAGTACAAGCTTTGCTTAGTTTAGGACTAGATGATTGGTGTAAGTGTCCGAAATATTTATTTATTTTATTATTTTATTTTAAATGTTCACCTGGCTAGCTACCACCATCTTATTTAAATCTGCCGCCAAGCAGCAATGTTAATAGTATTGTTGTATTCCGGTTGTCAGAGATAAGATTGCCAGTCCCCCAAATGTGTTGAGGATCGCGGGTCAGCACGCTTCCACCTTCGACCTCACCTTCAACTTAACATCAGGTGTGATTGAGGTCAAGTACGAAACCGTCCGGCATAAAAAAAAAATGGCTATCATTGTGATAAAATAAGACTCATGTTTAATCCTACTCCACTGTAGGATATTACACCTATTTCTGTTTCCCGTTTTATATTTGCTAACCATTATGTAAGGTTTTTTAATCTACATTTTTTAAGGATCTTTGTAGAACTTCAGTGGGAAGAAATAACATTAGTCAGATGATGTTGCTAGTATGGGCGTCCCGGGCACTACTGTACATTATTGTGCGCGCGTTTTTCGGCGCTAATGTGCTCTACGTAAAACCTGGGCATTTGGTATATTTTTATGCACTGAGTCTTGTAAACATTTCCTCTTCGTAAAAAGATGGGTCAGATCCAATTGGAGGACTGTCCAAAACTGTGATCGCTTTTAAGTGCTACACAAAGTTTATACAAGAAAATTTTAAATCGAACATGTTTTCCTTCACATTTGCAGGGTCTTGCTGGAAGGAATCTCTTCTTAGAGATAAGCTAGTGCCTTTTGTACATCCTATATCTAGTATGTATTTGACCTTTATGTGTACTCGTGTGCAATAAATTATAAATAAATAAAAAAAAAAAAAATAAAAATAAAAAAAAACAACAAACACCATTTCTACCCGGCTGTCTTTAAAAAATCCTCGATTTGATTATGGTATGTTCGCCGTGGTCTTGGTATTATCTGTTTCGTTAATCTTTCATTTATCGTCTCCATATGTCCTGTCAAAACCATCTAAGCATACCTTTTTCAATCTTTGTCACTATGTCTACCATCAATCAGATTCGGTATAATTTTTTGGGGTAAAGTGTCAGAGCTATATTTAATCTGAATACAGCAGACAGTAGCTTTCTATATATATAAAAATATTAAATCTAACACCTCAGTACATCTTTGAAAAAGCAACAGTTAAATACAATCCAGAGCTGTTTCATCGTCAAATAGATGCTATTCCATGACAACAGTAGACTCTTTAGGGGGATCTCATACTGTATTATTGTGGTAATGTAGTTGGTCGCCATGTGGTATTAGAGATGGTGGTTGGTCGAAGACGGAGGGTTCCGTAAATTAGACTAGTTGTCTATTGTGATGTTGCACGAACAAGGCCCTTTAATACGAACAAGCGTATATATAATACATCGGTATTGGCGCTGACTAAGCGATATGGGTTTATGTTGCAGTAAAACATTACGCTGCAGTGAAACACCGAAATAAGGCAAGGTTATCAATACACTACATTATGAACAAAAGTATGTTGCCCCTAAAATTCATAACAAATTACCTAGTACATTGAAGAAGTGTAATCATAATTTTTCAATTGAAATTACAAAAACTATCGGATCTATTGTATCACTTTTTTGACAATAAATGATTCTTAATAATTTAAATCAATCGACTTCAGTTAAGTTCCACTCGCAACCTCCGGAGTGCTTCATCAGATCTTAACTAAATTTAAATTGGACTACCCTGGTGATAAAACCTATCAAACAATTAAAACAATCTTTAAAATCGGTTAACAATTGACGAAAACATAGGTGAATACTATATTTTGGGAGTCCGTTAAAATAAATTGGCGACTTGTTGTACGACAAAAACCTATATTAAAAAAATATTTTTTAACACGCTTTTATTAGCTTAATTTGTAGATGTAATCAAATCTTGAAAGTTAATTTAAACTTACTTCTAATTGTCTTATCGAAATGAAACTTTGTATGCATATGTCATTCTGACAAGACTATAATTTGATATCTTGGAGCTGATCTGATGATGGAGCCAGAAGGTGGATGGTGAAACTCTTCAGTGACTAATAGTTTACTCCTTTACTAATAGTTTAAGGGTTTACCCTTCGAGTTTGGGCTCATATGATTCGTTTTGAACCAGGAGATGGATGGTGGAAAAGTAGCGTTTTTTTTTTAGTTTTTTAAACTACTTATTTTCAGACAATTGTTACTTATTCTTTATATTGATTTATTGATCTATCTTTATTCTTTATTGCACCCAAATATTACATTATGTAACAGAGTACAAACTATAGGTCATGTACAAAGGTGGACTTTATCTCTTTAAGAGATCTGATCTAATGAATGTTACTTGATTTGATATTTAATATCGAATTTGCTTTAAATTTTGCACCGTCGTAAGGCAAGACATGTAGGAATTGTAGCACCTAACTACAATGCACCATCTACATGTACACATAATTACTTATGGTCTCACACTGTATCGTTGTCAATAATTTTGAACAGCCTGTTTAAAAACTTGTGTCACCGACCCCACAAAGTAACATTATTGACTAAACAACGGAGGTACCTAGTTCATTGACATTTGACTCACTTCCTTTATAATAGTGGGCGAGTTGTCTTGACAACAAAGAAGTCAATTTACAAATGCTAAATTGAATTTGTCTGTTTGTATATATCTATACTGAAATAACAACAACAGCCTTAGTAAGTCCCCACTGTAGGAACAATCTACGCATTCTCGTAAGGGCACTCACTGGGAAATGCATGCTCATTATAGGGCTCCGGGACACGGGGATGTGAAAGCTTTGCCTCCTTGCAGAGGAAACGCATGTTACGTACGTCTGCTGTGTGAATGTGGCCCGCTGATGCGTAACCGCAATATCCACGTGGGTGGCCACTTACTGCACCCGGATGAGATAAAAGTATTGGCGCCAGGAAAATAATCCAATTCCTCAAAGAGGCAAACCTGAGCAACGAACTGTAGGTTTGGCGATCATAATAAAAAATAAAATATCCTTAGCCATACACACAGCGCCATCTAGTTCCACACTAAGCAACTAGGCTTGTGTTGTGGATACCAGATGGTTGATATACTCGTATACTACATAAATACAATTTTTTTTTGTAAATAAATACGTATTATAGATGAAAACATCCACAACTCGGGTACACATGTCCATATTCATCACACAAACATACGCCCCCAGCGGGATTCGAACCCGCAAACTTTTGGTATGGTGGCCAGAGTTGCTAACCACTACACCAAACAGGTCCGCAACGGTCGTAGTGATACAGGTCTCCGACGACCTGCTACAGTCCTGCAAGTCCTCATTGTTGGTCAATGCCTCTCACTGGGACAAAGTATGAGTCCTATCGTAATCCAATTACAGCCAGTGCAGATTTGTGGATTTATTAGGCTACTGGCCATCACAGTCAGTTTCCAAGCCACACCCACAGATCCACTTTACAAAACAGCCAGAAACACTCATTGTGAAAATACCACTATAGGTCATCCGTTACAATAATTCAAGAATTGAATGTGCCTAAAAAAAAATTAACAAATTCACTTACAGATAAAACATAAACTTATGTAGGTATTTAAATTTCAATCAATCAATCATTTATTTATTTATTTTTCTCCACATTATAGCATTATTGTACACTAGAGTTAAATATAGCTAGGGACTGTAATTCTGTGTGGAGACTGGTGCCTGTTCTAGGGAAACCTGTGTCTCAGGTAACCAGGTCTCCACCCCACGGTTTACTAAAACAGAAAAGAAAAGTTAGCATTGATAAAAAAATAAAAAAGAGACAATGGAAATAATTATTGTGTATAGTTTGAGTGCATTTGTTTATTGCGTGTGTGAAGTTGTGATTGCGCGTGTGCAATTTTGTGATTCCGTGTGTGCATTTGTGTATTGCGAGCGTGCATTTGTAATTGCGTGTGTCCATTTGTGTATTGTGTGGTATGTATAGTCCGGTTCGAAAGTGCAGCGATAGCCCTAGTTCGAATGATAATAGCCCAGCGGATTAGTAAGTTGGAGTGGCAGTGTGCTTGGCATATAGCTCGAAGAACTGATGACCGGTGGGGCATTAAAGTTCGTGAGTGGAGAATAAGCACCGGCAACCGCAGCCTAGACGAACGACCTACAGAAGGTTGTGGGAAATTGCTCGATGCAGGCCCCTACCAACCACGTCACGTCGTCACAATATATATATGAAAATATTGTATATGTTAAGAGAAATATATATTCATTCGGGAAACATTGTGACCGACATAATGTCAATACAAGGAGCAAAAATCAATTAGCTGTACCTTTTAGTAGACTTAGTAAAGTTAGTAAGTCATTCAGAGGTCAGTGTGTGCGCTTCTACAACAAGGTTCCCATGGATATACGGAATCTTCCGCTTAATAAATTTGAACTTATTATAAAACAAAAATTATGTAAAAAGGGATATTACAAAATTTCAGACTACATTAATGATAGTAATCCATGGGATTAAACGGCTCCACTAGACGATATATAAAAATTGTTGTAACCTTTCTAGATTGTAAATGACTGATTGAAAAGAGACAAACCCTCTGAGTTTCTCGCTAGTTCTTCTCAGTACCTAGTGGTCGCGTTCCGAGCTAGTGGTAGTTTAAAAAACCAATAACATTCATAAGTGCATATTGTATTGCACACATGAATAAATGATTTTCTTTTCATTTCAACCAGTTGCTCTGGAGTCTATGTATGAGGTCTATGTTCAGCAGTGGATGTCCTGTGACTTATGATGATTATGAACCATAATATAACTGAAATGAGTAGGTAAAGACCGTATCATAGTTACTCATTATAGGGCTATTCTATCATTAATGCCAGCATCCGCTGTTGTTTAAAATGACCATCTAGATGTAAAATAGCCCTGTATGATCAATTATGGAACCGATTGTACTCCTAAACATAAGAAATTTTTTGTCAAATATAAAACCAAACTTTTTGAAAATTTCAGGGCAACAACTTCGTGAGGCAGGAGAAATGGGACGACGCGATATCTTGCTATAACCGAGCTATAGAGCTGGTGCAAGATGACGCCATTTACTACGCGAATCGAGGTCTCTGTCACCTCAAGAAGGATAGGTTAGTTATTTTAGATATACTATTATTAATTTACTGGATCTGTCCAGTAATTAATAAACAATTTGAGACAATGTGAATACTTGAAATAAGAATAAAATTGAAATTCTACAATTTAGACTTGGCAAGTAGCACTTGTGGGACACAACATACATATTACGAAGCTCGTTATCGGTTTCCCTTTCTACATTGACGACCTGTTTGGTGTAGTGGTTAGCAACTCTCATCACTATACCAAAAGGTTGCGGGTTCGAATCCCGCGGGGGGCATATGTTTGTGTGATAAATACGGACATGTGTACCCGAGTTATGGATGTTTTCATTTATAATAAGTATGTATTTACAAAGAAATATATGTATTTATGTAGTATATTAACCATCTGGTATCCACAACACAAGCCTATAGTTGCTTACTGTAGAACTAGATGGCGTTGTGTGTATGTCTAAGAATATTTATTTATTATTATTTATTCAGACCCCGATGTACAAAATGGCTGTTGTTACAGCTCGTAATGTATTTCGCTGTTGAGTACTTAAGATGAGAATAATTATTGATTTAATGTGTATATTCCTCGTATACATCAAATTTAACTCAATAATGTTTATTTTATGTGTGTCACTTGAGTCCATTAGTACTTTAAGAGATATATGTATGGTCTACCAGACGGCCTTTTGGTGTGGATTGGAATCCCACTATCGACCTGTTAAAATGTTAAGCTTTCAATGTACGATGGTTGCTTGGTCAACGTGTGGTTGACTGTACATAACTGCAGGCTGTGGCTGAAAATCAGCGGCCTTTTTGTCATAATTACAAAGTTATTTTATATTTTAGTTTTTACTGTGATCTTGGCAAATAACCGCCTCCGTGGCTCAATGTAAACAACATTGGGTTTACGATTCGGAGGTCGCGGGTTCGATCCCCAGCGGGGTACAAGTTTAAATACTCGGTTTGGTTGATGGCAGGGCATTTTAAATGTCTGCCTGGCTAGCTACCACCATCTTATCTAAATCTGCCGCCAAGCATCAATGTTAATAGCATTGTTGTGTTCCGGTTGTCAAGATCAGATAGCCAGTCCCCCAAATGTGTTGGGGATTCCGGGTCAGTACGCTTCCATCTTCGACTTCATCTTCACTTAACATCAGGTGTGATTGAGGTCAAGTACAAACCCGTCGTGCATAAAAAAAATATTCGTTTCACTTTTTAAAGACCCCATCACCTACCAAACCGACTATAACATGCACCTCACTGGGAATCTAACCCCCGATCTCCTTTTTGTAAAGGTTATGTTATCTAGATTGAACTACGGATGTGGCTAAATAGTCCCATCGGGTAGATAAGAAGAAATTCCGAGCCAAGTGCGGATGTACTCATTGGAAATACATAATTCAAATGTTACCTAATTATCCTGTGACATAGATATTGTCTATAGACGATAATTGTAGACACAACAATGTTTATCTGAATTTCCAGCCTCCATCAAGCAGAGAAGGACTGCAGCGAAGCCCTAGCCCTGGATCCAACATACGTGAAAGCGCTCCAACGTCGCGCAACAGCCAGAGAGCGCTTAGGCTCCCTGCGCTCTGCATCCCGCGATCTAGAACAAGTGTTGATGCTGGAACCGCATAACCAGTCCGCTAGGAAGCAACTTACGTTTATTACGACTAGGATGGGGACTAAGGGGGTAAGTTTGACGTTTTATGGTTGAGTTGAGCAGGCCAATTGGCGATCGTAGACTTGAGGAGTACCGTACCAATGACGTCGCTGGCCTATCACGTAATATACAGTTATGCTCAAGAAACATAATCCCTTAGTTGTCATTTACGTCACCCACGGGAAATTTTGAAATTACGTGTATCTTAGGCTTAATTTTAATTAACGTTATTCCCATTAACTGGTGACGTCACTCTTTATTACGAACAACTTTCCCTAAGAAACTTTGGTGACGTTTTTTTTTTTCAATCACCTCTGATGTTAAGTGAAGATGAGGTCGAAGTTGGAAGCGTACTGACCCGGAAACCCCAACACAGTTGGGGTACTGGCTATCTTATCTCTGACAAACGCAACACAACAAATGCTATTAACATTGCTGTTTGGCGGCAGATTTAGATAAGATGGTGGTAGCTAAGCCAGGCGGACATTTAAAATGCCCTACCACCAACCAACGTCACTCTTGATTACGAACAACTTTCCCTATGGAACTTGATCGAGACGACTTGATTATACATTATAATAGTCACTGGAAACTTTGGCGTCGACGTATCTCTTATGTCGTATTGTTTGTTTCATTAGACAGGTTGAAATTTAATTCGTGTAATTCCTCTTTCCTGGTGACTGCACTCCTGATTATGAACAACTTTCTCCAAGGAACCATAGTCGAATTCGATCAATTTACCTATACAAAGTAAAGCACCTCCGTGGATCAATGTAAACCAACATTGGGTTTACGATTCAGAGGTCGCGGGTTCGATCCCCAGCGGGGTGCATGTTTAACTACTCGGTTTGGTTGGTGGTAGGGCATTTTTAAATGTCCGCCTGGCTAGCTACCACCATATTATTTAAATCTGCCGCCAAGCAGCAATGTTAATAGCATTGTTGTGTTCCGGTATAGCCAGTCCCCCAAATGTGTTGGGGTTTCCGGGTCAGTACGCTTCCACCTTCGACCTATCTTCACTTAACATCAGGTGTGATTGAGGTCAAGTACGAACCTGTCGTGCATATAAAAAAAAATAAGAAAACCATTCTGAAACCACCTTTAGTATAGAGTCCGACAATTTTCACCTGAATTCGGCTATGGTTCCTAATGGAATGATGTTCGTAACAGAAGTGGAGTCGCCAATTAACAGGAATTGATTTTCAGCCTGTATTTAATTTTGCCAAAGGCTTACATTGAGGTTATGAACGGTTAGTGTAAGTTGGTGAATAAAAGAATTATTTAAATATACATTAGTTTCGGAATAAAGGAAATACATATATTTTTGCATGCGCCTAAAGCGGAATGAGCGGAATCGAATGATTTTTGACGGTATTTTCTGTTTCAGTCAAAATCCAAATGCTCACCATCCACAACACCAACAATGGAGAGTAAGCCAGGTGCAGGCAAAGAAAAGGCTAAGATCGTCGAGTTACCTGATGAGCCAATCGCTAAGGAACCGCCCAAGGTGATCGAGACAGTGACGGATAGATGGAGGAACGGCACGGGTGAGCAAGTGACGGTGATAAAGACCGTTAAAAAACCACCGCATTTGAGATCCAAGGTGAGAGTTATGAATACCACTGTTGGGAGCAGCTCTGCATAGAATCTTTGTTTATATTTTAAATCCTGTTACACACACACGCTTGCCACAGTGAAGCCAGAAAGAAACCCAACTTTCACATTTCAAGTATTTAAAATAAGATACTTGTGGTGTCACATAAATCAAATCAAAAATGCTTTATTCTGTAGGCGCATAGGGTACACTTAAAATAGTCAGATTTTACATTTTTAAAGCTACTGCTTGTTCAAAATGCAAATTTTCCTCTGAGAAGAACAAGCAAGAAACTCGAGAGGTTGCTCTTTTAAAAGAAAGGTTTTTATATTACAAAAAAGCACAACAATATTTCATTATTAATTTTGAAATAGCCTGGTTATGCGAACTAGTTGGTTATGTCCATGAATGTTTATTATATATATTACCAGGCTATTTCACAATTAATAATGAAATATTATTGTGCCTTTTTGTAATATAACAACCTTATTTTTTTAAAAGAGCAACCTCACGAGTTTCTTGCTTGTTCTTCTCAGGGGAAAATTGCCTTTTGAACAAGCAGTAACTTTAAAAATGTAAAATCTGACTATTTTAAGTGTACCCTGTGTACAAAATTAAGCATTTTTGATTTGATTTGAATTTGTCTACGCTGGCATGAGATAGAAAATTTGCGTATCTTTTACTGCTATAAAGCATGATCAAGATAGCTGGCTTCTCTCTAGGAATGTTTTAGAAGCTATGGGGCAGAGGATACTCCTTTCTGTCCGCGATAAAGGGATGTATATCTTATATTACTGTGGCACATATAATATTTGAGGTGTCTGTACTTGTATTATTGTTTAAGTTTACACCTTATGTAAGATTATTATGTGCGTGACCTTAGATAAATGCAAATAAATACTTATCTATCTAGTATAATATAGCTTATCTAGTATAATTAGTTAATGACAAAAATGTTTAAAATTCGATTGATACAATTGGTTCAGGCGAAGTGTTTCTATGATGTTAAGGAATATTTAAATTATCAGAATGCTATGAAAAGTGTCACAAATCATATTTTGCACATCTGCATGCAGATTGAATACATGATTCCTAAATTTCTTATCAGACCTTGTAAACTGTATTCTGGCAAATAAATAATTTCTTTCTAGCTAATTCCTCTTACAATTTCAGAGACCACTAAAACCGGTGCCAATATATGAGATACCTCTTGGCAACACAATCCCAGAGAAGCCACCGACCCGTATGAAAATAATAGAATTCGATGACGACCTTGCTCACGGAGACACCAATAACAACGACTCGAATAAAATTTATGAAGTTCTTATCGAGAAGATTGATTCCAAAGGCGCAGGAGACAAGGTCCTCAGTCCCGAGTCCGAGAAGTTGGTGACCGATGCAATGGTTACGGAGAAAGAAGTTCGTGTTAAGAATTTAGTGCCGCCAGCGAATAGTGTTCAATTTATGGCAGAATGGAAGGGTTTGAAAAGCAACACTGTTGCAAGATGTGAATATTTGAGCGTAAGTATACTCCTCAGTCCTAACCGCCTGTCAGTCAAATAACCGCCTCCGTGACTTGATTTAAACATTTGTTATGCCTTACAATCAGAGTCATATAACGCGTGGACTGGAGCATGTGACGGACCCTCTTAACTAAAAGCATTTCAAGTGGCCGTGATTGGGCCAAAAGATTAAGTGACGTGTACACA
Source organism: Oegoconia quadripuncta (assembly GCA_949316235.1). NCBI lineage: Eukaryota > Metazoa > Arthropoda > Insecta > Lepidoptera > Autostichidae > Oegoconia > Oegoconia quadripuncta. The sequence goes on along the minus strand of OX438757.1, from coordinate 2,911,971 downwards.
ATGTTATTCTTTTGTAACTTTGATGTTATTTCTTATTCCAGATAATAGATCCATCTAAAATATCGTCAATATTCGCCAACGCTTTAGAGAGCGACGTAATCTCCGAGCTGATAGCGACTTTGGCGTCTGATGTGGACAAATACAGAGATAAGACTATCACGGCTTACCTGAAGGGTTTGTGCTCTGTGAAGAGATTCTCGACGCTGGCCATGTTCTTATCCAGTACCGACAAGGAATGTAAGTGCCATTCCAACACGAGCGCTGGATATAATACTTTTTCGATAACATACAATACTTTTTCTACAAAAACAAAAAAAAAACTTTTTGAAACTGACCAACTTAAGTATTTATGTAGTAATCTAGACGATGGGTTAATAGAAACAACAAAATTAAGTTAAGTGCTTGATAAACCATTAGAAATTATTGCTTTTCGGTTTTTTCCTTTATTTGCCAAATTTCAAAGCCTCAATGGGAAGTACCTTTTCGTTGTGGTAAGAATAACCAAAACGAATAATGCAAGTTATTAATGACGTGTATGTAATCTGTATTTTAATGAGAAAACGATGATATTTAAAAATTTAGTTTGTGCCTTTACTATAAAGAACAGTATTTTGAGTCTCCACTCAGCATGTGTCGGGTTGGAGCAACCACGACGCTAGTATTCTGTTGAGCCGAAAGGCAGAGTGGTGCCACTGTACTACTTAATATTAACAACATCTATTTTTTACTTCTTAACTAATATTTAAATACATGTCTATCTATTGTAGATATATTGACACACAAATGAATATATAAGTACTACTTTATAAGATAACTTTCTCATTGTATAATATAATATTATTGCACTTATGGTTTGTTGTGGTAAATAAATGAATCTTCTGTTCTATAGTTATTTAAAATGCACAGAATACCATATATATATATATTTATATCATTTGCCTTAGTAAGTTGCCATTTTTTATTTATTTAATAAGTACAATTTAAATTTACGCTTAAATGTACCAACTGTATAATATTGATGTTAGATTTTCCAAATTTCAGTGTTAACCAAACTCCTCGACCACTGCAGGGCAGCCGAGAATTGCACTGAAGGAGACATTGCTGATCTGAAGAACAAATATGAACTTTAAGTCATTTAGTCATAGACCTAAGGTACTAGTTAGTTCCATTTCAAATTACATGTGAGGCCGAGTTTCATTACGATAAGTCGAGTCGATATGTCACTCCCGGTTCAAAATAACACGTTAACCTAGCAGCAGATCTTAATCGCCTCCGTGGCTCAATGTAAACAACATATAGTTTGCGAATCGGAGGTCGCGGGTTCGATCCCCAATGGGGTACATGATTAGTAGTCTGGTTGGTGGTAGGGCATTTTAAATGTCCGTCTGGCTAGCTACCACCATTATATCTATGTCTGCCGCCAAACAGCAATGTCAATAGCATTGTAGTGTTCCGGTTGTCAGAGATAAGATGGGGGACCCAAATAAGATGGGGTTTCCGTGTCAGTACGCTTTCACCTTCGGCTTTATCTTCACTTAACGTCAGGTGTGATTGAGGTGAAGTGCTAACCCGTTGTGCTTAAAACGGATTATGTTTTTCTTCTCATTGTTTTGGTAATTCGCTATTTCACAAAGTTAAAAAAAAAACATTTTACTAGTTATTTTTTATGATGGTACTACTATATAAACGTTTGATTACAATCTCGCCTGATGGAAAATGATGATGTGGTTGAAGATGAAGCACGAGATCTCAGTACCGATTCTGTTGTGCCTTCTCTAAACATGATTAAACTTCTCTAAATTAAACAAGGTTAAGACTGGTATTTTCGCGTCTTATTTTTTAGGAAGAAAGCGACAGCTACTACTTTAAAACTGGTCATATCAGGGAGGTTGATTTACGAACTTTCGGCGATGTATTTCGCACGTAAAATATGTCTTGTGACCTTGGAAACCTCTATTGAAAAGTATTTTTTCCATTTTCGATTCGTAGTAGCATTCTCATTGTACGGATTGATAATGCAAAAAATGACTTCATTCGGGACATGCGCGTTCTCACGAAATAATTTGATAGTGAGATACATCTTTTGCGTCCCCCAGAATCGGCACCAATGCCTATTCATCATTCATCTGTTCTTGTAGATCTCCATATTGTAATTTCGGAAAACTGACACCTGAAAGGTAATTTCATCAAACGTCGATTCCGTGATAGATTTCTAGTCGATTAACAAAAATATAATAAATTGCGAAGTTCCAAGTTTTCCTATTTCGTATACATATTTAGTTATAGAAAATTTGTGAAAAAGTTTATATGAAATCGATTTCTATCGTAATGTTAACTCGGCTATGGTTTGTGTGTGCATAAATGTTACATTCAACTGTTAACAGCATTGGATAGATGTGATAGTCCGCATCAAAGTCATGTGATTAAATCTTCACAGACCTAAAATACTAGAAGCAGATCAAACTAAGACTTAAATAGCGTGATTTATTTTGTTCATACAAAAGAATAAACTACATTTAGACTCGTACCAGGAAACGCCTTGAAATTGGTTATGTTATCTGGTTTTAATTTACGAATTTGTTCATTATGCAACTTACGCTGTATTAGCCGCATCGCCATTGCGTATGTATATTGATGTTTGGTCTGCTACTATACATAAGTCTGTAAATCGTAGCATTTATAACATTTAGATTTATAATTGCTGTTGACTATCGCATAATTAATATAGCTCCACAGACGGTTATTGGACCCGATAACGCAAGTTACTAGCCCAATCTACGAGGATTTTCTTCTCTATCGTATTACAAAGTTTTCCATGATGGAGGAATTAATGTATACCTGTAGGTAACTTCATGTTGGTTGGACTATTCTTAGCGTGTCCCTTTCGTTGGTGTAAAGCTCCAATTAATGCTGCTAATGTCACACCCAAAGTGCCAATGCAAAGGCTAACGGGGGCTACGAGGGCGGCAAGGGGGGGAGGCCTCTGAATCGCCTTAGTTTCACACAATTAGACGCACTTGCGTTATCTAGTCTAACAGTCTGAATATATTATATGTGTAGAAATCTTCCAGTTTTAACCGTGGTGTTAACAAGAACGTAAATTTTTTCGAGTCTTGAATATGGAACGATATACATTCTTATCTCCTCCACTCTTATCTTCCACTGGTGCGTGATTTTATTAGGTGACAAGCTCACAGACGAGCTTAACAGGGTTTATTCCTGAACAAGCTTCAATGAAAGTATACATAAGTCTAAATAGTATAGGAGAAAGATTTCTCGGTTTAATTACTGATTTTCTGAAGTCTCTGCGCAGGCGCATTCGATGTGCGAAGTCGAGCAATGTCTGGCGCGGTCAATCTGGCATTTTGATACGAGAGTTTTCGTGTTGAACGTTAAAATGAAGAGGCGTGAGGAATAAACCCTCTTAAATCAATTTAGTAACCGGGCCAGGTTCGATTTCCGGGCGGACAAATAATATACCCTAGAATGACCATTAATTTTGAGCCCTGACTTTTTGTCAGAGGTAATGATGATCAAAAGCCCTGGTTCTCCTTTTAAATTATATTCGCTTAGTGCTCCATATTTTCTATTTAGTTTATAGTCATCTTTAATTAATTAATTGAATTAGAATTATGTCAATGATTGGTGCAACGGATGGCGTTTTGAGTTCTGTGATTTTTTTTAAGTTCTAATAAAATATTGCAATGAAATTGAATTCTTGTCTTATTCTAAGATTAATTTGTGAGTATCGTCTTCATAATGTACAAGATTCTGCTATATCGCATTTTGCAACGCTTTTCATGGGAGGTTTTGCTTTAATCACCATTCTGCACCTGGATAGGTCAAAGACTTCTATATACAAACTTGTGCCTCAGAATATCATCATGAAAGTATGAGAATTATGTTCAATACAGTACTAGTTCATTCATTTATCTCTTGAATTGAGTTATAATGAAAAGAGTCTGGTTTCTTGGTTCGATATTTATTTATAGATATTATTTTATTTTTATGTATCACGTGTAAAGTTATTGTCAAAGTCAAAAATGCTTTATTTTGTAGGTACACCATGTCAGATTTTACATTTTTAAAGTTACTGCTTGTTCAAAAGGCAATTTTCCCCTGAGACGAACAAGCAAGAAACTCGGAAGGGTTGTTGTTTTAAAAACAGGTTTTTATATTAAAAAATATACAATAGTAGGTACTGTGCGAACGCGAGGGTTATGTCCATGGATGTTTATCATCTAAATAATCTTATATTTCATAATATGCTTTCTTAATAAGTTTCTGTTTTATAGTATCTTTAAATTATTGAAAGGAAGATTTTGTATATCAACAGGAACCTTATTGAAAAAGCGTAAACATAACCCTTTGAATGAATTACTGACTTTGCGGAGGCGACTTATGTGACCTAGTTTATCTTTATATCTTGTATTGACATCATGTTTATCACTCATTTTCCTAAATGATGCTATATATTTTTTTGACATAGTATATTAGATTATACTATTTAAACCTATCTCTAAGTGATACTGCAGGTCTCAATTGATAATATAAGATAGTCGGAATGGACTTACAAAAAATTGTGCATAGAGCGGGTTCCACTGGACACTACCGAAGTGTGCACGTAGTGGGGCTCCCCTCTGGGCAGCGCACTTTAGAACAATGCAGGAAACATCCACATGAAAAATATCGATCGGTTAGACAATCTTATTCATTTTGTGGGACCGACAAAGAGTCGTTGGTATGAAGGAGTTTATAACGGGTAATACAATCTATGTGACTCTCTTTCTGGGCAATACGAAAATAATTCATCTGTTCCATTGGACACTAACGAAGTGTGCACGTAGTGGGGTTCCCTCTGGGCAGCGCAGTTTAGAACAATGCAGGAAACATCCATATGAAAACAAATTAGCGGTTAGAAAATCTTATTCATTTTATGGGACCGACAAAGAGTCGTTGGCATGAAGGACAATTCTATGTGACTCTCCTTTCTGTGCAATACGAAAATAATTCATCTGTCAATTTGTCATCCATCATCTAAATTGTAGTAATATGTATTAGTGTTTTCTTGTGTTGTTTTCATATTTTATTTAAATGTTAGTTCTCAATCAATCAAATACGCTTTATTGTTTAAATAAGGAAGGTACATTTAAATATCTTATAGAAACTACAAATTAGGCGGCCTTATCGCTAACAGCGATCTCTTCCACGCAAACCTATCATCACGGAATTCAATCACGGAGTTCTCGTATGAATATGAGGAAGTTCACCACCAGATACGCATTTTTCGTTTTGATAGCAGCTGTCTTCACGTTTTCTATAATAATAAACGTTCTACTGGCGCCTTACAAACGATCCATAGATATACCGCATTACTTTGACTCCGTGGTGCAATTAATTTGCCCCGACGACACTTCTTGCTACGATTATAGCCGAAACACTTCGTTGGGAGCTGAGAAGTTTCCCGAAAATTCGATATACTTCCACGAAACTAGCTGCAGAAAAATTCTGACTCTTCGAAAAGCATGCTCCATTCAAGCTGCAGCAAGAACGCATCCTAATAGAAAAGTTATTGTAATTTTGACAACTGCAACTAAAAACTATTTAGGTTATCGAGATATAGTCACGGAATTGCAAAAGATATCAAATGTCCAGATAAATCGAATACAAATACTTAGCTATTTAAAAGGGACTCCTTTTGAGAAGCATAGAAACATAAAAAGAATCAGAAAGAATAAAGTGATTGGGGAAATACTGAAATTAGTCACGTTGTTTAAGTATGGTGGTACGGTTTTGGACTTGGAGATGATTCTGGCGAAGCCACTAGACGTTTTAGGGCACAACTGGGTAGTGAAGGAGACTGAGGAGACTATCGGTTCAGCTGTACTCAGTGCAGGAAAGAGTGATGAAGGTACTAAAGTCATTGGTGCGATCTTGAAGTAAGTATAGATAGAGTTGTTGACTTTCCGATTACAATAATCAATTGAATTATTATTAATTACAATTTTCATTGAATTTTGATACTTAAGTCATCGTGAACAACATGCAAGAACACAACATGTAGTGTGTCGTGAGCATAACTATATATTATACCAATGAGGGTACTACCCAGCGTGGCAAATAGAACTACCTACCAAGAAAGCGACGTAAATGGATGCATATTTAGTACTCGGTTTGGTTAGTGGAATGGCATTTATAAAGCCACTCTTTTGGCCAGGTACCACCATCTAAGTTTAGTAGTGGTGTTGAGAGCATTGTGGTATCCAGCGGTTTAAGATAAAAGATAGCCAGTCCTCCAAATAAGTTGGTGGCCATCTTCGGCCTCATCTTAACTTAGGCCTGTATTAATAAACCATTCTCAAGATTGAGAACAGTCTTGTGACCAGCTTCTAGTAAACGTGTTGATTAAGAAACTTTACTTGAAATGCACGTGCTTACTCAAGCAGTACTCACTTGAGAGATACGCCGAGTTTCACGTATTAACAAACGAAACTCAAGACTATCATTCCTTTGCCGCTGCGGTGAATACTTGAAAAGTGATCTCAGCTGAGTAGACGTCAAGATTGGTTTATAAATTAGCACGGAGTTTGAGATAGCTTCAACTGCTTAAGACGCATCTCGTGAGATACAGCCTCAAGACTTGTATTGAAAATGGATTATTAATACGGGCCTTAGTGTAATTGAAGTCACGCGCTAAAAAAGTTGACATTACCCTCGTTTTTAAGCGCGTCCGCTGTGGTGTAAATAAGATTGATACATTTTGGCCCGCTGTCGTGTGCCAATCGCAAAGGAATTAAGTATGCATGCCCTTATTTATATAAGTTATTTACTACTGATAAAGACATGTGTTCCGAACAATAATTACCCATCATCATCATGTTACTTTAATAAATGTTACAAAATTTTCATTTCTTTAAGTAATCGTGGATCAGACGGCCTGTTTGGTGTAGTGGTTCTTCTTATTTTCGTGTCGAGGCAAGTTTCAAATTTTATTGGACCAAAACTTAGCCACTCTAACAACATTGTCAGTGGCGTTAAGGAGGTCGTCAAAGGTGCAGCTGTCAAGACACGCGGGGCAAGACAATACGTGATCCATTGTCTGTGGGGAGACTCCGCACTCGCATCGATCAAGAAAGTAGTTAAGAAACCCTGACTGCTACACTAAAAGGTCGCGGGTTTGAATATCGCTCAGGACATTGAATTTATTTACAAAAACACATGTATTTACATCAACCATCTGGTGTAGATAATATTATATAAGCGTAGTTGCTTACGATGGACCTAGATGGCGCTGTGTATGTGTGCAAAGATATTTAACTCCTTCACTGACTATACCTTTGACTATGACTTTAAAAGTTATATCAGTAAACCACTTATGGGAGTTGAGGGTTATATTTCTTTTTCTTTGTTCAAGTTCTTTGAGTAACCAGAGATGGCTGGACGAGAGGAGTAGTTTAAGAATACTCACAGAAACCTTTAAACACCTGTGTAGCACTAATTTGAACAATTTGACGGAGAAGCCTTGCCACGGTAAGTTTCTTCATTAATTGATGTATTAGGTAATGCTCGTGATTTTGCTATTGACGAACTGTTTGGTGCCATCATCATTTTCTTGGATATAGGCCTTCCCTCGTATGAAATGAAATGAAAAATGAACAATGAACAATAAAAAAATGTTTATTTCTTTCTTTAGGAATCACATGCAACGTATTGTTAAGACTTCCTTGTAGGTATAAGGATATCTGTGCCAGAAAATCTTGCCCAGAAGTATGGGCCATAGTCCACCACGCTGGGCCAATGCGGGTTGGGGACTGCACATGCCTTTGAATATTTATTTCTCAGGCATGCAGATTTCCTTACGATGTTTTTCTTTCTGCGTTTAAGAGCAGTGGGATAAATGCACATAAGTGATTGAATTAAATTTAAAAACTCATTGGTACATGGCCTGCGTGGTAATCGAACAGGGACGTCCCAAATTGGGAGACCGCGTCTTAACTGCTGAGCCACCGACGCTGTTTGATGTATGGGTTAGAAACTGCTGCTATACCAGAAGGTCGCGGGTTCGAATCCCGCTAGGGATATATGGTTGTATGATGAATACAGACGTGTTCCCGAGTTATAGATGTTTTCATTAATACTTAGGTATATGTAATTATTTACAAAAAAAAAATATTTGTGTATTTATCAACCATCTGGTATCTATATTACAAGCCTAGTTGCTTAGTGTGGAACTAGATGGCGCTGTGTGTATGTGCAACTATATTTATTATTATTTATTTTGTCCAGTAAGACCATAGGAATATTCTTAGAATAGCATGAATTAAATTAGCCCCAGTTAGGATTAGGATCCAATAGGATTAACCATGGGCAAGGTAACTTAAATTGCAATGAACTTCAATCAATCAATCAATCAATCAAATACTCTTTATTGCACAATTAACAAAAGCTACATGAAGAATACAGCGCACATCATTAATCGCACAAAAATCGAACTTCATTGATAACTGACAACTTTCTTTTCGCACAATTAACTTTCCGCCTGCGACTTCGATCGCGTATATAGATATGTAAATTGATATAGAAATTGAACACGGGAATTTTACCCGCAGCGATCCCGATTTTCCAGTACCTGTAAAAATTTCCTGTGGAAATTTTCCAAATTCCTCCTACGAGTTTGTCCGAAATAAATAATCATCATTCTTGCTCTTATCGGGTTGAACAACATGTTTTGCTCTTCCAATCTCTTCGGTTCTTTCTGTTCGGGCACTTGTCGCTTATTTTACATTTAACGTCTGTTTCTAACTCCCGACGAAAAACGACCGGTGTTATGTATTTGATGGTGTTGTGTGTGTCCAACCTTTGTCCGGATGTATCTCAGTCAAAGTTGCTTTATTTTGTAGGTACACTTAAAATAGTCAATTTTATAATTTTTAAGGCACTGTTTGTTGCAATTTTCCCCTGAAAAGAACAAGCAAGAAACTCGAGGGTTGCTCTTTTAAAAACAGATTCTTATATTACAAATATATAGGTATTTAGGTTTCATTATTTAAAATAAATAAATATTAGGTCTTTACCTATGAAATTGCCGTTTTGTTTGAAAAAATTTAAACGAATTTTTTTCATGTATTTTTTATCTGTATTAATCGAAATAATCACCCATGCAATCAATGCATCTTTGCCAGCGTAGTAGCAGTTTATTGAAGAAAGCCCTTCTTAAAGAAATCAGCTGGACGGGAGGCAACAAATTCTTCAAAGGCATTTTGTACTGCCTCTCGGGTATTGAACTTTTTTCCTGCCAAGAAGTTATCCAAATTCTGGAAAAAGTAGTAGTCTGTAGGCGCAAGGTCTGGTGAGTAGGGCGGATGACGGAGAGCTTCCAACCCCAGTTCTTGCAACTTGGAGACCGCCTGCTGTGCAGTATGAGGTCGCGCGTTGTCGTGCAGGAGCAGCAGAGAGGAGCGATTGACCAATGCTGGTTGGAGATGTGCCAGCTTCTCCATCATTGTGTTCAGTTTTTCACAGTACACATTTGCAGTAATGCTCATCCCGTTTGGTAAGAAGTTGTGATGAATCTCACCGGGGCTCGACCACCGAACAGTGACCATCACTTTTCTAGGGGTAAGTTTTCGTTTAGGGCATTGTTTAGGTGTTGAACCAGGATCCAACCAACTTGCTGAGCGCTTGCGGTTATCAAACAGAAGACATTTTTCATCGCAGGTAACAATGCGGTTCAAAATTCCTTCATTTGTGTGTCTGTTGAGCAGTGCAAGGCACGTACTTGGCGCTGGCGATCATTGAGTTCGAGGGCAACCATTTGTCAAGCATTTTTACCTTACCAATTTGACGCAAATGGACCACTATTGTTTTGACGCTAACGTCGAAAGCTGCTGCTAATTCAGCCGTAGATTGTGTATCATCAGCTTCCACAATCGCCTTTAATTCGTCATTGTCGACCAAAGTCTTCGGACGACCGCGAGGTTCATTTTTCAGGTCGAAATTCCCAGAACGGAAGCGAGCAAAAAGGTGGTGCGTTGGTTAGTGTTAGATATTTTATAATATGCTGCCTTATAGTAGTATTTAGTGTTTTTGATTTATAGTATCTTTAAATTTATTAAAAGGAAGATTTCGTCGACCTTATTGAAAAAGCGTATACATAACCCTTTGAATGAATTACCTACTGACTTTGCGGAGACGATGTATGTGTCCTGCAGTTTATCTTTATCTCTTGTATTGACATTTGACACCGTGTTTATCACTATTTCTCATAAATGATGCAATTTTTTTTTTGACATGATATATAAAATTTACGTCTGATATTTGTGAAATTTTTTTGACTGTAGATACGCTGCAGAGCTGAGCGTTTTCGCAAATTTACGGATATGAGGACCCCATTGCATTTAGGCGTCTAAAGTAATGCCCAATAATACAAATATACGAGGTCAAAATGCCTGGTTCCATTTCAGTGCGATTTTTTATTAAAGGCTAAACGAGGGGACAAGCTAGCCATGTTTGATGAAATGTTTTCTGATTTCTTTTTTTTTATCCACAACGGGTTAGCCTTTGACCTCCATCACACTTCATGTTAAGTGAAGAGGCCGAGGGGGGTAGCGTACTGACCCGGAAACCCCACCTTATTTGGGGGACTGGCTGTCTTATCTCTGACAACCGGAACACAACAATGCCATTAACATTGCTGTTTGGCGGCAGATTTAGATAAGATGGTGGCAGCTAGCCAAGCGGACATTTAAAATGCCCTACCACCAACTAAACCGAGTACTAAATATGTACCCCGCTGGCGATCGAACCCGCGACCTCCGAATCGTAACCCCAATGTTGTTTACATTGAGCCACGGCGGTGGTTAATTACGATGATAGCAGAGTCTTACGACGGATTTTTCAATTTTTTATGAAGTTTTTCTAAGATAGCTTTTAGTCTAGGTCTATCTGCACGATATGATTATCATTTGTTCCATCTATGATGTTGGGAGTTTAAAAAAATTTCAATACCTATAATAGTTAATTAGAAAAAAATTTCAGTGAAATACCTTTTTTCAGGCTTCCACATCTATGATACTGATCACTTCTATCCCATCACACGTGAAAGGTTATCATCATACTTTCATCCTGGGAAACTTCAAGATACCTACGGCTACTATTTGTGGAACTTAAATTTTTTACGGAGCGTCCCAATGAATGCATTGTTTGTAAAAATCACTGACAAACACTGTCCAATTATTTGCAATAAGTTTATATTTCGGTATCTTGAGTAATATTGTTTTTAATAATTAAACTATTGATTACATTTATGATGGTCGATTATTAAACTTATACTTACATAACTTCGTTTTTTACAGAAATGCACACATGATGGGGTGAGCGCTTTTTTGGTGGAAAGTCCCATAGTCGCCTTTGAGGCATCCACGGGTTGGTTTTATGCTTTTTACGTGCCGAAATCACAGGGCACTTTTACTTTGTTAACACTTTCGCGTACACTAAACGGCTCTAGACGTACTAATGACAATGAAACATCTATTGTGTCTGGTTCAGTGTCCGTGAACGTGTAAAGACCCTATGAGCCTGACTTAAACAATCGAGGTTCTTCAACTTCGGCTAGATAATAGCTATATGCCGGATGAGGTTTTATACCGTAAGGAAAAAATAGGGTATGTTAGGTAAGTTAAATAGAAGGTAGTTAGACGTGCTCAGTCACTGAACGTATTCAAGGCTCAAGTGAAGGAGTTGTATCTAGCCCTCTAGCTCCTCTTATCTATCCTCTTTTCGTTCCGTACTCGCATTAATTAGTTAGTTACGTACTATTAGTCATGGTTAAAATAGTGCATTATACATACATCATCAACCCAGCTAATTCACACCGGGAAAAATGATTGTTGGCTGCACAATTTCCCGTATACAAAGAACTGCTTCTCTCTGTCTCTTGGTTATAATAAGCTGCTGCCATTTACAGACTCTATCGACAAAGAAGTCAATTAACGTTAGACTACTTGTTCCCTGAAAGGATGTCTTTTATATTTAGCGATATAGATCACTCGGTAGCTTTTAGAATCTTGTTTGCCTCACGTATGTTTTCTTTAGGGGCCATCTTCATAAGCGAGTTTCTCGCATTCCAAAGTATCCAACTAATATTGTAAATGCGAAAGTTTGGATGTTTGTGTTGATTGAGCAAACGAAACGGATGAACGGATTTGGACGAAATTTGGTCTATAGGTAGAATATACGCTGGATTAAGCCATAGGATATATTTTATACCGATAAAGTGAGTAGTTCCACCGGGATAAACAAATTTCCGCGATAAATTATTCGACGCAGGCGAAGCCGCGGGCGGAGACCTCGTTCCAAATAACTATTTTGTTTTTTAATAATAACAATACACCGAACGGTAAGTAAGGGGTTTGTAGTTAGTTTTTATTGTAATGTTCGTATTTAAATAAGTAGGTAAGTTGTTCGTTTCAAAATTTGCAAAGCATTTTTCGACCACTTGCTGGTATCTGATTGAGCTGAAATTTGGTATATTTAGATATGTTCGGTGACAATGCAATATTATGGTACCTGGAACTTCCTGATGTCAAGATGGTCGATTTTATTTGCCATGAGTACTTTACATTACATAATTATGATGATGAGAGTCTGACGATGGAACCAGAAGCATGTCACTAGAATCTACTCTTATCTAATCACTTGAAATTAAGCATTAAACTTTTAATGTTACGTTTAGTAATAGCTGAAAATCAGTGTTTTGCTCTTTGAGCAATTACACACACTGAGCTATAACCCATTTGTACGGCTGTAGCACACACATACTCTAGTGTATCCTGATGTTACTTTTATGGATTGTTATAAAATATGTTTATCCAATTGCTTTGGAACTTATGGTATGTTTTTTTTTATATGAGAGGTTGGCAAACGAGCATGCGGGTCACCTGATGGAAAGCAATCACCGCCGCCCATGGACACCCGCAACACCAAAAGGGTCACAGATGCGTTGCCGGCCTTTGAGGAAGGTGTAGGCTCGTTTCTTGAAGTTTCCAATGTCGTACTCGTTCGGGAATACCGCTGCAGGAAGTCCGTTCCTCAGGGTGGTCGTACGTGGTAAGAAGTTTCTTGAGAAACGTACAGTGGTTGACTTCCACTCATCCAGGTGATGTGGATGGAAATTTAATTTTCGGCGAGAAGTGTATCGGTTAAATTGAGGAGCGGGTATTAGCTGTATACAGGGCGTCCCACGGCTATGCCACATGGAGGGAAAGTACCTTGAATTTTGTAGATGGAACATTTTACTGAAAGAAGACATTATTTTAATTTAAAAAACAATTTAAACTGCATTCATAGATTTAATAAGTACATGGTTGAACCGGGAATCGAACCCTTTATTTATAAAAAAAAAATTACCATGTAGCTTTATCATACCGATCGAAAGGATTCATATAAGGATTATTTTTTGCTAAATAACATAGTGTCAGAAATAAAAGGAAGACCATGAATTTTAACATTAGATGTGCAATTGTGTTCAGAAAAATGAAAAGCTGACATTGCCGTAAGGACATACAACTGACATTATCATTACTAATACTAATTACCCACTCGAGAAGTATGCATCATTTCCCTATTATAATTTAAGTTCATGATAAAATGATAAAGAGATACGTAATTAGTAAGTAGGTACCTGGTTGTATGCCGTATCCTGAATCTGCCAAAAGACGCGTAAATGATTTTCTCCATCGCAATGCGGCTGGCTGATTAGATTTTTTTTTATGGGGTTATGTAAAAAATTTAGTTAACAAGAACCAGTATCAAAGTGTCCACGAGCTACCTACAAACAGAACTTCGACGTATTATTCTAAATATCTACAACAACATGATCAAAAAATCGATAGGGAGCGAAATAATCAAAAGAGTGCGACTTTGTATTGAACAGGAAGGGGCTCATTTTGAGCATTTGATAAATTGATTAATTTTGTATTAAAAATGTTAAAATTCATGGTCTTCCTTTTATTTCTGACACTATGTTATTTAGCAAAAAATAATCCTTATGATGAAGCCTTTCGATCGGTATGATAAAGCTACATGGTAATTTTTTTTTTATAAATAAAGGGTTCGATTCCCGGTTCAACCATGTACTTATTTAAAAATCTATGAATGCAGTTTAAATTGTTTTTTAAATTAAAATAATGTCTTCTTTCAGTAAAATGTTCCATCTACAAAATTCAAGGTACTTTCCCTCCATGTGGCATAGCCGTGGGACGCCCTGTATATGGTATACAGTATATATGATATGTGTGTGACTGGAGATACAAATAAACGATTTATCTATCTATCTAACCGCCGTAACCGCCTCCGTGGCTCAATGTAAACAACATTGGGTTTACGATTCGGAGGTCGCGGGTTCGATCCCCAGCGGGGTACATGTTTTAAGTACTCGGTTTGGTTGGTGGTAGGGCATTTTAGATGCCCGACTGGCTAGCTACCACCATCTTATCTAAATCTGCCGCCAAGCAGCAATGTTAATAGCATTGTTGTGTTCCGGTTGTCAGAGATAAGATAGCCAGTCCCCCAAATGTGTTGGTGTTTCCGGGTCAGTGCGCTTCCACCTTCGACCTCATCTTCACTTAACATCAGGTGTGATTGAGGTCAAGTAAAAACCCTTCGTGCATAAAAAAAAAAAAAAAAAAATCTATCTAGAACTTATATTATAACTTCATAATATATACCTACCACTAGCAGGATTCGAGCCAGTAAACATTGATATCGAAGGCAGTGTTACTACCTACTTCACCAATCATGGAATTGGATATCATATCTCGTACCACATTTGTTATATCCGATATTATGTTACATCGTACTCGTGTTGCCGCTTTGGTCCATTATTTCGAGGATTCTGAACTAATTTATTTGATAGTGGAGACAGAACGGGAGTTCGCTGACTAAACCTATTGTGGAAAATTAGGAATACTTGGATTTTGTGTTTTTTCCGGCTTAAGAGAATGATAATATGCTCGTTTTGAACATTCGTGGTTCATTGGACGACCTGTTTGGTGTAGTGGTTAGAAGCTCTGCTACTATACCAAATGGTCGCGGGTTCGAATCCCGCTAGGGGCATATGTTTGTATGATGAATACAGACATGTGTTCCCGAGTTATGGATGTTTTTCATTTATACATGTATTTATTTACAAAAAAAATGTATTTGTGTAGTTTATCAACCATCTGGTATCCATAACACAAGCCTAGATGCTTACTGTGGACCTAGATGGCGCTATGTGTTTGTGCAAAGACATTTATTATTATTATATTATTATTAACCGCCTCCACGACTCAATGTAAACAACATTGGAGGTCGCGGGTTCGATCCCCAGCGGGGTACATGTTTAAGTACTCGGTTTGGTTGGTGGTAGGGCACTTTAAATATCCACCTGGCTAGCTACCACCGTCTTATCTAAATCTACCTCCAAGCAGCAATGTTAATAGCATTGTTGTGTTCCAGTTGTCAGAGATAAGATAGCCAGTCCCCCAAATGTGTTGGGGTTTCCGGGTCAGTACGCTTCCACCTTCGACCTCATCTTCACTTAACATCAGGTGTGATTGAGGTCAAGTACGAAACCGTCGTGCGTAAAAAAAAAAAATTATTAAAATGCAATAAATTCGACATTAAAAATACTTTTAAAAACCAGTTTTTAAGGCTCCACATGATCATCACATATTATTCTAGTACAAGGACGAGTAACATGGAGTCCCTTAAGAAGTTCTCGTCATATGTAATGGAAGGTGCTCATGGCAGCAAAACAAACTAACCCCAACTATCTTGCCATTTGCCATCAGAGAGTTCCAGTGCCTACATCCAGGCTTCATCATCAGATCAGCTCGATATTGCATCGTTACCGAACTTACATAAATGTGCCAAATTTCAGCTCAATCAGGGGTTCTATCACATAAATTCATCGTTATCGTCATCGGTTACGTTCTGACATGTGATTGGTTGGCTCATTGCTCGCTCGGCAATTTGACGGTTTTTCATTGGTCAACGTAATCGATAAAGTTACATAATATTAGGGCTGGTTGGTTGGTGGTTAGGGCGGGCAAATGGTTGAAAAATGCTTTGCAAATGAAACGGACAACTTACATACATATCAAAATCAAAAATCAAAATCAAAAAATGCTTTATTTTGTAGGTACACAGGGTACACTTAAAATAGTCAGATTTTACATTTTTAAAGCTACTGCTTGTTCAAAAGGCAATTTTCCCCTGAGAAGAACAAGCAAGAAACTCGAGAGGTCGCTCTTTTAAAAAAAAGGTTTTTATATTACAAAATTATTAATTATTATTTAATGTTATAATATTTCATTATTAATTGTGAAATAGCCTGGTTATGCGAACGGGCTGGTTATGTCCATGATTGTTTATCATCTAAATAATCTGATATTTTATAATATGCTTTCTTAATAAGTTACTGTTTTATAGTATCTTTAAATTTATTGAAAGGAAGATTTTGTATATCAACAGGAACTTTATTGAAAAAATGTATACATAACCCTTTGAATTAATTACTGACTTTGCGGAGGCGACTTATGTGTAAGATTCAGAAGGTCGAGAGCTCGGCCGGTTACACCATAATGACGTAATTTCCTGATTAAAGGTCGTGATGAACGCAATCAAAGGCCTTGGACAAGTCGCAAAATACTCCTATTGCATCCCGCGCATCTTCCCAAGCCTCAAAAATATATTGTAAGAGCTCGACACCTGCATCGGTTGTCGAGCGGCCCCTAGTAAAACCGAATTGTTTATATGACATTCGATTGTTACTGTAAAAATAAGTCGATATCTGATTTAATATAATTTTTTCATAGATTTTGCTGAGAGTCGGTAGTATTGAAATAGGTCTAAAATTAGAGGGGTCTGATGTACTACCGGCTACTTAATAAAAACATTTAGGACTGTAGTAGTGCTAAAGAGGTTTCGAAGGATAGAATGATTTAAATTTTTGACTACCACCGACGCAAAAAGAAGACCACATTAAATAAGTAAATAATATAAAAGGTATTTATTCACCACAAGTTTATTTAACAAGTAATTAATAGATAATAAATTAGGTCAAACTGTGATGAAAAGGTAGGGATTCAGCAGATTTGCTGATTTTCACTCCCTCCCAAGTAGAGTAGTTGCTGCCACCAAGGAATTAATTATCTACTATTACTCGATGAGTAAATTTATACATTAACTAAAAGTAAACAAAAACAAAAATCTATACCTAAAATCAACTCAAAAACAACTGCAAGTGATAAACCATAAAAAACTAGACACGAGAAGGTATCATTATTAGTTAGATATTTGGTAAATTTTCAATACTTATGTCTGATTGTGCGAGTGAATTTAATTGTTCTCAAATTATTATTACTAATTTAACAAATTTAAATCATATCCGAATCATACTGGCAGAGAAACACCCGTCCAAGAAACTATTTATGTAAAACACACGTTACATGGCCAGGTGTGAAGTTTTTTTATTTCCTATATTTTTGGCATAGACGCGTAAGGTAACTTATGAGAAATTTCTGGTAACTTTCCGTTGTAGGTTTCCATTTTCATGGGGCCAGCGAAATAGCTAGGCTTTTACTTAGTGATTTTTCTTTATATTATAATTATATTTATTATACGTAGAGTAGAGCCTCACTGGCTCCCGGCATATCCAACTCACATCTTGTCTTATTATTGACCGCCCATCCTAATTGATTCCCCTCTCCTTCATTCCCACCCCGGAGATCCCCCAACGAATTGTATTGTCTCGTTGAGTGTTTCTCGTATTACATCTATCTATCCTTATTAGTCTTTGTGTTGTTGGTTGTAGCTTCTCGAGGTCCACGCAATTTTCTTAACCGGCTTTCAAATACAAAAATTTCTACAATTAACTCGAAAGAGACAAAAAAAATTGATGAAATAAAAATGTTTAGGGTACCTCCACCACACATAAAATGGGGATGACATTTTTTTATATTTGTATCGTGTAAGATGTCGTTGAACAGGTCGTTCAAAAATATAAGAAGTTATCTCGAACTTTACTGTTCAATCAATTTCCTTCTTCCTTATTTTGCAGACATATGTGTGTGTTTACAAAAACAGCTTTAATAAATTTCATTCATTCCTCCTCCAAATCCAAATCCTCCGCCTCCGTGGCTCAATGTAAGCAACATTGGGTTTACGATTCGCAGGTCGCGGGTTCGATCCTCAGCGGGGTACATGTTTAAGTACTCGGTTTGGTTGGTGGTAGAGCATTTTAAATGTCCGCCCGGCTAGCTACCACCATCTTATCTAAATCTGCCGCTAAGCAGCAATGTTAATAGCATTGTCGTGTTCCGGTTGTCAGAGACAAGATAGCCAGTTCTCATCTTCACTTAACATCAGGTGTGATTGAGGTCAAGTACCAACCCGTTGTGCATAAGAAAAAATTTAGATTTTAAGTCTTTAGTAGACAACAACACTCATACATTGAAAATGTTAGTGTGCATAACAAATAGACTAAGGGCGCGTTCCCACTTTGTCGTGTCGACAGATTTTTTTTTTATTTTTATTATTTACTGTCGTCTACGACATTTTTTGCAGTGACGACAGATTGTCATAACAGCGGGAAACGGCTAGCACGACGGTAGTAAAACGATAAAAAATCGTTACGACTAAATCGTGACGGCAAATCTATCGTAGCCAAGATAAAAATATCGTCTCGTCGTTTACACGTGTTTTCCCTTCCCCCTCGCACTTCGTCCATTGAACTCAGCAGCATAAACGCACTACTGATCTCCAAGAGAACGTAGAGGCGAATATCGATTTGTAGCTTGCTATGATGTGTAAACGACAAAGCGACTGCCGTGAAACGATAAAATGTCGTCGCGATCCAATGGAAACATCGCTAAACGATAAAAATTTTTGACGACAAACAATCGTATTAATGGGAACAGCTAGAGACGACAGTCGTCCAACGATAAATTAATCGTTACTACATAGTGGGAACGCGCCCTAACGTCAAAGCCACCGGTAGCGCAGCGGAATAGTTGAAGTGGCACTGGAAAGCACATAGCTTGGGGAACTGATGGCCGATGAGGCATTAAAGTTGTCTGGAAGAGATCGCTTTTAGTGATAAGACCGCCTAATTGTGTTCTATTGTTATCATTAAAAATTATTGTAAATTATTTTGCGCATTATAGAGTATTTGTATTGTATTGTATTGTAAAGTTCTCGAGTGGAGACCACGCACGGGCTAGGGCAGCGTATAGGACGTCCACTCGTGCTATATTAATTCTGTGCTAACGTTTCGATTTTCAATACCCTAAAATTATATATTGGTAGATATTTAATGGTTGAAAGTGCTTTCAGGCCGTCGATGGAAACTTTGCTAATTAATAACACCGTTATGGGCATGCTAATGACACTTTAATGAATATCGAGCCATTCATTTAAAAGAGCAAAGTTTATTCCGATTATTGGCGCATTCGGTCTTTTATATTCAGTTGAAAAGAAAATTCCAACAAGTTTTATTGTGCTTGGCATCGAAATAATTTCTATGGGGCTTGTTTTACAATTTCTTTTGTTGTTCAATTTCTCTTGTCTGTAAGTCATTGGGTAAAAGTCTCCAAACAGGCTAAAATACTATAGACAACATGATACACTGCGGCAGGTTACACTTAGGCAAGACTAAGTATTAGGTCCTTACCTATGAAATTGGACTTTTTTTTCTTCGTTAATCATATGTACCAATTCCTGTGATTTTCAAAGCTATATCCAAATTTGTTTTTTATTTGGATAATAAATAAATAAATAAATAATAAATAAATATCCTTAGACATACACACAACATACAAACACGTAATGGAATATTATTTCAAGGTTTCACATGAAATATTTTTTAATTTCTGGGCTAAATCACATAATAAAAAAAAATTTGAACAGAGCTCTTTTCATGTGCTTCCCATAATCATTTCTTAGATTCGCTGAAACTTTTATAAGGCGGTTACTTTTAAAAATTAACGCTGCCTATACTTAACTTAATATTAGTATTAACATAAGCGTATATGAAGTATGAGAAAGCCAGGCTTGAGATGTGTGACGTTATATTTCCCAAACTGTTTACTGCTACTATGGAAGACTCTTTCAAGCTCCTGAATGGCAAGGATTTGGCATTATCACAATAGTGAGTATATCACTCACCTTCGACTTGCCGACGATATTATTGTCGTGGCAGAATAGAATGAAGACCATGGCACTAGCCTCGAAGGCTCAATCGAGTATTCCGATAGGAGGACCTTAAGATGAACATGTGCAAAGCGTCGTTCCCACACCAATATCGTTTTGAGACTCCATTCTAGAAGTTGTTACAAGGATATACATCTACGTATGTACCTACCTACACTAATGTATTAAACTAAAAAATAGGCGAAACCCAATCAACCCAAAGACTTCAAAACACTTAGCTACCAACAAACATCTTATCTAAGTCTGCCACCAAGTTCTAGCACAACGGAAGCGGTAAATACGGTTTCGAAAACTATATTTTTTTTATTAGGATACCTAATACCTAGGTCCCTAGATGCAACTCTGCCCATAACAATGGGCATAATCCCCGCTAGTCCCACCGCTGCTCGCTCCACCGCCATTTAGTTCCTCGCATGCACTTCGATACAGATAATCGCTCTAGGTCATTAAAATTACATTAGTGATCCCGTTTTACAGATGACGATACGTTTGTCGTCATGTTGTCGTTGTGGAGTCGTGTATTTTATTTCAAGGGAAATCTGTAGCAATAAAATTGCTAAAACTTATTACAATATATATATATTTACTGAAAGTGTAGCCAGTTACAGATTACCACGTTATGGATATTACATTTTAAGAGAGACTACGATATCATCTACATAATCCAAAACAACTGTGTTAAAAGCATCTTCGAAACGGCTATACTGATGACATGGTACTGCTGAGCCCAACGATCCGGGAGCTTAGAGAACTTCTGCGCAATTGTGAGATATACGCTAAAGCGTATGGCTTGATATATGTTAATAACTACTTAAGTTTAATATTAAGACGACCGATTGGTGTAGTGGATAGTGACCCTGTCAGCGAAACCAACGGTTGCGGGTTCGAATACCGCGACGGGTAAATGTTTGTGTGATTAATATGAACATTTATCCCTGAGTCATGGATGTTTATATAAATATTTATGTATGTTTATCCGTTATCTAGTATCCATAGTACAGCTTTGCTTAGTTTGGGACTAGATGATTGGTGTAAGTGTCCGAAATATTTATTTATTTATTTAAGTATTTAAAAAGGAAAAAACCCGACAGTATATTTTGGATTTTTTTGCCATAAAACTATACTACTAACTAAATATCCTATGATACTGTAGGGATCAAGACGAATCGAACGACACCTTTCACCTTTCAGTACGTCAATCAAGTGACTGACGTAATCACAAAAGGTCAGCTGCAGTCAACCACTAACCGACGAGCGTATATGAAGCATTTGATGAAATTAGAAGTAGCAAAAGAAGTATGTCAGGATCGGTGCAAATGGAAATCAATAGTCTCTACCTATCCCAACGGGAAACAGGCGTGAACATATGTATATATGTATACTTGAGAAATCATTAACTTAAATAAGAAACAATTTACAGAACACATGTAAATTGTTTCTCAACAACAAGGTGGTTTGGGTATACAGAACGAAGGATGGAAAGGAGATTAACGAGAGCAATATATAACGAAAGGATTAATTGAAAGGTCGACCAAGAAAGACGTACGTCAATCAAGTGACTGACGTACTAACAAAAGATTAGTAGCAAAAGTAGTATGTCAGGATCGTTGCAAGTGGAAATCAACAGTATCTGCCTACCGCAACGGAAAACGGGTGTGAACATAATGTATGTAAACTTGAGAATATAATTAATTTAAAAGAACTTTTCAAAACAACTTTAACAAAAAAGTTATTACCAAATTAGTGTCAACCTGAATGGGCAAAACGCTTGGTGCACCCAAACATTATAAAATCAGACGACTTCCCATTCCGGAGCGATGGTAGCTTAGACATACTAACACAATTATGTATATCGTCAATTGATATAAATTGACATTCACCGGTGATATTTAAAGCTAAGCTAACCTTCAACTACCTGACTGCTGGTAATATATAATAAATGAAATACGACGAGTACATTAAGTCATATACTGCAACATTAAGAAGGTGTAAGTGGTGAGTGTGGATGCAATTGCAGTCAGCACAGTGTAGTCCAGACGGAAGAAGTTTGCTGCATGGAATTGGATAGGGCTGGTGGTGATGAGATTTCGGAGCTCTTTCAGAGTCTCATCGTCTGCGGAAAATAAAATTGCATACTGTAAAACATTTTTAAGTGGGTAAATTCGCACGGAGACCTATTCGCCCACAGTGAATGGCAACAAGGTTTGCCTACCACCGAATGCCGAATCCGAACAAATATTTTATTGTTACAATTTCTCTATAAATGCATACAGATCCTCCCTCTGAGACAGATCCTCCCTCTGAGACAGACCCTCCGTCGCTCAGTGAAAATATGAAAACTATGCTATGCTCATTTACAGCGAGATTGTACAAATTTCATCTGGCTGATATAAATAGGTTTTCCCAGATAGAAAAAGGCTTAGGGCACAGGTGCATTTAGGCTAACCTGACCTTCTAAAATCTTCCGAACTTCCTGCAATAGATTTTGACAACCATACATGTCTCAATGGTGACCCATATGTTGCAGTTTTTTTAGTCAGCAATCGAATAAAGACAAGTGAGCTATTTCATAACAAGAGTCAAGATATTTGCTTTTTAAATATTGTATATAAACTTACTAGCTTTTTTGTGAACAAGTATGCTGTTTAACGTATTGATGATCCTTTCAATTTCCCTATAGGTCCTCTCGCAGCGATATACCAAACCAATGAGAACAGCCCAATATGTCAATAATTGCAATATAATCGCTATAACTGGAATGTAGACATAACTTTTCTGAAACAAAATATTTTACTAATATTATTAGCTTGTAATATCCCAGGGTCACATAGATAAGCAAAACTTAGCTTAGACTAAGCGATCTTGACTTTGGGTAAGTTTATACTTCTAATGTATAGGTAGTCACAGAGTAGGGCCAAATATTTCAAGGAGTGGGAGAACCGGTAATAAATAAATAAATAAATATCCTTAGACATACACACAGCGCCATCTAGTTCCACATTAAGCAACTACAAGCTTTGTGTTGTGGATACCAGATGGTTGATATACTACATAAATACATTTTTTTTGTAAATAAATACTTATTATAAATGAAAACATCCATAACTCGGGTACACATGTCCGTAATAAACAGTCGAAACTGTGGTCGACTGCCTGTAACCGGTTCTCTCAGTCCTATAAACGGCACATAAAAATCTCAAGGGATCTACCACCTAAGCTTTACACTAATAATATCCCACGGTGACATTGATAAACAAAACTTAGCTTAGATTAAGCGATCTTGAAAGTGGATAAGTTTACACTTCGAATATTATAGTCACACTTTTTTTTTTCTCTTTTTTATGCACAACGGGTTAGCACTTGACCTCAATCACACCTGATTAGACATGATAGATAACATTAATTAATTTACCATCACCATTTAAATAACAAAATCACCGAAACACTATGCCATCATCCAAATACATATACAAACCGTTTAAAAGCTTAACTGGTTGTCATCATACGTATCGGAAGAACATATCTCCTTGCTTTATCTTAATATAAAAGAAACTGGTCTCAAATCGAACCAGGCATTATTTTTTTTATTTTTTTTTATGCACAACGGGTTGGTACTTGACCTCAATCAACCTGATGTTAAGTGAAGATGAGGCCGAAGATGGAAGCGTACTGACCCGGAAACCCCATCTAATTTGGGCGACTTATCTTATCTCTGACAAACGGAACACAACAATGCTATTAACATTGCTGTTTGGCGGTAGATTTAGATAAGATGGTGCACGGTAGCTAGCCAGGCGGACATTTAAAATGCCCTACCACCAACTAACTACAACTACAACCAACACTGACGCTTAAGAAGACAAGTTAGAATAAATTCAAAATTGATTCAAATATTTCACCCACAGTGTCGACTCTCTGTTCCAGGTTCTCCCATTCTTTACGAGGCACATAACAATCCCAGGTCAGTATTAACTAAACTATTAATATTGGTTTACCTACATTAAGGCCCGTATTTCAGAATGATGCTCAAACATAAATCTGCGCTTGAGCATAGTTAGAAAGAGATGCCGCTCGTGGGAAAAATCGCAAGTAACGTAAAGCAGTCGCTTTTTAACTGTCCTCAAGCGGAGATTCTGTAATACGGACCTCAGGGCCTATTGGGAGAACTAACTATAAGAACTAAGTATAATGTTGTGAGATAATTTAAAATATTTACTTGTTAAAAATAAGTTGCCTATGTTTTTAAAATAAATAAATTTCTCATAGCAAATTAATTAGGCGGTTTGACTAGTATTAACTAAACTATTAATATTAGTTTATCCATATTCAGTATCTATTGTATTTTTAAATTCATAACAAGTGAGTGTTTTTAATTGAAAGTTTTGGAGAACTAACAACATGATTTAAGTATATGTGAGATAATTTAAAACATTTATTTGTTAACAATAAGTTCCCACATGTTTATTTTAAAATAACTTTTCTCAGACTTATCTGCATAATTATAATAAATGAAATGATATTGATAGAACGTCATATTTATAACCGTGCAATTATATAGCTTATCAAAGTAGTGTCTAGTCAGCATACTTTTGACTGTATACATATTTACAATCTATGTCGAAGTCTCTGTAAACTGACATGCTTCTAAGATTTACTTACCTCCCCAGAGACTGTGGCTCTGACAGAATTATTCAGCATTATGGTGCTATCAATAAGTAGAGATAAGCAGTTCATTAATATCTGAAAAGAAAGCAAAAAAAATATATTCAATGGTAAAAAACCCAGCTGAACGTGGCCGTTGTAATTTTACAAATCAAATAAATATTCATAATAGGGTACTTAAGGATAGGTACTGAAGTTAAACATATCGCTTCAAAGATTTTCTAGATTGTCTAATGAAACTTACTCTGAATCCATACATATTATTTACATACGCGACTTGTTCCGTCAAATATATGTAACACTTTAAAAATTCCTCGACGTTAAGTCTACCGCGTTTTACTGTGTCTTGAAGCTTCTTTTTTATTAATTTTGAATCCAATGCAGAAATGATAGAATTATTAATGACAGGTATAGAATCATCTTGATAGACGTCAAGTATATTACCCATTATACGGAAACGGTCTTCAATTTGCAAGATATTGTTAGCCGCATTTATAATACTTAACTTTTTTATTAATGAATATATGAATTCTATAGAATATATTAACATTGTTTTCCAGTCAATGGTTAATGTCCAAGCTAACCAAACATTGATATTGCTTACTATGTTAATTATTAACAAAAAATAGGTGTATTTGAATACTTTCTGTTTGATATCAACATAGTTGTTGTAAAATAGAATACGGTCGATCTTGTTATAAATGCTATAGTACTGCACACAAGCATGGGTTCCATATTTATACACAAAAATCAAATCAATAATGTAATGGAAAAAAGTGAAGAAATACATGAAGTTTGCAAAAATTTTAAAGGTGTCTATTTCTGAATTAAGTTCCAGTAAACCAAGTTTAATCAACTTTAAATACAAAAAAATAAAATTTAATAAAATAAATATCGATAGTGTGATTACAACTTTGAACAGAGGCCATGACGAATTAAAATTGGTAACCTCGCGGTAAACACAACTGAGTGATAAGAATTCCGAAATTCTGTTTGATGGTTCTAACGTATAATAAACGTCAAGTATTAATTTACTTTTTGACCTCATCTGTCACTGTCAATGTTCACAATGAAAATAGATAGTTTTCAAATTATTATTTCATTCGATATTTATTATTAATCACTTCAGCGAGTGCTTCTATTTTAATGTGATTATAATTATAAGGCGTAATCTAAAGCTCTGACTGGAAATGGAATGTACCACATTAGACTTTTGAGATGAATTTGACTACGCCTTACTGAGATACCTACATTCGGACAAAACTGGACACACACACAACGCAAATTATTTCAGCCACAAATAATCACACACTTGCAATACCCCTTTTGCGTCGAAGCTTAAAAATGGAATATGGCAACTCTTTTGAATCTATACCTCTTAAAAATCCCACTGTCTTTAAGTGTGACACTGAAAAACAGTTAAATTATATAATAGGTAGTCGGAAAAGTCCGCGGCCTTTTTGTAGTGAAAATAATAAAGATTTTTTTCAGTTGTATGAAATGTTTATTGAATGAAGTAACGTCCATTTAATTCGACAATCTTTCGCCATTTTTCTGGCAGAACAATCATGATACAGTTTCCCTTGAATGCAATTTTACTCTATTTAAAGAGTTTCGTAAAGAGCGGAATAAAATGATAATCCGAAGGTGCTATGTCTGGAATATATGGAGGATGCAGTAAAACTTCCCAAACAAGGTCCATCACGTCTTGTTTAATCGATAAAGATGTATGCGGCCGAGCATTGTCCTGGTGGAAAACTACACCTTTTCCATTCATTAATTCTGGGCTTTTTTCTTTAAGAGCTGTTTCACATTTTCTAATTGCTGACAGTAGACATCAGAATGAATCGTTTGGTCATGTGGCAAAAGCTCATAATGTATACACAATGCTTTCCAGTCTCACCATACACATAACATGACTTTGTTCCGAGTGAGGCCAGGTTTTGGGACTATTTGCGATGGCTCACCTCGCTTAGACCAAAATCGTTTTCGAACATTATTATCGTAGGTGATCCACTTCTCATCGCCTGTTACTAATCTTTTCAAAATCGGTTCGATTTCATTTCGTTTGAGTAATGTTTTGCAGATGGAAATTCTGTTCACCAAGTTTCTGTCATTCAAATTGTGTGGGTATCCAAATATATAGCTTTTCACATTTTGCATGTTTTGTTTATGCAAGTAATTCAAAACTGTTGAGTGGTGATTGTCAAACTCTTCTGCAATTCGGTGACTGCTTATATGTCGATCTTCTTCAATTTTTCAATAATAGCATCAACACTTACTGTGATAGTACGACCACAGCGCGGGACATCTTTAACATCAAAATTACCCCGTCTATCCCACTAGTCCCATTGAGTTGTCCCATTATGGGACAACTGAGACGATTACGTCCCCTTAGTCCCATGGGACAAGTGGCACTAATATTTGTATCATATTGTTGTCCCAAAAGTTCCATTACCGTCATCACCGTGTAAAGTTTCCAACTTTATAAGGCGCAAGTTCGGCCGCACGTGGAGTATTGTTCTCACCTATGGGCTGGGGCACCTCAGTACCAGCTTCTTCCTTTTGACCGCGTTCAACGTCGCGCAGTCCGAATTGTCGGCCAAGAGAATCTCACCGACCGACTGGATCCCCTGGCGTTGCGAAGAGACGTCGCGTCCCTCTGCATTCTCTATCGCATATTTCATGGGGAGTGTTCTGAAGAACTGTTCGAGCTAATACCCGCTGCTCAATTTAACCGATACACTTCTCGGAGAAAATTAAATTTCCATCCACATCACCTTGATGAGTGGAAGTCTACCACTGTACGTTTCTCAAGAAACTTCTTACCACGTACGACCACCCTGTGGAACGGACTTCCGGCAGCGGTGTTCCCGAACGAGTACGACATTGGAACCTTCAAGAAACGAGCCTACACCTTCCTCAAAGGCCGGCAACGCATCTGTGACACTTTTGGTGTTGCGGGTGTCCATGGGCGGCGGTGATTACTTTCCATCAGGTGACCCGCATGCTCGTTTGCCGCCCTCTGATATAAAAAAAAAAAAAAAGTTATTTATGGATCCAGACCTGAATCTGCTAAACCATTTTTTTGCAGTAGTTTTGGACAAAATATATTCTCGATAAACGTTACAAACCTCACTTTGAGCACGAGCAGCACTCAGACCCTTATCGAAAAAAAATTGCATAACGTATCTAATTTATTCCTTATTAACTTCCATTTCAAAATCATTAAAAATATGGATAGGGCTTATTGTCTTTAATCTTATCTAGTCAATTTCATCAAATTATCAATACCGCTATTACCAGTTTAAAGTCAGCTGTCAAACAATATAGTACTTTCCCGCCTAAATTCAGTGTTGCCAGAAATTTGACACTCAAAATACATGCATTCAAAAACGCCACCAACTTTTCCGACTACCTAATATTTACAAAGATATATTTATTTGTGTCTTAAAAACCGAACACCATACCTATATCATCATCAGATACTCATGCATGACATTTTGATTTCTATTATCTAGCTTATTTTCCTAATTTATCTCCCTACACACACCCCTATAAAGGTAACAATATCAATTATAAGTCTAGAAGAAAACAATAATAAATTAAAAATAAACATGATGACATAATTACGATTTCGAAAGCTCAATCAAGCAAATAGATTAATCTATTGTAAGGAATCAATGTTGTAAAGTAGAAAATTATTGGTTAATAACAGGGTGTTGATTTGAATATTTCCACGGCCTGTTTGGTGTAGTGGTTAGCAACTCTGACCACTATATCAACAGGTTGCGGGTTCGAATCCCGCTGGGGGCATATGTTTGTGTGATGAATACGGACATGTATTCATCATTTTCATTTATAATAAGTATTTATCTGGTATCCACAACACAAGCCTATAGTTGCTTACGGTGGAACTAGATGGCGCTGTGTGTATGTCCAAGGGTATTTATTATTATTATTTGTTTGTGCGGTCGCGTCCGAATCTGCGGTGAGATTTCCAATGGCCATGAAAACTATGTGGCGAGGATCGGTGGCGAAGGGAGCGAGGATATCTCGAGAAAATTGTATAAATACAGGGTGAATTTGAATTCGTGTAATTCCTGTTTACCTATGACTCCTCTCCTCATTACGAACAACTTTCCCCCAGGAACCATACCCGAATTCGATTAAAAAAATTTCGATTTCCCATACAAAATACCCATTCTGAAACTACTTTTGGTATTGCAGCCCAACAATATCTGGCTGATTTCGGTTATGGTTCCTAATGGAAAGTTGTTCGTAATGAGGAGTAGCGCCACCGGTTACTGGGAATTACACGAATTCAAATTCACCCTGTATATACACTTATGTTGTAAATATACAACAGATCAGAAAAACACTACAAGCTAACTGACGGATCTCCACGTCAGTGGCGGTACCTACCTATAAGCCCAAAAACCCAGCTTGCCTTACTGATCCGGACTGTTAACTATTTAAACAGTATTGAAAATCTTTGACTTCAACATTAACACCTCCGTGGCTCAATGTAAACAACATTGGGTTTACGATTAGGAGGTCTTATCTAAATCTGCCGCCAAGCAGCAATGTTAATAGCATTGTTGTGTTCCGGTTGTCAGAGATAAGATAGTACGCTCCCACCTTCGACCTCATCTTCATTTAACATCAGGTGTGATTGAGGTCAAGTACGAACCCGTCGTGTATAAAGAAAAAAAACTTGTCAAACTGAAATGTCGTGCTTGGTTACTTATCTTATTTCACTAGCTGCTGTAAAAATAACAAAAACCTTGTCGGACTTGCTCTGTATTTGGAAACCCTAGGCATGCCACTGCTCCAGGCCCTATCATCGACATAGCCCTCTCCGTACGGCAAAGCCTTACATCAACAGCATTCACATTAACAGCTTAACCAACTTTTTTGAGGGCCTCCTCAAAACAGCGCCTCGTGTTTTAATATCTGCGACGACAACAACTCCATCACGCCCTTGGTAAACTTTCAATACTATTCCCTTTGGTCAAATGCCATCGGGATGGTTGCCATCAGCGACACAGGATTTTGGATGCTAGTCGATATATTCCTCCGCTCTTCTCTTAATATAGTGTTGGCTCCTACAAATGCCGTGCCATTGGCGCTTAAAACCTGTCATAAAGTGCCATAATCGCAGCATCTGTAGTCAAGCTTCCCACCAGTTCTAGGTAGATAACACTTGAAACTAGACAGGTAAATAGACCGGCGTAACGTTTCTCAATTCTCCTTTTAATGGCTATATTGACTGGTCAAAGTCAAAGTCAAAGTCAAAGCCTAAAAATATTTATTTCGTAGGATAAAGATTATCACTTGAAAACGTCACATTTTTTATCTTAATATTAAAATTATTGACATTATTGCTCATTCGCAAAGCAGATTCCCCAGAGAAGAACGAGCAAGAAACTCTAGGGTTGCTCTTTTAAATAAGTTTGGGTTACAATTATATTATATTGTATACTTAGGTTGAATATCGCCGAGCGGTGTATGTCCATGCTTGCTTATCATCCAGATAGTCAGAAATTTTATAAAAGCCTTTCTATATTTTTTCTTACATACATTTAGTTTTCGTAAATATATTGCGATGCTAATGGTAATATATTAATTTCCTTAAATTTATTCCTAAGAGACAGACCTGGCAGGATCGCCATGTGGTAATAACGATGGTGGTTAAATCGAGGACGGAGGGTTCCGTAAATAAGACTAGTTGTCTGTTGTGATGTTACACGAACAAGGCCCTTTAATTCTCTACAAGCGTATATATAATATTGGTATCGGCGCTGACAAAGCGATATGCGTTTATGTTGCAGTAAACCATGACGCTACGGTGAAACACCGAAATACAACAAGGTTATCAATATACTACACTCTGGGACCCAGTTTATAAATCGCGCGAACCGCTCGTTTCTGCAGAACAAAGATACAATTTATGTCCGCGGCATTTCCCCACAACAGAATGCCGTAGGTCAGTATACTATGGAAATAACTGAAATAGACTAGCCTCGCGCAGCCTGGCCCGAAGTAATCCAACCCCTTTACCGACCCTTCCATTCACGCTTTCGTTATATATTGCTTTCGTTAATTTTCTTTCACTCATTCGTTCTATATGCCTAAACCACCTCCCAACATATCTCTTTCTATCATCATATTGGGTCTTTACCTATGAAATCGGAGTTCTTTTTCTTCGTTAATCATATGTACCAATTCCTGCGATTTTCAAAGCTATATCCAAATTTGTTTTTTAATTGGAAAATGGAATATTATTTCAAAGTTTCACATGAAATATTTTTAAATTTCTGGGCTAGATCACATAATAAAAAAAATTTGAACAGAGCTCTTTTCATGTGCTTCCCATAATCATTTCTTAGATTCGCTGAAACTTTTATAAAGCGGGTACTTTAAAAATTAACGCTGCCTATACTTAACTTAATGTTATCCGATAATAAAAGTTTAGCTAATTTTGGGATTTGCCGTTCCCAAAAAAATCAAAAAAAAAATATAATTCAAAATCACACTACACATAATACGCAATGAACGCATTTCTACTCCGTTAATTCTAGACTCATGCTTCTTCTGCAATATACCCAACATTCGCTCCCATACATCAGCGTGGGCACCAACACGCCATTGTGCATCGCTACTCTCGCCTTGCTTGACAATGACTGATTGCCCACAATGGCACGCAAGGCCCCATTCTCACAGTTCCTGCTTTCACTCTTCTTTCAATATCTTCTTCACACTTGCCGTTTCTAGTAAACATTCTTCCCAAATACACAAATTACTTCACCTGTTCAAGTTTTACCCCATCTATCATAACATTATATTCAGTCATCTTATCTTCTCTTTCCACAACTATAACCTTCATTTTACTCACCAAAAAAAATTAAAAAATTGATACACTTGGAAATCCTACCTTTCCATAACTACACCACCACGTCTTATGCAGATATTAAAAATTGATACGCACCTTTATAACGTCGGGGTTCAAATCACCGATCGGTCACTTGGAAATCCTACCTTTCCATAACTACACCCCCACGTCTTATGCAGATATTAAAAATTGATACGCATCTTTATAACGCCGGGGTTCAAATCACCGATCGGTCACTTGGAAATCCTACCTTTCCATAACTACACCACCACGTCTTATGCAGATATTAAAAATTGATACGCACCTTTATAACGTCGGGGTTCAAATCACCGATCGGTCACTTGGAAATCCTACCTTTCCATAACTACACCACCACGTCTTATGCAGATATTAAGAATTGATACGCACCTTTATAACGTCGGGGTTCAAAGCACCGATCGGTCACTTGGAAATCCTACCTTTCCATAACTACACCACCACGTCTTATGCAGATATTAAAAATTGATACGCACCTTTATAACGTCGGGGTTCAAATCACCGATCGGTCACTTGGAAATCCTACCTTTCCATAACTACACCACCACGTCTTATGCAGATATTAAAAATTGATACGCACCTTTATAACGCCGGGGTTCAAATCACCGATCGGTCACTTGGAAATCCTACCTTTCCATAACTACACCACCACGTCATATGCAGATATTAAAAGTTGATACGCACCTTTATAACGTCGGGGTTGAAATCACCGATCGGTCACTTGGAAATCCTACCTTTCCATAACTACACCACCACGTCTTAAGTAGATACTGACGAAAAAGTGTGCTCCTATACAACTGTCATTGTAATAACCAGTTTTATTTGTGTATAGCTCCGGTTAATGTTTTATAAGCAAATTACAACCTTGGGCAAATAAACGAATAGGATGGAATTTCAATAACGCAAAAATTTATTTGGACCTTTTTCTTTTGATACTGTCGCGACTCCAGACCAAACATTGGGTAGTCTAAGACATATGCGTTTCAGTCTGTACAGTTTCTTTGAGAAAGAGGCCAATCGTCTAATCTAACACGGATGGGCAGCGTTCAGAAAACAGCGTGACGTCTTCATGTCTAAAACACCTCAATGCATAAAGACATATTGTATTACCAGTGCTGATGTCTATACATCTTGTAAGGCCCATGCCTTGCAAGAAACAAAAAGCTAATGAATACTGCGCAGCGCCTCTGAATGCTGGCCGCTTTTAACAGGTTGCTATATTGCAATATCCCGAGCTACCCTATATCATAAGAGGCTGGCACCGGCCCTCACGCTAGCAATGTCCGCGTATCCCCGATATATATATTTACTAAAAGTATAGCCAGTTACAGATTTCCACGTAATAGATATAACATTTTAAGAAAGACTACGATATCATCTTTATACTCCAAGACAACATGTGTTAAAAGCATCTTCGAAACGGCTATGCTGATGACATGGTACTGCGGAACCCAACGATCCGGGAGCTAAGAGAACTCCTGCGCAATTGTAAGGTATACGCTAAAGCGCATGGCTTGATAATGTTCAAAAGAGTGAATTCTTGGTATTAGGCCGTCGGCGGTAAATGTGCGATTGCTGTGACAATAACACTCAATGGTATAGAACTAAAGCCAGTGTTTGAATTTAAATACCTCGGCCATATTGTGGCCCGCGATCGTAAAAACCAAGCTAACATTGAAAGGGAGCTGGTGATAAGTAACAGGTTGGTGTGTAGGTTCCGTAGAAACCTACACACCAACCTAGTAAGCATGTTAATGTCACGCTTCTCATAGTATACTAGCAGGTCTTCTACACCTGCAGCCTATTGGCTGGCTTTACGCTGAACTAATTTCGTAATGATTCAGACAGCTAACAGATGTGGCTACTACAAGATTAGTGTTCAGTGTCATGTCTTACCGTAATTTGCTTTAGAGACGAGCAGCTAAAATATTTTGCAAAAGAGGGCAGACCGCGCAATATATGTATGATCTGCGTCGATATGACTCTCTTCGGGACAGGTTTAAAGAAATGAATATTTTAACCGTTCATTCACAATTTATTTACTAGAATATTATGTACGTACGAATAAATATTTGTGCATTCCCGAAAATAAGTGAGAAGCATAGAAGGACAAATTGGCCACCCCTATGTTCAGATTAATCAAAGTTAATACAATATTTATGGAACACTGTATACGCTTATAACCATATACTAACGCTGATGTATGAGAGCGAATGTTGGGTATGACAGAAGAAGAATAAAATCACAGTCAACGCAGTAGAAGGGGTTCACTGCGTAGTATGATTGGAGTGACTTTGAATGATTGAGTAAAAAATTGTGTGAATAGAGAAAAGTATGGCGTGCTAGATGACGTAGTGAGTAAGAAAGAAAGAGGTATATTAAGGTGGTTTGGGCATACAGAACGAAGGATGGAAAGGAGATTAACGAGATCAATATATAACGAAAGGATTAATGGACGAGTCGGTAAAGGTCGAACAAGAAAGACGTACGTCAATCAAGTGACTGACGTACTAACAAAAGATTAGTAGCAAAAGTAGTATGTCAGGATCTTTGCAAGTGGAAATCAATAGTCTCTGCCTACCGCAACGGGAAACTGGTGTGAACATATGTATGTAAACCTGAGAATATAATTAATTTAAAAGAACTTGTCAAAACAACATTAACAAAAAAGTTATTACCAAATTAGTGTCTACCTGAATGGGCAAAATGCTTGGTGCACCCAAATATTATAAAATTAAATTACTTAATCCGAGATCTGTTCTTACGCTCCATTTTCCACAGATTCCGGAGCGATGGTAGCTTAGACATACTAACACAATTATGTATATCGCCAATTGATATAAATTGACATTCACCGGTGATATAAATGCTTGATAATTAAGGCTAAGCTAACCTTCAACTACCTCACTGCTGGTAATATACAATACGTTAAATACCACAAATATTATTATCCCAAATACTGCAACATTAAGAGGGTGTAAGTGGTGAGTGTCGACGCAATTGAGGTCAGCACAGTGTAGTCCAGACGGTAGAAGTGTGCTGCATGAAATTGGATAGGGCTGGTGGTGATGAGATTTCGGAGCTCTTTCAGAGTCTCATCGTCTGTGGAAAATGAAATTGCATACTGTAGTACACTTTTTAAGTGTGTAAATTCGTACGGAGACCTTTTCGCCCAGAAAAGGGCAACAAAGGTTACGCACAACCTTACTGACTAAACCCCGTCCGTGTTCCTGTTACCTACCACCGAATGAGTTCCAAATTTTATTTTTATGCACAACGGATTGGTACTTGACCTCAATCACACCTGATGTTAAGTGAAGATGAGGTCGACCCGGAAACCTCAAGACATTTGGTGGACTGGCTATCTTATCTCTGACAACCGGAACACAACAATGCTATTAACATTGCTGCTTGGCGGCATATTTAGATGAGATGGTGGTAGCTAGCCAGGCGGATATTTAAAATGCCCTACCACCAACCAAACCGAGTACTTAAACACGTACCCCGCTGGGGATCGAACCCGAGAGCTCGGAATCGTTAACCCAATGTAGTTTACATTGAGCCACGGAGGCGGTAACTGAAAATATTTTATAGTTATCATTTCTCTATAAATAAATAGAGATCCTTCCACTGAGACAGACCCTTCGTTGCTCAGTGAAAATATGAAAACTATGCTATGCTCATTTAGAGCGAGATTGTACAAATTTCATCTGGCTTATTTAAGCCACCTACCTACCTGTACAGGTAGGTTTTTTTAGATAGAAAAAGCCTTAGGGCACAGGTGCGCTTAGCCTAACCTGACCACAAAAACTTCCGAACTTCCCGGAACAGATTTTGACAGTTCCTTCTAACGTGGTTTGCACCATACACGCCTCGTTTGTGACCTAGATGTTGCTGTTTTTTTAGTCAGCAATCGAATAAAGACAAATGAGCTATTTCGTAATAAGAGTCAAGATATTTGCTTTTTAAATATTGCATAAACTTACTAGCTTTATTGTGAACAAGTATGCTGTCTAACGTATTGATGATCCTTTCAATTTCCCTATAGGTCCTCTCACAGCGATGTACCAAACCAATGAGAACAGCCCAACATGCCAATAATTGCAATGTAGTCGCTATATGTGAAGTGTAGGCGAAATCTGCCTGAAATAAAATATTTTACTAATATTATTAGCTTGTAATATCCCAGGGTCACATAGATAAACAAAACTTAGCTTAGACTAGCGATTAGCGATCTTGAAAGTGGGTAAGTTTATACTTCGAATGTATAGGTAGTCACAGAGTAGAGTCAAATATTTCATGGAGTGGAAGAACCGGTAATAAACAGTCGAAACTGTGGTCGACTGTCTGTTACCGGTTTTCTCAGTCCTATAAACGGCACATAAAAATCTCAGGGGCCTTACCACCTAAACTTTACACTAATAATATCCCACGGTGACATTGATAAACAAAACTTAGCTTAGATTAAGCGATCTTGTTTACACTTCGAATATCATAGTCACACTTTTTTTTTCTCTTTTTTATGCACAACGGGTTAGCACTTGACCTCAATCACACCTGATTTTAAGTGAAGATGATGCCGAAGGTGGAAGCGTACTGACCCGGAAACCCCATCTAATTTGGGCGACTGGCTATCTTATCTCTGACAAACGGAACACAATAATGCTATTAACATTGCTGTTTGGCGGCAGATTTAGATAAGATGGTGCACGGTAGCTAGCCAGGCGGACATTTAAAATGCCCTACCACCAACCAACTACAACTACAACCAACACTGACGCTTAAGAAGACAAGTTACAAGTTCCCAGGGTCACATAGATAAACAAAACTTAGCTTAGACTAGCGATTAGCGATCTTGAAAGTGGGTAAGTTTATACTTCGAATGTATAGGTAGTCACAGAGTAGAGTCAAATATTTCATGGAGTGGAAGAACCGGTAATAAACAGTCGAAACTGTGGTCGACTGTCTGTTACCGGTTCTCTTACTCCTATAAACGGCACATAAAAATCTCAGGGCCTTTACCGCCTAACTCAAAGCTATAGCGATAGCATAGCAATTCACTGTCTTGGTCATTTTGTTACAATATGGCAAGGACGGACAGTGCATTGACGTCATAAATGATAGCAATTCCCATAGTAAATTAATTAGGCGGTCTGACTAGTATTAACTAAACTATTAATATTAGTTTATTAATATTTAGTATCTATTGTATTTTTAAATTCATAACAAGTGAGTGTTTTTATTTGAAAGTTTTGGAGAACTAACAACATGATTTAAGTATATGTGAGATAATTTAAAACTTTATTTGTTAACCATAAGTTCCCACATGTTTATTTTAAAATAACTTTTCTCAGACTTATCGGCATGATTATATATATAAAGGAAATGATATTAACAGAACAGTCATATTTAGAACCGTGTCATGTTACAGCTTATCAAAGTAGTGTCTAGTCAGCGTACTTTTGACTGTAGATAGGTGTGCTTATAAATTTACGTGAAGGTCTCTGTGAACTGACATACTCCTAAGATTTACTTACCTTCCAAGTAACTGTTAGTCTGACAGATAAATTAAGCATGATAGTGCAATCGATAAGAAGAGATAAGCAGTTAATTAACATCTGAAAAGAAAGCAAACAAAAAATATTTAACTGGAAAGAACACAGCAAAACAGGCCGTTTTAATTGCAAATCAAAAACTATTCAAAATAGGATGCTTAACGATACTGAAATCAAAAATCAAAATCAAAAAATGCTTTATTTTGTAGGTACACAGGGTACACTTAAAATAGTCAGATTTTACATTTTTAAAGCTACTGCTTGTTCAAAAGGCAATTTTCCCCTGAGAAGAACAAGCAAGAAACTCGAGAGGTCGCTCTTTTAAAAAAGGTTTTTATATTACAAAATTATTATTTTATATTATAATATTTCATTATTAATTGTGACATAGCCTGGTTATGCGAACGGGCTGGTTATGTCCATGATTGTTTATCATCTAAATAATCTGATATTATATAATATGCTTTCTTAATAAGGTACTGTTTTATAGTATCTTTAAATTTATTGAAATTAACGCTTCAAAGATTTTCTAGATTGTCTAATGAAACTTACTCTGAATCCATACATTTTGTTTACATACGCGACTTGTTCCGTCAAATATACATAACACTTTAATAATTCCGCGAAGTTAAATCGACCCCGCTTCACGGTGTCTTGAGGCGTTTTATTTATTAATTTTGAATCCAATGCAGAAATTATAAAAATATTAACGACTGGTATAGAATCATCTTGAGAGGCGTCAAGTATATTACCCATTATACGGAAACGGTCTTCAATTTGCAAGATATTGTTAATCGTATCTATAATACTTAACCTTTTTATAAATGTATATATATATTCTATAGAATACATTAACGTTGTTTTCAAGTTAGAGCATAAAATCCAAGCTAAGCAAGCGATGATAATGCTTACTATGTTAATTGTTAAAAAAAATATGGTGTGTTTCAATACTTTCTGTTTGATATCAACATGGTTGTTGTAAAATAGAATACGGTCGATCTTGTTGTAGTTGCTATAGTACTGCACACAAGCATGGGTTCCATGTTTAAACACATAAACCAAGTCAACAATGTAATGGAAAAATGTGAAGAAATACATGAAGTTTACAAAAATTATAAAGGGCTCTGCTTTTGTATTAAATTCCAGTAAACCAAGCCTAGTCAACTTGAAATACAAAAAAACTAAATTTAATAAAATAAATATCGATAGTGTGATTACAACTTTGAACAGAGGCCATGACGATCTAAAATTGGTACCCTCGCGGTAAACACAACTGAGTGATAAGAATTCCAAAATTCTTTTAGACGGTTCTAACGTATAATAAACGTCAAGTATTAATTTACTCTTTGGCCACATCTGTGACTGTCAATGTTCACAATGAAAATAGATAGTTTCAACTTATTATTTCATTCGATATTTATTATCAATCACTTCAGCGAGTGCTTCTATTTTAATGTGATTAAAATTATAAGGCGTAGTTTACAGCGCTGACGAGAAACGGAATCTATCGGGAAGATATAAAATGGGAATTACCACATTAGACTTTTGAGATGAACGCATTACTGAGATACCTACATGCCGATAAAACTGGACACACACACAACACTGTCAAAAATGTGTTTAATAAAACCGCATTCAAATAATTTCAGACTCAAATAAACACACATTAACAACACCCCTTATTGTGTTGAAACTTAAAAATAGAATATGCCAACTCTTTTGAAGCTATACCTCCTAACATTGAAAAACACTCAAATTATGTATTTACAAAGACATTTACTTGTGTCACAAAAATTTATATAGATTTCCGAACACCATACCTATATCATCATCGGACACTCATGCATGACATTTTGATTTGTATTATCTAGATTATATTCCTAATTTATCTCCCTACATTAAAAATAAATAAAAAATAAACATTACTATTTCGAAAGCACTCAGGCCAATGGATTAATCTTTTGTAAGGAATTAACGTTTAGAAAATTAATATTAATAATAGGGCGTTGATTGGGTAACTTATTTGTGCGGCTTGCGTCCGTATCTGCGGTGAGATTTTCAGTAGCCATGAAAGCTATGACTATACAGATCGTAGTCGTTTGGATCTCATCATGAATATCGATCGCAGTTGTGCCAGTGAGTTTAAAGCTTAACACAGCAGTTTGAGACTATAAGTGGAAATGGATGCGCGCCTCCCCCATTTCTAATTCGACAATCCCTTGTCTATGCGCAATAGTTTACCGTTTCATCTCATGTAGACCTGATGGATGTTAATGAAGCTGAGGGCTAAGGTAGAAATCTTTCGGTTTTACAAGTGGCCGCTCGACAACCGATGCAGGTGTCGAGCTCTTACAATATATTTTTGAGGCTTGGGAAGATGCGCGGGATGCAATAGGAGTATTTTGCGACTTGTC
This sequence comes from Oegoconia quadripuncta, assembly GCA_949316235.1. NCBI lineage: Eukaryota > Metazoa > Arthropoda > Insecta > Lepidoptera > Autostichidae > Oegoconia > Oegoconia quadripuncta. Next base: position 2,872,156 of record OX438757.1, on the reverse strand, counting down.
CAAGGCCTTTGATTGCGTTCATCACGACACTTTAATCAGGAAATTACGTCATTATGGTGTAACCGGCCGAGCTCTCGACCTTCTGAATTCTTATTTGAGTAACCGAGTTCAGAGGGTTGATATCAGTGGTAATACATCGTCAGGGTCGACAGTCTGTATGGGCGTCCCACAAGGCTCCATTCTCGGACCATTTTTGTTTTTGGTTTACATAAATGACTTGCCAAACCTTGTAAACGATAAACATGAAATAGTATTGTTTGCTGACGATACCTCTGTAATGTTTAAAGTAAATAGACTAAAATTAAATTATGACGACGTGAACAATGCTATTTCTCAAATAGTAGAATGGTTTACGGCATATAATTTGTTACTGAATGAGAAAAAAACTAAATGTGTAAAATTTGTACTGCCTAATGTCAGGGAGGTGCCCACAAATATAATGATAAAAAATGTCACTCTAGACCTTGTTGAGTCCACTGTATTTTTGGGCATTACTTTGGACGCCAAATTACAATGGGGTCCTCATATCCATAAATTGGCGAAGAAGCTCAGCTCTGCAGCGTATGCAGTCAAAAAAATTAGACAAATATCGGACGTAAATACTGCTAGATTAGTATATTTTAGTTATTTCCATAGCCTGATGTCTTACGGTATCTTGCTGTGGGGAAATGCCGCGGATATCAATACAATCTTTGTTTTACAAAAACGAGCCGTTCGCGCAATTTATCAATTGAGACCTGCAGTGTCACTTAGAGACAGATTTAAAGAGTATAATATTCTAACCTTTTCGTCACAGTACATTTTTGAAAATCTAATATATGTCAAAAAAAATATAGCATCATTTAGGAAAAATAGTGATAAACATGATGTCAATACAAGAAATAAAGATAAACTTGCAGGTCACATAAGTCGCCTCCACAAAGTCAGTAATTCATTCAAAGGGTTATGTATACGCTTTTTCAATAAAGTTCCTGTTGATATACAAAATCTTCCTTTCAATAAATTTAAAGATACTATAAAACAGAAACTTATTAAGAAAGCATATTATAAAATATCAGATTATTTAGATGATAAACAATCATGGACATAACCAGCCCGTTCGCATAACCAGGCTATTTCACAATTAATAATGAAATATTATAATATAAAATAATAATTTTGTAATATAAAAACCTTTTTTTAAAAGAGCGACCTCTCGAGTTTCTTGCTTGTTCTTCTCAGGGGAAAATTGCCTTTTGAACAAGCAGTAGCTTTAAAAATTTAAAATCTGACTATTTTAAGTGTACCCTGTGTACCTACAAAATAAAGCATTTTTTGATTTTGATTTGATTTTGACCCGGAACCTCAAAGCTGTATAAGAAATAATAGTCAATTGGGCAAGGTCCAGAGATGGCGGACTGAGCTCTCGCAGCAAAAGTGGTGTTGTCGTGAAGTAGGTGCCGATGAGCGATTCCCGGCTTCGGTTGTTTTACTGGAAGTTTGTCCGTCGTTGTCTGCAATTCGTTGCAATCTGCAATTTTAGCTTAAAAAATTTTATGAAGCTATACGTAATAACACAGACACAGTTGATAGCGTTACCACCAGCTTGAAACTGCGTGACGTCTTCATATCTAAAACACCTCAATGCTTAAAGACATACTGTTTACCAGTGCTTATGTTTGGGCCTTACAAGAAACAACATGCTAATGGAGAGGGAAATACTGCGAAGAGCCTCTGGATGCTGGCCGCTTGCAACAGGTTGCTCTGAAAGGCCTGCTACCTAAGTTCAGTAGTAAAAACGTACTGTGGCTGATATGATGAGGACGATCATAAAAGAACCGAAATGGGTGGCGTAATGCCACGGGATAGAGGTCAATACTCACTGGATTGATTAATAAGATGTCTGAATGTTCACACGTACAGGGAATATGCCGCAGTAGGGTTTTTAAATTTTCATGATCACGAGTCAACATCGAAACTCGTTAAAATAAAACCTCTAACAGCAAAAAACAAGTTTTGTTCAATCAGTGTTGGTGTCCAAAAATATCTATACAAATAGAGTGCTAGGTAAACTTTGGAGGATCCATTTTAAAGCTGGCTTTCAGAGCGGGCTCAATTCCCAATACCGTAGGAGATACTTGACAGAAAAACGCGGTATCCGAAATATTTTATATTTCAGTAACATATTCTGTCATTTATAAATAGGACATTTACTAATTTTCCACACACGTAACTTTAGACCATACACGATTTTAAACGAACGAAAATATTACCCTAAACCGACGAGCATGTATGAACAATCTTATGAGAGTGAATAATGCAATAGAGGTGTGTCAGGATCGTAGCAAGTGGAAGTCTCTGGTCTACCACTACGGGAAACAGGCGTGACTTTATGTATGTATGAAAATGTTGCAAAACTTATTTTACCCCAAAATTCAGAATATACAAAACTAGAGAAATAGGAGAAAACTAATTAATCCAAAGACCAATATTCAGCCCCGAAATCTGAGCAAGGTAGAAAACGCGTTCACGATCGCTGTCACGCGGGAGGTTACCCAGAATGTTGACAGCATTACCTCGTTGAATGGCGATGCTGATCCGTCGACAAAAGTAAGCGCCAGCTCAGCGATTGCCAGATACCGCAATAAGGCGAGTTGATAAATACTTAAATAGCATCCGAGCTTCATTTCGCCACGAACCCAATTTGAATATTGGAAAACTTGATTTAAACATCATCAGCGACCTATGAAAGTTCACAACTGGACATAAGCGTCTCCCATGGTGCGATTTGCATCACTTTCCATCGGAGGAATTGCCCTAATCGCGACTCTGGGGAGGGGGGTTGGCGATCGTAGATATTTTCATATCATTGGAGCAAAACGGTCTCTCAGTCGCCTTTTACGACATCCACCGAAAGAACGCGGAATCCCTCAGTTGCCGTTCACTTACCCACTAGTCGTCTTGACGACACCTATGGGAAGAACGCACGATCCCTCAGTCGCTTTTAACGACACTCATATGAAGAACGCATGATTTCTTAGTCTCCTTTCACGCCACACATTTACGTAGATAATCCATTAGTAGCCTATATGTCACTCGCGGAAAGACCGTATGATCTCTTAGTCGCCTTCGCATCCTTCACATAGGAGGAGCGCTTTTGCCTTTGCCTTTATTCGACTTATACGACACTCACATTCAGAACGCACCATTCGAAAGAATAGAATATAGAATAGACAATTAGATTGCTCTCGAATATAGGTTATTTTTTTTTTGTGCACTACGGGTTGGTACTTGACTTCAATCACACCTGATGTTAAGTGAAGTTGAGGTCGAAGGTGGAAGCGTACCGGAAACCCCAACACATTTGGGGGACTAGCTATCTTATCTCTGACAACCGGAACACAACAATGCTATTAAAATTGCTGCTTGGCGGCAGATTTAGATAAGATCGTGGTAGCTAGCCAGGCGGACATTTAAAATGCCCTACCACCAACCAAACCGAGTACTTAAACATGTACCCCGCTGGGGATCGAACCCGCGACCTCCGAATCGAAAACCCAATGTTGTTTACATTGAGCCACGGAGGCGGTATATTAATTAGGTGTAATTACAATAACATCCGCCTAATTCAGTCATTATAATGGCATGGAAATCTTTGACAATATCACATTTTGACACTAAGAAAATCAGCATGCATTCAATTAATTGTTCTTGTGATCCAAGAACTCTTTAGTGGAATACAACAATAAGCCACATTTGTAAGTACCTTTTAAAGCTATTAAATGGTAGATCTTTGAGATGTGTGGGAATGCTTTTATATATTAATATATATGTCGGAGATTGCGACAAATTAGCGATAGAATTCCTTATTCGAACGGTCAACTGACTATCATAGTACGCGGTTAATGTGAACTAAACTTGGTGGCGCTCGTGTCGCCGGAAGGGGAGCGGTGACGACGTTGACGGTGATATAAGGTCTGCACATCGAAATGACAGACACCTTTTGCTACCAGCCGTCGAAGGAGTCGGAGCTCCACTGAACACATCACCGACTGTGAGTGATTTGATTATTATCACCGACGCTTGGAAGAATCCGGTGAGTCGTTAGCTAATAAGAAGTTGATCATGGAATTTGAGCAAGGAGGAACTATAGACAAGGTATGGCTGAGTTTCACAGAGTGCACGCGGGGGCCAAGTTGTATGGCACGAGGGGCGTGCACATGTTTTCTATTCATCTTTTCTATATCAGAAAGCATCTCAGGTTTCATGATCATAATCGAATGTGAATACTTTGCGTTTTCCTATAGTAGCTTGCAATAATATCGCCTTTGCCCGAGCACCCTTTACCACGCGACTGGCACGCGTCCCGGTCGCTAGTAACGCCCACCCCCGAACCCCACCATTCTCTACGACATATATATTAGTTTGCCCATGAAATAATTTTTCATTTGAAACTGTGTTGTGTTTGGAAAAATGTTATTCGTCTACTGATATCTGGTCCGGAACCATCGCAGAAAATATTTCATCGGCCTCCAGCCAGTAGTCTAACTTCTAGACTGCAACTTATGCTGAGAAAGAGACCTTCTTTGATACCACTTTGCGACACCGAAAATTAATTTTTAAGGACTTTAAGTCTATAAATGAAACATTGCTTAGGTATTTTTATTGTATTTTGTAAACTGCATTATGAGATAGGAGTACCTATCCTATTACATAAAACTGTTTTGTGTACTACTTTTATCTCATTCGGTCCCAATTTCACTGTGTATATTTTCACATTTCATGTAATCATTATAATGTGTGTCGCTAAATGGGTCAAATAAACGATTGTTATTCTTATTCTTATACTGGTGACACTGCTGCCTGACACCAGGGGAACGCTTCTTTTAGTGGCGACATTGGTGTCGATTCGGTTGTACGCAAACTAAACTAAAACCAATTTTAAAGTGAGCCTGTCTTTATCTCTCTGGAACAATATAACGTGACAGCACCAGTCTAAATCTGGTTTTAGTTTAGTTCGTGTGCAACCGAATCGACACGATTGCCTCGCCACTTAACAAGATCGTCTTCGGATATTGTAGCTTTTTATAGAGGAGCTCGTCCCATCGGTGGGCACATCCTTATTATCTTACCACTGTTTGATCCGGGACTGCTTATTCAATATATTCGCAGTTAGCCACCGTATCTGGTGGCCGTTGCACTTTCCGCCACCCATGGACCACGTTAGTAGCCTTATAGCTCAGCCCTAACATTTTCGAAGATAGGTATTATTTTTTCAGGGTACCGAGTATTTATTTGTATCATCTTTAATAATATAATAATAGTACCCTTGGACATATACAGACAGCGCCATCTAGTTCCACACTAAGCAACTAGACTTGTGTTGTGGATACCAGATGGTTGATACGCTACACAAATACTTTTTTTTTTGTTGTAAATAAATACATAATATATAAATGAAAAACATCCATAACTCGGGTACACATGTCCGTATTCATCATAGAAATATATGTCCCTAGCGGGATTCGAATAGAATAGAATAGAACAGAACAGAACAGAATAGAATATAATTTTATTGCTAAACTGTGTACAGGAGATGTTATTCTTATTTTTGACACAACAGCTTGTCCATTTCGGCGTACAATAATAATTATAATTAAAAGAAACGCATAGTATTAAAATTAGGTATGTCAAATATTATTACAACAATGTCACCACATCAACACAGAACATTAACATAGAACAAGGATCAGTAGATATACCTAAAATATTCTTCTATATTATAAAAAAAACTTTAGCGCAAGAAATCCGTATGCGCCATTTATGACACACACGTGAAGAACGTGGTTGGATACAAACTTTAATCGGGCAATCCATTGTCAAGGAGCTGGTTAAAGAGTGGAATTTTATTATATTTCGCAGTAACGTATATCGCACTAAAGAACTTTCGCGACAACGTACTTCGCAATGATGAACTTTCGCAGTAACGTATATCGAAATAAAGAACTTTCGCGACAACCTACTTCGCAATGATGAACTTTCGCAGTAACGTATATCGAAATAAAGAACTTTCGCGACAACGTACCTCGCAATGATGAACTTTCGCAGTAACGTATATCGCAGTAAAGAACTTTCACGACAACGTACTTCGCAATCATGAACTTTCGCAGTAACGTATATCGCAATAAAGAACTTTCGCCACAACGTACTTCGCAATGATGAACTTTCGTAGTAACGTACATCGCAGTAATGAACTTCGCAACTATGATTTACACTCTGCCACCAGATATCACGTTTCGTTTTATTACAGCTAGCGGCGGCTTTAATTCAATTCTCCACTTCGATTGCGTGTATTCGCTTGTGAACGTGCTAAATAACTTTATTTTTTGTGTCCAATATTTATTTTTTACTGTTACATTTTAATAATTTTATGGCTTGTAACCTTGTTATTTCATCTATATTTGATTTGAAATTGTGGGTAGAATTTAAGTTACTCGTGAAAATGTTTTTGAATTTTAAAGCTCTTGCAGTATAGTGAAATCGAACTCGTGTAATTCCCTGAGTATTCTAAACGCAACAGTGACTCAATAACACAAAGTTTACAAAATGAAGGTCACGGTTTCGATTCCCGTCGGGGTACAGCGTCACAGTTATTTATACAGGGATACATATATTTAACCGCCTCCGTGGCTCAATGTAAACAACATTGGGTGTATGAATCGGAGGTAGCAGGTTCGATCCCCAGCGGGGTACATGTTTAAGTACTCGGTTTGGTTGGTGGTAGTACATTTTAAATGTTCGCCTGGCTAGCTACCACCATCTTATCTAAATCTGCCGCTAAGCAGTAATGTTAATGGCATTGTTGTGTTCCGGTTGTCAGAGATAAGATAGCCAGTCCTCCAAATGTGTTGGGGTTTCCGGGTCATTACGCTTCCACCTTCGACCTCATCTTCACTTAACTGATTGATGTCAAGAACGAACCCGTCGTGCACTAAAAAAAAATACGGGGTCTCCAAAATGACCTTTATGGTACTTAGGTATATAGTCGGCATGTTTATTAATTATGTAAAAGAGTGCAGTATCATTGATCGTGGATCCGATTGTACATGTTTGGTTGGTGGTAAGGCATTCATGACGGAGGGAATCAAGGGGGATTATATTTTTCTGGTATGTATAAGCATATTAATTTCTATGTTCCATCCTGTAGCCTAAACGACTGGACCGATTTTGAAGTGCAAGGTGTCGTTAGATTCGTCTTGATCCCCAAAATGCCATAGGATGCATTTAATGATTTAATTTCGACGACCTGTTCGGAGTAGTGTTTTAATGTAGGGTATGTTCTATCTATATACCAAATTTCAGCCAAATCCGTTTAGCCGTTATTTCGTGATTGAGCAACAAACAAAGAAACCGCCTCCGTGGCTCAGTGTAAACAACATTGGGTTTACGATTCCGAGGTCGCGGGTTCGATCCCCAGGGGGGTACATGTTTAAGTACTCGGTTTGGTTGGTGGAAGGGCATTTTAAATGTCCGCCTGGTTAGCTACCGCCATCTTATCTAAATCTGCCGTCAAGCAGCAGTGTTATTTGCTGTTAGCAATAGCATTGTTGTGTTCCGGTTGTCAGATATAAGATAGCCAGTCCCCTAAATATGTTGGGGTTCCGGGTCTGTACGCTTCCACCTTCGACCTCATCTTCACTTAACATCGGGTGTGATTGAGGTCAACGGGTTGGTACCCATTGTGCATAAAATAAACAAACATCGAAACTTTTGCATTTATAATATTAGTTGGATATACGAAGCATTGTTTATAAATATATATAGACCTGTTTGGTGTAGTGGTTAGAAACTCTGCTGCTATACCAAAAGGTCGTGGGTTCGAATCCCGCTAGGGGCATATGTTTGTATGATGAATACAGACATGTGTTCCCGAGTTATGGATGTTTTCATTTATATAATAAATAAATAATAATAAATAAATATTTCGGACACTTACACCAAGCATCTAGTCCCAAACTAAGCAAAGCTTGTGCTATGGATACTAGATAACGGATAAACATACATAAATATTTATATAAACATCCATGACTCAGGAATTAATGTTCATATTCATCACACAAACATTTACCCGTCGCGGGATTCGAACCCGCAACCGTTGGTTTCGCTGATAGGGTCACTATCCACTACACCAATCGGTCGTACCAATATATGTATTTATTTACAAAAAACAATTTATTTGTATAGTTTATCAACCATCTGGTATCTATAATACAAGGCTAGTTGCTTATTTATTTATTTATTTATTTATTTAGGTACACTAACAGCTTATACACTAAAACATTATTTTGTTAGTTCACATATTGGTCACATTATAAGTGTGTCAGCCTATTATAAGTGTACACAGCATTCTAAGATAAATAACAGTATAAAATTCAAGATAAAGTTTAAATATATAAAGTTTAAAAAGTACAAAAGAAACATATCAGTAACAATGAAAAATTTAAAATTAATAATATAATATGTTAATTATGCCAGTTATGAAGGGTGGTTAATCGAGGTGTCTCATAAGCTTGCTTTTTAAAATTGGTCTGGATTCAGCAAATATATCCAGCCAAGACTTTTCACACTTAATATTCATGTGGTTATATGGTGGTTGTGCTTAGTGTGGAACTAGATGCCGCCGTGTGTATGTGCAAAGATATTTATTTATTTATTATTATTTATACATAACACAATCATATCATAACTTGCGTAACATCATAGACTGGTTCACATTTATCACGTTAACCGCTCAGTTATTTAACTAACTAACTCAATTCGACTCCTAAATCTTAATACGTGAGACCACGTTTGGCGGTATTCTTTATTTGCTAAATGATCTCACAGACATACGCGCCGGGGGCTGAAATGACGCGCACAACCGTCGCGTCTGTGGGGACAGCTACAAGCTACAGCGATTTCATATATCGCATTTATAATATATTAGCTAGCTAGCTAGGCGGTTTATAACTTTCGCATTTATAAAATTAGCTTTTTTTTTTAACGAGCATGCGGGTCACCTGATGGATGAGCAAGCAATCACCGCCGCCCATGGACACCCGCAACACCAAAAGGGTCACAGATGCGTTGCCGGCCTTTGAGGAAGGTGTAGGCTTGTTTATTGAAGGTTCCAATGTCGTACTCGTTCGGGAATACCGTTGCAGGAAGTCCGTTCCACAGGGTGGTCGTACGTGCTAAGAAGTTTCTTGAGAAACGTACAGTGGTAGACTTCCACTCATCCAGGTGATATGGATGGAAATTTAATTTTCGGCGAGAAGTGTATCGGTTAAATTGAGCAGCAAATAGTCTAAAAGGTCTAAGAGCTAGATAGCTAAATATCAATAAAAAACTATGATTAGTAATATATGAATTGATATATCAATGAGTCTATAATTATATTCTCTTTAACCAGTGTAAATTGCATAGTATTAAAAGTCAATCTACAGAAATTAAGTAATATGAAACCAAATGAAAATGTCAATCCTATAGATCTACAATAAACAATATTTTATTGAATCGAAATAAATTACACACTTTGTTGAAGCTTTGTTGTCTGTGGTAGTTACAAACTGTGTTACAGACAATAATGTCTTCCCCATATGTTTTGTACAATAAGTAAATTTGGGAAACGAAACAATTTAACTAATTAGAATGATGCAATGAAATCTTGTTCATCCCGTCCTTTCCGTGGTCATTGGATTTTTTTTTTTTATACAGATTATTACTAAAAAATCGCTCTGGCCTGCAGCGAGATGCCTAAAAGCTAAATATAAATAATTAGCGTTAATTACGGTTATTTTCAGACAATTTCAGATTAAAATTAAAAATTAAAATTATTAAAATCATGAATTCTTGAACAAAACCATCATCAAAGCTATATAAGAATTATTTATAATTAGCTTTTAGGCGTCTCGAGTCCTGCAATCCACATAGTGATATTTTTGATTTATTTCGTTTCTAAAAAGCAATCTCAATTTATCCAATGAGAGCGCCACTGGACGGAATAAACCCTCTTAACGAATTCGTTTCTAATGTTTGTGGGTGTGTGTGCTTGTTTATTTGGTAGGTACGGTAGTTGTGTAGGTAGTATATGACGACCTGTTTGGTGTAGTGGTTAGCAACTCTGACCACTATACCGAAAGGTTGCGGGTTCGAATCCCGCTAGAGGCATACGTTTGTGTGATGAATACGAACATGTGCAGGTACCCGAGTTATGGATGTTTTCATTTATAAGTATTTAGTTACAAAAAAAAAGTATTTATGTAGTATATCAACCATCTGGTATCCACAACACAAGCCTATAGTTGCTTACTGTGGAACTAGATGGCGCTGTGTGTATGTCTTAAGGATATTTATTATTATTTATTATTATTATTCAGTTTAGTTGAGTCAGATTTTATCCAGTTGTACACTTACACTGTTCGTAGTTTCCTATTCCGTCCTTTTTCCTTCTTTTATTATCCTTTCATTCATTACCATCAGCTTCTTTAGGGTGGTCGTCCATTTTGGGCATTATTTGGCTGAAGCCACTTCATCTAATGTGACGATCGCTTACATTTTGTCATAAAAATACATGTCTCATTGCAGGCAACTATCACGGGTCAGAGTTCCTTCGTTATTGTGTCCGCTCAGCTTAACTTCGCTGGCAACGCGCTTGGTGTTATTCCAACTTGTCTTCAAGCAATAATTTTTTGTCTACGTTGAAAGCTATTGCTAGATCCGTTGTAGTTTGATATGGATCTTCTTCTGCTATCGTTTTTAATTCCTGATTTTCAACTTTATCTTCGGTTTTCTTCGCGCTTCACTGTTAATATCGAAATTTCCCGAGCGAAAACGATTAAACCAAAAACTCCAGTGTGTCGCCTGCCGTATTTAGCCCGTACACATAATTGAAGTTGCATGCCATCTGCTCCATAGTAACACCGCAACGTAACTCTTTTTCACAAATTTGTGATTTTTCATCTTAACCGCTAAATATAGGAGCAATAAAAAACTGACTACTGTGTCTGAAATAAATAATTTGAATTAAATAGAATATACATATTATTCTTAAATTCTTAATTAAAAAAATAATCAAAAAATGGTCCTTGTAACTCATTTACCATAACTCTAAATTGAAAGTTTAGAAAACTCCCGAAAGACATCATCAAAATACAAACAAACAAAATATTTTTAAGAAGCATAACACAACCATAAATAAAAAAAAAGGGGATACTACAATTATATCATCCAACTCTATTAAAATCTAAATGTCTTCGAAACTACCTAATCGATGGTCATAAAACAAGGTTAATTTCGTCGTTTGATCTTTAATATAAAAAGAAATCGAACTCAATTCGTACCACGCATTATTGAGATAGACGAAGACTACACACTACACTGTCAAATATATAACACCCGTCGTGTATCGTCGAGGGTTAAAAAAGAATAACATGGCTTTAATTTCATGCAAAGATAATTGAATTTGCAATTCCTTCGCAAAGAAAAGATGTTCAATGTGGACAGTTTGTAAACACGTCAATTTCATACGTGGGGCTGGGTAGGCACCTCTAATATATTTTGTGCCCTTTGAAACGGATACTTTAGGCCCATGTGATCTGAAAACAAAATATTTATTTAAGATCTCAGACGACAAAGGGCTGGCAGCTCTGCGTGGTAATGACTTAGCCAGTGAGTGATGCTGCCAGACTCTTGAGTAGACCCATGGTGTTGGACTTGGAACAAGTTTATGGTACTTTTGTATCGACATTCCGTTCACATTAATGTAACTAAATGTACATAAGCAGCCTCCAAGATCTGCACTATTCTATTTCAAAGTTATTCTGACAACGCTTCAATGACTTCACTTGTACCACATCCCTTTCTGAGCAAACTCTTCCCTTGAGCATACTCAACAATGTCGAAAACATACGTGTACGTATGCTATTTACATTCTGTACGTCTAGGTGTTACATACTTGTCACTAATTGTAAATACGTGTACGGGTATAACATTATATATCAACATTTAACCTTAGTGGTTTATTCATAATAGATTATGGTGGAAGAGCGTTCTAAGTCGTTTTCTGTTTTATTTTATTTATATCATACAACATTCATCACCATCATATCAGCCTCAGACGTCCACTGCTGAACATAGGTCCTATGTTTCCACATAGAATTCCAGAGTGACCGGTTGGAGGCGGCCTGCATCCAGCCATATAGAAAAATATATTGATCAGATTGAGTTAGTGCAAAAAAACTTCCTTCGTGCAACCCACTACAGATGCTGCCGGTCAAAACTATCGTATAGTAATTTGCTAACCAAGTTTTCACTATTGTCACTCGATGCCAGGACGCACGCTAATAGATTGTATGACTCTTTTCAACATTATGTAACAGCGGATTAGATTGTTGTGAATTGAATGGTCGCTAGGCCTATCGGGTTCCTAGTAAAGGCCAACGCTCATTGAATCTTCACAAAATATTCCTTACTACGCCATATAAGACAAATGCTGGTGTAAGATCTCCTCTAAGACTCTTAATAAACACGTATAATGAACATTTTTTAGATTTCGACATATTTTCATTATCATATGATACATTTAGGAGTTCTGTTATTGGAGAGTTATTGCACGGGTAATATTTATATTGTTTGGTTTGTGTAGCAGCACATTGTAACATTGTAATGATACGGATGTACTTATTGTAAACTTCATAACTTGTAAGCTCGATGAAATACTGTGTTACTTACCTTGTGGATAGTGTCGTGGACTTACAATAAGTATCTAATTATAAGTACCTAAATATAGTTAGTAGTATTACAAAATAATTTACTCTAAAAATATATTAATTAATGCTATATATATTATATTTGGTATACGATACATTTACTGTTACTTGTTATATTTCTGGGTAATAAAAAATACCTAAATAATATTATACCAATTTTAGCAATGATTCCAGATGCAGTATAATTCTAAAAAGTTAGTCAAATATGCTATTCAGTTATGCTATTTAGTTTCACAGCATATCAAAATAAACAAATGAATAAATTGGATAAATAATTTATAGAAATATCCGAACTTTGAACCTTTATGTGACACTGTAACGTGACGGTATTGCGTCTCGTTGGTGATTTTAGTTAGTAATCTTTTTGTTCTTTTTCCTTTTCGTTTCTCTATATTTAAATTCAAATTCCTATTTAGAAATCAGACGGCCGTAAAAAAAAAAAAAAAAAAAATGTAGCACTACTCCTGAACCAGACTTCCAATTGATTGTTCAGGAGTAGGCCGCAATAAATAATAAAAATCAGGAACACTTTTTATTACAATACAATATTCAAGTGTTCCTGATTTTTATTACCATTAAGGAAAGAGATTACGTCATCTGAGGAAGAAAAAATAACGCTGCCAACACATACGTTCTATTTGACTCTCGGAGCAAAAAAGTAGCGATGCTTTTTTTCGCAAGTTTGCTAGTCTATGCTCTATCGCAGTATATTTAGTGTCGTAGGCCCGTGTTAATAAACCAATCTCAATACAAGTCTTGGGGACAGCAAGACTTGTATTGATCTCGCATCTCGGGTGATACAGATTGTGGGGACACATGTACTTGTGTATTAGAATATACACAATGTGACGTCAGCTGCACGGTGTATAACTCTAGTTTATGCGCCGGAGCTCAGCCAGTTGTTTTCCACGCCGCGCCCTCAGCACTCGCCCTGTGTTCCCGAATGTAATTAAGTAATAGAGTTTATTATCCTGGACTATATCTTTTATTTGGGTATCCCATAGTCATCATGAAGTCAACACACGCCATTTAACAATTAGATACCCTACACAGATCACCCGAGATGCGTCTTAAGCAGTTGACGCTATCTCAAGCTACGTGCTAATTTATAAACCAATCTTGAGGTCTATTCAGCTGAGATCACTTCTCAAGTATTCGCCTCAGCGGCGAATGAATGACAGTCTTGAGTTTCGTTTATTAATACGCGCACCTCTCAAGTGAGTACCGCTTGATCAAGAACATGCGTTTCAGGTCTCAAGTTACGTTTATTAATCAACACGTTTACTTGAGACTGGTCCCAAGACTGTTCCCAATCTTGAGAATGGTTTATTAATACGGACCTTAAACTTCTTGATGAACTTTATGTTACCGTCTTTAAACTAGAATAATATGTGATAATGTCAATGGAGAATTGAAAGCTTGTTTTAAAAAATATTTTTAGTGAAGAAATTATGGTCCGGATATATCTCAATAATGCGTGGTCGAATGCCATTTTATTATTTCTGTGCTAATGTGTCACACACAGTTGCTTTGTACTCGTATATTGTGTTTAAATGCTCCGGAGTTTTCAAAATTACTTATTAAATACTATACAGGGTGTAACGGTTAAGTGTAGTCATATTTTAAGGGCTTGTTCTACCCATCAATACGAACAACTTTTACTATGGGGGCAACTTCGAAATCGCGAAAAAAAAATGAGCTGTTCCATAGAAAATTTCAATAACCTCCCGATGCAATGTATGAAACAGCTGATTTTTTTTTCGCGATTTCGAAGTTGCCCCCATATAGTAAAAGTTGTTTGTATTGATGGGTAGAACAAGCCCTTAAAATATGACTACACTTAACCGTTACACCCTGTGTTCTATGAATAATGATAGACTCGCCTGATGGCGGTTCGGTGCACTTTGGAAATCACTAGGTATACTTAGCTGTTGATTTGAACGTGTGATGATGTGATTGAGGTTTTGTGTGATGATGATGATCGTGTAACAGCTGATAACCACTTATTTGCACCTTTCTTGAACTCAAAAATGAATTTCCTGAATTATTTTACGGAGCGCCGTGTTTTCGCCATGATGACTTGGTTGAGAGAGAAAGAAAATGAAAAATGAAATGAAAATGAAAATGAAAATGAAAATGAAAAAATGTTTATTTTCGTAGGATACAATTGATCACTTGAAAACGTTAATATATCATTTTAAATCTACCGCTCATTCGTAATGCTGTAATCCCCAGAGAAGAACGAGCAAGAAACTCAAGGGGTTGCTCTTTTCTGCGAGTCAAGATATTATTTAATAACAGTAAATTGCTTTATACTTTTTTTGGTATAGAGTCAAACATATTTATTAACAATAAATTACTAACTTTAATTTGGTTTATAGTTATACATACTATACGTCGCCAAATAAGTTTTAAGTCCAAGGATTACTGTCATTTAAATAATCACAAATTTTATAGTAACCTTTTGCACTGAGCTTCTGCTTCACGATACCTTTGAACTTATCTAAAGGCAAATTCTGCATATCTTCGGGAATCTTATTGAACAAACGTATACATTGCCCCTTAAATGAATTACTAACTTTATGGAGTCTAGTTGAATGCAGAGCAAGTTTATTTTTATTTCTAGTATTTATGTCATGTTTATCGCTATTTTTCTCAAATGAAGATATATTTTTCTTTACATAAATGACATTTTCATATATGTATTGGGATGCTAATGTCAAAATATTTACTTCTTTAAACAGTTCCCTCAAAGAATCCCTCGATTTTAACTTATATATTGCTCGAATGGCTCGTTTCTGTAGTATGAATATTTTACTAATGTCAGCTGCATTTCCCCACAGTAAAATTCCATAAGTCATTAAACTGTGGAAATAACTAAAGTAGACTAACCTAGCTGTATCAACATCTGTAACTTGTCGAATTTTCCATATTGCATATGCTGCCGAGCTGAGCCTTTTAGACAATTTTAAGATATGTGGTCCCCATTGTAGCTTAGCATCTAGAGTAATACCTAAAAACACAACTGTATCTACAGGGTCCAGCAATTCTTTTTTAATAACAACACTAGTGGCGACCTGTCTGACGTTTGGTAGAACAAACTTGATGCATTTAGTTTTCTTTTCATTCAAAAGCAAATTATTAGCCGTGAACCAATCTACCATTTTTGTTATACAATCATTAACAATACTGTAATCTTGTTCATTTCGTCTAAGTTTGAACACAAATGATGTGTCATCTGCAAACAGTACAATTTCATGTCTGTCTTTTACAAAGAAAGGTAAGTCATTTATGTAGACTAGAAACAGGAATGGACCCAATATGGATCCCTGGGGAACTCCCATGCTAACCGCAGAACCTGATGATCTCATTCCATTGACATCCACCACTTGGATCCTATTACTAAGGTAAGATTCCATAAGTAGGAGTGCTTGACCTTGCAATCCATAGTGACGTAGTTTTTTTACCAAAATGTCATGCCGAACGCAATCAAACGCCTTGGAAAGATCACAGAACACACCTACTGCATCCTGCGACTTCTCCCAGGCATCAAAGATATTGTATTTTGCCACTAGATGGCTATCGCCACTGCTAATGCCACCTATTCTGATGCGGAAATACTGGCAAACAAAAGTCAATAGAGAAACTGATCAATTGATAATTTGAATGATGAATTTTAAAATTACTTGATTTATAAACCGTGTTAATTTTACATTAACATCCTGGGGGCGGCGGCCAGGGTGAGCATTAATCTAATGGTAACTTACAAAGCTTCACAACTGGACGTACAATACATCCAGATTGAGTCTTAATTTTGACAGAACGTATAACGCCATCGCGACCTGGATATGTTTCGACCACTCGTCCTCGTCTCCAGTGAAGTGGAGGAGATTCATCCTTAAGCAGTACTAAATCATTTAACTTAAGGTTGTCTGTATGATGAAACCATTTATTACGAGATTGCAACGTATTGAGATATTCATGTCGCCAGCGATTCCAAATTGATTGAGATAATTGCTGCAGCAACTGAAAACGTGACAACTTAGTTGACTTAACGTCCTGCCATTGAGCTTCTGGCAGTGATACAAGTGGTTGCCCAATCAGAAAATGACCAGGTGTCAAAACTTCAAGATCCTGAGGATCTTCAGACATCGCAGTCAACGGTCTTGAATTCAAAATTGCCTCGATTTTAGTGAAAAGAGTTGACAGTTCCTCAAATGTCAAGATGGCTTCTCCTATAACCTTCCTTAGTAAAGTCTTAGAGCTCTTGACAGCAGCTTCGAAAAGGCCGCCCATATGGGGTGAGCCAGGTGGATTGAAAACCCAGTTTAAATTTTGCCTTTGAAATTCCTTTTCCAGGATAACCTTGTGTTGTAATAAAAATTGATTCAGCTCTTTCAAATGATGATTAGTTCCGATGAAATTAGTTCCCTGATCAGACCTAATGATTGATGGAAGGCCACGTCTACTAGTGAATCGAGTGAATGCAGCCACGAATGCTTCCACTGAAAGCCCTGAAACCACTTCCAAATGGACAGCCTTAGTTGAAAGACATACAAAGACACAAAGGTATGCCTTGACTGAACGTGCATTCCTTAACAAACTTGACTTGACCAGAAATGGTCCTGCAAAGTCAGTAGCTGTACCTAGAAACGGTCTCGCTGCTGTGACACGATCCTCTGGCAAGTCTGCCATAAAAGGAGCCTGAGAAGATGCCTTAAATCTATGACAAATAATACATTTACGGCAAACCTTAGATGCTTGTCGTCTAATTGATAAGACCCAGTACTCACGTCTTATGATTGATATCAAGGCGTTAGTCCCGAGATGACAATATGACAAATGATAATGTTCCATAAGTAATTGAACGAACCTGTGATCTTTAGGCAACAAAACAGGGTGCCTAGATCCATAAGGAAGATTAGATTGTCGTAGTCGCCCTCCGACTCTTAACAATCCGCGTGAATCCAAAAAGATATTTAACTTAACCAAAGAATTTTTGATTTGATGACCATCTTGAAGTGTATTGATTTCTTGAGTAAAGGCTCCTAACTGAATTTTACGCACTAGAAACTCAGTAGCCTGACGGGATTCTGACAATGAAACAGTTTTCGTAAGATTTCTGTCTGATGAAGAAGTCTTTAAATTTTTGATGAATCTAAGAACATAAGCAATTACATTTATGATCCTGGTAAATGAACTGAGGCGACTTATTAGACAGTGACACCAAGGTTCTTCTGATGACTGAACAACATTTACAACCTTCTTGAAACCAGGCAAAGTGGATGGTGGCGAAACATAATGTTGAGGCCAGACACAACTATCCTTAACCAACCACTCTGGAGACCACCATAAAGGATGATTGATGAGTTCTGCAGCAGATAACCCTCTTGATGCACAATCAGCAGGGTTCATCTCTGATGGTACATGTCTCCATTCTATATGTCTTGATGAATTGACAATTTCTTGAACACGGTTTCCTTCAAATGTTTGAAGTAAATGAGGTGATGTTTTTAACCAAATGAGTACTATTGAACTATCAGACCAGCCGTTAATATCCTGAAACTGGATTGACCTTTCATAAGCTGATGCTACATGATTGAGTAAAACAAATGCCAAGTGAGCAGCCCTAAGTTCTAACTTCGGGATTGTTTGGCGATTTTTCTGAGAAGCGACTCTAGATTTTCCTATCAAAAGCCTGACCATGACCTTTCCTAATGCATCCCTTGTACGCAGGTACACACAAGCCGCATAACCCGACTCGGATGCATCGCCAAATGCATGTAATGAAAATGAAATAGCATAATGAAGAGCTACACAACGGGGTATCTGAAGATTTTTTAAATAATGAAGATCGTCAATAAGTGATTTCCAACTATCAATGACCTTCAATGGAACCGGCTCATCCCAATTTAAACCATCTACAAATAAAACTTGAAGTAGGTTCTTGAAACGCAAAATTACTGGACCGCAGTAACCACATGGATCATAGAGCCTCGCTATGGTACTCAAAATTGATCTCTTTGTGACAGCTTTGCCTTCCGGGATATTGATTTGATAAGTGAAGCAATCTGATGAAGGATCCCACTGAATACCTAATATTTTGATGAATGACTTATGATCCTTATCATCGAACTGATGAGGTTGTTCACAATGATCGAAAGGTAACTCCTCTAACAGTTCCCTACAGTTTGATGACCATTTCCTCAACTCATAGCCGGCCTGTGACATCAACCCTATGAGTTCTTCCTTTAAAACCTGAAGATCTTCAAATGACTCTGCCCCTGAAAGAATGTCATCTACATAGATATCCTTTCTGATGAGATCAGCTGCTAAAGGGAAACGTTCCTGATAGTCTTCAGCCAACTGTAACAAAGTCCTAATTGCAATGAAAGGGCTTGACTTCAATCCATAGGTATTAGTGTTCAGCTCATATACCCTTACAGGTTCTGATTGATGATACCTCCAAAATATGAGCTGATACCGACGATCTTCTGGATGAACCCATGTCATACGAAACATCATTTTAATATCAGTGGTGAACACAAATTGATGACGCCTAAAATTCATGATGATGTGAGTAATATCATTCTGTAATGCTTCACCAGAATGGAGACACTGATTTAATGAAATACCATTGGAAGTCTTACTGCTCCCATCGAAAACAACCCTTAACTTATCAGAGTCCTTCTTATAGATGCCATGATGAGCAATGAAATAATATTCTTCGTCAAATTGAAATGATGATATTGACATGTGACCTAACTTCTCATATTCCTCCATGAAATCCCTATATTGTTGGGCAAAGTTAGGATTGCGCTCCATTTTCCTTTCGAGAGCGCTAAAACGCTTGAATGCCATAGCCCTAGACTCTCCTAGTACTGGTCTATCATGAACTAACGGTAACCTAACCATATATTTCCCATCTGATGATCTTGATGTTGATGAATGATACAAATCCTCGCATTCATGATGTCGCGGATCGGACGGTTTCGATAACAGCGGCGGCTCCTCAACCTTCCAGAACCTCTCCACAGCTTCGGTTAATGACACAGAATTGATTGATGATGCAACATCCAAGACTGATGATGAAGTCTCCCTGACTGATGATGAAGTCTCCCTGACTGATGATGACTGCTCAATTGATGATGATGTATCTAGAACTGATGATATCTTCTTACATGGTGCGTCACCTATGACTGATGAGACTGGTGTAACCAATGATGAGCTAACTAAGACTGATGATGATGTCGAAACATGCCGAGATTTACTATTAAGTGATGATGAAGTTGGTTCAGTTGGATAACTACCAATGACTGATGATGATGCATTTACTCCTAATGGGAGGTTGACGATTGATGATGATGATTTCCCGACGCAGGGTGATGAAGGTCCTAAGCTCCTATTATTTGATGATGACTGATGACGATCACGTTCACTTGCTGGACCCATAATAACATGACCAAAACAAGTACCGTATGCTGCTGCTCCATCATTGAGCATGATTTTTGTTCCATCATAAACATAGTTGAGAATATCTGTCCCTAATATAATCTCAATCTCAGATGGTAATGAATAATCTACATCTGCCAAAGTAAGTTGATGATGATTGTTATCTCCAACGATCCTATGATGAGACACTGGAACTGAAGGTAACAGAGGTGTGAGTACTGACAAAACCAAAGCATGAGTGGTGATGACTGGCACAGGTAACACTAACGGTTTTATGATTATTTTAACATGTCCAAGAGACTGATTGATATTATGTCCCCCTACTCCTGTGAGTGACATAGAATTATACTGTTGGTGCAATCGTAAACGTTGAACTAAAGTTTCCTTGATGACAGTAACAGAAGCCCCAGTGTCCAATAGAGCTCTAGCTTTTCTGAATTGACCATGATGATCCCTTATGTGAAGAATAACCGTAGGATTTAATGTTACCGGAAATGATGACAATGATGAATTATTTACTGCACCAACAGTGGCCTCATCTCATTGATCACCTTCGGCCTTCTGTTCTTCCCTGGTAGGAAATTCAACCTGTGAACGGCTATAATAGAGACGCTGGGACCCTACACCAGCCCTATCTCCTTCAGAAATTGATGAATTTGCTACAAAGTTGATAGACTTTGCCTTTGATGATGAGGATGATGCAGATGCTGACCCTGATGAAGTACCAGTCTGACACAACATAGAATTGTGATTTTTGTCACCACAATGATAACACCAATTTGTGGTTGGACAGTCCTTGCTCAAATGGTCCCTTAAGCAACGGAAACAGTAACCCTTTTCCTTAGTCCAACGTTTCCTAGCAGCGACGGCAAGGTTGTTAAACTCCCTACATTTATATAATGAATGGCCCTGGTTGCAATAGTAACATTCCATGACATTGACTGAAGCGACCGTTGCTTTCCTCTGACCATACCGTGATGATGATGATGATGGTGCTCTATGGGCAGCTTGTTTGTCTGACACATCTGGAGCATAATATGTCAAATGAAGGCGACATTGTTCATCCAAAAACTCCTTTAACTGATCAAAAGTTGGGAGCTCACTCCCAGTTCCCCAACGTTCTTCGAACAGACCACGAAGACGGGAAGGCAATTTTTGCAAAGTGATGAACAAAAGCAAGTATGACCACTGATTGACAGGAAAATCTAATTTTGCTAATGCCTGAGTAGCCTCCATCAATGGGTTATAAAAGTCCCCCCTTAAATTTTTAACAGACTGAATATTTGGTAATTTGATGATTTTTTCAAGGTACGAGTCAGCCAATAACCTTTTGTTATGATACCTATCTGTTAAGAGCTTCAAAGCCACCTCATAATTAGCGGCATCAACTGGCAAGTGTTTGATGATTGATAGAGCCTCACCTTCTAAGGATGCCCGCAAATAATAGTGCTTTTCGGCTGGATGAAGATTAGGCCTGTTATGAACCAGGCTCATGAACAAATCATGAAAAGAGATCCAATCCATCATATTACCCGTGAACTTTTGAAGATGAATAAAAGGTAATTTGGCTGACAAATCATGTTGTGATGACACTACTGAACTCGGTTGGGGAGGTTTGACTTCAGTATCCCCAGACAACTTTATCAAAAAAGTATTTATTTCCGTGAATTTAGATTCTATTTTTTGAAGCTCACCTTCTGGTAAATCTGTGTCTTCTAGTAATTCCTGATAAGCGTCAACGAACTCCGAATAGTATTTATCGAACTGTCGTTTGGCTACCACAGCCGCAATTGATGTTTTATTGTCCTCAACAGTTTGATAAAAGTCCCTTAACATACGATATCTCGCATTAAAAACTACTTTTACACCGGGAGCCATGATGATTGATTTGACACTATAACACTATCACTGATTAATGAATTGTACAAATAACACTTGTATCACTGGTTTTGATGAATAAGTTAACCAATTAAATTGTTTGAACAAAGTTTTATCACACAGACAACTATTTGAATTTCAATTTTAACTTACGTACGAACTAAATGACAGCTGACAGCTTGAACGGATTGACTGAACTATGATGAAACGGATGTGATCGAATGTCCGGATGGAATGAGTGAATTGAACGATTGATCGAACGCATACACAGCGCCTACTAGCGTTTTTCTCGAGAACTAGATGAAATATGAATGACCCTACTAAAACTGAACTTGTTTGAACATGCAAGTACCTACCTACAAAATTTACAATGAACAAATGATCGAAACGAATTATTTACCTGAAGTTACATGAAAAACACTGTAACGCGGGCGTGATGACACTTTTTTCCCCTCATGGGCCACCAAATGTTCTATGAATAATGATAGACTCACCTGATGGCGGTTCGGTGCACTTTGGAAATCACTATAGGTATACTTAGCTGTTGATTTGAACGTGTGATGATGTGATTGAGGTTTTGTGTGATGATGATGATCGTGTAACAGCTGATAACCACTTATTTGCACCTTTCTTGAACTCAAAAATGAATTTCCTGAATTATTTTACGGAGCGCCGTGTTTTCGCCATGATGACTTGGTTGAGAGAGAAAGATATTGTATTTTGCCACTAGATGGCTATCGCCACTGCTAATGCCACCTATTCTGATGCGGAAATACTGGCAAACAAAAGTCAATAGAGAAACTGATCAATTGATAATTTGAATGATGAATTTTAAAATTACTTGATTTATAAACCGTGTTAATTTTACATTAACACCCTGTATGTTCGTCTATAATTACATCTTGAGCCACATGACAAGTCTAAATTTGTTCTCCAAGAACACCGTCCCATTTTCCAAAGTCTTACAAGGCAAAGGCACTCGCTTAACCGATTTCGCTGGATTGATTTTCCGCCTCAAAAGAACTCGTATACGCAATTAACTGAGCAAATAGGGGGCACGGTGTTACATTCAGCCGTTATATGGAGGTGTTTGTATAAAAGATTTCGAGAGGGCGACGATATTGGGGCTTTGTTATAGGTTATTTATAGTTTGTCTTGGGTAGCAACAAAATCGCTATCTTGTTACCGAATATATTTACTGATTAACGGTTTTTCTTTTGCGAGATATAATGGAAATTTGTAATTAATATTGTAATTAATCGATACTGGAGTCCACACCAAGCTACTAGGCTTGTATTAAGGATACCTATCAGTTGGTTGATAAACTATATATACAAGGTTATTTATTATATACGTGAAACCCGACGTTCATTTGGTCAGAAGCACGTTTAAGAATCGATTCCAGCTAATTGGCGTTTTGTATGAAGAATTTCATTAATACTGTTTTTTCCATACAAACATATTTGATTTTTTTTTTTTGGGAACGGCAAATCCAAATTTAGCTAAACTTTGTGTGTATTATCGGATAACATTAAATTAAGTACAAAACTATTGGAATAATTTATATAAAATTAAACAACGCAATCTGCCTGTTATGCATAATAATATATATATATAGTAGTATCAGATACGGCCAAGAAGCTACGTTTAAATATAACGAAGAAGTAGGGAGTAAGTTTAAATATAACGAAGCAAATGACCGGAATTTAAAATTTATTAAAGTTGTGCTTATTATTTTGTAAAACACACATAATATATTTAATGTAGACACAAAAATTTATATAAAAATCTTTCTATATGTTTAAGGGAACAAATCTCCGATAGTTCCCCCAATAAGCCCGCTATAACTCCGACATACGAGCTGCAAACGCAAAACGTCCCGTACTTTATTGCGTATAAACAGAACAATAAACTGGGCCATAACGTAGTTGGGATACGAATCCGTAGGCACTTCCTGTTTTCCTTAAACGAGAATTATGACATTTTCTGTGTTATTTTTAACTCCCGACACAAAAAGAGGGGTGTTATAAGATTGAAGCCCATATCTGTGGCATTGTTGCTTCAAAACAGCTGAATAGACTTGGAATAGGTTCTTTATTTTCGAAAGCTGGTGGTTGCGAGGTGGTTATTAGCCATTTTTGATGGAAATCGGTTGATCCGTTTCTTAGATTGCTTTAGACGGTTGTTTTACAATTGTGGAAACATGTAATTTGCATTAGACCAAAAGATAGCATTAAATGCTTCGTACCTTTTCATCAAAATGGGTAAGAACGTATCTCCAATCTTAAATGTAATAAAATTGAACATTTAGATAACCCTCGAAAGGCAATGATATCACTGAAATACACCAAAAATAGTGTTAAAGCTCGTCGAAACATATTACCCGATTTTCATGAAACATAGCATATTCATATAAAAAACCGCACTCAAATCAGACCACGCATTAATGAGATATGTCGGGCAATGGCTGGACCCACACACACACAACACGGTCAAACACAAAACACCCGTCTTTTTTCTTTGGTTGTAAATAATACCAGACCCATTTTATTTGTTGTCACAAACTCATACCAAAACGTCTCCATCTCAGCATGACTTGTTACATTGTTATAACAACGCCAATTTTCAGAGACGCCTCACAAAACGCCCAAAGTGCAGAGTTGTATTCTGTCCCCGTTGTAGACCCGATCAGAAATATTAGAAGATTTGCAAGTCCGATACTGGTGTAAATAGTCCCACAGGAATGAAATGCTTAGGGTGTATAAGCCGCC
The DNA here is from genome assembly GCA_949316235.1 of Oegoconia quadripuncta. Lineage (NCBI taxonomy): Eukaryota > Metazoa > Arthropoda > Insecta > Lepidoptera > Autostichidae > Oegoconia > Oegoconia quadripuncta. The sequence goes on along the minus strand of OX438757.1, from coordinate 2,847,267 downwards.
TCCACATGATATACAAAATCTTCCTTTCAATTCATTTATAGATGTTGGCGATAGGCACTGGCCGCTCGTAGGTTAGCTTTTTTGACTTCTTTTACGTTATCTGTCTATAGGAGTGTGTCATAAAATATTACATGAGCCTGACGGGTTTCATTTTCAATTTATCCATTTTCATTAATGTTTGTGCACGTCCATAACAATAGATACTATAAAACAGCAACTAATTAAAGCATATTCTAAAATATCAGACTATTTAGATGATAAACATTCCAAGACATAACCAGCTCGTTCACATGACAGGCTATTTCACAATTAATAATGAAATTTAAAAACCTTTAAAGAGCAACCTCTCGAGTTTCTTACTTCTTCTTCTTCTTCTTCTTCTAAGGGGAAAGACAGTAGCTTAAAAAATGTAAAATTGTCTATTTTAGTGTACCCTGTGTACCCACATAGTAAAACATTTTTGACTTGACTTTGACATAACGCAGTCTTAATCCGACACTGCTGATTTGAAACAATTACTTTGTTTTTCTCTAACTTTCTTGATAAATATTGAAAGCCGAAATCTGTTATTAGAAGGTTCGTGAAAACAACGGTCTAAATAGGAATAGCTGGCGGCGGTACCGCGAATTCTCGCTCACATTTCGCAACTAGAAACTTGTCTCGTCTTGTTGGGGAAATTTAATAAAAACATTCTAGTTTTTTCTCCCTTTTACGTAGGTTGCCTTATTGCTAGATATTTTTCGCTGCCTCCGAAAATAGTCGAGAAATTCCTTGATAATTTGGCACTACACTTTCTTCTCGAACTATGTCGAACCCGAAGTTAAATTTTTAAAAAATATTTACTTAACATCTTTCGACTCTAAGCAAGAGATCAAAAAATAAACTTCAGAGAACCATTTCGTGATGAACATTTTTTCATATTATAAGTAGGTACTTTACTTTCTGTTGTTCTGGTGGATCACATAAGATTACTGAGTACATATGTCTACGGGTGGATGAAAATAGTGGAAATGTTGTGAAAATGTTATCTAAGTAGGTATGTCAACGTATTTATTTCCCTTCAAGCAATATCATCAACAGCCTAACACGTTCTCACTACTGCTGGGCCACAGCCCCTGTACACTGGGTTTGGGACAGATTGGTCGAGTTGTGTCAGACTAGTGGCCATCTGACAGAGTGTTTTAAACCCACCTTATATAGGCCAAAGACTAAGACCGACTTCTTAGCATACGCCAGATATTGCTTAATTTTGTTAATTGAGAACGAATAGCGAATGCGACTGCGACGTTACACCTTGTATGTGTTCTTGTTTTATTAAGTATATATTTATAATGGATGTGATTTTTGTTAGCCTGATGCAAAATTCAGCATTGTAGTGAACGGCTACAATTCATACTGAGTTGAAGACATATTGAATACTTCTTGTATCACCGAAAGTTAGACTGATAATAGTGTCGATTCGGATGTACACCAACTAAATTAAACTAAACTAAAACCAGTTTTAAATTAGTACTGTCCCTTTCACCCTGGAACAGTACGATGCGACGGCACCACTCCAAAACTGGTTTTAGTTTAGTTTAGTTTAGTTGGCGTATACATCCGATCGACACCAATAGATAACTAGATAGATATTTTAGAAAAGCCCCGAAATACAATGAATTCACTAAATACACCAAACACCCATATTAAAAGCTACATATCTTTGAAACAGTTTAACAGTTCATCAATAACCTCCCTCCTTTAGTCTTTAATATAAAAAAATCTCACTCATATCGGACCATGCTTCGCTGAGATATATATCCGGATTTCATATATGAGATATATGAAATCCGGATAAAGACTGGACACACACACACGCACACGCACACGCACAGGCACACGCACACGCACACGCACACGCACACGCACACGCACACGCACACGCACACGCACACGCACACGCACACGCACACGCACACGCACACGCACACGCACACGCACACGCACACACACACACACACGCACACACATACATAACACCATAAAACACTCGTCGTTTTTCGTCGGAGGTTAAAAATACCATGTTTGTTTTTTGTATATTTCTCGACTGTGTAATATCTACTTTGATTGCTTGCATCATAAAGGTTTTATTAAACTCACCTAATTTTTTTTATGATTAACTGGATACGCGTTTGACCACATCTCACCCGATAGAAAGTGACAAGGTGGTCGAAGATGAAGCACACGATCCCAGTAAATGCCTATTCACTCTGCTTTAAAGATCCTCATTTCTTTCTTTTATAATAAGGTTTTTATAATAATGTTTCAGTGGACATTCAAAATTTACCTTTAAATAAATTCAAAACCATCATAAACCAGACATTATTTACCAAAGGCTATTATAAAATTTCTGACTATCTGGATGATAAGCAAGCATGGACATAGACCGCTCGGCGATATTCAGCCTAATTATACAATATAATATAATTGTAACCCAAACTTATTTAAAAGAGCAACCCCTGAGTTTCTTGCTCGTTCTTCTCTGGGGAATCTGCTTTGCGAATGAGCAAAAATGTCAATAATTTTAATATTAAGATAAAAAATGTGACGTTTTGAAGTGATAATCTTTATCCTACGAAATAATTATTTTACGACTTTGACTTTCTATCTTACCGTTTTTTGTCATTCCTAATAATATATATTTCGCTTTATATCCAAGGTGAGTTTGAATGCGAAATAACAACTAAGAAGTTTTACTATTAACTTTGACCTAGCTTTTGGTACGTTACCGGGTTCAGAGGGCGGAGTGTACGTTTTGTTTCGACTTAACTTTACTACCGCGTTCACGTTTACGTGAAGATTTGTATGGAGAAATGTGCAGCGCCTCTAGCGGATAGTTTGCAAAACGATTTTTCCCATAGGGACTTTTTTCGTAAACGCAAACGCGATGGTAAAGTTAAAAACGAGACAAAACTTACACTTCGCACACAGATCAGCTCTTGCATGGAATACCTACTGCTGTCACCTTTAAAAGGCTCATACCTTTTATTGCTAAATGGCAGTGTTGAACACCGTCGCTTGTCTCAAATTACAGATAACACACAGAAACAACAACAACTTTGGCAAAAAAAAAAACAAGACATCGACAGAGATAGACTTGCCTTTTAATAATCAGAATCTAAAAGCATTTACAGGCGCTAGTAAAGAAGGAGCCAACATCTGGATAAGGCCATACGCAGGGCTTTGCCATGGTCGTTTTGAATTGTGAACTAAGAATTCTGGTATATAGGATTATAACCAAACATTGAAGATTGAACTAGCAAATGAACTGGGTTCACTTGAGTAGTACTATCTGTAGATTCTGTGGCGACAGGGCGGAAACTTCCATATACATCCTTTGCGAGTGTTATAGACATAGACATATATTTATGCACTTATCCACATTAGAAGCCGAACTCTCGACCTTATATCTCACAGAGGACGTTAAAGTCTTCGACTGTTCGCCCCTCGGGATGTCGTACACTACACGCACACGAACTTTATCCAAAGAGATTGTCAAAATAGATCTGCAAACATCGCAGCTTATAATGGGATTTAAACTCATTTTTTTTATATAATAAGAACATTAAGCAAATTATTTGTACAACAATTTCTTTAAAGCTAAGCAACAGTTACACAAACAACTAGTTCTTAGTGAAGTAAAAACAAATAAAGGTGCCGACATACTGAGCCGCATACAATTTAGACCACAAACTGTGCAGGGCCACATTCGTCGGCGCAAGAATGTGAAACGTGTGCATAATTAAAGTTTAAGGTTCATACACACTGACATAGTCTATAAATTATATGTACGGATAACCGAAACACCTTCAGCTATGATATACAAAATACATAAAGTCAGGCCTCTTTTCCGTAGGGGTAGGCAGACACCACAGACTTCCACTTGCTATGATTCTGCCACACCTCTTTTGCTTCATTCACTCTCATAAAGTTGTTCATACATGCTCATCAGTTTAGAGTACTCTTGACTTGATCTTTTTTTAAAACATCCCCGATTTGATCATGGTACGTTCGCCGTGGTCTTCCCCTACCAATACTACCATCACATTCGCTTCGGTCGTTCTCTTTTGTTAGTCTTCTTTCATTCATCCTCCTCATTCATGTCCAAACGTACCGTAACGCGTACCTTTTTGAATCTTTGGAAAGAGAGACGAGATCGATAGAAAAATGCCTGGATATGGCAGAAAAAGTATGAAAGTAGAATTAATGCAATGGAAATGACTTTGTAAGATAGAATCAAGAATCGTGTAATTAGGGGAGTTAAACAGTGTGAATGAAGATGTAGTGACAATGATACAAAATAGAATAAATTTACGTCGTTCTTTATTTATAGTGCGATCAGTCAAGGTATCGCACTCTTTCGGCATCAGTAACTTATTCGGAAATCGTACAATCTTTGAATCTTTGCCCAAGATCGCGGAATTTATCCTCAATCACATCGTCACTTAGCATCAAACGCGTTTCCAGTCTTACATCACAAATCTAGCGATCTCCGTTTTGTAAATTCTATGTTTAGTTTGGATCAATAATACTGACACCATCTGTACGAATCCTTAGTCTACATTTGCTACAAGTCGTAAAACCGAATGAAACAGTTCTCGTATTACGCAGGGTTTTCTCAAATATCTACAATTATCCGAGCACTGTCTCTTTCGGTGTAAAGAATTACGATGTCAATGAAAATAGTGTAGGCGTAGACTGTTCTTGAGCCAGACATCTTATGAGTCACTCACTTAATTGCCTACATGTTCTCCCAAAATATTTTATGATTACGAGTGGCTAGCCAGGCCAAATATATCCACAGGTAGTGAGGAGGAAGGGGAGGAAGGGTCCAGTGTAGATAGGTAGATTTGTGTCAGAATATAGAGGACACTTGGCAATCAGTGTTTTTGAATAGCCTGTATGCGACAGATTTTCCTGTGAAGCATGGAAATACGGAAAATGCGACTAGTTGTCACCCATCTGACTGCGCTGGATGAATAGGAAAAGTAACTGCCTCACGAGTGCATAGCAAAATCAAAATCAAAATCAAAAAATGCTTTATTTTGTAGGTACCTACACAGGGTACACTTAAAATAGTCAGATTTTACATTTTTAAAGCTACTGCTTGTTCAAAAGGCAATTTTCCCCTGAGAAGAACAAGCAAGAAACTCGAGAGGTCGCTCTTTTTAAAAAAAAGGTTTTTATATTACAAAATTATTAATTAATATTTAATGTTATAAAATATTTCATTATTAATTGTGAAATAGCCTGGTTATGCGAACGGGCTGGTTATGTCCATGATTGTTTATCATCTAAATAGTCTGATATTTTATAATATGCTTTCTTAATAAGTTTCTGTTTTATAGTATCTTTAAATTTATTGAAAGGAAGATTTTGTATATCAACAGGAACTTTATTGAAAAAACGTATACATAACCCTTTGAATGAATTACTGACTTTGTGAAGGCGACTTATGTGACCTGCAAGTTTATCTTTATTTCTTGTAGCAGTATTGACCAATGGAAAGCAGTGTCATTGTTGAGTAGTTTGTTAACCCATCTGCTAGCCAACCCGCCTGCCCAGACTGCGAATTCCTCCTATGGAAAGCAATAAAAATCATGTTAAAAGAAGCTTTTATCCATCAGTGGATTCTTACATCCTGTTTGTGGATATTAATAAGTCAGATGGCAACTTGGCGAATGTTTTCACTTTGACCCTGGAAATGCAGACGTCAACTGCTCAATGTTTGACAATAAACACCCATAACTCCACATAAAGTCTTGGCTGGAAGTCAAAACTGATAGTGCCAACTGTGATAATATTGGCATCGACACAGTTTTCCCGCGGAGCGATAAAAAATGCAAATATAAGCAAGCAGGATTTACGCGAATTAAGATCGTCACAGATGGTAATTCGCTCGGTAGTAAAGTACCTTTGTTTGTGTGGTAAAAAAAGTTTACGTTGCAGATAGGGGTGATATATAGCAAACTTCGCCTCCACACTCCTTCCACCGCAACTTCTGTAAGTTAGGATCTACATTGGTATAGATGCTGTATTACACGCAGCGCCGTCTGAAGGAATATACCATTCATACATACTTAATGTCAAGACCTTTATCAAAAAAATATGTCAAATATAACCGTTTAAGTATTCCAAATATTACAAGTTTAATACTTAAGACAACATCTACGGTTCTTCTTTTCAGACAGAGACAGAGGGAGAGTCTCCTCTTATATTAAGACATTCTGCGTGTTTGTGAGACGTTACCGTCGGCAGCGGCAATATATACAAAGTAGAGATAGAGATATGGCGTATATCGCTCTGATTATCCATAACGAATGTTACCCTAGGATGAACATCGTATAAAATAACACGCGTTCCACAAAACAATTCTGGAGCTTATCGGAAAACGATAGCCGGATAAAAATAGACAAATTACTATAGCAAACAAAACGTATAGTTAACTTTACGGGCCCAACGAAAACATCTATCATATCGGATGACCCACACTATGGGTGAACGTACAAAAAGAGGAAGATATAAGGGAGGAATTACATCAATCCAATTTAAGGAACGGCTCACATTACGCACATTCCGAGATCCAGAAATTATTGCGTGGATCAAGTTAAAAGAGGAGAAGTTGGTATTAAGACGGGACCTGTTTTAATATAAAAGAAGGAGATCGAGATTGAAGACTATAAAACAATCCATTTTATTTTTAACACCGAATTTTCTAATGACTTATATGACACAGCACCAAAATTAGTAAATCTTAGTGGAACGAATCCAAAACTACCCAAAAGATTTCTGATTAAGGCTGAAATCTGTGAGGGGAGTCTATTGATGTTCACTATCTAAAACGTGATCAACCGTTGAAGGACACTCCTTCTCAACGTCATGCTTAGCCGGCAGGACATTTATCAATAATAGTTGAAGTCAGGACTGTCACACACACAGCCAAGTTACATAAATTGACACGCTTACTTATTAATTACATTAACAAGTTTTGAAAGTCATTTAACTGAATTGTATTCAACTATAATAAAAATAAATCGTAAAAATTTATACAATTGAGTAGCAACTATTTAGTTGCTACAATTTTCTTTTAAAGTTACGGAAGAACATTTTTCATTCCTGTAGCTAAGATTTAAGGGCACTTATATAGAACTTGGTTCCCATTTAGATCTCACTTCCTTTATTGGCTAAGCCATCAGCCGACAATCTTGAACTTCTTTTGTATCGAACTTTGTTTCCTCACATTTATGTTTTAAGTGATTATAATATCCAGAAATATCATTACTGTTCCATATTTTGTTAACGTTTTTGAATTAAGAGAACCCCCATCAACTTTTTAATTGTGGCCAACGGGCACTATCACAATAGGTTGCACGTGAAAATATTGTGTAACTTCATCGTAAGACTCATCATCGCATCAACAGTTTTATATTCCTACTATTGTGGCACAGACCCTCTTATATACTAATAGAGAGCATGGCCGTTATCTATCAGAGCGAATTGGTGGATTTTTGTCAGATTCGTGGCTATCTAGTTATTTTCAAGACGCCCTGTATGGACTACCAATTTGACTTGACAAATGTCTTCAACCAGGCCAAATGGTTTACCGTGTCATATGAAGCACGGATACCACTTCGCTAATTGAAAATGAATTACAAAACATGATAGATATCTCCACCTAAACTCCTGTAAAATGTACCAACATCCACACTGAAGACCTCTAGAATAAAAATGAAATGTTGGGCAGTAAAAAGTAAGATGTCTGCCGATTGTCCGTAGTCGACACAGAATATACGAACCGACTGCATTTCCACTGTACGATGTAGGCCGAAACATTCATCAACGATTACAATCACGCTGAGTTGGAGACCTTTTTGACTCTGTTTTGCGACACCTAGATGTTTACTTTTTGTATTTTTTTTTATGCACGACTGGTTCGTACCTGACCTCAATCACACCTGATGTTAAGTGAAGATGAGGTCGAAGGTGGAAGCGTCCTGACCCGGAAACCCCAACACATTTGGGGGACTGGCTATCTTATCTCTGACAACCGGAACACAACAATGCTGCTTGGCGGCAGATTTAGATAAGATAGTGGTAGCCAGTCAGGCGGACATTTAAAATGCCCTACCAGCAACCAAACCATGTAGCCCGCTGGGGATGGAACCCGCGACCTCCGAATCGTAAACCCAATGTTGTTTACATTGAGCCACATAGGCGGTATGTTTTCCGACTGCGTAATATGGTATATGTTTATTCACCGACCAGCTGCGAGTCGATGGCAATAACATCAAATTGTTGAGGACCAGAATGTGGCCACGCCTACAGCATTGTCTGTGGCATCATAGACGTCTTGTAGCGTACCAGACAATGATTGATTGGTACCATGTAAGTGCCCTAGAAGTAAATTATGGTAACTCTATACGTCTATCTATTTGACGACAGATTGGTGTAGTGGATAGTCACCCTATCAGCGAAACCAACGATTGCGGGTTCGAATTCCGCGAGGGGTAAATGTTTGTATGATGAATACGAACATTTATTCCCGAGTCTTGGATGTTTATATAAATATTTGTGTATATTTATCCGTTATCTAGTATCCATAGCACAAGCTTTGCTTAGTTTGGGACTAGATGATTGGTGTAAGTGTCCGAAATATTTATTTATTTATTTATTAGACGTTTATCCCCTTATCCTTACTTCTAGGGTGCTTACGTGGTGCCAAATTTAGTGATCGAACGCATGAGAGCTATACGGCTATTTTTTTGCGAACGAAACGTAAAAATTCTTACGTGCCGTGCTACGACTGCAGGTGTATTCGGTTTAAAAGACTAAGATGGCTGATAGGAATAAGAAAAATACACAAAGAGTTCCATATTAAAAACACTTTATAATAACTATTTAAGTATTAAGAACCAAAAAACCCGACAGCTATTTTGTATTTTGCGGACGCCCAGTTGAATTTTTATAATAAAATACATGCAATATGTTTATACACTGCAAGATGCTGCCAATTCATGAGAGAGTGTTGTGGTTAAATGCGTTAAAACAATTTTCTAGTGATAAGTTTAAGCAACGAGTAACTTATACAAAGCTAAAGAGAAAAATATAAAAGGGAATATTTATTGTAACTAAGATTAACAACTGTTATGGCCAAAGAACCAGAAAATTCCTAGTGCCCAAGATATTTAACAGTTTTCCTCAAGATATAAAAAGTGACACTGTGCCTAAATCATTTAAGACTAAAATAAAAAAGTTCCTGTTAGAAAAGTTTAACAATCATGCTTGTAAATATATGTGAAACGAAGCACATAATGTTTATGTTCCATTTACCATGCATCCTCGTAATACTGTGAAATTCACAAAAGTTTAAATAATTTGTTACAGTTACACTGTAAGAATATTAAAATCAAGGGAGTATATTTTCTGCCCATAAACTATTTATAGTTTGGTAGAAGTGTGTGAAATAATGTAACCCTGTAAAAGAAACTCCAAATAAACGTTTTAATTATTTATTTATTTTTTAATATAAAAGCCTGTAGCAATACGAGACGTTTATTTTTGCGGGGCGGTAAACGCAGCGTTCCACGTTCCGTGACGATACGGCGATACATTCGTTGTGTAATGGGAAACGGCTATCTTGACGGAATCGAGACAGATTTAATTCCTTTTGACTTTATCCGTGTACAGATGGGAACGGAAATTGAAATTTTGGAGTCCCTTTGTCTTCTACAGAATTAAGGTTTGAGATAAAAAGCGTTTTATTCCGGCCAAGACGGGGAAACTTTACAAGGCTTCATGTTAAAGGATTTCTTTTTAATTTGTGTCAAGGACGAAAATATTGGCTGGCAAACGTAATTTAGAACAAATCAAGGTTGACAATGGTTTCTGTGAGTGTCTCTAAGGCAATTTCAATTGCAGATTTTCGGGAGCTCTGAACAATAATACGCTATGGTCCGTATGGTCTCTATATTATTTATGCCGAATTGCAAAAGTTCGAGTGCCATCGTAATAATCGTAGAGAGGGTGTTCGTTCACCTGTACGTCGTTGACATGTGGAACATTTGTACTAAGCGTTTTGCTTTCTCGTACAAGAGTAAATTAAGCTGAAGAACTCTCTTCAGGTGTCCTTGTAGGTAAGAATATAGCTACATTCTTAGGATTTTCAAGACCATAGAAAATGTATATAATATCGCTTTCGGTCGAATGATCTATCAAAGGAGATTGCAGTCAAATTAATTCAAAATTAGTTACCTTAAATACAGCTAATGCAGGCAGGATTATTTCAATAAATATACGATTACAAAATTGCATAAGGTCAATCTTCAAAATCGTCATCCGAGAGTGAACCCTTTCATTGAAATTTTATACATACAAACACAAACAAAATTTCACGACCTTCATCCCAAATGGGGTGGTCAGAGATATCCCAAATATTAGTGTTCGGAGTTTAATGTTTGAAACAACATTCACCCCTGCGAAATATACAGAACTGCACACGTGACAGTGGGTGAGCACGTCGCCATTTCATCTATACATGTTTTTTGGTGAGCAGTCCCATAGTCGTCCCATAGTCCCTTTTATCACACCCACGGGAAGAGACGGGTTGGTTCTATTCTTTTGTAAACGTCCTTAAATTGTGCACAACCAACATTTACATTATACGTCATTCTAAAATTTCCTAAACGATGCAGTGAACTACTACAGCCTGTGAATACCGTGTATTAGAGTGCACAGGTCTCGCTATTATGCGTTTGGCATTTCAAAAAACCGATGAAAAGCCGGTGGATTCTGTCTCCAATCCCCTTAACACGGCAGCAAAAGCGTTCTCTTTTATTTTTTCAAAGTGTCGAATCGCTTTAGTTCCCCCGCTCCGACAGTGCCGTGTCTAATGGATTGTGAGAAGCGCTCGCGTGAACGAATCTGCTCTAGCCCGGCCTGGGTGAATAGATGAGGTCTTTGGTACAAGCTCATAGCAGAACTATGAGTGATAACTACCGCCACAAACTCCGACGAAGTGTTCTATATACCGGATGAGTTTTACCGTAGGGTAACCCTCGGTTAGGTACCCGGTGAGGATACATTTATGAGAATTTATTATATGCAAAAAAAATATAACCTTATTTGCTAAAAATAGTGATAGGCACAATGTTAATACAAGGAATAAGAACCAGTTATCTGTTTATGTTAGCTGACTTCACAAAGTAAGTAAATCCTTCAAAGGGCAATGTATACGCTTTTATAATAAGTTTCCAGTAGACATTCAAAATTTGCCTTTAAATAAATTTAAAGCAATCATAAAACAGAAATTATTAACAAAAGGCTATTATAAAATCACTGACTATTTGAATGATAAGCAAGCACAGACATAACTGTCTTATTATTCATATAATTATCAAATCGCAACCTATAATCTGTTTAAAAGAGCAACCCTAGAGTTTCTTGCTCGTTCTTCTCTGGGGAGTCAGCTTTGTGAATGAGCAGTAAATTTAAATGTAATATTAATATTAACAGTGACGTTTTCAAGTGATAATTTTATCCTTCATCTTCACTTAACATCAGGTATGATTGAGGTCAAGTACAAACCCGTTGGGCATAAAAAAAAAAAAAAAAATCCTATGAAATAAAATATTTTGATTTGATTTGATTATGTGCCTCGTTTTAAAAAACTCCAATTAATTAACCAAATCCCGATCTAACTACCTATTTATTATGAAACGCTACCCGTCCCCCGCCAGCACACGGAGAGCGACTGCGAGGTGTCCACGCAGCTACTTGATAGCACCGAACGAAAATTTTTACGAACGAAATTTTAGTTATTGTTAATTTTGGATAATTCTTACAGTAGTGGAACTTTTTATCAATACGGTAAGAATTTTTATGGCTAATGTTTTATTAAAGCTAAGAGTCTAAAGAACATGCTTTAGTTGCTCTTATTATTATGAGCCGTATTTACTCGAAGGTCATCTTCTATCCTCTACTGGGCCCCAATTTTTGGAGGTCTGCAAGAATTATCATAACTCTAAAATTCATATATTCCTGAAAAGTTAGAAGTCGCGGGGCAAAGCTAGTACCTATGTATATATTTTTTGTTTTATTTGGTACATAATATTCCCATAATTTGTGTTTAAGATTATCTTATTATTTGATATTATTTTAATCGGTAATTATATTGACATATAATTATTTTTTTTTTTTTTTTATGATTGACTGGATACGCGTTTGACCACAATCTCACCTGATGGAAAGTGACGATGTGGTCGGAGATGAAGCACGCGATCTCAGTAAATGCCTATTCACTCTGCTCTTGAAGATCCCAAGGTTGTAGGATTCAGGAAAGACTGATGCCGGAAGGGAGTTCCATGCCTTGGCTGTTCGGATGATGAATGAAGAATCGAACTTCTTAGTGCGAATGTTCGGTTTAAATTTATAAATTGTAAAATTATCATAATGTAATTGTTTTTTGAATAAATTCTATTGAATATCACCAAAATTTCTAGAGAATTATTTGTACATTACAAGTAATTGTATTGTATCATCTCCCACGCGCCTCACAACCCCGAGATTTGTTGAAAGGACCCAAATAGCTTGACTATAGTTTCTAAAACAATATCAAAAACGCTTTTGCTTCTAGCGCAGGCCGCGATTATCACACACTAAGCTGGTAGCCCATTAAACGCTTCAAAATGCCCGCAAAAACAAATAAATAAAATAAATCAAAATGCTACGGTATTACCAGTACTACCTTTTCAATAACATACTACGTATAATAATAAATAAAGTAGATACACTATTTATTTATTAAAGTAGTCTCATTACAATACAATACAATACAAATACACTTTATTGCACAACAGAAAAGAAAATACAGTTTCAGAAAAGTGGTAACAATAGAAATTTCAATTTGGCGACCTTATCACTAACCTTTGGGTATTAGGACAGTACATTTGAAATATGCGGTATTAAATAGGGATGCAGATACAAACTACTTGAATGATTTCATATATTTACTTACAAATACTTAACATACTGATACGGATAGATCGATAGACAAATATATATAACATATCATATACTAGTCTCCTAATGTACATCAGATCTACACGGGTTTTATGCCTCTTGCCACCACAGGATATGGGCTTAAATCACCATGGATCTGTTCAATACTGTGTCTACTCAGACTAGTGGTCCCCTACCCCGTAGGTTAAGCCTTGAATACAATAAACAAAACTTAGCGATACAAAATGAGTGACTATCTGAATGACAAACATGCTTGGTGCACTTCGACCAACCCCCAAAAATTATAAAATTTTTTTAGTTGTATACTTTTCATTAAAGAAAAAGGATAGCAATGATCCTTTGGGTTTCTTGCGCCGCTTCGTTTACTACAGATGATTTCCCTTTCGGAAGCGGTAGTAGCTTGGACATACTGACTGACAGATAAATGCAATACAATACAATACAAATACACTTTATTGCACCACAGAAAAGAAAATATGGTTTCAGAAAAGTGGTAAGAATAGAATGTACAATTTGGCGACCTTGTCACTAAAAGCGATCTCTTCTAGGCAACCTTTGGGTATAAGAACAGTACATTTGAAATAGGTAGGTTGTGTGGTATTTAATAGGGATGCAGATACAAACTACGCTGCAGATATAAATGCAAAGCCCATTTATTATTTCCAGTAGATTTAAATTGACATTCAACAAATGATATCACGTATCTTACGTTGAAATAAATGCTTGAAGTTTGAGTTTGATACGGGCCGACACGCACTTGCCCGGTTTTTCTTACTATCTCCTGGGTATTTGACTCTTTTTACGAGGCAAAGTGCTTTGAAGGGGTCACTAGCCATTTTATAGCTTTACCGGCTATTGATGATATGAAACTTATCTACCTAACCGCTTTTTGTGTGTGGAGACCTAAATAAATATGAGAGTGTCATTGAACTGGGATCCCAAGGGTAGTCGTAAAGAAAATAAGTAATATTAAGCATGGAATAATAATGTGCGAACGTCTGGTATGCTTGTTGAAATGTATGTTCGCGTCACCTCGAACGTCCGAGGCGGTGTACGTCGAGGCTGTAAGCGCCGCTCCACCGGAGACAAGACAAGAGAGAGAGAGATCTGCGATACGGGATTGAAAAGTTGTCTTACAATATAAACTTAATCGTTTATGATAAATTACCAGAATAAATAAACTTTGCACCCGTAAAACACTTTGCATTGGAATAATGTCCGCTAATTACTGGAGAGGCAGCCTCGCGGAAAGCGTTGATAAGCTGCTAAGCGACTCAAACACAGATTCCGGGACGAGGAAGGGGTAAGGGGAAAGGGTACACATATAACTGTCTTCACTTCTACACATCAGGGATAACTCGTGCACAGTTTCCTCTATTTCCGTATAAGGTGTAGTTAGGCACTCAAAAAAAAATCTCTTTCCGTTCGTGCTTTCCACGAAAAACGTCTATTTTTTATATAAATATTTAAAAATGCACACGTGACATCGCCGCCCATATGAAATCATAGTGTGGGCCCATATTTGACGACTTGTTTGGTGTAGTAGTTAGAAACTCTGACCACTATACCAAATGGTCGCGGGTTCGAATCCCGCTAGGGGCATATGTTTGTGTGGTGAATACGGACATGTGCACCCGAGTTATGGATGTTTTCATTTATAATAATTATTTATTTACAAAAAAAAATGTATTTATGTAGTACATCAACCATCTGGTATCCACAACACAAGCCTATAGTTGCTTACTGTGGAACTAGATGGCGCTGTGTGTATGTCTAAGGATATTTATTTATTTATTATTTATATATCTGTTGCATATTAAAACAAAACCAGAAAAAATGGTCTTGAGACCGAGACGCGATCTCAATCTCAAGAACGATTTATTAATACGGGCCTTAGACGTTGTTTCATCATCAATCATTGAACTTTAATGTTTTAGAACATCCAAACATTATTGTTTGGGATATCTTTGACCAACCCTTTTGAGATAAAGGTCGTCACGATATGTATGTATATATGGGCTACATCGTCGGAGGTCCGGGTTCGATTCCCACGCCATTCCCATGGGTTTTGAAATTTAATTTAATTACTTAAGTGCATTTATCCGACGGCTCTTAAACGGTATCTTAAATGGTGGAATCACCGGAACGTGATTGCAACTCGGGTGAACAGACGGCTCACCCATTCTGTGGGAATGCAGTAATTGGAGTTTGGAAAGCAAACTCATGCTTGACAATCTAAATTAATATATATATCCGGATATCCGGCCGGTACTAAACTGTCACAACTTCCGAGCGTTCAAGCGCTTCTGCCATACCCACTATTGGCACTTTTACCTACGGTAGCCTTCTGGCTACCCCAGCATCATCGCTCACTGCGGTCTGGCGCTGTCCGTGGTGTATTAAATTAGGGAGTCGAGCTTCTTGACTCTCTCCCCCATAGGGTTAGCCGCTTTGGCTTTTTGCGTCACATTAGCTACACTCCCATTTACTGGAGGGGAAGTAGGACTTTCTTTCTTTCCTACTTTTTCACCCTTAAATTCTTTCTTTAATTAGTCTGGGGTCCAAAGTAGCAATAGAGTCACGTAGGGCATCGTCTACCTTTAGTAGGCGCCGTGCAGAGTGCCACTGTTGATCCTGGCTTACAGGAGTTACATTGGGAGGAGAGCGGAGGTGGTGACTTGTTCTTAAACGGTAAAGGAACCTGCATACCTGAAAAATAAAAATTTAAGGGTTTGTGAAGTCCCCAACCCGAATTGGGCCAGCTGATGGACTATGGCCCATACTCCTACATAATAAGAAGGAAGGCCTATATCCCTGCAGTGGGATGTTTACGGGCTGATGATGGTGATGATAATGATACCAAACACAACCTCTTTTCTAAACTAATGGATATATCGCGGTAGATTTTCTAATTATTTATGGTTATTTGTGATGCATCATTGAAGCTGATCTTCCCTTTGTTACCACTTAAGCTGCTTACCAGATCAGTGGAAGTGGTTTAAATGTTTGATGATCTGTCTGTGAATGAGTTAGTTATATAGTCACTGAGTGGCTTGATTAACTTGTCATACCTCAAGATCTATGGAAGATATATGTAGTTTTAAAAATTGAAATAATGTACCTTTAACAGAGAGCTGGAGGATGTGCAAAAGGGGACTCAAAATGTTTCATGTAAATACTACATAACTGTATAGCGCAGCATCATGTTTTGTTTTAGAGGACTTGGCCAGCGCACTACCGTGCTCTTGCATCAATATCATCTGTAGGTAAGTGACCAATTTGGTTTTTATTTTCTGCTGTCTTTGGGTGAAGGTCAGCCTTGAAAGACATCCGAATTTGTTAAACTTCAGCGAATGAAGTTCCCAAAGATGAAACTTTGAGATTTAATGATAAATTTTGTTCATTTACTTCAAAGACATTCTACAAAATAAGAGAGTGAAAATTCTTAAGTTTTCTGTTTTAAATTTGATAAGGTATACACTGAAACAGCTATACCTTTATTGGCTTGTATAACACTAATTAAGTTTTCTCAGGGAACCTTGAATGTTTTTTTTTTATTTCTATTTAGCTACTGAAATTACCAAGTTCAACAATAAACAAAAAGTACCTACTATTAAAAATATTATTTCATTATTTGCTGAGAACAAAATAATGGTTATAAATATCTCTATGCGGTGCCTCGTATACGTATTATTGTTTTCAGAACTTTTACCTAGGCACTGTTGTGCGCTTTGATGAATTTGTGATTGGTATACTTACTTTGCTTACGTGACATCCGTCTCCGGCCTAAATCAATTGAGTCATTTCGACTTGTTTTTGATTTTTTATTTGACCGTATTTCTAACCGTACTCTGGTTTTTATATATTTTTTTGAAGTTGTTATTCAGATATTATTTTATTTAATCACATTATTTTTGCATGTCTAAAATTTGATACTCATCCTGATGGGGTGCTGGAATTATTTGGTGTCAAGTGTGTATATGGGTCATTTGTTCAAATCGGCTGTGGCGATTAGGTTGTAGATTTTTTTTTTATGATTAACTGTATTCGCGTTTGACCACAATCTCACCTGATGGAAAGTGACGATGTGGTCGAAGATGAAGCACGCGATTCCAGTAAATGCCTATTCACTCTGCTCTTGAAGATCCCAGGGTTGTAGAATTCAGGAAAGACTGACGCCGGAAGAGAGTTCCATCTGTTCGGATGATGAATGAAGAATCGAACTCTTCGTGCGAATGTTCGGTATATTAACTATATACGGGTGGAATCCCTCCCCACGCCTAGTGGTCTGAAGATGAAAAGTCGACGGTGGAATAAGATTACGTAATTCCAACGCACACTCCCCGAAATGCATCCTGTAAAAAACTGAGAGACAGGCGACTTTCCGACGGTGTTCAAGGCTCCGCATTTTAGCAGTCATCGAATTATCACCTATGAGTAAAATTTAGTTCCGCTATGAACAAAATGATATCCAAGAGCTTGGGTCATGAAACATAAAAAAAAATTAAGTCTAAAATTCTTTGAAAGACCTTTCAGTCCTAATTCTTTGAAGTCATAATTCTTTATTGTACCTAAGTCTAAAACTATCCTAACTATACTTATATCTAATAACTATATTTTTAACCTAAATAAATACAATTGCACTTTGGCCATATCGAAATTTCTTTTACAGCTAAACTATACTCAAACTGAAAACATCTTGGCAAAGATGGTATAGTAGGATCCCTATCTTATGCTAACACACATACCACCATGCACATATTATCACGCTAACACGTCACCACACCCGCACATTACCACACCCATACATTACCACACTCACGCATAGACCCACTCTCATTCTTACACGCCCGCACACTCCCATTGCTCATACACAAACAAAAACAGCCATGGTTTAGATTACATTTGTTACTATTTAGCTATAGAAGCACACAATATGTCTGTAATTAGTATGGTTAGTAAGTACTTAATTAATACTTTAACATCTATAGTTTTGTAAGTAAATATAGAAAATTAGCTATGAAGCCATGTACCTACAACACAGGTTAACCTAATGTAGGGCGTGGAAATCTACGGAGATACTCAGGTTTCTCCTTTTTATGTGAACTCTTAAGTATGATTATCTTTTTCTTTATCTTTATCCAAAATTTTAGAACAAAACTCCGTTTGAGGACTGTCCTGGCCTAAAAACAGGTTAGTCTAAAACCTCGATGATCATTACCCTACTTTTGGCTTCTCCATAGTCGGGCAAATATACAACACTGCACTATTTATATTCTCGAAAACACTAACGATGAAATCAGTAGTCCTGGGACAAAAGATATAGGATATATTATAGCCCAAGGCGTTACTCTAAATCAAAGAATATTTAAACAACCTTTTTCATTTCATCATAATTATGTAGCACTGAAATCTTGAATAGATACTTAATTTGAGCCAACTGTTCTATGAATTTGCGTTTATGGGTCCAATTGGAAAATCATTGGCGCAATTAATAGCTGGAGCATCGAATTGCATAGTATTTGGAACAGCTGAGCGAGTCCACTCCGCTCTCGCTGTGTTACATTCCGACTCAGGAGTTTTAATCGATAAATGGTGTATTCCACTTTGGACTATAGAGGCTGTCGGTGAATAAGTAGTCATCGAGGTCGGCGCTTTTCAGTCAGTCAGTTTCAGACCACAGTATAATAATTACAATAAATTTTATGAAACTGCGAAAAGAAATTAAAAAATATTTTATTAAAACGACTTCTGGTTTTAATTTTAATTATTATTATATGAGAATCAATATTATATTCTCAATAAAATAAACGTTTTGCTCATGTAATACAATTATTCACCCTAAACTAGTGAGTTTAGGCTGGATTTGTATTGCATGAGCAAAACGCATTGAAATCGGACCACGCATTACTGAGATACGTCCGGACAAAGACACACACACACAATACCGTAACACCATTAAATCAATATTAAGTCAATATTACGCACAATTTAAGTCACTATTTATATTGTGAGTAATATTGACTTAAATTTCTATTTACACTACCTCGCTTAAGTTGGCATATCTAAAGGATCCTCGGCCGGTAATAAGCAGTAGCATTACGATTAAGACATCGCACCAGGAGGATGGACTACATTTTAACCCCTGACGAGAACCGACGGGTGTTATGTGTTAGACGGTGTTGTGTGTGTGTGTGTGTGTGTCTTTGTCCAGACGTATCTCAGTAATGTGTGGTTCGATTTGAATGCTCTTTTTTTTATTAAAGACAACGCAACGCAAAACGCAAGAACCAATTTTCATCAAACATAATAAACTACGAAGGTTAGTTGCTTAGCGATGTCTGATGAAAATTGGTTAAACTGTTTCGAGGATATTTTTTTTCGTGTCTTTGGAGAGTTTTCAATTCTTTTATAATTCAGATTAAATTCGGGGATAAGTTCGGGCATTGGTGGAAATCAGTTAAGCCGTTTCGAAGATATTTAGTTTTTAACAGTTCGTTTGGTTCACCTGGATGATATAATCGCTTGTTGTTTCGAGAGTTTTCCAAATTTTAAATTTAACGTTAAAAAAATTCGCATACTTGCATATAAAGATAGGCTATATTCCTCCGGCTCTAAGTGGACTACACCTTGTATCTGGTTATTAATTAATTTGCGAGCTGCGACTCAACAGTTCTCCACATTATTGCAGTCACAATTACTGCGATATCAATGTAGAATATTGTCGATGCCTCTTTCGCATATACTACCCGTAGTACTTGTCCTTTATTAGACGAACACTTTACTGGTATACACAAAATATAAATGCATGAATCTGTAACTTTGAATATTAAATTTGACAATTCAGTAATGCTTAATTAGAAAGTGTTGACTAATAAAATCACATCAGATCTTTAAACTAATTTTTGACTGTGTCAACTATGTTCTTGCAAATAAATTATTTCTTATAATTATTAAGGCATGAGTACTGAGAATCGACTCTTTATAATACAATGAGTACCCTCTAACCTCAATTACTTGAGTGATAATGTCATAAAAATATATAGACTATAATTATAAATAAATAAATAATAAATAAATATTTGGTGCACTTACACCAACTAAGCAAAGCTTGTATTATGGATACTAGTTAACGGATAAACATACATAAATATTTATAAAAACATCCATGACTCGGGAATAAATGTTTTTTTTTTTAGTCTTTATTTTATTTAGGGATTTTTGTCCCATGGGACATGTCAATCCCATTGTGCCCTTCACTAGTTAACACAACACTGACAAGTAAAATAACACAAATATAATAACAAAGATAATGAGAGTCACTAGTCAGAAAGTTCAGTGACCGGGAATAAATGTTCGTATTCATCATAAAAACATTTACCCCTCGCGGGATTCGAACCCGCAACCGTTGGTTTCGCTGACAGGGTCACTATCCACTACACCGATCGGTCGTCTATTAACGAGTAAAGATAAATATTCGTAGACAAAATTTTTACTAGTTCAAAAAAGAAAAATTTTAAGAAGTAATACTACTATGAAGTCGAGTATTAGATTTTAATTGGGGCTTATACCGTGTAATTTGTTTATCCCGCGGGAACTGCTCACATTTTCGGGATAACAAATATTGAATTTCCATGGTACTGGTTCCATGTTCCAGAACATGGTCTACCAGTATACCAAGTTTCATCTAAATTAGTTCATCCATTGCTCTGTGATAGAGTAATAAACAAAGTGACAAACATCCAAATATACGCATTTAAAACATTAATTGGAGTGATCAGATGGGAGTATCTCAATTACACAATTCAAGAACCCTTGATATGACAAAAGAATTGATATTTAATGCTTTGTACCCAAGGCTTTTATGGAATGTCATCCATAAATCGGTTAAGCTGGATGTAAAGTATGGGATCTCCAAGAGTTTTTAGTTTCCCAAAGAATTTACGATGTGTGATTATAAATAATCAAATCCTTAATGTGAAAATAAAACCAGACTACGACAAAAACTCTACATAATTAATATTTTTATACCCCATAATTTTCGTGACACTATGGGCCATATTCATAAACCGATCTTGGGATTGAGATCGCGTTTCAATCTCACTACTTTTTTTTATACTGTTTTAATATCTAGAGATTCTCAAGCGTCAATAGGTATTCTTTATCTTGAGGACGGTTTATTGATACGGCGACTTCAAACACATCTCATTCATCATAATCAGTCCAGTATGTTAATCGCTACAATTAGGTTACCTATTTTTTGGTTATATTTTTATAATTATATCCTTTATTTGTATAGGTACTCGTTTAGGTATTAAAATTGTGGGTTCTAATTATGGATTTGAAATCCAGAACATTACGTACATTTTTTTTTTATGAACAACGGGTTGGTACTTGACCTCAATCACACCTGATGTTAAGTGAAGATGATGTCGAAGGTGGAAGCGTACTGACTCGGAAACCTCAACTTTGAGGGACTGGCTATCTTATCTCTGACAACCGGAACACAACAATGCTATTAACAATGCTGCTTGGCGGCAGATTTAAATAAGATGGTGGTAGCTAGCCAAGCGGACATTTCAAATGCCCTACCACCAACCAAACCGAGTACTTAAACATGTACCCCGGTGGGGATCGAACCCGCGACCTCCGAATCGTAAACCCATTGTTGTTTACATTGAGCCACGGAGGCGGTTAACATCGGTATACATGTACAAAAAATTATTCGATTTTGACATGGAATATTCACATTTGTGTAGGTATCCACATTCACGTAGAACGCAAAAATATACCTTATTAGCTTGCAGCAGTCTGATCAAAATCATAACACACCCTTTGCTAGTTAGATTAAACAGTGGTAACACACCTATCCAACTACATTTCACTTAGATTGGCCACTCCAAAAACTATTTTCCATAAAACCTAATGAAACAACAAAAACTAGTGTGAAACCCCCTTCATATTCATTTTATGCTCCCTTTATGCTCATTTATTGTTATAACTAGTGATGCGATTCATTGTGATACGCGCTAAAATTAGCGCATGTTGAGGATGGATGGGTAATAAATAATAGATCAGAGTTATGAACATTTCTAAATTAATGTGGATGGGAAACGATCAAGCTAAAAAGAGAGAGAGAGTGCCATATATTAAGAATTTGCCCCTGTGTGAACAAAAACACTTAGTTTCGTCGTGACGTTAGGTAAATAACTCTTGAAGTTCATTTTCTAGCTGATATTATGTTTTCATAAAAAAAAACTAAACAAATATTTCGGACGCTTAAATCAATCATCTAGTCCTAAACTAACAAAGCTTGTACTGTCGATACTAGATAAAGGATAAACCTACATAACTATTTATATAAACATCCACATCATGACTCGGGAATAAAGGTTACTATTAATCACACAAACATCTACACCTCGCGGGATTCGAACCCGCAACCGTTAGTTTCGCAGACAGGGCCACTATCTGCTGCATTAATCGGTCCTCAAATAAATTTTGGTATTCACTTATTATCATAAAATTACTTCAGAGTTTGCAGTACTTAATTAATATCTTATGGAGATGAGTTGTCTGTACGTTTATCACACACTTAAAAAGCAAAACGTAACATTATGGTGACAAATAAAAATTAATTTTGTATATTATAACAGTAAAATATAAAAGATTTCAATTTACAAAGTAAGCCGTATTAAAATCTATAATTATATAATTAACATTTTTGTTGTTCTATATAAATAAACCTGTCAGCGATACAGGCAGGAAGGTGGCGTCAGAATGAAGCCTATTAAAAATACAAGTTTAAATAACAAAATAAATAAAATCCAAAAAACACGATAGCACATTTGGTATTTCGTAAACGTCGTGTTAGATTTTTTAGCAAAATATGTATCCTATGCTTCTCCAGGGATCAAGACGAATATAACGACAAAATGCACTTCGAAGTCGATCAAGCCCTTTAGGCTACAGGAGGTAACATAGAAATCTACATACATACATTCGAAAAATATTACCCTACTTCAGGCAGTCGGGTAATAAAAACTTACCACTAGCGGGATTTAGCGTATTTTCGCCAAACGCCCATCACTAATATAAGCCCCTTTACGGTTATCGTCGGTCACATGCGACCAGTTCGTTCTGTCCTGTATTATTTTCTGCACAATATAGCGACTTTTTGTAGTGTTAGCAATTGTGATAACGACCACTGCTTGTTGTATTCCCTATATGGGTACGCACGATGCGTTCACACAAATGCATGTGTGGATACCTGTATTATTATGTATTCGACTATAGGTGATTCTGCAAAAAGGTCAGTGAAATTCTTTTGACAAATATTATTGATGATACGAACGAAGCACTCGTGGCGCAGTTGCATTCGCTATTTTTTTTTTTTATGATTGACTGGACTCTCGTTTGACCACAATCTCACCTGATGGAAAGTGACGATGTGGTTGAAGATGAAGCACGCAATCCCAGTAAATGCCTATTCACTCTGCTCTTGAAGATCCCGTTGTTGTAGGATTCAGCAGACTGACACCGGAAGGGAGTTCCATGCCTCGGCTGTTCGAATGATGAATGAAGAATCGAACTTCTTAGTGCGAATGTTCGGTATATTAACTATATACGGGTGGAATCCCTCCCCACGCCTAGTGGTCCGAAGATGGAAGGATGAGGGTGGAATAAGATTATGTAATTCCAACGCACACTCCCCGAAATGCATCCTGTGAAAAACTGAGAGACAGGCGACTTTGTGACGGTGTTCAAGGCTCTGCAATTTAGCAGTCATCGAACCATCACCTGTGAGTCTCATGGCACGTCGTTCCACAGAATCGAGTGCAGCTAGTTGGTACTTGGCTGAACCATCCCAGAGGTGACAGTAGTATTCCATGCACGAGCGGTTTTCGATCAGCGAATATAAGCTCTGATAGTTCTTGGATGGTTGACCACCAGTGGCATTTTAATACGAGTGGTTCCGTGCATCGAAGTACAAAATGTGGCAATAATTTATTTATTTATATCTAAGCGGCGGCACACCATACGCCCCCTTGACATAGCTCCCTTATTTTTTTATCTGCATTTCAACCCATCTACATATTTTGTTTCTATGGAATACAGCTGCGTAATCGCCATTTGTTATACCGACGCGACACATGACGTCGGCACAGTTTCAATGTTTCGAAAAAAGTAAGGTGGAAATATGCAGAGTACCAAAACTTTGAACTTTAATGTCTGTTACAATGATTCCTGAACTTTTTTGGTTGTCCGAAAAAATATGGAGTTTAATACGTGACACACTTACTTCTGCGGTACCAACTACATTTGCTGGCTTAAAAAGTTTATGAATAGTGATGTTAGTTTCGGAAACTTTTAGTGAATAAGGTAAGATTTTGTAATAATCTGGTACTAGGGTCTATAATTATCACCCCTAACCCATTGCGTAAATTTATTCTACAAATAAGTCAAAATATTGGCAAGGGTAAATGCTAGGTACGTAATTGTAACTAATACATAAGGTAATATTTTTATTGATAACAAATTCTCATACATGTATTGAGATCACGTTGATAATTAGTATGAATTACTAATAGTTATCATATAGGTAGGGCATTTTAAATGTACGTCTGGCTAGCTACCACCATCTTATCTAATCCTGCCGCCACTGTGTTCCGGTTGTCAGAGATAAGATAGTCAGTCCCCCAAATAAGATGAGGTTTCCTTCTTCAAACTTTTAATGTTTGCAACACGCAAAAGCTTATTTTTGCGATATCACTGACCACCCACTTTGGGATTTATACATAACGTCACGGTTTTTAAACCGTGACGTTATGTATGTATATTTATTATGTAGGTATACATTTTTATTCCCATTCCCCAGTCCTCGTGGTCACACTGCTCTTGGGTTGATAAATTGTGATCACTCTTCTCTCTGGAAAAAAACCAAATAAAATGAAACTTTCAAGGCTACCCTCATCCGTCACTGCCTGAATATTCGGCTTTGTTGTCCCATTGTGACCCCGGGAACGGGTGTTGTGCGTTTGACATCAACAGGACATAAGGTATTATTTTTAATGTAAATTTGCGATGTTTGGATACAATCACATTCGCTATTCGTTTTTAACACCCGACGAAAAATGACTGGTGTTGTGTGTTTGACAGGGTAGTGTATGTGTCCAGTGTTTGTCTGGGTATATCTCAATAATGCTTGGTGTGAATTGAGTGCGGTTTAAATAGGCATTTAGTGAGATCGCGTTCTTCATCTTCGACCACTTCACGTCACTTTCTAAGAGGTGAGATTGTGGTCAAACGCGTATCCAGTTATCAACAAGAAATCTTTATAGTTTCGCCATGTCCATCTGTCTGTCTGTTGCCGTCTTAATTCGGAGGCTCTTAGTACTTACTTGGAAACCTATAATTTGGCATTGGCAATCACCAACAATGTGGTGAAAACAAAAATATTTTTTTAAGTACCCAACCTCCTTCCCGTAATGTGGTGATAATTCTTTTTATTATTGTACCTCATCGTCGAGGTTATCTTGGACTGTGTTCAATTCAGAGTTCTGTTTGCACATTATAAAGCTTTAAAATACAAATTTTTTTTAGAGTCAAGTGCCCCCCTCGCCCTGCCAGCTAAACAGTTGGTTTTGGATATGTGAAAAAATTCACAGCAGTAGAGTATACAATACAATACAATACAAATACACTTTATTGCACAGCAGATAAGAAAATACAGTTTCAGAAAAGTGGTAAGAATAAAATGTACCACCGGGGAAGTACCACCCTCTCGCAGAAGACCGACGTCTGCGTAGTGGCATTTTGCCACTGCGCTTCGTCCGGTGAGCGAGGGCGCCGGAGGCCACCTTCCAGTCTCTCTCCAGAATGGTAGCGGTATTTAAAGAGTTAGTACCCCAGGAGGGTACCAGCACTGCTGGAGAATCCCTCATCGCTCAGGCTGCCCTACTTATTCTGGGGTGGACACCTTCCTCAAAGGCCGGCAACGCATCTGTGACCCTTTTGGTGTTGTGGGTGTCCATGGGCGGCGGTGATTGCTTTCCATCAGGTGACCCGCATGCTCGTTTGCCGCCCTCTCATATAAAAAAAAAAAAAAAAAATGTACAATTTGGCGACCTTATCATTAAATGCGATCTCTTCCACATTTAATATAAAAAAATATAAAATATATAAGGTCTAACAAAATTAACCCGACAAACTTTGGCTTATGCACGTACAGTACAAAATAATATATTCGTTAAAAAAACTAGCCTTAAAAATTTTGTTTCCGAGTAAAAAAATTAAATGTAAGTGCAAATGAATATACACATTTCAGACTTTCTTAATTTCGATTGTACCTTGTTTTATCAATGAGAAAGAACAGGCAACGTTCCAGTGATATGGAAGACGCCAAAGGAGGTGGCGGGGCACAGGGCGCAACCAATCACAGCAAGTCGCGGCGGCGTCGGGGCAAGCGCCGCCGGCGGCAGCGGCTTGTGGTCGCCTTTAGGCGTCTTCAAAGATACCGCAGCACGTGTTTGTGTGTTGTAGCAAAGTACTTAGAGCGCGCGGCCATTAATGTCCAACTCACAACATATACATTTCTAAATTCTATTTTTTGAATAAAATCTGTTAACTTTTATGTTTTATTTTTTTCGTAATAGGTAGACTCTGCAACGTTTGTCGGGTTAATTTTGTTAGACCTTATATAACCAAGTTCAAAGGAAAACTATCACAGGTAAGTAGGCTTTACAAGTTAATCCCAACTAATATTATAATAGTGTAAACTTATGTGTGTCTATATATGTATGTTTGTTACCTCATCACGCCCTAAACGGCTGGACGGATTTGAATGAAATTTAATTGGTAGACTGATTAATAAATAAAATAAAAAATAAAAATAAAAATATTTTATTTCAGACAAAATGACAGTCCATAGGTGTTAGTACAAATTTTACTTACTGACTATGTTAATATTATTATCTAGTTACGATTAGGACCTGGATTAACATATAGGTAAATCTTTTCGCTAAACCGATTGTGCTAACATCTTCCACGCGGACGAAGTCGCGGGCGGAAAACTGTACTTTCCTTTGAGAATCATTAATCAAACAATAATACCCCTTCTGAGTCAAAGTTACGGGCAACTACGGAACCCTATACTGTGCGGGACCCGGTATGCACTAGGCCAGTTTTTATTTAATTTTACATAAGATATTACAGCAAGGTATTCAAATTTAATCTTTGACTGCAGAAATAAGAGTCTTAGACAATTACATAGGATAGGTATACTGCGCGTGGCGAGACACGCACTTGGATGGTTTTATTTTTAAATTTGCATAAGATGTCAAAGCAGATATTCAAAATCTTATCTTAGGATGCAGGAATAAGGGTGTTCGAAAATTACATACACACGCATAAAACTTCCTTTAGTACAACTTGGTTTAAAGATACATTTTAATGAGTTCCGCAAAGGCTACAGAAATCTCCCGCCTCTGCTGAATAACTTCTAGAGCGCTTAATATAGCGAAACAAGGTCTTCCGGTACACTCAACTAAAGAAAATTGATTTCTTTTTCGTGCTATAACTAGGGAAATTCACGAGTAAGCGTCTACCAGTAGTACGTATTCGAGAGTTCTGGACCAGCCCCGGGCCCTCCCCCTAAAAAAAGGTCACCACGGTGTGTTCCCCCTTTCACGGTCTCATTGGCGGCTTTAATTGGGTCGTTATTGATGGATTTGCCAGTTAACTTTGTTTGCTAATTATAATGGATAGTAAAAAATTGTCCTTATCTAACCTAATAATAGGTTCACACATAAATCAAGTGGACGATAACTCCTCGGCTTTTGGCGCTTTTGTGTACCTACAACTGATACAAGTCTGAACTTGTTCATGGTAAGCATAGCGATTACAGCAGGTGTATGTTTTTAATATGGAAAAAAATTAAATTTATTGTCAGCAATGAAACTGCCTTTCCATTATTCTTTTATTTAGTTTTCTAATTTATGATCAATTTATATTTATGGCAGTAGTCGACAAAAAACATGCACCTTTTACGGTGAATAGAAACTTCGTAATTTAAGTTATTTCATTATAGTATACCATTTTTTCCTAGTAAGATTTGGAAACAGGTGAGACTTTTTTGCTCGTCACGTTGGAATGTGTACGCCTTTAGATGAAATGATAACGATCACCCACTGTCAAATTTATTTATGTTAGTTATTCTTTAGATCGCCATCTGCGGCATACGCAGTATTTTTTCTTAATTTTTTAATTCGATTCAATAATAAATATGTAGGGTTAATTCTTAATAGCTACTACGTATGTGGTATCACCACTCTACCTGGATAGGGTATTTAAAGCGAGACGGCTTGTACAGCACCACAGTCCAAATTCGATCGCCCGCCTCGCCTCGAGACACAGTCGTACATTTCATAGTGAAAAGTGTTAAACTACGCTTTCTGTCATGTCGGTAAGTTTTTGTCTGTAACTACATTGTTTATGTGTTGTCTACTTTACCTGGACGATCTGTTTCGATGCAATTGCTTGACCTAACCTTCGTTTTCTGCTCGTTTCAGACGTCGATTCCTGACAGTGATTACACCTTTAAGAACTATTACTTTCCTACTGCCGATCTAAGCGACGATGATGAAACTCAAGATCCTCCTGCCTTGAAGGTCAAGCAAAACATTGCTAAGAGAAACATTGATTGTTTCTTTGAGAAGCCCAAGAAAAAGAGGGTCCGACTACAGTCTTCCAATATTGCCCAAGCTAACGGAGAAGGAACTTCATACATTTCATCGAATAATGATGACGGATCCTCAGCGAGTCATCTCATTAAAATAGAAGTGTATGAGATGAAAAAGTTGAAAGATGTTCAACCAATTGATTACTGGAAATATGCAGATGTTCGTGTTAAATATTACGCCTCAGAAGACGACAAGCATTACCGAAATGTAAGAGATTTAATTTACAATATAACAAAACAGGTGGCAACGAAGACCGACTGCACAAAGTACTACATAACAGCGGATAAGAAATAATTCCTGGAATAGCCCGTTTCTTGCGACTCCCAATAGAGCAACGTTATAATTTATGGGTTTCTTCTTAGCACATTAACTGTCGCGACGCAGACTCTACTGAAAAACAGCAATAAATTTTTCGTTCCCCACCGTTTTATACCTGTCTATAAGATACACCTCATATAAGCCACATGCCACCGAGAGATACATTTGTCTAACGCAGGCAGAAGGATGGCACACTTCGAAACTCAATACGATGACCAACTGGTACGACTGTGTCTCGAAGCCGAACAAGACGAAATCGACCGACAACTCTATGAACTCTACGATGATGTCGCAAACCAAGGACCAACAAAATCGTAAGTTTTTTTTTCCCTTGTTTTTATTGTTATGATTCTATACCCGAACGAGTAACTTGTATGAACATGTACCAAACTAATGTAGAGGGGGCGAGTATGGGTCGGTATATAAACGAGTTGTTCTGGGGTATTGGTATCACTAACAATTAATTCGTAGTTTTGAATTTAGAACAATGTTGTCTTTGTCGACTGATGAAATACTATCATTAAATAAATTACTTATAATAAGTAAATTTCATCGTTGTATTAGAATGTGGTATATTAGTCACAAACTGCCTAATGCCATGTTGGAGGACTTAGAGATTATGCCCTATTATACACCTTGTCGTGGTCATTCAAAAAAAAATTATGTGACTACTGGAGAGACCGATGAAATTGATGGTGTTATGCTAATGCAAGCATATTGCAAGCTGTGCAATGTGAGTATTATAATCGAGTTCTCGATTGTAATATTAATTTTGAATGTTTACTTTAACCTATACTTATTAACCTATGCACCTCTTTACAGATCGAGTTCTCAAGTTGGCGGGAAAAGAAAATCGGAATCATGTGAAGGAACTGCTTCGAAGACTCGTCGAACACTAGAATGTCAAGATTATCAAGAACCATCAACATCAAGAATAGTGCCCCCAACTGTGAGTTACTTAGATAAACTAATAGTAGAATGTACCATATGTAAAGTGTCAGTCAGCAAGCGATATTTTTCTAGCCATTTAAAGAGTAATTTACATAAAAATAATTTAATTACTGTTCACGATAACTTAGCAAATGTTCAGGTTATTGAGAGTGCATTTGGACAAAGGGTAAAAACTTACCGAATAACTTCAGACTCCAATATATTACATTTAGAAGTCGAAACGCCTGAATCATTTCTATTAGGAATAAAATCCACTTTATTACAACTGATGAGCAAATGCATTAGTGATTTAACCCTCATCAAGGTAAATTTTATTTTACATGCCGATTTTGTGCAACAAACAAAAGATTTACACAATTCTTTTGACTTTCAAACTTTTAATTATAGCTATTGCGTGGGGGATGATCCTGATAGCATAATTTCATTAATTTTTAAAGAAATTTCTGAAAAAGTTAGTAATTTTGAAAAGAAAGACAGCGGTTGGAGTTTGGAGAAAATCATATATCTTGATATGAATGTTAATAAATTTAACCCTTTACGCGGTTCCTCCTATATAGACTTGCCTCTTGATATAAAACACAAAAAAGCCATCGTAAATGTTAAAAATAATGACCAACAATGTTTTCAATGGGCTGTACTTTCCGCACTATATCCAGCTGCTCAACATTCTGACAGAGTAACGTCATATTTAAGTCATAAAAACAAATTAAATTTCACAAACATTCCTTTCCCGATGAAACTTAAAGATATTCATAAATTTGAACAGCTAAATAATATCAGCTTAAACGTTTTCGGTTTAGAATATGTTGCTAAAGAGAAAAAAAACCAAATCATTGGGCCTTTATACTTCACGAAACATCGAAAAGAAACTCACATTAATTTATTATATTTGAAAAATGGTGCTAGTAACTGTGGCCATTACTGCTACATAAAGAATTTATCTAGATTAGTTAGTAATCAAATCACTGCGAGACACGGCGCTGTTTATATCTGTGACGGCTGTTTGCTGTATTTTCCAACACAGGAACAGTTAAACAATCACTATCAGTTCGATTGTAATCATATAAAAACTGATTTACCAAATGACAAGCCGAGGAAAACCATATGGTGTGGAGAACCGCTACCTAATAACAGATTAGCCTTCAACAATTATGAGAAAAAATTAAAAATTCCGTTTGTAGTGTACGCAGATTTCGAATCATTTTTAAAGCCCATACAAACATGTAAAAACGACCCATCTAAATCCTTCACAGCCAATATACAAAAACACGAAGTGTATAGTTTCGGCTATTATATTAAATGTTCATACAATGATCAACTTTCTGTTTATAGAAAGTATACGGGTGAAGATTGTGCCCAGGTTTTTATGAAATTTCTTAAAAATGATTTAATTAACATCTGTCGAAAAAACTCCTTTCAGATATGTCCAGTGCCATTGACCACCGAAAATAATCGGGATGTGTTACAAAGTAGGGTATGTTTTATTTGTGAAAGTGAATTGAAAAATGATTCCACGGTATATTGTGATTGGTATACTGGCTTGTACAAAGGAGTTGCTCACTCGATGTGTGCTTCTAATTATAGAGCTCCCCGGTTTGTTCCTGTCTTTTTGCACAACTTAAATAATTATGATGCACATTTCATTGTTCACGCGCTGAATTTTGATGAGGGAGATATTGAAATAATTCCCCAAAACAAGGAAAAGTATATATCATTTTCAAAAAAAATTAATGTTTTAAATAATACTATGACCTTGAGATTTTTAGATTCTTTTAAATTCATGTCGTGTAGTTTGGAAAAGTTAGCACAAAATCTTAAAACCGACAAATTTCATGAACTCCATAAAAATTTTCCGGATCAAGAAGATTTTAAGCGTTTGACTAGGAAAGGCATTTTCCCTTATGAATATATGACTTCATTTAATATATTAAAACAAGATTATCTTCCAGCCCAAGATAAATTTTATAACTCGCTGGTAAATGAGCATGTTTCACTGGAAAGTTATAAACACGCAGAAGACGTATGGAATCATTTTAATTGTAAAAATATGTCTGATTACTCAGATTTATATTTAAAAACCGACGTCTTATTACTAACTGACATATTTGAGAATTTCAGAAGTTTATGTTTATCTACTTATGATTTAGACCCTGCTCATTATTTTACTGCGCCCGGTCTGAGTTGGGATGCCATGTTGAAGTATACAAAAGTAAACCTAGAACTTCTGACCGATTTTGCCAAAATTGCGTTCATAAAAAAAGGTATTAGAGGCGGTATTTCTCAATGTAGCAATAGACACGCGAAAGCTAATAATATGTTCATGGAAGACTACAATAATGAATTACCTTCATCCTATTTGATCTACCTAGATGCAAATAACCTGTACGGTTGGGCTATGTCACAATATCTCCCCATCGGTGAGTTTGAATGGGTTGATGTAAATACTAATTTCAACGTTTCAGATGATTCAGAATATGGATTCGTGTTAGAAGTTGATTTACAATATCCTGATAATTTACACGATTCTCATTCCGATCTACCTTTCTGTCCGGATAATTTATGCTCTGAAAATAGCAAAGAAAAAAAATTAATACTAAATTTAAACAATAAAACTAAATACATCATCCATTATAGGAATCTAAAACAATGTTTAAAATATGGTTTACAATTAACGAAAGTACACCGAGTACTTAAATTTAAACAAAGTATATGGCTGAAAAAATACATCGATTTAAACACAAATATGCGTACTTTAGCGGTCTCAGACTTTGAAAAGGATTTTTATAAACTAATGAATAACTCTGTCTTTGGAAAAACTATGGAAAATATCGAAAAACGGGTTAATGTAAAACTACTCACACATTGGGAGAATCGAGGTAAAGTTGAAGGTGCTCAATCATTAATATCGAGGCCTGAATTTCACAGTCTTTCAATTTTCTCAGAATCGTTGGTAGCTATACAATTAAGAAAAACTAAATTGCTGTATAACAAGCCTATATATTTAGGTTTTTGCATATTAGATATTTCGAAAACATTAATGTATGACTTTCACTATGACTATATGAAAATTAAATTTCAAAAGAATTTAAAACTACTTTATACTGATACCGATAGTCTTATCTATCAGATATATAGTAAAAATATATATTATGACATAAAGCCCGATTTATTGACTTACTTTGATACATCTGATTATCCCATGGATAATAAGTATGGGTTACCGCTAGTTAATAGGAAGAAACTAGGTCTCTTTAAAGATGAAAATAATGGAAAAATATTTAGAGAGTTTGTTGGATTGAGATCAAAAATGTATGCGATTGATGTAGACCACAAATTTACAGCAAAAGCAAAAGGTGTCAATAAAAATGTGACAAAGAATTTTAATATGGAGCAATATAAAAGTTGCTTATTCCAAAAAAAGATTCACATTTCTGAGATGTTGCGATTCAAATCTATTAAACATGTAATTTATACCCAAAAAATTAATAAGATTTCTTTATCGCATAATGACACCAAAAGGCATTTACTGGAAAATTGTACTGATACTCTAGCTTGGGGACACTATAAATTAAGAAAAAGTGAACACTTTTAAGTTATTTTTTACGTCAGGAACATTTTTTAGTTTTATATAAAAAAGTTATTATTCACACGTCGTAGCCTTATATAATTAATTAACCTATTGTGTCAAATTTTTATTACATGCGTATGTAGCGTGTAGCACTATTTTTGCAATTTGTTTCGCTTCATTGTATGAAAATAGTTTTGTAGTCGTAGTATAACGTATATAGTATTTTGTGGGGGGTCCTAGAACTCAGGTTGTTGAGCAACTAATGTGTATAGAAAATCTAAAAATGTATAAGTAAATTAAACATAGTTAATTATTATTTTTGTAATTTTAAAATGAAAGATAATACTAATTGAGATGTTAAATTGATTTTATTGTTTTTTTTTTTTTACTTTGATAATATGCTGATATATGAGGGAGAGGAGGCCTTTGTCCAGCAGTGGGACATTGGGAGCTTATAATAATAATATATGCTGATAAAATCAAAGTAAAAATTAAATGAAATTTCTGTGTATATGTGGGAAGTATATGAATATATTTATCGACACTCATATAATAATAATACTGTATGATGACTAATTTTAAAAGATGTGTTGTTGTGGAGTTTCTTAGGTCGCTTCTTCTCCATAGCCATAACACCTTTTTGAAGCGATATAGTAAAAAATTTAAAGTTTATAATAAGTGTTTTATTGTTTTTATTCCATTCCCCCATTCTACAGCCTGCAAGTAACACGCTCAATAATGAAAAATGATTCATTTCATACACCCCTTCACAGCTATAGTAGCAGGTCCTAGTGGGTGTGGTAAATCAAACTTTGTCACTAATTTTCTTAAATTTATGAAAGAAATATGTAACACTAATTTTTCACGAGTAGTATGGTGTTACGATGAAATGCAACCTTTATATAATTTGAACAACGTCGACTACAGTCAAGGTATACCGGATTTAAACATGTTTGATGGGAAGCAACCACAATTACTTATAATAGATGATCTTATGAGAGAATCCGATGGTCGTATAGTGGACATTTTTACTAAAGGTAGTCATCATAGAAACCTTAGCGTGTTTTATATAACACAAAATTTATTTCATCAAGGCAGAGGACAACGTGACATTTCTTTAAATTCAAGTTACATAGTATATTTTAAAAATCCCCGGGATAGAACACAAATACGCCATTTAGCGCGCCAAGTGTTCCCAGATAACTCTAAGTTCGTAGAAGAAGCTTATAAAGATGCTACGTCAGAAGCACATGGCTATCTAATGATTGATTTAAAGCAAAATACAGACGATATGTGTCGTTTTAAGACTAAGATATTTCCCCTCAATAGCAATTGTGTAGTTTATGTATCGAAAAAGGGTTATAAATATAATACGTATCGTGATAAAATTACAGTTAACAGTAGATAATGTCTGAAGAAGCAGTGACACGAGATCGAGAGTTAGTTTTACAAGTACTAACACCTAAATATCGCAAAGCTCTATTAAAAGAATGTACTGATGACAAAATAAATCGTATCTGTGAAAGTATTTTAGATACTTTGGATGAAATCCCCATAAAGGAAGTCCGGGAATCAAAATTTAGCTTCTTAAATCTACATTGTTTCTTTTCAACAAACATTGCTTAGTATTTGCTTCTAATATTAACAACATTGTAAAAATATTATCAGTCGTTTACAATGGTTGGTAGAGTGACGACGCATCTAGACTTATTAAAAGCATTACATACACTCAAACCTAAGTATTGTACAGCTTTATTGAAGGTTTGTAAGGATGAAGAAATAAATTGTTTATGTGAATGCATTTATAATATTTTAAATGGTAAAATTCCTCTGAAGAATCAAGATAAATCCAAGTTGAATAAATACAAAACTATATTGAGAAAATTGTTGTCTAAAGGTAAAAGTAACTCTCGAAAACGAATTATTATACAGAAAGGTGGAGCATTCCTACCCATTATTTTAGGTTCCGTTCTCAGTGGATTACTAAGTTCGTTTCTAAATAAGTAAAAATTACAATGGAACATACAAAGAAAATGATACTTGTGGAACCCCACATCCTAGAAAGGATTAGAGACAGTAACCATGTTCATGAAAAGCCCTTATCCCGTCTTGATGAGGAAATGAGTAAAATCTTACACAGTAAAATTGATGATCGTGAGAAGTGGACACAGTACTCGCAAATTTTACAAAGATATTTACATTTTGCTAATAAAGAACGTCATCCCATTAAATTACCAATAGTTACAGATGACTCTATGTATGATGTTTTTAAGACTATTAAAAAGGAAGAAAGTGATGTTAAAACAATAGTTCCAGAATTGCCAAGAATAGAGGAAGACGTAGCAGCGGAAAAACATATCTCATCACGTTACACTCCAAATTATTTATTTAAGTATATACCAAAAACATATAAAAAGAAGGGCGAGTTGTTATTGGAAGGTATATTGGATCATGAAAATATTATTAAATGGGATACCAATGGTCATGTTGTAATCAATGACGAAGTTATTGATAACAGTAATATTGTGGATTTAGTGAACGATGCCCTAAGACCATTACGACGCCCAAAACCATTAGGCTGGGAGAAGTTTGCTTCAGCTTTAAGGGATATAAAAATACCGTTATCTTGTATAGGTAACCCAGAAACGCTTGAATATATTAATAATATTCATTCATCTGATTTAGAGAAAGACGATCCAGCTCAAATTAAAACGCCAAAGCAAAAACCTGGTGGCTTGTTTCACAAAAGAAAACTTGACTGGGAGAAATGGACTCCCATATAGATAATATAAATAAAATTTATTATGATGTCTCTCATCCAGCTGGATACAGTAGCATTGAAAAATTGACGAAAGCTATGCAAGGGAAAATGAATGAAAAGGATGTAAAGAAGTGGTTACAATCCCAAGAAACTTATACTTTACATAAACCTGTCAATAGGCGATTTCCTAGAAATAAATATATTTTATCTAATTTTAATGAACTCTGGCAAGCAGATTTAAGTGACATGCGAACATACAATCAATATAATGATGGATTTAATTATATTCTCTGTGTTATTGATGTGTTTAGTAAGTATGCATTTGCGAGACCTATGAAAAAGAAAAATTCTAAAACTGTAAAGATATGTTTTGAAAGCATATTTATTGAAGCGAAAGCTACTCCTAGACATATACAATCTGATAAAGGTACAGAATTTGTTTCAAGAGATGTAAACCAGTACTTCAAAAAGAAAAATATTAATTACTATACAACTAACAATCCGGACATAAAGGCCAGTATTGTGGAAAGATTTCAAAGAACCCTAAAAATGAAAATGTGGCGATATTTCACACATAATAATACGTATAGGTATGTTGATATTTTACAAGATTTATTATATTCTTATAATCACAGTGTCCATTCAAGTATAAAAATGTGTCCAAGTGATGTGAATTCCAGTAATATAATGACAGTATGGTCTAATTTATATGATAGGTACAACTTAAACACTTCAGACCGATTACCATTTAAAGTAGGTGATTATGTTAGAATAACGAAATATAAACACATTTTCCAGAAAGGTTATGAAACAAATTGGTCCGATGAAATATTTGTAATAGAATCCATTGTAAAAAGACTTCCTTGGTTGGTTTACAAATTAAAAGATCTACAAAATGAATCAATAATTGGTACATTTTATGGAAGGGAATTACAAAAAGTAATCTATGACCCCACTATTACCTACAAAATAGATAAAATAATACGCACTCGCTATTCTGGCAACAGAAAGGAAGTGCTAGTCAAATGGAAAGGATATCCTAATAAATTTAATAGTTGGATATCCGCATTAAACTTAGAAACAATATGACGGAAGATAGTTTTTATCTTACTTTGCCAAGCAATAGTTCAACTGCATATTTCCCCCAAAATACAACCGCCAACTTTGTAACAAAGTTACCTAAAACTGTTCAATTGGAAGGAGAATGGGTTGTAGGATTAGCTGAATTTCATTATCCCTGTGCTATATTTAACGTCCAAGAAAATGAGAATATTCTTTTCGTCAAGAAGAAAGTAATAGTCGAAGGAGATGACGAATCATTAATATCAGTGGAATATAAATCCCAAATTCCTTCATTTCCTTATGATAACATCAACAATTTTCTAAAAGTATTTAATGAAAATAGCCTCCTACAAAATCAAGTGGCATTCCAAATTGATAACGACTCGAAACTTATCACTGTTACGAACTTAACTCGCAGTGTATCATCGTTGATTTTGTCACCTACATTAAATCTTCAACTCGGTTTCGAGCCATATACAAATTTAATTGCGGATCCATACGCTAAATACCCAGCGAACTTACAATTAGGATTACCATCACAGCTATTTATTTACTCTGATATTATTCATCCTCAAATAGTTGGAGATGTAATGACCTCATTATTTAGAATCATACCGCTAGATCCATCAAAATACAACTATGGTGCTTATAAAATGCACGTATTATCTCCAATTCATTATCTTCCAGTAATGCGCAGAGAATTTGACATAATCGAAATAGATATAAGAACAAGCATTGGTAATAGAGTTCCATTCCAGTTTGGAACTGCATGTGTTAAACTACATTTTAAACGAATAAAATGAATTATAAGCGTGATAATATCGTTTGTCCTTATCATCATTATTATTCTAATCAAGCTGGATCAGGTGTAGGTATCATATACAGAGGTGTACCGCATCAACGTGGTCACGGCATTGGAAGTTTTTTGGGCGGACTATTTAGATCTGTATTTCCACTCATAGCAAGTGGTGCCAAGACAGTCGGGAAAGAGGCATTAAGCGCAGGAGTAGGTTTATTATCAGATATGGTCAGGGCACAACCAATGGGGGAATCAATTAAGTCTCGACTCAAAGAAGCAAGTGCTAATTTAAAACGAAAAGCGGATAACAAAATTGATTCGCTTATGTCTGGCTCAGGGTATAAAATCAAGAGACTTCGAAAGAAACCTACCATTTCATTGAAACCATCTAAGCGAAGAGGAGTTGACAGGAAGAAAAAAAGTAATATAAAAGATATATTTTCAAATTAACTATGTCGTTTCTTCATAATAATTCTTGTGAGTGTGTTAAATCAGAGTTAGATCTTTTTGCTATACCATCAACACAGACAAGTATTGAGAGTGGGCAATGGATTCATTGTACACCGATATCATCGCTAAGTGATGAAGGACCAATTGAATTTGTTATGCCAGGAAGTGGAGATGACTACATTGATTTGTCACACACCCTCCTTCATGTTAAAGCTAAAATTATAAACCTAGATTCTACCACTCCTCCCCCTGATGAGAAGACAGCACCTGTTAATAATTGGTTGCATTCACTTTTCAACCAATTAGATGTTTATCTAAATCAAAAACTTGTATCACCTCCTAATAACACATATGCTTATCGGGCTTATATTGAGACTCTACTTAATTATGGACCAGCGGCAAAACAATCACACTTGACTTGTGGTATGTGGTACGAAGATACAGCTTCAAAGATGGATTCATGTGATGACAACAACAAGGGCTTTCACAAAAGACATCAACGGGTAAAAGACGGCAAATCAGTTGAAATGATTGGACATTTGCACGGTGATCTATTTAATCAAGAAAAGTTCTTAATAAATGGGGTAGAAATACGTGTTAAATTAGTACGTAACAAAGACACTTTTAATTTAATGTCATCATCAGTGAATTCAAAATATAAAGTTCAAATTGATAGCGCTACTCTTATATTGCGAAAGGCAAGAATAAATCCATCCGTTTTACTCGCTCATCAAAAAGTTTTAACCACTACAACTGCAAAATATCCAATTACTCGCGCTGAAGTTAAAGTTTTAACTATTCCATCAGGAGTCCGTGGAAAAACAATTGACAATGTATTTCTTGGTCAGGTGCCGAAAAGATGTATTATCGGATTTGTTGATAATGTTGCTTTTAATGGTACTTTCAATACCAATCCATTTAACTTCGATAATCATGATATAAATGTATTTAGCTTGTATGTAGATGGGCAACAAATTCCTTCTAAAACCCTAATGCCATCATACCGTAGCGGTGTGTTTACGAGTAGTTACCATACGTTATATACTGGAACAGGTATTCACTTTTTGAATGAAGGCAATTCCATATCGATTGAGGACTATGCAAATGGATACTGCTTAATGGCATTTGATTTAACTCCTGATCTATCTGCTAACTCAAGTTCCCACTGGAATTTGATAAAACATGGGTGTGTTAGAATAGAAGTCCAATTTGAATCAGCTCTTGCAAAAACTCTTAACTGCATTGTGTACGCAGAGTTTGACAATGTTATAGAAATTAATAAAAATAGAGATGTGAGTGTAGATTATAATAGTTAAGTATTCAGCATTTTTGTATCTATTATAGTATATAAGATTTCCATATAATATTTTTCATCATTATCCGTTAAACTACCTTAATGTATGTATTTAAGAAAGTATTTCAATAATGGATACACACGAAATTAGACTATTTATGAAAAAGATAAATCACAGTCTAGAATTTAACGTGTTCCCTGCTAACAGAATACCAATGTACATAGAAGCACCCACTTACTTTATTTCTAACTTGGATCCTGATACAAAATCGGGATCACATTGGGTAGCCATTCATATCAATGCTAATGGTATCGGTGAATATTTTGATTCATATGGTAGAAAGCCTACCGGCCACCATAAATCGTTTTTGAAAAGAAATACTCGGAAATGGTTTTACAATAATAAAATTCTTCAAAGTCACTTAACTTCTGTTTGTGGTGAATACTGTTTAGTGTATCTGTACTTTAAGTTTATGAATATGAGCATGTCAGAGTTTTTAAGAGATTTTTGCGATATTCCTTTGTATAACGATATATTCATAAATAAAATATTTAAAACCATTTTTTGAAATAAATTTATTTTACCAATTATCTGTTTTTTATTTACATTATCCTATTTTGATATAGAAGAGTGAAGATAATGAAACATCAGAATTACAGTTTTACTTTATTTATTTTCTAATTAAACATTATAATACAATATTGTAGCTAACTAATCTATCTGCGGGGTTGGACTATAGACACCCGGTGATAATGAAAACAATTTTTCAGACGCCCACGACGTTTCATAAACTTCTTCTTCCTGTTCCAATGACATGAGTGGGTTCGCTGGCCGCTGCAGAAATGTTAGTATAGGGGGAGGTGAGGGTCTTGAATACCCACCATAATCGTAATTGGCCCACTGGCGGAGATTATTTAGGTTTTCTTCATGGAATTCATAGAGTTGTCGGTCGATTTCGTCTTGTTCGGCTTCGAGACACAGTCGTACCAGTTGGTCATCGTATTGAGTTTCGAAGTGTGCCATCCTTCTGCCTGCGTTAGACAAATGTATCTCTCGGTGGCATGTGGCTTATATGAGGTGTATCTTATAGACAGGTATAAAACGGTGGGGAACGAAAAATTTATTGCTGTTTTTCAGTAGAGTCTGCGTCGCGACAGTTAATGTACTAAGAAGAAACCCATAAATTATAACGTTGCTCTATTGGGAGTCGCAAGAAACGGGCTATTCCAGGAATTATTTCTTATCCGCTGTTATGTAGTACTTTGTGCAGTCGGTCTTCGTTGCCACCTGTTTTGTTATATTGTAAATTAAATCTCTTACATTTCGGTAATGCTTGTCGTCTTCTGAGGCGTAATATTTAACACGAACATCTGCATATTTCCAGTAATCAATTGGTTGAACATCTTTCAACTTTTTCATCTCATACACTTCTATTTTAATGAGATGACTCGCTGAGGATCCGTCATCATTATTCGATGAAATGTATGAAGTTCCTTCTCCGTTAGCTTGGGCAATATTGGAAGACTGTAGTCGGACCCTCTTTTTCTTGGGCTTCTCAAAGAAACAATCAATGTTTCTCTTAGCAATGTTTTGCTTGACCTTCAAGGCAGGAGGATCTTGAGTTTCATCATCGTCGCTTAGATCGGCAGTAGGAAAGTAATAGTTCTTAAAGGTGTAATCACTGTCAGGAATCGACGTCTGAAACGAGCAGAAAACGAAGGTTAGGTCAAGCAATTGCATCGAAACAGATCGTCCAGGTAAAGTAGACAACACATAAACAATGTAGTTACAGACAAAAACTTACCGACATGACAGAAAGCGTAGTTTAACACTTTTCACTATGAAATGTACGACTGTGTCTCGAGGCGAGGCGGGCGATCGAATTTGGACTGTGGTGCTGTACAAGCCGTCTCGCTTTAAATACCCTATCCAGGTAGAGTGGTGATACCACATACGTAGTAGCTATTAAGAATTAACCCTACATATTTATTATTGAATCGAATTAAAAAATTAAGAAAAAATACTGCGTATGCCGCAGATGGCGATCT
Organism: Oegoconia quadripuncta; assembly: GCA_949316235.1. NCBI lineage: Eukaryota > Metazoa > Arthropoda > Insecta > Lepidoptera > Autostichidae > Oegoconia > Oegoconia quadripuncta. The sequence goes on along the minus strand of OX438757.1, from coordinate 2,805,219 downwards.
AAAGAATAACTAACATAAATAAATTTGACAGTGGGTGATCGTTATCATTTCATCTAAAGGCGTACACATTCCAACGTGACGAGCAAAAAAGTCTCACCTGTTTCCAAATCTTACTAGGAAAAAATGGTATACTATAATGAAATAACTTAAATTACGAAGTTTCTATTCACCGTAAAAGGTGCATGTTTTTTGTCGACTACTGCCATAAATATAAATTGATCATAAATTAGAAAACTAAATAAAAGAATAATGGAAAGGCAGTTTCATTGCTGACAATAAATTTAATTTTTTTCCATATTAAAAACATACACCTGCTGTAATCGCTATGCTTACCATGAACAAGTTCAGACTTGTATCAGTTGTAGGTACACAAAAGCGCCAAAAGCCGAGGAGTTATCGTCCACTTGATTTATGTGTGAACCTATTATTAGGTTAGATAAGGACAATTTTTTACTATCCATTATAATTAGCAAACAAAGTTAACTGGCAAATCCATCAATAACGACCCAATTAAAGCCGCCAATGAGACCGTGAAAGGGGGAACACACCGTGGTGACCTTTTTTTAGGGGGAGGGCCCGGGGCTGGTCCAGAACTCTCGAATACGTACTACTTCTACCTTTTGAAAGAAGTGGCAATCATAGATAATATGCAAATTCCAGATACATTTGCACAGATACAATATTGACGACCTGTTTGGTGTAGTGGTTAGAATCTCTGACTATTGTACCAACAGGTCGCGGGTTCGAATCCCGCTAGGGGCATATGTTTGTGTGATGAATACGGACATGTGTACCCGAGTTATGGATGTTTTCATTTATAATAAGTATTCATTTACAAAAAAGAAATATGTATTTATATGTAGTATATCAACCATCTGGTATCCACAACACAAGCCTATAGTTTCTTACTGTGGAACAAGATGGCGCTGTGTGTATGGCTAAGGATATTTATTAAAAAAAAAAATTCTTTATAATTTTTGATATTAATTCCATATCATCGTGTGCGTATATACCTACCTGTGCAAGGTCTTTTTTTTGATGAATAACTTCATCATCATCAGCCCGTAAACATCCCACTGCAGGGATATAGACCTTCCCTCATAATAAGGGAGTATTTCAATGCTCAGGTTGGCTGTAAGAGATAAGTCCACCTTTGTACGTGACCTATTTTTTGTACTGTTATATGTATTTTTTTTTGGTGTAATAAAGAATAATAATAATAATATGGGGCCATAGTCCGCCACGCTGGCCCAATGCGGGTTGAGGACTTCACATGCCTTAGAATTTTTATTTCTCAGGCATGAAGGTTTCCTCACGATGTTTTCCTTCACCGTTGAAGAGCAGTCGGATAAATGCACATAAGAAATTAAATTAAATTTAAAAACTCATTGGCATGCCTGGGGATCGAACCTGGACCTCCCAAATTAGGAGACTGTATCTTAGGTGTCTCCTCCACTGAGCCACCGACGTTCTTATCGAGGAGAGAACTTCAGGAACCATTATCTAAATTTGTTTAAGATAGCCCTATTTTTATTTCCAATTGTATCTTACGTTGAAATGCTTGAAGTTTGAAGTTTGATAACAATATGAGTTTAAAAACCAAAAAAGTCGTCAGCATACTTTATATTTCGCGGGCGCCATGTTGGATTTTTCACCATAAAATGTATCTCCAGATGTGTGTACACTCCAGATCTCAAGACGAATCTAACGACACCATGCATTTCGAAGTCGGTCATGCCGTTTAGCTACATAACAGGTTTATTCTCGAAAAACATTACCCTCCTTCCTTGGGCAGTCGGATAAAAGTGTGTATTTTTTGGAAAATGTACGTAAGGATTAAAGAAAAATCCTTATGACTCAATTATAACGGTTTTATTTATTTTTAATTTATGAAATGGTTATTACCAACTTTTTAACGATAATTTTGTCATTTTTGTTAATTATGATAATATGTAATTAATTGTGGAGTGCTTTAATTTTGTATATTGTTATATTATTAAATAGATATGTTAATTTGGGGCACTAGGTGCTTCATTTTTTTTATTTATTTACTCCTCTCGGATAAGGCAAAGGGATCTAAGCCCATGCAGCAATGTCTTATTTCTCTTATTTTTTAAGTTTATAAGTCAGTCTCAGTCAAAACAAGTAATTCGTCGGTTTATACAGAGTCTAGTCACGGTCAAGTGGCAATAGGTTTTGGCGGCCTCTTGTGGAAACCCGAAAGCTTCGTTACGCACTTTAATTTATACTTCCCTTCACTTGTACACCATCACTAACTTATGCTGCACAATATTCTGCCATTATTAAGCTTCAAAAGTCAGAATGCACAAATTATAAGAATTATAAACAAAAATGCTACTTCACTCGCCGAGATTCCGCCAAAAAGCCCTAGGTGCTTAATATTTTGACGCATCCAATGGCGGAATATGGCGACCTACAATTTAATTGTACCCATGTTTTCTTGAAAATAAACTATTCCAAGTTTGAAACCTAGCGCCAAAACGTCAGAATTCATGTGAAAACGATTATTTCTGTTTGCAAGTTGGTTTTTGCGAGATGGTAAAACCAAGTTTGATAGAAATTCGTTAAAGAGGATTTATTACGACCAGTGGCGCGTTCATTCGATAAATTAAGATTTATTTTTAAATATAGAATAAATAAAAACATCGCTCTGACCTGCACTCGATAAGCCTATAAACTAATTTAAGTAAAACCTAAACAGCTTTTATGGGGATTAGTATCCAGAAAATTAAATGAAAGAATTTTATAAGTAGGTAAGACTTTTATATTTGATTTATGTTTCATCAATAAATTAAAATCCATTTATTCGACAGAATGTCAATTAAAATAAAACATGGATGGCTTTATACCCCAAATCTAGGTCACATGAGGATATAGCTTTACCGCTCAAATATTTGATTCCAACTGTACATTTTCCGCGTTTAATTTTGTTAGCGTCTGTCGGAAATTATAGTTGTGCTTGGATTCCTTTTTGTAACTTTAATTTAATATTATTTTCCCATTCCCGTAAGTGATAAAAAAGAGGAACAGTGTAGATAATCGACAATACTCTTATTACATTATCATATCTGTGCACTGTTAAATATTATGTCCTTCGGAATGCGTCACTGGACCATATAGCCCTTATGGCAACATTGGATATAGGGTGGCCATCGCAGTGTCTATTTAAGCCTTGCAACGGCTATGTTGCATATGTATTGAGAAATAATGAATATTATTACAGGGTGAAATTAAGACCTTCTATGAAAGGAAATACCTGGGAAGGGATACCTTTAATATTAATGATAGCACATTTTATTTAAAGAAAACAGTTCTTTATGTATCTAAGATAAGCAAAACATAAAGTTTTGCTTGTGGAATTGTGAAATGCAAGCCGTCAATTGAATCGATTAAAATGCTGAATAAATTGTGTATAAATATTTCCTTCAGATTACTTCACTGAGCCATATAACCCTGATGCCATATGCCATATGACCTAACAACGTTGATGCAGTGTCTATTTAAATCTAGCAACTGCCATGTGTATTAAGAAATAATATTAAGAATACCTATATACATATATACAGGGTGAAAAAAAAGTCTTTGAAGAGAAATTGCCTTTAATATAATGATTGCAAATGTTACTTAAAGGAAATATTTTTCTTCATGTATCAAAGACAAGAAAAATACTATATTTTTCGAATAGTAAAATGAAGCTGCATTTCACTATTCCAAAAATATAGTATTTTTCTTGTCTTGGCTTGGCTCACTGTCAATGGAATCGAGAAAAATGCGGAAAGAAATGTGTATATTTATAGTTCCAATCGACAGGGTCATTTTTTAATATTCTGTCACAAATATGGTAAACCAGGGTATCTAATATTATGTCATAAACTTTATCCCAAGTCAGAATTGTATGGGAGGTAGGTTTAAAAAAACTATGAATTCAGATATTTCTTTGTGCAAAATGTGCTACTTATCATCAATAACTTTTTTTATGATTAACTGGATACGCATTTGACCGCAATCTCACCTGATGGGAAGTGACGATGTGGCCGAAGATGAAGCCCGCGATCTCAGTAGATGCCTATTCACCCTGCTCTTGAAGATCCCAAGGTTGTAGGATGCAGGAAAGACTGACGCCGGAAGGGAGTTCCATGCCTTGGCTGTTCGCATTATGAATGAAAAGTCGAACCGCTTAGTGCGTATATTTGGTATGTTATGTTACGGGTGGAATCCCTCCCCACGGCTAGTAGTCCGAAGATGAAATGGCGATGGTGGAATAAGATTGTGTAATTCCAACACACACTCACCGAAGTGCATCCTTTAAAAGACTGAGAGGCGACCTTGCGACGGTGTTCGAGGCTCTGCAATTTAGCAGTGATCGAATGGTCACCAATGAGTCTTTTGGCACGTCGTTCCACAGAATCGAGTGCAGCCAGCTGGTACTTGGCTGAACCATCCCAAAGGTGACAGCAGTATTCCATGCAAGAGCGAACCTGAGCCTGGTAAAGTACCAAAAGCTGATTCGGCGTAAAATATCGCCTGACCTTGAGGAGAATGCCAAGCTTCTTAGCTGCTGTTTTAGCATTCCATTCTATGGAGCACCCAAAATTTAGGATAACTTCAGACCCAAAAGATTGAGGTGGTCAGAGATTGGTATGGATACATCCCGGAAAGTTGGGGTCAGGTGAAATGGACTCAGTTTGCTGGTGAACAGACACGCCTGTGTTTTGGTAGCATTGAATTATAAAGGTATTTTCCGTCTGCATGATTTGTTTTTCCACCTTGTATATTGACGTACCAATTTTTTTTTAAGTTTTGAATATTTGGAATGTTGTCATTATCATCAAATCCTCATCATTACCGGCAGGGTCTGTAGTCTGGTACCAGATGCAGTTGACATTGGTTGCTGGAGTATTAATATTGTGCCTCTAGTAAGCGACCTTATTTGAAAACTGAAGTTCTTATCAAAAGTTCATGAGTATTTAATTGAGTACCGACTCAACCCATTATGTCTACATTTAAATGGGTCTATGTTGCAGCAATTTCATTACAGAGTCGCTAGAAATGAGCTTGTACTCGGGTCAATGTTGTCTGGTTAGATCCAGATTATACCGGATGAGTTTTTTACCGTAAGGAAAAAAATAGGGGGTATAAGGTAAGTGAAAAAGAAGGTATTGGCGTGGGTACTAATTTCTTTTTTCAAAGTCAAAGTCAAAAAATATTCATTTCGTAGGATAAAGATTATCACTTGAAAACGTCACATTATTAAAATTATTGACATTATTGCTCATTCGCAAAGCAGATTCCCCAGAGAAGAACGAGCAAGAAACTCAAGGGTTGCTCTTTTAAATAAGTTTGGGTTACAATTATATTATATTGTATAATTAGGCTGAATATCGCCGAGCGGTCTATGTCCATGCTTGCTTATCATCCAGATAGTCAGAAATTTTATAATAGCCTTTGGTAAATAATGTCTGTTTTATGATGGTTTTGAATTTATTTAAAGGTAAATTTTGAATATCCACCTGGAACCTTATTATAATAGCGTATACATTGCCCCTTAAATGACTTAGTGACATTGTGTAAACGGCTGGCATGAACATTTCAAAACCAATATCGAATAAAGGTCATGTCATTTGACGGTCGTGTTTGTAGCCTATTACACAATTACATAATTAAATTAAATAAATAAAAAAACTTCGAGAAAATATGAGTTCCACACAAATTTCGCATGATAAGAACCCCACGAATTCCGCCAGTCGTATATCTATCTCCGGCGGGAATGATCGTCGATGTTGCTTTTGATAAAAAAATGAACTACCTAAAAATTAACTAACTTCTATTATGCATTACATTATAACCCTTATATTTGTATTTATATATTTACTAGCTATTGCCCACGACTTCGTTCGTGTGGAAGATTTCATCATAATCGTTTTGGCAATAAATTTAGCCTATAATGTTACTCCTGGTCATAATCTGTCTACCAATCAAATTTAATTCAAATCCGTCCAGGCGTTTAGGCGTGACGAGGTAACAAACGTATATAGGTACACATAAACTTTCGTATTTATAATATTAGTGTGATATTAATGTGATTGATATAATGGTGGCGAACTCTTTACCCTTATCTGAAATCACACGAAGACAAAAGAGACAGTATCTTATCTCCGGCCACAAAACCTCCTCCCGCCGGCCTCATACCGGTCGCTGATCGCGGTGTGAGACACGACAGCGCCCCAGGGAGGGCGCGCCAGCTGTCCTCCGGGAACGGGCCCCCCCTAGTGAGGGGGAGCAGGGCGAGGGGGGACCTGGAGCCGCTTATGCGTTCCCAGGTCCTCCTTACTGCCGAGGAACGTCGCCGCGGGGTTTTGCTGGGTATCCCTCCCGGTAGGGAGGGGAGTCCCACATAACCGTCTCGCCGTCCCCCAGGCGAGCGGTATGCAAAAACGCATTTCCCAGCGTAAAAAAAAAAGAAATAAAAAGGCGTTTATGCGTGAAGAGGTTAACAAACTTATATAGGTACACACAAACATTCGCATTTATAATATTAGTGTGATTGATATAATGGTGGCGAACTCTTTACCCTTATCTGAAATCACACGAAGACAAAAGAGACAGTATCTTATCTCCGGCCACAAAACCTCCTCCCGCCGGCCTCATACCGGTCGCTGATCGCGGTGTGAGACACGACAGCGCCCCAGGGAGGGCGCGCCAGCTGTCCTCCGGGAACGGGCCCCCCCTAGTGAGGGGGAGCAGGGCGAGGGGGGACCTGGAGCCGCTTATGCGTTCCCAGGTCCTCCTTACTGCCGAGGAACGTCGCCGCGGGGTTTTGCTGGGTATCCCTCCCGGTAGGGAGGGGAGTCCCACATAACCGTCTCGCCGTCCCCCAGGCGAGCGGTATGCAAAAACGCATTTCCCAGCGTAAAAAAAAAAGAAATAAAAAGGCGTTTAGGCGTGAAGAGGTTAACAAACTTATATAGGTACACACAAACATTCGCATTTATAATATTAGTGTGATTGATATAATGGTGGCGAACTCTTTACCCTTATCTGAAATCACACGAAGACAAAAGAGACAGTATCTTATCTCCGGCAATAAAAACACAATTCCGTTCTCGAGTCGCCGGCTGAATGCAAATTGCCGATTCGGCGTAACAACGGGCCTTCATACACAAAATTATTGCATATTTTTGCATACACATTTGCGAGAGGGGATCCATTGTTACTATCTTGGGACAATGTAGATTGATAGCCATTCATTGTGTTCTAAGCGTTGTATTAAAGTAGGTATTTGTCTCTTCAAGTAAGAATAACTTCAAAATTCTAGTGTGGTGGCTAAATTAATCACGTGCATGATGCATGAATAGATAAAAGCGAACCACAGCTAATTTTAACTGACTACAAAAAGGAGGAGGTGATTAATTCGGTTGTATTTTTTTTCATGTTTGTTACCTCAGAACTCAGTCTTTGCCACATATTAAATGCGAAAACGGCCACGTACCACCTTAATTTTTTTTATGATTGACTGGATCGCACCTGATGGAAAGTGATGATGTGGTCGAAGATGTAGCACGCGGTCCCCGTAAATGCCTAATCACTCTACTCTTGAAGATCCCAAGGTTAATAAACCGAATTTGAGACCTGAAAAGCACGTGCATACTCAAGCAGTACTCACTTGAGAGGTGTATTTATAAACGAAACTCAAGTCTATCATTCCTTCACCGCTGAGGCGAATACTTGAGAAGTGATTTTAGCTGAGTAGACCTCAAGATTGGCTTATATATTAGCACGGAGCTTGAGATAGCGTCAACTGCTTAAGACGCATATCTGTTGATACAGCCTCAAGACTTGTATTGAGATTGGTTTGTTAATACGGGCCTAAGAGTCATTCAATATTTTTAGTGAGCTTTCTGTGGTCACGTGTTACTGTAATCTTCATTCTCATACTCAGATAGGTACTATTTTATCTATAATTCAATTCAATTCAATTCAATTCAAATACTCTTTATTGCACAATTAACAAAAGCTACATGAAGAATACAGCGTACATCATTAATCGCACAAAAAGGCGGCCTTATCGCTAACAGCGATCTCTTCCAGGCAAACCTTAGGGTAAAGATGCAAGCTACCAGTAGGTGAGGTTTGCACAAATAGTAGCAATACGGGTATATTTTATAGTTGGTAAAAAATATAACGTAAAGATAAAAATACATAAACTAAGCCTACCAACTATAACTAGATAATTTAACTGCACTTAAACATATAATATATTATTGACTACATAACACACACAAATTTATATATATACATATATATATTAAATAAATAAATATATAATATTAAATATATATACATATATAAAAAATTATAATAATAATAATAATAATTAAATAAAAATACATGCCATTTGTTTGCTCAGAAATAACTTAGAAATCATATTGACAAGCACGGAGAAGATAAGAGGAGTTTCAATGATTTTTTTTTTTTTTATTGAGGGAAGTGCGCTTTGACTTGCGTTTTGAAGACGTTTATTGATGTTATTGTAATTTATATTTTAATTGTAATTTATGTCCCAAAAGACGGTGCATAATTAATGCCACCTAAATATACAAGTCCCATAAATAGTTCTTCAAGAACAACGAAGTTATATAGATGTCTTTGAGAAAAGGAGCAGCGTTGATGACGTACTTATTATATACTTTTTTTTTTCACCTAAGATTTCATCATGTAATGCTTGCTTGCATGTAGCTTGTAGCCAATAGTATTGTAGTGTGCAACAACTTCTGACGTGTTATGCGTTCTGTTATCAGTGAATGCACAAGGTGGAGACTGAAAAACAGCTATTTTGCTGAGGCTCCAACCTATTTGTCCACTACGTTAGAAAATTTAACTGTAATTAATGATCATGTAGTATATTTTTTAAGTGGATGAATAAATATCTTTTTATTTATTTTTTATTTATTTTATTGTAGGCCGAACATAAAATTCAAATCGGATAATTTTATCGGCGAAAATGGAATGTATAGTAGGTACTCTATGCAATAACACATACGGAGAACTAAAAGTTTGGACACTATTTCTGTACAGTTCTTTAACATTGTCAAAATAGCTGTATTCCACTTTATATATCCTATCATCACCCACGTTTTCTGTTTTGTTTGCTTAAAATCTGTTTTAAAAATATTTATTTTAGATGAAAACTCTTCGAAGGTACTTAGCCATGTTTTATGAAAATCGGTTAAGGTGTTTCATTTAGATTTTAACACAGTTACATCTTCCACCTTCGACTTCATATTCACTTAACATCAGATATGATTGAGGTCAAGTACTAATCCGAGGTCAAATAACAGCAAACAACTGTTCGGATCAGGCTTTACTGAGACACATCGGAACAAAGACACACACACATAACGCCGTCAAATACCTATAACATCCGTCGTATTTCGTCGGGGATTAAAAATGCCGGTTGCGATCACCCATCCAAGGATGCACCGCGCCGGAGGTTACTTGCCTTCGATAATTGAAATGAATAACGAATGCGACTAAGCCAGGAGTGCTTTATAATAAGTCAACAAGCAAGTTAAAATCTCATCAACTATAAAAATTTGCATGATAACCGTAATCGACATTTCTCGGCTCGTCGCTCGCGTCTCACTGTTAACGAGTCATCGTGAGAATTAAACGTTCCCCTAAGAACTGTAGGGTGCTTTCAGACGAAGCTGCAAAACGCTGCGGCGTTTCTCTATTGAAATTTGAATTCGAAATGTATGAAAAAAATAAAAAAAAAACAGTTAAAAATGATATATTTCAATCATTGTACAATAGTTATATCGATATACCTAATAACAAGACACGTTTACAATTTACATGTTTGAAGTAATTTAGTTTTCTGATTCTATTACACCTTTAACCCCACACTTTTATTTGTTTTATCTTTTATTTTATTTGTTTGTTTTTTTTTTAATTATTCTATGAGCGCCTAACCTCCTACAAAGTTGCCAGCTGAAAATCAGCGCTATGGCACAGAATTAATATACTCAGTACTATATGGTTCATGCCACAGCATTATGCTGAGCTGGAACCTATATCAGCTTGCATTATTATGTTTTAGTATTATTATCTCAAAATTTTCATGTACATGCCCATTGTAAGCTGAATAAATGTTTTCTTTCTTTTCTTTTCACTATGTGTCGTGGTCACCCACGACAATAAAATAAACATGTTACCTGTTAATTAAAGTAAACATGTTAAATTCCTACGCGTTTGAACTGACTTGCGAAATCGCTTCTCTTGTCTTTAATCTCTAATTACTGTAAAAAGAAGTCGTCAACCGCGCCTGTCTGTTTGTACGCCAAATTATTCTAAACCAACCAATGGATTTTGATACGATATTCACTATAATTTAGAGAATTTCTTCCCCAAAATTTTAATGTAAAGAAAAGTCAATGTTGTGTAATCAAGTCCAAAAAAAATATATTTACATTGCTATTACATCAAAAAATTTCTGAAAAGTCTACGATGGTATGTCCGCCTCGAACAGTGCGTGCAATAGCCATTTCTATCTACCGACGAAAACAACGGCTGTTATGTGTTTGACGGCGTTGGGTGTGTCCGATCAATAAATTACATTACGCAATCCGACAAAAGTGATTAGTGAATTTTGGATGCATCAAGTTCACGTTACCCAATACATTCCAGTGGTTGACGCTATACAGCTTGAATGGATTAGGGTCTGAGCCTCACTCAGCCCCCTTTTCTCATTAAATTATAACCTCGAGTGAGGCTTTCTTGCATTCCTGTGGCTTTGGTAGAGGGAGGGGCTCACGAACACGGGTGTGGAAGTGGGTTAGCTTGGATGGGTGTCTTTGGAAACTTATTACATTATTATAAGTCACGTTCTTCTTTTCTGGTTTTCTGGGCCTCCACGATCGCGTGCACGCTTAGTGTGTAAGCGTCTTTTAAAACCGCGCTTATCAACATTTTCTGCTTTGCTTGGCGCTGTATAATTGGTGGATTTCATGAATAATTACATTTCGCGATTCGTTCTAGTCCGACGGAGGTTTGCAAACGAATGCCTGCTAATAATTAACTTTTATTCGAATGGTTTCTTGCACTTAGGACTGTTTGATTGCGACTTGTCTATTATAATTTGAATTCACTCAGGCATCAACATAACATTTAAGTTCATTGATATCCAACTCTCTTTTGCTGTAGCGTGGCTATCATGAGGTTACAGCGATGGCACACCGTGTCTCTAAGTCAGTTGACTATTTTGGAAATTCGGTACTGCCTATTAGTCTTTTATTAGACCCTCGGGAGGAATAACCACAGCACATACATTATATGGTGATACAAATACTAGCAGTTCTAGTACCTGCTTTCGCCAATAGGTGAAAATTGGGGGTAGGCCGTTTCAAATGCATGTAAATTCCAATAGATTCATTCAGTGCGTGCTGTCCGTAATACATATATCATTTTTGGATTGGCGATACAAGGATATCCTATCTATAGATTGTTTATAATTAGATTAATTTTTCTAACCGTTCTCTGATTGCAATGTATAGTTTTTTTTATTTTTTATTAAGTTTAAGTAGATTCTATCAGTGGAAACCTCTAATTGGCTTTCAGTTTCTTAGTTTAAGTGATAATTTGTAAAACAGCTGTTGGTTTTCCCAAGAAAATAAAATAAAATAAAAATAAAATAAAATCATATACCGGTGAGTTTTTTAACCGTAAGGAAAAAATAGGGCGTATTAGGTAAGTGAAATAGAAGTTATTGGCATGGGTAGTTTAATTTATTTTTTCAAAACTATCATAGAATAAAGCGTTAATTGTGTCGTTTGACGGTCACGTTTGTAGCTTATTCCACTTAAATACATCATTAAATTAAATAAATAAAGAAAACTTAGTGAAAATATGACTTCGAAATAATTTCTCATGATAGGAACCCTAAGAATTACGCCAGTCGCATATCAATTAGTCCCGGCGCGTGCCTTTTTGGAAAAAAAAAAAGACTACCTATGCCAATAACTTATATTTAATTTCTATTTCTTTGTACCCTATTTTTTCCTTATGGTAAAAAAAACTCATCCGGTATAGGACGAACTGTTGAACATAGGCTGTAGATTTCCAAAGCCATTGGTTGGATGCGGTCTGCATTAAACGATTTCCCGCGACTTTCACTCCGTCTGTCCTCTTCATGAGTGGACATCAACGCTGCACCATCCGGTGCGAGGTCTCTACTCTGGAACTTGTATCTCCCATCGGCCATCAGTTTGCCCTACCTACTGCGTCTTCAATTTACTTATACTAGATTTCACTCTTGGCCTTTTTCTTCATTGTCCACGGGCTGATTTGACCCGTAGTGACTTACGGGGCCAAAAGTGGACTCTGATGACGTAATGTTAAGGCTTAAAAACTCTCAGCTTGTTATGTAGATGAGGTATCAGGGATAAGTTAAGGGCTCATAGTGGAATGAACCCCACTAAACTGGGCCACAGAGTAAATGGCTGTAAACAATCGAGAGATTCGCGAGACGAAATCGTGCTCACTGTTTATTAGCGAGCCTCATCTCCCCCACTTTGATTGCTTTATTGTTTTAAGTGTTGTTTAGGATTATGTTACAGGTTGGTAAATGTTAGTTTTATAAATAGCTGAAATAAATTGTGAAGGAATCTATGGCTAGAAAAGGAATTCAGTGCACTTTCAAGATCTCAAATAACGTAGAACTAACTCAGGACTCAGACCACGGAAAACGGTTTACGCCGCAAACGGCGAGTTACAATGTGAAGTCACAAACCGTGTAGATTTTCACACGTATTTACACACACAAACGCAACAATTCGCATTGATGCATGCGAAACTATGCGATCTACTTGGTAGCCGATCGCATACTTCCGCACGCAGAAATAGCTACATTTAGAAAAGCGGCTTCACTTACGTTATGTGCTGCGTCTTTCTTTTTAAAGTTCAGTACCTCAAAAGGTAAAACTTCTACCTTCAAGCATTTATTTCAACGTAAGATACATGATATCGTTTGTTGAATGTCAATCTAAATCTACTGGAAATAAAAGGGCTTATTGCATTTATCTGTCAGTCAGTATGTCCAAGCTACTACCGCTTCGGAAAAGGAAATTGTTTGTGGTAAAAGAAGCGGCGCAAGAAACCCACAGGATATCGCTTATTAAGATCACTTTGTTGCCCAATAATATATCCGTCTGTCCGTTAACATGCAAATACTAGATAGTTCTGGACGAATAGCTCAGTGACAAATCCATATATTTTTCTGTTCGTTATATAATTTTTGTGTATCCAAATTTTTGTGTTCAAACTATTAAGTAATTGTGTAGAAAAATGTCTGTCCGGCGACGGTGTCTCAATTTCTTTCCACTCTACGAATGTACATGGAATTCTTTTTTTTTTTTTTTTTTTTATGCTCGACGGGTTTGTACTTGACCTCAATCACACCTGATGTTAAGTGAAGATGAGGTCGAAGGTGGAAGCGTACTGACCCGGAAACCCCAACACATTTGGGGGACTGGCTATCTTATCTCTGACAACCGGAACACAACAACGCTATTAACATTGCTGTTTGGCGGCAGATTTAGATAAGATGGTGGTAGCTAGCCAAAATTCGAAAAGAATTGAACATTAAGACAACAAAAGGGGGTAATTAAGCAAGTAAGGTAAGGTTACCTTTTAAGGCGATCTATTCTTTTAACTAGGATAAGGAACCTAGTAACAACAATTTAGAGTCGAAAAACAAATTCATCACTCGATAATCACGCATCAATCTATGTTCCCCTTTGATGTGACAAGAGACAGTTCGTTAATTACCGCTACAGTATACACATGGTACAGTAAGGAATTGCCATAAAATAATCTCAACATTGAGGTGAACTTAAGTTGATACTTAAGAAATTGTTGTGTAATTAATGTAGTTTCATAAAACATAGTATTGAGAGTGAGTCTCGACTTCAATCCTAAGATCGCTTAATTAATATGGCTCTAATTTTGGGTTTTCCTCCTCTTGGAGGAGAGGAGGCAGGAGGATGAAGCCTCGTGATTGAACGTATGGACCGAGTGCACAAAAAAATTTTTAGTTAAAAAAACAATCTCTGGCTTCTAGAATTCTTCAATGAGCAATATTGAATGAACCTACCATAAATATTACCATACCATAAATGATTAATGAGGAAAAAAACTCAAATTTCAAAGAATGTAGGTACCAATTCCTGCGATTTTCAAAGCTATACCCAAATTTGTTTTTTATTTGGAAAATGGAATATTATTACAAGATTTCACATGATATATTTTTTTAATTTCTGGACTAAATCGCATAATAAAAAAAATTGAACAGAGCTCTTTTCATGTGCTTCCCATAATCATTTCTTAGATTCGCTGAAACTTTTATAAAGCGGTTACTTTTGAAAATTAACGCTGCCTATACTTAACTTAATGTTATCCGATAATACACACAAAGTTTAGTTAAATTTGGATTTGCCGTTCCCAAAAAAAAAACAAAAATGTTTGTATGGAGAAAACAGTCTTAATGAAATTCTTCATACAAAACGCCAAATTCATAGGTAAGGACCTAATATTTGCTTATTCTTTACTTAAAAAATAATAATAAAATTAAGTTTTCCATATAAATATAACCTGAATATTTAAAGGTATCGCACTTACGCATTTTTTAATTCATAGCTTTCCAAATTATCTAACTTCTATCTAACTAATATTATAATTACTTGACACATAAGCATGCAACAGAGCAGTAGCAGCCCTGGTTCCTAGACTAGGGCAACTTGTATTTCAGGAGTCAGTACCCGTATTCCGTATTCTTACAATACAGTGTTAGTATAGGTTAAAAGAAAGAAGGTTTTTTATTTATTTGTTTGTTGCCAATCACGACGAAACGGAATAGAGAATACTGTACATTAAAATATAGGGTATTCTTTATCCCGATAAACGCAAAACAGATAGTCGTGGACATATAGACAGACGGTGAAACTACAAGGGTTCCTTGTTGTCTAGGGAACCCTAAATAAACCCTAATCTTAAGTAGTTGGACAAACACATCCTTCGGCGTGATTTTCATCGCCTTCCATGGAAGGAGTTGCCATGAGCAGAATTTTTTGTCAAATGTTTCGAAAGGAATAGTAATTAATAATAACAATAAAAGGTATTTATTCACCTCAAAGTTAATTTAACAAGTAATTAATTATTTTTTTATGCACAACGGGTAGGTACTTGACCTCAATCACACGTGATGTTAAGTGAAGATGAGGTCGAAGGTGGAAGCGTACAGACCCGGAAACCCTAACACATTTGGGGACTGGCTATCTTATCTCTGACAACCGGAACACAACAATGCTATTAACATTGCTGCTTGGCGGCAGATTTAGATAAGATGGTGGTAGCTAGCCAGGCGGATATTTAAAATGCCCTACCACCAACCAAACCGTGTACTTAAACATGTACCCCGCTGGGGATGGAACCTGCGACCTCCGAATCGTAAACCCAATGTTGTTTACATTGAGCCACGGAGGCGGTTAATTGATAATAAATTAGGTCAAACTGTGATTGACCTAATTTATTATCAATTAATTACTTGTTAAATTAAAGAGGAATTGACAAATAATAAATAATACTATGTGTAAGTTTATACTGTACCATCGCTATCCTTCTAGATAATTGAATTAGAGTAATTTAATTAGTTTAATTAATCAAGTCGGATGAATTCCGTTTCAATTTATTTGTTCGAGTGTGGGACCGGTTTTCGGAACTAGAGTTAGTGAGGAAACTTAACGTTGTTGTGTTTTGTTGTGATATTATCTGGCAAGCTTGATGGAGAATGATCCAGATTCAAGTCACTGAGATATAAGAAGTTGGGGATCAATCCACAAAAAAGCAGATTAAATTAATTTAACCTCACCTTAGGGATCCACTGAAAACCAGGTTTCGTTATTCCTCTCGACTACAATCTATGCTGAGATGAGGCCTTGATTTGATACCAAGTGAACCGTCTCCGTTGCTTATTGTAAACAACATAGCGTTTACGAATCGAAGGCCGCGAGATCGATGCCCGGCGGGTTTAGTAATTTATTTGAAATAGTGACCGAACATAAGGATTAAATTTACAGAAAACAAGAAAGTAATAAATAATTGGTCAAAGAGAAGTACATATTATAAATAAAATGCGCCAATACGTTACGTGTTACGGCGTGCACAAATGGGTAAGCACTCAGCTCACGACTCACAGCGCTGTTTTTTAGTGCTCCCAATTGCCCACTGACGCACGGACGCTACGCCAGTATAATAAGGAATTATTATTATGCTGATGAAAATGAAATTAATCACATTCAGCATAAATACACTATTTTTGCTGGCTGCTGGGATTACCGTGACTCTATTTCTACCATGGATTCCGCACTAATTAGATAAAGAAAGAGGGTATGTAAGTAGAAAAAGAAGGACTCCCACTTCCCCCTCGACTCTTTCCTACTTTTCTCCCTTAAATTCTTTCTTTAATTAGTCTGGGGTCCACGGTAGCAATACAAATACAAAAATACAAAATATTTTATTTATTTCATAGCTTAAGCCTAATATATAAAATTTCAGCTGAGGAGCTCCTTTTAAGTTATAGAATATACTTGTGATAGGAGTCCCCGCTCTTCCTGTATTGGATACATAGTTAAAGGCTGGTTAAGAATTTAATTTAAAACACATATTGTTTGTAAGTTAGAGTTACAAGATATAAGTTACACAAAGTATTTGTGTGTGTGTGTGTGTGTGTAGCAGTGTAGTAGAATCACGTAGGGCACCGTCTACCTTCAGTAGGCGCCGTGTAGAGAACCACTGTTAATCCTGGCTTACAGGAGTTACAGTGGGAGGATAGCGGAGGTGGGATCCTCCCCCTCGACAAACGAGAATGTAGCCAATGAAATGTAAATGGCAACCAACCGTATGAGTTACACATACAAAATATATTCCTTTCTCAAATATAAGGATGTTCAGAAGTGCCATATTATGAAAAGATGCAACATTGAGCCATCTCGATGAGAAGGCTTGGCAGCGCAACGTCCTGAATGGCGCAGGGTAGTGCATAGGACAGTAAGCGATTTCGAGGAGCAGCGTAAAGCTGCCATTCATTATCACTACGTGGAAGGTGATCTTACGTGCACACGTTGCGCACGGGAGTTCACCACAAAGATCGGCTATGTTAGCCATCTTCAAGCGCACCAGCGCCAAACCGATAGGAGTCGAAGTTGTCGCCATGGCCGAAATCGGTCGGAAGCAGCATCATCTTTCCATGGAACACTGTCATAGACAAAATCCCGAAGTAATTAGATTAAGCTATAAAAATGTTATGCAATACAGCTATGCAACCGAATTTCCCTTAACAAGCTAAGTATATACCGGGTGTAAACTTTTTTATGGCGCCACTACTCATAAAACAGGGATGAGACAACTGTAAAACAGTTTTAGTATCGAATGTGATTACTCCAGCAATACTTTATGGTTATCGCACTAACTCTTCAGCTTGATGACAATCTCGATTTGATGCCGACGCAAATGAAAGGTAGCTATTATATTACCATTTTATTATATCGTCCAGGTAGACCTAGACCAATAGATTAATTAAAAGCTAAATCTTAGAAAACCCTCGAAAGACTTATAATATACCGGATGTGTTTTATCGTAAGGAAAGAAATAGGGCATACATATTAGGTAAGTGTAATAGAAGGTATTCGTGTAGGTAGATTATTTTTTTTTGTCACATCCATAAACCGTAATGAAGCGTCGTGTCAGTTGACGGTCGCGTTTGTAGCTTATTCCACATAATTACATCATTAAATTAAATAAATAAAAAACAATTTGGAGAACATATGAGTTGCAAATAAATTTCGCATCATATAGGAACCCTACGAATCTCGCCAGTTGTAAATCAATCTCCGGCCCGTGCGAGCGTCGATGATGGTTTTGAAAAAGGAAACTACCGATGTCAATAACTTGTATTTCACTTACCTAATAAAATACCCAAAAAAAAAAAAATTTCACACCTATTGTGTTTAGAAGAATGACTCGATGATTCTATGCTTATCTTTTTTTAAATAAATTAGAAGACTTTCCACTTAAAATCCTATCTTAGCGCACGCTTTCTAATCAAAGAGGGTTTCTACCGTCACGTGGCTTTAAATTAAGATTTCCTTTTTAATGCAGATTACATCAAAACAATACTGAATCCTTGGGCCGCGGGGGCCAGGCGCTCATTGTCTTTTTCGAGAGATATCTGAGCGTCTGATCGAAGCTTCAAATGATCAGAAAATACGCTGTAGGTTTGGCTCAATCAATTTTGGGTAAACCTGGATCAATAGCGGCCAGATTATTATATAATATGTTTGTATCTTCTCATCAGTGAATCTTGGTCAGGGTACGATGGGACTGTCATGTCTAGAAGGACTCAAGTCCCTAAATTAAATAAAGATTAAATAAAAAAAAATAAAAAAAAATGATCAGAAAGCCGGCTTCTATTTCGCTCAGAGGCTAGTCTGGCTGTCCAAAGAGGAAACGCACTTAGCCTCTTAGGCACCCTTCCGTTTCAGCAAGATCTGGGACAAATTTTTTATTTCTAAATGTGTGTTTTATATGTTTATTATTTTTTTATTTGTATAAATGTGTATTTACTATTTTGTTTTTGTAAATACGTACAAAATTCTTTGTGTATTTATGATATAAAGTGTCGTTGAAATTGGTTTAAATAGAAATATCCCGCTAAATAATTTATTTATTACTTTACTTTCCCACAATGAGCAAAATAAGGTGTTAATTAAAATATTGATCATCATGGACCCTATTGGGCACATCTCGTAGCTCTGACCTGCATTCGAGAAGCCTAAAATCTAATTATAATTAATACATAAATAGATTTAATTACGGTTATTTTCGAGATTTACAAATTATTGACAAAAAAGGCCACTTTTTTTTATAATCGTGAAGTCTGGAAAATAACCCCCATCATGGCTATTTATATATTATTTATAATAATTAGTGCAGTGCATGTTCGAGCGATTTTTTTGAATTATTCTGTATTTATAAAGAAATCTTAATTTATCCAATGAGGGCGCCACTGGACGGGATAAACCCTCTTAAAACAAAAGAAAAAAGATTGTTTGTTTGTTTGTAAACGCTTTATTGTACAAAAAGGCAATACATTAATTTTGCATTGATACATAAATTGAGTACAACGGCGGACTTATCCCAAAGAGGGATTTCTTCCAGTCAACCATAGGGTTAGTTAGAAAACAGCGGATTGGGCGTATACAAATTACAGCAAATTCAAACTAAAGCAAAGCAAATACCTACACTACACACTAACAAAGATCCGATATTACGACTTCAGTATATCAATAATCTCAGTTTACGTTACCTATAATGAGCATCTTAAATATATTCCTTTGATATATGATTTTATGCTTTCAGTATTAAATTTAATAGGTTCCGCTATTACTGTGTACAGCAGAGTATAAATTTAAGTTGACATGGCATGCAATGACTACAGAATGGTCGTTCCGAAACTACCTCGTCTATCTATAATTTTATATTATTTTTGCTGTTAACCTTAAAAGGAGATTGATACAATACGATTGTCAATTGCTAACTGATTATAAGATTATTTTTTGTTTGGTTGTACCACCAGAGTGATCCCATATAAATTGTGTTAACATCGAATAGGCTTAACCAATTTTAATGAAATTAATAATAATAATAAATATGATCTGGTCCTAAACTAAGCAAGGCTCGTACTATGGATACTACATAATGGATAAACATACATAAATACTTATATAAACACCCATGACTAGGATATAAATGTTCATGTTCATCACACAAACATTTACCCCTCGCGGGATTCAAACCCGCAACCGCTGGTTTCGTCAAAATCCACTACACCAATCGGTCGTTTTTTCTAAATCCGACTAATCCAATTTCCAACTAATATGATTTTGATGTAATGCTTCACGCGAACGAAGTCGAGTTGCTGGCAACAGCTAGTAAAATACTATTTTCAAATTGGTTCAGGCGTTTTAGCGCTACACAGACAGACATAGACAACTAACTTATGACATCGCATATGTATATATTTGAGTATGTAAGCAGAACTCACACACACACAAGAATAACACACACACATACACACACACACGCACGAAATATGTAGTTGTATTTATAATAATAATAAAATGTATCTTTATTTGTTCTTCACAAACTCATGCTTAGAGAAATGTACAGGATAAAAGTGTTTCTTAAGTCAGGTGAGTACGTGTGAAGACTGATGCCTAAAATAGGCGGTAGCCTGTGCTTTAGGACACCAGTACCCCAGATGTACTTCCCGGACGTACAGTCAGACAGCGAGAAAATGACTTAAGTAAGGACAATGAGTCAGTTACATTTAACGGAAAGGATATTTTAGAGAAATTAAAAATTTATTTATTTATTTTTTTGACTATTTTTATTTGACCAATTTCTTATCTGTAACATTACTTATTTTATTATTATTATTTGTTTAACTCACTATTTACTATTACCTATGGATTGTATAATGATTATTATTTAATAGCGACTTTCCACCTAATTATGTTTTAAAAGAATTGCAATGAAAAATGAGAATCTGTAATTGGCATAACATTGTCTTATAGATTTTGTGTAATATATATTTTTAAAATGATGCTGTTGATTTTGTATTATCAATAAAATAAAATAAAATAAAAATATAACCTCTTTAATTATTGCCTTACCTCATCCACTATTTTAACTTCAAAGAAATTTAATTTTAAATAAAATTTGAAATATATAAATAAATAGAAAGAAAGAAACTGTTTATTCGCCATTTCGACACATATACAACAATTCTTAGGCAACTAAAATAACAAAACACTCAGATAAGTGTTGCAGCAGCGAAAGGGAAACGACTCAGCTATATGCTGAGCTTATAAGAGCTCAGCGCTGGTTTACTGTCGCACCCAAATAATACCTCTTTAATAAATTTATGAGTGAGCAATAAGTTAGTCGTTAACCAAGGAAAAGTTTTTGGCTTACTCTAAACATTAGATTATGCCGTCAATCTATGGCCGTCGGTTTATTGATTGTATATACACCAAAGAATACAGGAAACACCAACGAAAAGTTACCTTTTAGTTACGAGGACACAAAACATGTTTGAATATTTTTGCATCAGTACTTCACCCTGTATAGGACTATGTATATACTTAGATGTATTTATATAGCATATGTAAATTACGAGCTTCCTTTCATCTCGCTTCACAAATACTATACCTGTCGTTAGATAACTACCGCAAGTTGGTTCAGTTTAACCGCTAATGCTAAAGACATAGGCAATAACTAACAGGCATATTTATTTATTAAAGAAAGAAAGTAAAGATAATATTTTTTTCGTCACAAGTTGGCACACACTAAAAGTACAAAACAAACATAATATATAAAACATTAAAAAGAACAAAGTACAAAACATTATAAAGATATAAACACAACAAATTTTGAGGGCCACTCTGGCATAAAGGAGTGAGAGTCAGCATTATGCTCAGCTTCAAGAATTTCAAGAGCAAAAGACTTTCATTTTTTCAAGTATTCGTAATTCATTTTTGATTAGTTAATTAAGCTAGCAACCAAAATAATAGCGGATATGAGATTAGTGCATGATGCTGCAAACTGTGATAATCTACAATTTATTTAGTTACCCTCATTCATATTCATATTCATTCATTTATTCGCATTGAATGGGGTACATACATAGTTGATAGATAAAAGAAATTATAGTTCTCCACATTAAGCTATATAACACAGCATGCAAACATTTAAAATACCTACAGCAATAACAATAGGAACATGCATTGATTAATCGCTTATTTAAAATTAAAAAAATCGTTAACATTACAAATAAATAATTATTTAGTGACATAATGATGACTGCTTGTCAGCGAAATATTTGTTTGATGAATACGAATATGTATTCCAGAATCATTAATTTTTATATAAATATTTAAGTACGTTTATCCGTTTTCTAGTAGGTATCCATAGTATACAAGCTGTGCTGAGTTTGGGACAAGATGATTGGTGCAAGTGTGCGAAATATTTATTTATTTATGGATACCAGATGGTCGATATTATGATATATAAATACATATATTTTTTTAAACTAATACCTAAACAAAACATCCATAACTCGGGTACACGTGTCCGTATTCGTCTTACAAACTTATGCCCTAGCGGGATTCGAACACGCTACATTTTTATATAACAGTCAGGTATTCTAACCACTACACCAAACAGGTCGTCATAATATATTAATTTTATTAGGCACCTACACGTTTTTAATTAAATACCAAGTCCAAATTTCCATAAGTCGCCTTTTCGTTTACGAGCGACGCAACTATTAAATGGCGTGTAGATTCTAGACAATAATTATGTAGGCACTACCCTTTTATCTCATCACCCTGCAATATTCAGCGCAATAAATATGCCTGTAAATATTAAATTGCTTAGTTTGCTTTCAAAGTGGAACGCCTCAAAGGGTTTTAGTTGAAAATTAGTACGAACTTCAAATTGGTGCGAGATTAAATAAATATTTTAGGTATTGTGTTTCATAAAGTGAGTGTACATCGATAATAAAATATTATAAAGTAAAATCGACTCAGTGATTAGTTATACAGAACTGTCCTAAAAGCTAATCCCTTCGGCCGCGTACGAAACTGATGGTTCGTAATCAGTTACGGTAGAAAAAACATCATCATAATAATATGATACCAGTTACTTTACAATATTTTTTTTGGGTTTAGGACCCGATTTCGGAAGACATATAAGCGAAAGCCATTTGTGGCACGCCAGATAATCGAAGTGCCATATGAACGAAACGCCATTTAGCCATTTAATCGAAAAGACAAATATGCGAAAGTAATAAGATCGAATGTACAGTTGTGCGATGAGTTCGAAAATATTACAAATATGTCAACCTAACATCGAAGGTTAAGGAGGGGTGCCCCGACCCATATTGCTCGCTCGCTACAGATAGGGGTCTGTACATTCGATCTTATGGCTTTCGCATATTTGTCCTTCCGATTAAATGGCCCATCGGCTAAATGGCGTTTCGTTCATATGGCACTTCGATTATCTGGCGTCGCACAAATGGCTTTCGCTTATATGTCTTTCGAAATCGAAACTTGGTGATGAATTACGAGGAAATAATTTCTATTCTTCCTAAGTAACTGAGTTTTAGTTTTCATATCCAACCTATTTAGAATAATTATCGCAGTACTTCCACTAAACTCTGGTTCAAAAGGACATCTTTGCGTCGTCAAATTCGTAAAACGATCACTTCTGAAAAGTCAACTCCCAAAACGTCCACTTCCCAAAACGACGACAATATAGTTCCAAAATGACAACCTGGTGTATTCTCATAATACGATAAGCTTTGTAATTCCCAAAATGACTATACATCGACTCCCACTTCGGTGACGTGCAACAGCACGAATATGTTTTGTAGTAATTTTTAATCATACCTGCTAAGTAATTTGTCTTAAGTAAATCTTTTTGAGAACTTGATTCCGTGCGCTTAGATTTTTAATTATGCATTTGAATATTTTGTTGTTGAGTCAAATAATTCATAATTTTATTATCCTTAACATATGTTATAGAGAGATTTAAAGAAACATCTTTACTGCTATCATGACATATACCCTATGACACTCCCGGTAAGCATACATACATATTATAGTCGCATTGAATACACAACCTTCCAAACACATCTTTTTTCGTCGAGGGTTAAAGAGACCAATTAGCTACCTAAAAAACCTTATTCCCCATCCCACTAACTTTCCCCTCGGTAGGGTCGAAAAGGCCAAATCTACACGTGCTGGATTAGCATAATTCATGCAGCCGTAGATCAGGAAAAATCCTCGTAACAAGGCTGGTAACGAACTGCGCCCTCGGGACCTTGGCCGGCCGATCGCTGAAATATCCATGGAACGGACTTAGGGTCGTAATTTCCCTGGCTTGCAAATGGTTCGATATCCGACGGACGGTCCAGGGACTTAGTGAGTGCCACTTGGTATAGTTTTAAATGCAAATACGTATTTTTAACCCTCGACGAAAAACCACGGGAGTTATGCGTAGGAGGGGAGGTATGTGTGTTCAGTCTTTGTCCGGGAAAAGCCGCACTCAAATTGGGCCACGCATTACTAATAAATATGTCTCCGGATATATCTTAATAATGCGTGGTTGGACTTGCACGAGCAGTTTCTTTTATATTAAAGATAAAGCATAGGAGAAATGTTCTTCCGATACGTAAGATGACAATCGGTTAAGCTTTTTAAACGGTTTGTATATGTATTTGAATGATGGCATAGTGTTTCGGTGATTTTGTTATTTAAATGGTGATGGTAAATTAATTAATATTATCATGTCTAAACTTAGAGAAAAAAGTAAATCATCGTGCTGTAAAAGTATGTGTAAAGCGTAAAGTTTATAAGTAAATTATTACGTTATGATTATTAATCGTCATCCATAATCATCATTGAGATGTGACCGAGACCGAGACCCTGACGCTACAATATATTAAACAATGAAATATTAAACAATTGAAAAACAAATATTGGACGACAATAATAATATAAAATTTTATCACTAAAAATTAAATTGCTCTTGTGCTATAAGAATTATTTTAAGGAATAGAACGAGTATTGCAGAAGCTTCATTTGTCTTTTAAAGTTCTCTTTTAAAGCTATTGAATGGGTCTACCATTCAAATGTGTGGAAATGCTATCATATATTAGTTTCCTCATGAAATATTTTTATTTTTATCACACCTCTCTTTGTTTTAGTGGTTAAAATGCTGTCGATAACGGTGTGTTATTCGACGTAGCTTTCTGATTATTGGAAAACCGGCAAATGTACTCGGTCTGTGGCCTCTTTCTTCCAAATGAGGAAATTATGTAATCTTTGAGGTTCTGTTGATAAGATCGTTCTTATCCAATTCTAGGACAGAGAAGGTACCCGGGCTACTCTGGAGCAGATTACTTCGTGGTAATATATATCACCATGTGTCTGAGGTACCTATACCATGTGGTCCATATTTTTAAACTATTAAGAAGCAGAAGCAGAAGAAGCAGTGACAAAGAATTAACTGTTACAAGAGACAAACCCTCTGAGTTTCTCGCTAGCTCTTCTCAGTAGTGGTCGCGTTCCGAGCTAGTGGTAGTTTAAAAAACAAATGACGTTCATAAGTGCATATTGTATTGCCTACATGAATAAATGATTTTCATTTCATTTCATTTCATTTCATTTCATTTCATTACATATTAACGTGGTTCAGTAATCGATCGCCTCCTGCATCGCTAGCAACGCTGGAGGTTTTCATACTCATATACATAATGTAATTCCATCTTCGAATTCCATTGATATTCTCATCTGTTATTTCCTGATGTGGTATTGGTTGGCTCATCGCTCACTTGGCAATTTGTCGATTTCTCATTGATCAAAGTTGTCGGTGACTATACCGATGAAGTTACTTAATTTAAGGCCTGGTTATCGACAATAGAAGGGCCTTCGTACGCGTATGTATTATAATATTCTATATCGGGTCATTTGGCTAAATCATCATGGAATCACTTTCACCATCTTCAATAAATAACTGTTGTGTTAACAATAAGTAAATGACGGGTCATCAGAACAATTTTGATAAAAATGGGACCAATCCGTATATCATCATTCATCATCCATAAAACGTCCACTGCTGAGTAAATTGGAATATCCTCTTAAATCAAAAAGAATTTTCCAAATCAGTTTATAAATGACGGAGTTCAGAGGTAACAAATATAAAAAAAACGAATACAATTAATATCCTCCTTCTTTTTTTGAAGTCGGTAAAAATCTGAGAGAGCCTCAAGTCGTTGAAAAAAGTTACTCCAAATCCATCCCTGAATTGACGATAGAATCCACAGAATAAAATGAGAAAGTTATAGTTTGGGCCGATGGGATTTCATACATGGCTTTTGTCGATGGCGTAAAGAATGTAAAAATCCTATTTCATGTGAAAACTAGCTTCTACTCGTAGATAATACCTATTACTTTGGGATTCTTTCATTTTGTGTTAGTGGTGGTTATCTAAAAAGTACCTATTGTTCGGTTGTTTTATA
Source organism: Oegoconia quadripuncta (assembly GCA_949316235.1). Taxonomy (NCBI): domain Eukaryota; kingdom Metazoa; phylum Arthropoda; class Insecta; order Lepidoptera; family Autostichidae; genus Oegoconia; species Oegoconia quadripuncta. Next base: position 2,779,001 of record OX438757.1, on the reverse strand, counting down.
AATTATATATATATATATATATATATATCAACATCAATAAAAATAAAATAAAAATAAAAATAAAAAATATATCGGGGATCGCGGGCGTTGCTAGCGACTGGTTCGGTGCCAGGCTCTCGTGGTACAGAGTAGCTCGGGAATTTGTCAATATCAAGCTACTAAAGGTTAATAGGATATCAGAGTAGGAATATATAACACAGGATATAATAATTATAACATTAACAATAACATATTAAATAGAGAAAAAAGAAGGGCTCCGGAATATACGTTGACGTCATATGTAGAACACATGTTCCAGGTCACTGCTTTGAGGCAGCATACCCAGTGGGCTAGCGGCGTTGACAGGTTAAATGGATAGACTTATGCGCTGGCCCAGGTAGCTGCCAGCCCTCTGATCACTCGATACTTTTACTCGACGCAATACTTCTTTGAAGAGCTGACGCACCTCCGATCCTCACGCTTATTGTTCTATATTATACTGGGCGTAGATCTGCAACGAGGCATCCATTCAAACGGGAGTCACAGTGATTGAAAGTAGTTAGAGTAAACCATTTACCTAAATACACCAATATTCAAAATACACAAATAATACAAAACTAAAAAAGTTGGAAAAACCCAAGCCAAAGACTCCAAAACACGTATTTAGACCCGTAATCTAAGCAAGTTAGAAAACGTTTTCAGGATCGCTATCGTGCGAGACCATATCTAATGCTGCCACTACCACGTTGAATGGCAATACTGAGGCGTTGGTCACGGTAAGTGCTATTTCTGTAATTGCCGGATACCTTAATAAGGTCAGTAGGTAAGTCTTTAAATAGCTTCCGAGCTTTAGGTCCTCACGAACTCAACGTCTCCACAAAAACGCCTCAAATATGTAACCATCTCGCAGGGGTTGCATATTTGCATTGTTTTGCAGGCGCTGCAGTGGCTGCAGCCGCTCCCGCACACATAGGAGAAGCGTCAACACTAGCAAAATTATAGCAGGTTCTTTTTCTCAATGGAACAAACGTCATCGAGGAGCGCCGGCAAATTAATGGTGGTTGCTTTGCTTTTAAAATACTGAAACCCAAAAAACAGTTGGACTAGATTGGGATTTTCAGTGATATAATTTATGTTATCATATTAGGAGCCATAGTTATAATTGCATTACCTACCCATTGTTAATCTGCCTTCCAACTGGCATTCAGTACCACCTAGTATCAGTTTGTCTGAGTGCGTGGTCTGAGTATCGACTGCCTTGGCAACTGTGCTGTTTTAGTTCTAAGGGTAAAACTTACATTGTAACTTGGCTATTTACTAAAGTAAAGTATAAAAAAAAATATAAATAAATTGACACAGATGTTCTTCACCTTCGACCCTTTGCTGCCGCGCCTCGGGTCAACGCACGCGCGAATATCTATAAAGTATGTACTGTTTTATATTATACAGGCCGTTTATTTAAAACGAGACATGCTTTTGTTTTGGAAGGGAGTCATGACGAGTAAAGCATTTGGAGTAAAATATTTTTAAAATCCTAAATAAATTCAACCGTTATTCGTTAAAAAGTAATACTTTTAAGTGTTGCAGGGTTAACGCACATTCAGATTCTAGAGTGTCTGTCTGACTGTCCGTGAGTCAACTCCCTTTTTGTTAAAAAAGTCTGGAAGTAGCAACTTGAAATTAATATTGAATACTAAGGTCTTCAACCTCATATACTACTGTAGAAAGTTCATGGCTATAATACAATTTTATTAAGAAAAACATACAAGAGAGATAAACATGAATGTTTGAGATAAACTTATCTCAAACAGCCAGACCGTATCTTTTTCTAAATAAAGTTATATTCTCCAACTTATTAACATTAACTTGATTGTTAGTAAGTTGGAGGTTCCGGGTGGTTTATCACTTAAGAGGGTTTATCCAATACTGTATAGGTTAAAATAGTTAGAATCAGTGACTATCTGAACGACAAACACGCTTGGTGTACTTCAACAACTCCTCAAAATTATAAAATTGTATTAGTTGTGTACTATTTATTAATAAAAAAAGGACAAAATTATCCTGTGGGTTTCTTGCGCCGCTTCTTTTAGCACAGATGATTTCCTTTTCCGAAACAATAGTAGCTTGGACATACTGACTGACAGATAAATGCAATAAGCCCTTTTATTATTTTCTAGTAGATTTAAATTGACATTCAACAAATGATATCATGTATATGTAAAAAGAAAATATAACAAAATACTAAGCCAGAAATCACTGAACATTTTCGTAATAACTCGCTGCTATTACCTACACCTCTTGTTTTGATCCTTTCGCGATTTGCTTATGGAAATGTAAATCTATACTGCACATAATATAATTTACGAACTCTTTAAAAAGTCTTTTTTCACGGCATCATTAATAAACATTTTGTAAAGAAAAATACGCCTTTGATTCTCACCAAGTTCTACACAATCCGAGGGCAGCAGTAATTAATTTCCTAAATTCGCGACCGTTATCTTGGCCTAAAATGAGGACCAGTGAATAAGATCCGTTGGGTTTAGGTAATTAGACCCGAATGAGATTCAGTAGTGAATGGTGTGAGATAAGGATCCCGTAGGCAGACGAATGAGGATGTCGAAAGGGGAGGAGATAGATATAATTTAACTGGCTATTCGTCCGCGGCTTCGTCTGCATTGTATAACTTTATCGCGGACATGTTACAACGGGGAACTACTCACTTTATCGGGATAAAAATATCCTATATTTTAATCAACGGTATGTTCTATACCATATTTCATCCCAATCCGTTCATCCGTTTCCCCGTGAATGAGCGACAAACAAACAAACTTTCGCATTTATCGCCAGTGAATTCGATGTCAGTGGAATGAGACTAAGGCCCGTATTAATGAACCAATCTCAATATAAGTCTTGAGGCTGTATCACCTGAGATATGTCTTAAGAAGTTGACGCTATCTCAAGCTCCGTGCTAATTTATAAACCAATCTTGAGGTCTACTCAGCTGATATCACTTCTCAAGTATTCGCCTCAGCGGCGAATGAATGAATACGTGAAACTCGGCGCACGTATCAAGTGAGTACTGCTTGAGTACGCATGTGCGTTTCAGGTCTCAAGTAAAGTTTATTAATCAACACGTTTACTTGAGACCTACTATTCTTAATCTTGAGAACGGTTTATTAATACGGGCCTAAGTGTCTAACCTGGATTAAGTATCTAACCTCATAACAATATGAGTTTAAAACAAACAAACCCGACAGCATATTTAATATTTCGCGGGCGCCATGTTGGATTTTTCACCATTAAATGTATCCTATGACACTTCAGGGATCAAGGCGAATCGACCTGGTTTGATGAAGTTAAGCTAAGTAGGCGATTAATTAAGTTAGCTGTTAGACTACGTTCCGGACACTATCCATCAAACAAGTTTGAATATCTGATGAAAAGAACTGACACTCTTAACTGTAAAGTCTGTGGAGTAGTTGAAGATGTCCAACACATGTTAATGGAATGTGCTAGAAACCGAAATGAAGGAGATACACTGATGAGACAATTAAAGCTGAGTCAATACGCTCTAGGTTTGGCTCAATCAATTTTGGGTAAACCTGGATCAATAGCCACCAGATTATTATATAATATGTTTGTATCTTCTCATCAGTGAATCTTGGTCAGGATACGATGGGACTGTCATGTCTAGAAGGACTCAAGTCCCTAAATTAAATAAAGATTATAAAAAAAAGGCGAATCGACCGACACCTTTCACTTCATAATTGGTCTAGAGGTTTAGGCTACAGGAGGCAACATAGAAATCTACATACATACATAGACTCGAAAAACATAACCCTCCGTTTTGGGACTGTCGGGTAAACACACAATCGTAATTGGAGCTCAATCACGGCTAAACAGTTGCACGGATTTGGATAATATTTGGTATATAGGTAGGTAGCCCATACCCTGAATTAATACATAGGATATTTTTTATTCACAAAAAGTGAGAATTTCCCGTGGGGAAGCCGCGGGCGGAAAGTTAGTGTGTTTGTAATACTATAAGTGGTTTATTATCATAGGTATCTGTTGTTAACTAGGTATTTTTTTTGCTGAGATGGGTTCGACATGTGGCGAGGATGAATGAAAGAAGACTTACGGAGGAGATATACAAAGCGAATGTGGATGGTAGTGTTGGTAGGGGAAGACCACGGCGAACGTACGATGATCAAATCGGGGACGTCTTAAAGAAAGGCCAAGTCAAGAGTGCCCTAAATCGACGAGCATGTATGAACAACCTTATGAGAGTGAAGGAAGCAGAAGAGGTGTGTCAGGATCGTAGTAAGTGGAAGTCTGTGGTCTCTGCCTACCCCTACGGGAAACAGGCGTGACATTATGTATGTATGTATGTATTATACGCATTTTTATTTATTCCCCTCTCGTGTAATATTTTTTCTCCGGAGTACTATTATGTATTCTGTGCCTCCGCTAGGGATGTCTGGAAGGGATCTTTTTAGAGATAAGGTCACCTTTGTACATATTTTCTGACTTCTTGTTCTGTATTTCTTGTTCAATAAAGAATAAAGAATTCTTCATTCCTAATTCAATCAGAAACAATATCGATACAATATTCATTACTTCACCTATGTCCAATCAACACAATTCGGGTCTATCAGACTTTAACTTCATTAGTTAATTAAATACCAAACCTAACCATAACAACTTACCTAGATAATTGCGATCATAGTTCAATATAAGGGTTATGATGACGTTAAATTGTTACCTTTAATTACCGCAATTCTGCTTAATTGATTGCAAATTGGCTTTCAGTTATCTGTGAAAGGTGAATTGGATTTTCTGGAATATATGAAAATATGAAGTAATATTTGTTAAAAGATGATGTAGCTCTTTACCCGACTTTCTCAGCAAAGAGGGTAATGTTTAAAGCGAGTATTTTTTTTTTTTTAATAAAAATTGGTTTCGCGTTTGACTACAATCTCATCTGATGGAAAGTGACGATGTAGCCGAAGATGTATCACGAAATCCACCACGGTGCGGTTCAGTAGACATTTCCTTCCACGTACCGTTACTTTTTGGAATAAGCTCCCAGCGGATGTCTTTCCGAACCGATACGATCTGGGAACCTTCAAGAAGCGAGCATATTCCTTCCTTAAAGGCCGGCAACGCCACTGCGGATCTTCCGTTTCCGTAGATGGTTATGGGCAGCGGTGACACTTACCATCAGGTGCGCCTCTTGCTCGTTTGCCCACCTCTTCAATAAAAAAAAAAATAAAAATAAAAAAAATATTCTGAAACCACCTTTAGTATGGAATAGTCCAACAATTTTCAGCTGAATTCGGCTATGGTTACTAGTGGAAAATTGTTCGTAATCAGAAGAGGAGTCACCGCCCAAAATTATTGGACTTCCATATTAAAGGTGGTTTCAGATTGGTCTATTTTGGGTTATCGTAAATTTTATTAAACATGAATTATAGTAACTCAATATGAATAAGAACACTTTATTTGATCCATTTAGCAACACACATATTTATTATTAATAATATTTATTAATAATAACACATATTGTTAAGTGAAGATGAGGTCGAATGTGGAAGCATACTAACCGGAAACTCCAACACATTTGGAGGACTGGCTATCTTATCTCTGACAACCGGAACACAACAATGCTATTAACATTGCTGTTTGGCGGCACATTTAGATAAGATGGTGGTAGCTAGCCAAGAGGACATTTAAAATGCCCTACCACCAACCAAACTGAGTACTTAAACATGTACCCCGCTGGGGATCGAACCCGCGACCTCCGAATCGTAAACTCAATGTTGTTTACATTGAGCCACGGAGGCGGTCTATGCTTTAGACGTTTATTCCCTCATCCTGCCTTCTAAGGCGCTTACGTGGTATCAAATTTAGCGTTGGATCGCAAGCGTACTTGACGGAAATTTATTAGCGATTGAGTGAAATTTTTTTTACGTGATACAACGCCCGTTATCCGTTTACAAGATTTATTTAATTGAGTCAAAGTTAAAAAAAAAATAATTATTACTTTTCAACATACTTGCTCGTAAAGTGGATCTAATTTCAGCGGTTTTAGATATATCAAGCAGCTCATAAAATACGCGTGTGTTGTAAACGCAAATAGTGAAGTTATATTCAGTAACCGCACTATTTGATTTGGCATAGTACATAGTCCCATACAGCCAAGTGATAACGCCATCAGCCTGATGAATAAAATATCGTTGATCTCCATGTGTTATGGAGATCAGTAATAAAATATACTTCAATTTTTTTTTTCTTTTTTTCAAATTTCATAGGCAGCGCTCCGCGTGATCTTTATTGTGTTTCCTCGCAAGTATATTGAAAAACGTCGTACGATATACGCCTGTATATTGATTAAACACACTCGGCTCTATTACGCCCTCGCCTTCGGCCCGCCTGAAATTCCGCCTCGTATGTTATAGTCATCATAACGCACTTATATCGTAATGTACTATTACAGCACTTTTGTACATTACTAAATGCTTATACAGCAGTCAAGAAATTTCAATTCCACCCACGATTTTTACTCAACTACAACATGCAATTGTGTGTATTGTGTTTATGTAAAGAACCACATCGTCTTCGTTTCCGCCAAGTAAACATACGCTGTAGAGGTACTTAGTATGGTTATGTTTGTTATGGTCCAAGTAATAAGAAATTCATACATTACAGTTATGTTTGAGATGCTCATAATGGTGGATGGAACAGTCGAAATTTGGATTTTTCGGTTTGCTTTGAAAGCCTATGTCCAGTAATGGTCGAGTGTGAATTGATTATGAGGATGGTTGTTTTGTCTTGGTATTTCTAATTCAAATTATTTTGCGCAATAAAGAGTAATTGTATTGCATTGCATTCCATTGCATTCCATTGCATTCCATTGCATTCCATTGCATTCCATTGCATTCCATTTGCATTGCATTGTATTTATTCCATCGTCTATTTTTAACCCCCAACGAAAAACGACGGGTGTTATTCGTTTGACGGCGTCTACGTATGTCCAATCTTTGTACGGATACATCTCAGTAATGTGTGGTCCGATTTGAAGGAGGTTCTTTTTAATATTGAAGTCTAAATGGGGACAGGTTGATGATTTCAGTTAACACAGTTCTGATGATATGGCGCTTTCTATTTTTTATTTTATTTATTTAAGATTAAACTCAGGGATCGTTTCTTGGCCAAGCTTGATGGAAATTGGATAAGCCCTTTCGAACCTATTTAGTTTTTATGGTTGGTTTGGTCTATTTTGATGATAATATGATCATTAATTTTTCGGGGATTTTCGAAATGTTCAATTTACAGTCTTACAATTTCTGTTATGTGGCAAGACAGTATTTTACAAAAAAATATTCTATTGTATTCTGCTCGGAATACGAACCCGCTACCTCCGTTTGAAAACTCGGTGCTTACTATTTACTTATACTTTGCGGCGGAGGTTATAATCCCCTATAACTTACGCCAAGAAAAAACCCCTCGGAGCAAACTTGGTTGCAAGCTGATAAACGAATAGTTTTGCTCCAGTTTTGCATACTTGAGCGGAATTATTTTGGTACGTAGGTACCCATTTTGAAATTTCCAAGCGGGAGAGTTCCGAAGTTTGTTATTCTTTTGCATTGACGTTTAATTTTGTTTTGTTGTTTATGTGCGGTTATGAGTTATAAATTTTCCCCCATGCTTACTTTGCACCTTAAGTTGCTTGACGGTGTTTTTATTCCGTAAAGTCGACGAAGTAGTTATTATTGTGTTTCATCATCATCACATACAGTATTAATATTTTTCATACTTAAGGATAACACTTTTGATAAATAATAAATATCCTTAGACATACACACAGCGTCATCTAGTTCCACAGTAAGTAACTATACGCTTGTGTTGTGGATACCAGATGGTTGATATACTACATAAATACATTTTTTTTTGTAAATAAATACTTATTATTAATGAAAACATCCATAAGTCGGGTACACATGTCCGTATTCATCACACACATATGCCCTTAGCGGGATTGGAACCCGCAACCTTTTGGTATAGTGGTCAGAGTTGCTAACCACTACACCAAACAGGTCGTCGATTCTGGTATTAAATATGCAGAAATGTATACTTAATAATTAGGAAATTATTTGTGATAACCCACTTGTATTTAATTCCGTGATGATAGGTTTGCATGGAAGAGATAAGGCCGCCTAATTTGTAGTTTCTATAAGTTATTTAAATGTACCTTCCTTATTTAAACAATAAATCGTATTCGATTGATTGGAGCGCTACATACATTTAAATTTCCTGAATGTCTACAGAACTTGATAACTTGTGTTCCTTTTTAAGGTCAAATAGTTTATTTTTTAGTTATGTGATTGTTACAAAATCAATCAGTTTTTCCCTTACTTCCTTTTACTCGGCTGCACCAGGAAGGAAGGCAAGTTTTTCTGGTGTATGAATGTACATTAGTAATGTATGTCATAGACTTAAATATTACTGCGTTTGGACCGGGTCGTTAAAACAATCAAAATGGCACCAATTGATTGGTTAAACGGGAGTTGAAACCAATTGTGATTGTGTGTGAAAACAAGATGTGTTGTTGCGGAGTTTCTTGTCGCTTCTTCTCCCTAACCATAACACCTTGTGAAGCGATGTAGTTTAAAAAAATAACATGTTGACTTTCAATAAGTGATATCCTACATTGAATAAAATATTTTTGATTTTTTTGATTTTTGATTCAAATCAGTCATGCGTCGACTACGTTCGCGAACTATCGCATCAAATGCTGATTTATGTTGTAAAAAAATGGATCACTTTCGACAGAAAAATGTACAATAACCATGCTAAGTATAACAAACATAATATATTGCTCTAATAATGATGTTGAACATGTTCATAAATTATAGGGTATATTATTAAGATGAATACATAATATATTACTCCTAAAACTAATATTTTTAATATCGTAAAAGCTGAAGTCTCGTCCGGCCGCATGTTCATACAACGAGCGGACGGTCCAAGTGTTGAAGTGTTGCGATTGAAGTGAGGCCGACTGTACAAAATTTTTGTCTTAAAAAATGTGAATCCTGTAAACAGGATTCTATTACTAAAGGCAGTAAAAATTATTTTACTGTAGTACAATTTGCATCACTAAGTGCTGTGGATTCTGTGAAATGATAAAATCAAAAAAAAAAACAATATTGTATTTTTCTCTTGCGCTTTTTCCTATAGGTAAGTAGTGAGCACAGACTAAATAAAACTTTTGGTTGATGGAAATTGGATAAGCCCTTTCGAACCTATTTAGTTTTTATGGTTGGTTTGGTCTATTTTGATGATAATATGATCATTAATTTTTCGGGGATTTTCGAAATGTTCAATTTACAGTCTTACAATTTCTGTTATGTGGCAAGACAGTATTTTACAAAAAAATATTCTATTGTATTCTGCTCGGAATACGAACCCGCTACCTCCGTTTGAAAACTCGGTGCTTACTATTTACTTATACTTTGCGGCGGAGGTTATAATCCCCTATAACTTACGCCAAGAAAAAACCCCTCGGAGCAAACTTGGTTGCAAGCTGATAAACGAATAGTTTTGCTCCAGTTTTGCATACTTGAGCGGAATTATTTTGGTACGTAGGTACCCATTTTGAAATTTCCAAGCGGGAGAGTTCCGAAGTTTGTTATTCTTTTGCATTGACGTTTAATTTTGTTTTGTTGTTTATGTGCGGTTATGAGTTATAAATTTTCCCCCATGCTTACTTTGCACCTTAAGTTGCTTGACGGTGTTTTTATTCCGTAAAGTCGACGAAGTAGTTATTATTGTGTTTCATCATCATCACATACAGTATTAATATTTTTCATACTTAAGGATAACACTTTTGATAAATAATAAATATCCTTAGACATACACACAGCGTCATCTAGTTCCACAGTAAGTAACTATACGCTTGTGTTGTGGATACCAGATGGTTGATATACTACATAAATACATTTTTTTTTGTAAATAAATACTTATTATTAATGAAAACATCCATAAGTCGGGTACACATGTCCGTATTCATCACACACATATGCCCTTAGCGGGATTGGAACCCGCAACCTTTTGGTATAGTGGTCAGAGTTGCTAACCACTACACCAAACAGGTCGTCGATTCTGGTATTAAATATGCAGAAATGTATACTTAATAATTAGGAAATTATTTGTGATAACCCACTTGTATTTAATTCCGTGATGATAGGTTTGCATGGAAGAGATAAGGCCGCCTAATTTGTAGTTTCTATAAGTTATTTAAATGTACCTTCCTTATTTAAACAATAAATCGTATTCGATTGATTGGAGCGCTACATACATTTAAATTTCCTGAATGTCTACAGAACTTGATAACTTGTGTTCCTTTTTAAGGTCAAATAGTTTATTTTTTAGTTATGTGATTGTTACAAAATCAATCAGTTTTTCCCTTACTTCCTTTTACTCGGCTGCACCAGGAAGGAAGGCAAGTTTTTCTGGTGTATGAATGTACATTAGTAATGTATGTCATAGACTTAAATATTACTGCGTTTGGACCGGGTCGTTAAAACAATCAAAATGGCACCAATTGATTGGTTAAACGGGAGTTGAAACCAATTGTGATTGTGTGTGAAAACAAGATGTGTTGTTGCGGAGTTTCTTGTCGCTTCTTCTCCCTAACCATAACACCTTGTGAAGCGATGTAGTTTAAAAAAATAACATGTTGACTTTCAATAAGTGATATCCTACATTGAATAAAATATTTTTGATTTTTTTGATTTTTGATTCAAATCAGTCATGCGTCGACTACGTTCGCGAACTATCGCATCAAATGCTGATTTATGTTGTAAAAAAATGGATCACTTTCGACAGAAAAATGTACAATAACCATGCTAAGTATAACAAACATAATATATTGCTCTAATAATGATGTTGAACATGTTCATAAATTATAGGGTATATTATTAAGATGAATACATAATATATTACTCCTAAAACTAATATTTTTAATATCGTAAAAGCTGAAGTCTCGTCCGGCCGCATGTTCATACAACGAGCGGACGGTCCAAGTGTTGAAGTGTTGCGATTGAAGTGAGGCCGACTGTACAAAATTTTTGTCTTAAAAAATGTGAATCCTGTAAACAGGATTCTATTACTAAAGGCAGTAAAAATTATTTTACTGTAGTACAATTTGCATCACTAAGTGCTGTGGATTCTGTGAAATGATAAAATCAAAAAAAAAAACAATATTGTATTTTTCTCTTGCGCTTTTTCCTATAGGTAAGTAGTGAGCACAGACTAAATAAAACTTTTGGTTGAGCGCGGTTTTGGTTTTGGCCATTTATTCTCAGCAGTCCTATTAGTTCTCCAGGATTCTAAGAGGTGGCGCTGTTTTATTTACTAAGAAAAGCGCGAAAATATTTATTGATGTGTATAGATTTCTGTGTTACTTACTGTAGCCTAGACGACTGTACCAATTTTGAAGTGCATGGTGACGTTAAATTGGATTTGATCCCGGTCATAGAATAACTTTTATGGGAAGAAATTCAAAAAAGAAACCCGCAAAATACGAAATATTGTGTCGGGTTTTTTGTTTACTTATTGAATACTCAAATTGGTAATTTTATCTGTCAAATTGTCACCCGTGTTTCTGTTCTCATTGTACAGATGTTTCTCAAGCGTTCCTCATTTCCCTTCACCGGTCCTCATCATGGCTGTCAAAGTAATTTAATTCATGGCTTTAAAGAAATACACATTCCATAAATTCAAAGTTTGGGAGACACTGAAAACCAGCGCTGTGATCCGTCTAGGTACTATCTGAGTGCTAACCCATTTGTGAACGCCGCAAAACGTGACAGCATTGTGCGTATTTTATTTATAATTGTATTTCTTTTTTAGCTATAATTACTACTCAGTTGTTTTTGTATCGTGTTGCGGCGTTCATAATAAATTATTCTTATTCTTAATAGTGTACTCGATAGAAAACAAATATATCAACCTAGGCCATACAGTTATTTTAATGCTCAGTCCCCAGAGATAAAACCAGCCCTTAGTAACGTATTCAGGAACACATTAAAGCCCTTTCCTCTGATAAAGTCCCTTGCAGAGGATGTCGACACTGAAAAAAGTCATTAATAACGTATTTGTAGACGCGCCGGGCAAAATGGCGACTGTAAATTTGTTCCCTGTGGCAAAGACATGAAAAGGTTTTTGAAACTGAAAGGATTTATTAACCATCTCAAACAGAAAGTCACACATGATAAGCTATAAATAACACGGTAATTAGATAGTCATTATTTTTCCAGGATAAAATCTAGGCTTTCCCAACCATTTTCTAATGCTTTCTTTCCTTTTTTTCATTCTTTTGATATGCAAATACTGATACAAGTATTTGAAAACTAAAAACAGAACTGCATGTAAAAATGGATTAAAATAACTATTTAAGTATTTAAAAACCAAAGAACCCCCATCGTTGTATTTTGTGGGCGCCTTGTTGGATTTTCACCATGAAATCCTATGACACTCAAGGGATCTATACGAATCGAATGACACCTTGCATTTCAAAATTGGTCGAGCCGTTTAGGCCACCGGAGGTAACATAGAAATCTACATTTCTTTATGCACAACGAGTTCGTGCTTGACCTCAATTACACCTGATGTTAAGTGAAGATGAGGTCGAAGGTGGAAGCGTACTGACCCGGAAACTCCAACACATTTGGGGGACTGGCTATCTTATCTCTGACAACCGGAACACAACAATGCTATTAACATTGTTGCTTGGCGGCAGATTTGATGGTGGTAGCTAGCCAGGCGGACATTTAAAATGCCCTATCACCAACCAAACCGAGTACTTAAAGATCGAACCCGCGACCTCCGAATCGTAAACCCATCGTTGTTTACATTGAGCCACGGAGGCGGTTAAAATACATACACACATACACTGTAAAAACATTACCCTCCTTTTTAGGGCTGTCGGGCAAAAACTACTACTGCTTTTTCGAAATCCGTCTAGCAATTAGCCTGGCGTTACATTGTAGGCAGAGCCGTGTCCGTCCAGTCCTTTAACAAAAAAAAATCGTGCACATAATCATTACTTTAGTAATCATATCATTATCATCAGTCTATCCTACTCCGTTGCTGGACATAGCCTCGTCCAGGGACTCTTCCAGGGCTTGCCAATAAATCCGATATTTGGTTTACATTTCCAGTTACTCTCCAGGGTAGCTCCAGTATCTCCCCTCTTTACTTTTAAGCCACGGAGGCGGTCTAATACAAGGTCTTGATCGACATAATGTTATGGGATATATTTTCTGGCATAAAATAAATAAATAACATCTCAAAATAAATAACATTACGAATCGGAGGTAGCGGGTTCGATCCCCGGAGGGGTACATGTTTAGTAGGTACTCGGTTTGGTTGGTTGTAAGGCATTTTAAATGTCCGCCTGTCTAGCTACCACCACCTTACCTAAGTCTGTCCCCAAACAGCAATGTTAATATAACATTGCTGCGTTTAGGTTATCAAAGATAAGACAGTCAGCCCCCCAAATAAGATGGCATTTCCGAGTCAGGTGTGTCACATCAGGTGTGATTGAGATCAAGTACAACCCGTTGTGTATAAAAAAATATGTCACCTATGCCTAGTCACGCTAGACTTCAACTCTGAATTCAAATACAGTGATCTGCATGAATTTGAAAACACACTTGACCCTAAAAGTACACTATTGCAATTTATGGGTAGGTACCTACTCAGACGTAGTCCATAAATTTCCCACCGTCCACACGGCCAGTCGCGAATAATGGGTACCACATAAAACATTAATGCTCTACTGATATTTTGTTACGGTAAAAAAATATACAGCTTCCTTTTATTATGTGCACAAAGTTGTGTAATCTAGTTATTTGTGGAACTATAAGCCGATAACTATTTTTTTGTAAAAGCAAAAATACCTTTGTAACCAAGTGACCCATTGCACTACATACAATACAATACAATGCAATGTAATGCAATGAAATGCAATGTAATACAATGAAATGCAATACAATACAAATACACTTTATTGCAAAATAACAACAACATAAACACTTTCAGAAAAGTGGTAAGAATTTGGCGAATCAATCTAACAATTTACTGGGTGCGCGTCATACGCGTGGTCTACTGAGATTGCGTGCTTCATCTTCGGCTACATCGTCACTTTCCATCAGGTGAGATTGTAGTCAAACGCGAAACCAGTTTTTTATGTAAAAAAAGCGATCTCTTCCAGGCAACTTTGGGCACAAAGACAGTACATTTGAAATGCGGTATTAAATAGGGATGCAGATACAAACTATGCGAATAATCTACCCTAATCTCCACAGTTTGTTAGAGGAGTTGTCGAAGATGACATTGATCACTGATAGGTACGTCGTTATAATTATGAAGAAAAGGTAATTATGAACCACATAAGTCAGTGGTTTTATTTTAAACACAGTAAAACAAGTACAACCAATCAACTATATCTTAAATATATGATATTTATTTATTCTTAATTTTAGGACGACTGAAAGAGATGCTGGGATCATAAGATAATTTTTTCTGACTGAATTTATACTTGTGTTACTTTGTACAAACAAGAAACAAACAAAAGATTCTTAGAATTTAGCTTGAGCTCCAGTTTGACGCACTTGCCCTACACTTTGCAATTTTGCCGCCAAAACTCCTTTGTATTCTGTACTATACTGACAAGATATACAGTCTCCTTTCACTGCTCAACGAACCAGAAAACACATCACTAGACATTTCCCTATATCTTCACGCTGCCCTGGGCTCGCAATAATTAGTCACGGGCGTCTTTGATATCCCGAAGGTCCCTTGGGCCATAAATAAAAGGGTTCCGTCATAAGATGTTATGCTAAACGCGGTAACAATAAAATGGGTCACAGGTGACGGATCCATGACGTCTATATTTGAATGTTTTAGATGTTTTTAACCACAGATGAAAAACAACAGTGTTGTGTGTTTGACGGCGTGTGTGTGTCCTTTGTCCGGATGTATCTCAGTAAGGCTTAGTCCGATTTGAGTGGGGTTGTTATGTTAAAGACTTACTTAACTTGACGAAAGAAATATTAAGCTTTTAACACAGTTGTTTGTGTATTTGGATGACATCATATAATCTTTGTACTCGGATGACCGATTGGTGTAGTGGATAGACATAGACATAGACATAATATTTAATTTGACACCACACTATAGCAACAACAATATAATAAAAATAAGAAAATTATCACAATATACAGAAACAGATATTAGTATGTGTATGTAGGTTTATAGTATAAATAAATAAATAAATAAATATCCTTAGACATACACACAGCGCCATCTAGTTCCACAGTAAGCAACTATAGGCTTGTGTTGTGGATACCAGACGGTTGATATACTACATAAATACATTTTTTTTGTAAATAAATACTTATTATAAATGAAAACATCCATAACTCGGGAACACATGTCTGTATTCATCATACAAACATATGCCCCTAGCGGGATTCGAACCCGCGACCTTTTGGTATAGCAGCAGAATTTCTAACCACTACACCAAACAGGTCGTCACAGTATATATATATATTTAAATTATGTTATGTATATATTTCGCAGTAGATATATGTAATATATTTAGTGTCAGTTTATTATTCAGTTATCTTTTCTTTTTTTATTTGTTTTATTATTCGTTATAGGATTTTTTCTTTTGCACACAATTTACGGCTAAACCCCAAATTTACTAAGTTTCCTACTTCAATGCTCAGGTTGGCTGGAAGAGATCTCTTAAAGAGATAAGTCCACCTTTGTACGTGACCTATTGTTTGTACTCTGTTATTGTAATATTTTGGTGCAATAAAGAATAAATAAATAACGGATTTTGAAATGCGATGAGTGCAGTGTGATGTCAAAAATGGACTCCATCTCAGCATATGCTGTAGCAATTGTTACAGCGCTGGTTTTCAGAGGAGTCCAACATCAAGAGCCTCCGACGCGATGCGGAAAGTTGTACTAGTTGTGCAAGAATAGTAGTGTCAGTGAAACCAACGATAGCGGGTTCGAATCCCGCGAGGGGTATATGTTTGTGTGGTGAATAGGAACATTTATTCCCGAGTCATGGATGTTTATATAAATATTTATGTATGTTTATCCGTTATCTAGTATCTTTGGCACAAGCTTTGCTTAGTTTGGGACTAGATGATTGGTGTAAGTGTCCGAAATATTTATTTATTTCTGGGGTTTTAATTTTTTTAGTAGATTAAACTCTGGAATCGGTTTTTAGCTATGTTTGGTGGATTATGAATGAATCGTTAATCCTGGAAAATAACCACGGAACAGTAAAAACAAGTGTTCCGTGAAAATAACGGTTATCAAAATTATTTAGGTATTACTTATAATTAGCTTCTAGGCTTTTTGAGCTCAAGTCAACGCGATTTTATTTATTCTGCATTTAAAAAGAAATCCTAAATTATCCAATAGACGGACTGGACGGAATAAACCCTCTTATAGATATATTGAGCTTATGACCTTTATCCATACCTTGTGACGAGGTGTTCAACCTCCACCTCTTTCTTTTCGATACTCTTTGGCTTTTTACTTTTTTAGAATTCGATTCTAAATTCCGAATTGTAAGTAGTTTTTTGTTTAGTTTTTACCTTAATATATCTATTGATAGAGACAGGAAACTTATCAAGCTATACTGATTCTCTATAAAGCTTTAAAAGGTAATCCACATCTTTCTCGATTCGTGGTAGGTTTTCACCCTAGGATGTCGACTGATGTAGTTGGAATGAAGTTGGCCTGGCCTGGCCCTGTCTGGTCGTGAGATCCGCACCTATTGGTCCAGCAGACTTGTACTGCACAGGTGATGACGGTGAATAAACGTTAATGAAAATAACTAGAAAACGTTTTATTTGACACTGACACGTATAAAAATTTATATAAATTAATTACTAAAACACAGATTCAAAATCGGAAAAGAAAAGAACAGATTGAGAAACAAGTCCCCGTTGTGGCAGTCCCAAAAAACTACTTACAATTCGGAATTTTGAATCGAATTCTAAAAAAGTAAAAAGCCAAAGAGTATCGAAAAGAAAGAGGTGGAGGTTGAACACCTCGTCACAAGGTAAGGATAAAGGTCATAAGCTCATTAGACCCACCCGGCACCTCCGCACCGCCTCGCCTCGTGCGGTTAGTATTCTTTATATGGACTTATATGGGTATGCGCTCACTACATCAACTCCGTAACGTCACCGGATCGTCTTAGTCGTAAGCCCTCCACGCGCGGACCGCGCATAGACCACTCGGTGACAACTCGTTGCTCGCATGCTTACCTTGCGTTGACTGCGCATTGCCAACGCGCGGGTCCCGAGTAGACCGCGCGCTGCCTGCGAATGTATCACGTGTAGACCAAGTGCCAATTGTTAACAGACTACTCGAAAATTCGTAGACCAAGCGACGTCCACTCGTTGACCACCCGGGGTCCACTGGTTGACGACACTATAGGTTCGCTGATTGACCGCGCGACGTTTATTGGTGATAACGCGGCGTCCACCCGTAGATCACCTGTATACAACGAGTGGACGCCGTGCGACTAGACGGTGCGGAGTGGGTCTAATGAGCTATGACCTTAATTACGGACTCTACTGTCTTTTAATCATCGTCCGACAACTTCGTGGAATTCAGGGCGTCCTCATCCTAACAAAACGTGTTAACCAAATACTTGAACAAAATATTTCAACTTTTCATTTCGGGTCGTATGTGTGGTCTCTGAAGGTTCTTACTCCTATTTACTTAGGCATAGCTCTAGGCATGTAATTATTACTCGATTACGCCAAAGCCAAAGTCTTATGTATGTAGAAAGTTGAAAAGTTGGTTTTTACATGTATTCTTTTGAGGTACTTAGATGAAATTTGGCAGGTGTATTCCTTAAGTTACTTAGACGTACATAAGGAATTGTATTTTTTTTAATTTACACTTTTAAGGGGGTCAAAGGGTGAGAAATTTGTAAAACAAAAGTAAATGGTGTCGATTCGGATGTACACCAACTAAACTAAAACTAGTTTTAACGTAGTACTGTCTCTTTCTCCCTGGAACAGTACGATGCGACGGCACCACTCCAAAATTGGTTTTAGTTTAGTTGGTGTACATCCGAATCGACACCAATATATCCGAAACCAAGCATACTAGAATGTATATAATTATTTCTAAAAACCATGGCATTTTATATGGTGATAGTTCTATAAAACAATGCTAGATGGCGATACTTTAAAACGCGCTATAGTTGTTTTGCTTTTTTTGTTGCTATGTTTTACAGTAATAATAGCAAGCTCGACGGGCGTATTCATAATTTGAATGTCTTTGACAATTAGAGTACACTTAAATCTATCTTTTTTTTGTATCTAACTAATATTATAAGTGCGATAGTTTGGATGTTTCTTTGTTGCTCAATCACGGCAAAACGGATGAACGGATTCGGATCAATTTGTAGGTAGAATATACCCTGGTTTAAGGCATAGGATATTTTTATCCCGATAAAGTGAGTAGTTGCCGCGGGATAAACAAATTTCCGCAATAAAGTTATTCCACGCAGGCCTAGCCGCGGGCGGAAAGCTATAGTATCTTATAAATGCGAATGTTTGTTTATTGCTGTGACGACCTGTTTGGTGTAGTGGTTAGAAATTCTGCTGCTATACCAAAAGGTCGCGGGTTCGAATCCCGCTAGGGGCATATGTTTGTATGATGAATACAGACATGTGTTCCCGAGTTATGGATGTTTTTCATTTATATGTGTATCTATTTACAAAAAAAAAGTATTTGTGTAGTTTATCAACCATCCGGTATCTATAGTACAAGCCTAGTTGCTTAGTGTGGAACTAGATGGCGCTTTGTGTATGTGCAAATATATTTATTTTATTTATTTATTATTGTTCAATCACGGTGAAATGGACGAACGGATTTAGATGAAATTAGGATATAGCTAGAACATGCTCTGTATTAAAACATAAGATATTTTATCCCGATAAAGTGAATAGTTCCCGCGGGATACACAAATTAAACATTCCGCGCAGGCGAAGCCGCGGGCGAAAAGCTATTATTACAAATAGAATGTTGGTTTGCGGATGGGGCTGTATGTATCGACAAAAGCGCAATCGCACTAGCATTATTCGCAATTTCATTTGTCGCTCTTAAGTATCAGACGCTCAGTCAAGTCGAACTGTCCGAAGTTTAATTTATGATCATACATCAAAATTTTTAGTCTTAGCTCTTCAACTTTTCAGAGTAGTTTTTTAGTTTCATAAATTGAGTACCAAATCTTTATAAGTGATCCATTCTAATGGTAATCGATCCCCTACGCCGCTTAATTTTGACGTACTTCGCTAATAGTTTTTCTGTATTTCCTATCAGATGAAACGCTTTTCATCTCCGTTATATCTGTAATAGCTGCATCTAAGAATACTATTTTGTAGTTTTCAAATGAACACCCCTATCCACACAATCAGACACCAACGTAGAATACACTCAATTTACGCACTTCCATCTCCTAAAGCATTATATCTCAAGTCGATTTTTCCAATGTCTACAGATTGACAATTCTACAGATTTCCAATATTAGAATAGAATAGAATAGAATAACTTTATTCGTTGACAGAAATACAAGGTACACAGAAACAATTCACAACAAGCAAAAAATGTACAAAAAGCCAGGCAATTTTATAATTTATGTGCGCCCTGTACCAGGCCAACGAAATGGATCTGACTCAGCATAAAGTTGCAGGGAGACCCCACAACGCTGATAATTCTGCCAGAACCAAAGAATTGAGACTATGCGCGCATCTCGCGCATAACGGTGACATTAATGTATACCTGTTTATTTTCCCAATAATAATATGAACAATATAATATATACAATGCAATAATCACACAACAATTATAAAACCATGTAAATAGTTAATGTAACGAGTCAGATTACACCATTGTCCGATATACATATTAGCTATACAATTATAATATTAATTATATATTATTTAATTATAATTAAATATAAAATATTACAGAAACCCTTGTCTATAGATTGTCAATACTACAGATTCCCGTGTGTACAGATTCCCATCTCTACAGATTCCGATGCCTACAACATCCTATATTTCTACAGATTCCCATGTCTACATATTTCCAATATTACTGATGCCCATGTCTACAGATTCCCCTGTGTTCAGATTCCCATGTGTACAGATTCCCATGTTATATTTATAAGTTTTGTCGTCTAAAGACATGTTAAGCTTAGGTTAATATTGTTACTGTATTAAAATTTTTGAAGTCATTGCAAATTTCTACGTCAAACGTACTACAAATATAATTGTTTTTAAGGATTATATAGTAATTTCACAGATCAGTATAATGTGACATTATCAGACCGTATATCATACGACATTTGACGTATAACCCGCGAGGGTCTACCAAACATTTTTATCACTGAAACTTTTTCGGTCCAACACCGTATTGTAATTTCCCCAGGGGCACCATCGTTATGACGTCATCAGCCTGCTGAGGAGGACACTTCAAGCAATTTGTGTTAGAATCGACGGCTTATGAATTGGCCGAGTCACAGTTTTGTAACTTGTTATGGGAGAAAAATGGAGAGACTTCTTTTAACTTTGATCTTTTTATATACACAACGGATTAGATTAACCTCAACCACACCTGATGTTAAGTGAAAATGAAGCTGAATATGTAAGCGCGCTAACCTGGAACCGCCAACTTAATTCGGGGACTGGCTATCTAATCTCAAACAACCGGAACCCAACATGCATCATCAACAACATCAGTCAGTAAGTCCACATCTATATTGGAAAGGGAAACCTGTTGGTAAAGAGCGTCACAAGAAACCCACAGGCACTGGAACTTTGTTCTAATATTTATATAAAAAAGATACAATTTATAATTTAGAACGGGAAGAATTGCATCAAGCCTATTTGACATTCAATTTATCACAAATTTGGTTTTGAAGTGATTTCCCGTTTAGGTTAATGATCTTAGGGTTATAAAAGCGTATACAGTAATGAATAATGTGACATATGCATTATCTGGATTTCGCCAATTTAGACTTATATCTCAAAAATTAGACAGCAACCACGACAATCCTCTAGGTAAAAATCTTCCGAAGCCTACAAGGAAACGTCTCTCCTAAATATGCACAAGTTACTAATCATAATAATATATATGACACAAGTTTATTACAATCGATTGTCATAAACTTTTTTTTAAATAAATTTATAGTAAATATTTGAAGGAACATTAAAAAAAACACAAATTTCTTTGAACTTCCTACAGAGGGAATCATATTGAGACAGCTTATAAATTGAACCTACAAAGTTATATTTTCTATAAAATCAGCTGCTTGTCCCTAAAGTAAAATACTAGGATATGATACTGTAAAAATAGCTAAAGCAATCTTGTAGAAGCCACATCTGGACGTTAGAAATGTATGACTTGCGAAATCGCTCCTCCAAATTATATAAAACAAAGTCGGTATCCACATCTGTCTGTTTTTGCATTTAATTGCTCGAAATTACGCAACGAATATTGATACAGTCATTTTGAGAATTTGTTCCGAATAGCTTATAATGTGTAACATATACATAATTTTACCGCCTCCGTGGCTCAATGTAAACAACATTGGGTTTATAATTGGGAGGTCGCGGGTTCGATCCCCAGCGGGGTACATGTTTAAGTACTCGGTTTGGTTGGTGGTAGGGCATTTTAAATGTCCACCTGGCTAGCTACCACCATCTTATCTAAATCTGCCGCCAAGCAACAACGTTAAAAGCATTGTTGTGTTCCGGTTGTCAGAGATAAGATAGCCAGTCCCCCAAATGTGTGGGGGTTTCCGGGTCGGTACGATTCCACCTTCGACCTCATCTTCACTTAACATCAGGTGTGATTGAGGCCAAGTAACAAGTGCATAAAAAAAAAGAAATTACCTATAGCAAGTAAAAAAAAGTAGTTATTTTGGGATAAAGAGGCAAAAAAAAAATTCGGGCTCTTAATTGCTGATACAATATTGTACTTTCTACGGAATTGTATAGCTACAAATAGCTTACATAATATTCCTCGATGATATGTCTATCTTCTAGGGATAATAAAATAGTTTTTATAAAAATTTAAATAATTCCTAATTATTTTTTATATTAAATTAATATTATTAAATTTAATAAAATAAAATTTTGAAATTATATTTCTTTACAATAAATCTGATATTAGAGTGATTTCAATTTCAATTTGATAATAAATAGAGTGATCAATTTGTACACAAATCTAACCATACCCAACGTGGCGTAAATATTCCCTCTTTTCTAATTATTTTTAGATGATATACTTATATTATACTTATGCTTACATTTTATATATACTTATATATAATAGTTGCTGTGGATTATTCCACACCAACTATTTTTAATCGACTTCAAAAAAGGAGGAAGGAAAAAATGTTCATCCCATTAACAAAAGTTAATTGATAACCGATTTTTTACAAGCTTTTATTTTAGCTTGCAATGTTCGTATATATAGTAAGTAAGTTATCCATTTCAAAAGTTGGCAAGCATTTTTCAACCACTTGCTGGTATTAGATTGAGCTGAAATTTGGCACATTTATGTATGTTCTGTAACAATGCAATATTATTATGAAGCTGACATGATGGTGATGCCGAGATGGAGGGACTAGAATTCCCTGATGGCGAATGGTAAAATAGTCGAATTTGGTCTAGTTTGCTTTGTTACCACGAGCACTTTCCACTACACATGATGACGAGGGTCTGAAGGTGGAGCTAGAAGATTGCCACTGGAACTCCTTGATCGATTTTATGTTACTCGTCTAGACGAGTATACCTAGGTACTAGAATAATATGTGATATTCATGATGAACCATTGAAAACTTGTTCTAAAAAGTATTTTTTATGTTGTTTTTTTACTGCTGGAGTGCTTCCATGTAAATTTTGTTAAGAACTGATGATGTAGATATAAATAAATAAAATAATAAATAAATATTTCGGACACTTACACCAATCATCTAGTCACCAAACTAAGCGAAGCTTGTGCTATGGAAACTAGATAACGGATAAACATACATAAATATTTATATAAACATCCATGACTCGGGAATAAATGTTTGTATTCATCACACAAACATTTACCCCTCGCGGGATTCGAACCCGCAACCGTTGGTTTCGCTGACAGAGTCACTATCCACTACACCAGTCGGTCGTCTCGATACTCTGGATGTAGATAATGAAAACTTGCTGAAGTCGGTAGTTTTAAAAATTTTTGGGGTTCATTTCTTTTACATGTTATTAAAACATAATTAGTTATTTGCGAAGGTATATTGACGAATAAATTATTAGTCCGTAACAAAATTAGTTACGGTGAACACTATATATGTATGTCGGAGATAGGTTGTGAGCATTGCTAGCGACCGATACGGTGGCAGTCGTGTGGTAAAGGGTAGCTCGGGCAATGGCGATATTATTGCAAGCTACTATAGGATAGACAATGTATTCACATTCAATTATGATCATGAAACCTAAAATGCTTACTGGTGAATAGTAAACATTTCCACCCCCCTCGTGCCATATAACTTGTCTTTCGCGTGCAATCTATGGAATTCAGCCGGACCTAGTATACAATTTCTCCTTGCTCAAATCCCATGATCAATTTCTTATTAACTAACGACCCACCGGATTCTTCCACGCCTTCCTTCGGTGATAATAGGTAATCAGAATCACTAACAGTCGTTGATGTGTTCAAACTCAAACTCAAACTCAAATCATTTATTGCATTCCTTATGTTTTGTTGTGATGACATTATAGTGTACTGTATCAATAAGGACCTTGTGAAGGCACAGCAACATGAGAGAGTAGCATGCACTAATTTAAATAATTCAAAAAAAATCTGAATACATTATTTACAAGCTAGATATTTAACCTATTATATTATCATATGTATTTTTACCTTTATATTCCAATTATATTATTATTTTTCTATTAAATTATTTATTAATATGAATTATATATACATCTATTTATATTGTATTATTATTTATTTATGTCATTTATTCATATTATATTATTAATTATTAATGTCATTTATTCATATTATATTATTATTTATTTATGTCATTTATTTATATTATTTCATCTCTAAAATTTTCGGTCATGTATTCATTTATTGTGTAATAGCATTTTTTAATTAATAGTTGTTTCAATAATTGTATGAATTTCTTATCTTTCGCTTCGTTTTTGATGTAATTTGGTAGCTTATTGAATATTCTAGATAACATTGATAGTGTGCCGGACGAATGCATTTTTAAGTTAGACTTTGGTGGAACCAACAGATTTTTTCGAGAGGGTCTTAGTGAATATGGCATGTTTAGGTCTTCCCGTTTGGTGTATAGCTCGGGGTGACTTCGTTCAAATTTGCAAATCTCAAGCAAATGGATGCATGGCAGGGTCAAAATATTATTCTTTATGAAGTGGGGTCTACATGTATCACTATTTGATATATTAAACAAGATTTTTATTAGTCTTTTCTTATTAGTATTAGTTCAGTGGAGCTTCGACTCCTTTGAAGGCTGGTAGCAAAGTCCCTCTCATTTTCGAAGTGCAGACCTAATATAACTGTTAACGTCGTCACCGCGCCATTTCAGGTGATACCAGCGCCACCAGGTTTACTTCCCATAGCAAACCGCTTATTATGATACTCAATTGACCGATTAAATTATGAATTCTATCGGTAATTAATCGCTATCTACCACATGTATATGAAAATTGTTGTTTCCAGAATTGCACCCAAGCCTATTTATAGTTTCTGGAACTAATTATTGCAATGGAAGTATCCCGTATTAATTAATTAATAATTTGTTAAATATTTTGGTGGAATTCTCAGTAATGGAAAATTAAAACCTCATTTAAATAGGTGTAGGGGCAATTGTGATAAGTTCACTTCGTGACCCGTTCTCTTTACTCTTGAATGTACTTACTACATTTATTATTAGGTTACATTAGAAATAACAAAATAAACGTCGACTACTTCTAGTAGGCACAATAGAAACTTTTACAGTTGTTTGTAACAAAACAATTTGTAATTCTGTTCCCGTTTGGGAAAATGGAAAAGCGATTGTAGGGTACAGATTACAGTGTAGGTAAGTTAGTTTGTTGGTGGCCATGAAATTAGCGAGTAAACAATTATTTATAGAAACGCGTCCAGCACTTGGTGTAAATATTGTGATATCCTTTATCTTTATTTTAATTTTATCCGTAAGGTGTATTTAACGTTCACAGGTTTCGACCCCTAAACGTATCAAATATTTAGTCAGGCCAAGGCTATTGAAGTCCTCATTTTCTTACATATATTATAAAAAGGTTTCTATCTATTTAGAAAGATGGAGAGGAGAGATCTTTCTTGTTCCAAGACAGCGATATTTTTATTCATTGCAAATTATTGTCAAAACATAAAAAATTTCCTGGTCGACTCTCAATCAACTCCTTAATTTATTTGTGATACACGTGCGAAGATTAAAATAAATATATAAAGATATGGGAATAAACAAAGTGCTACACTTCAAATAACACCATAGAATTTATTGTCGCACGCTGCAATTTCAAATAAATTATAAATCAGTCATTATAAATATGTGATAATCAATTAAATACAATTAATACTCATGTGGTATCGTCATGTGGAAAGAATAGAACCGGGTTGGTTCTATTGGTTTCACGTTTTTGAGTCATGGTGTATGAGATATTAAAAATACTATTTAATAAAGATTCTTTAAATATTTTAATCCGAGCTTCAGTGATAGCCGTCGTGTTAATTTGAAATGAAACTGTTTTCTCAGGTAGAGAAAACCTAACAAATTGCCCACTATGATCAGACTTAATACAATTTATAATATTTCTCTCCACTATTTCATATTCACAATAAATATTATCGAGGCATGTGGCTGTAGTTTCAGTTATTCGAGTAAAAAAAAACATTCATGAGGTTAAAAATACTAAATAAGTTTTTTATTCTGCCAGTTATGGTACTATTTTCTAAAAAATTAACATTAAAATCACCGCACACTACTACGCTCTTTTTTGTTCTACATATGTATAGTTTTTAATAAATCCTCCATAATTGATTCAAATCCATCGAGTTATTCGTTTAAATGGCGATGGGCTCACCCTCCATCACGTGTGCAGTTCTGTGTATTTCTATAGGTAAACCACAGATATTGTTTCAAGAATTAAACTTTGAGACGCTGACCACCTCATTTGGGATAAAAACCATAATATTCATGAGATTGTCAAGCCCGTATCGGGTTAATCATAAAAAAACATCTAGTTATCGCAGAAACCACAAACTTTGCATATAATGAAAACATAGCTTAAACAATGTTCTGTGATGGTGCTATATTAGTATTCGGGCCTGCATAATCAACAACCTTACATAACATTGCAAGATCATTACTGATGTATGGTCCTGGTCTGAGCCATACTTTACAACAATTCACACTCATTGTAGTCACTACCTACCTACGTTACGTAAGTCTATGAAATCGTATGTTTCGTAGCCGCTATTTTAGACTATGCAAAGCAAGCATGATTTTATCTTCCATTTATATGAACTGGCAAGCAGCCCGAATGGTTGTAGGGCACACTAGCCCCATTTTCAGATAATGCGTTTTTTAAACACTAAATTATAAAGTGCAGCCTATATTTCAGAGCTATGGAACTACCAGTAAAGGGGATAATGCAAATAGGTTGGCTCGTTATCATTTATAGGTGCCTTGTATTGTTATAAAGTTTATTTTATGTCCTACTAGCTTTTTGCTTGCGGCTTCGCTAGCGTGGATTTACAATCTGTATTCTATCAATTCCTCCAGGCTTCCATCTTTGACGACCTGTTTGGTGTAGTGGTTTGAAACAATGACTGCTATATTAAAAAGTCGCTGATTCAAATCTTGCTGGGGCATATAATTGTATGATAAATAGGGTTAATTGTGGTTTGGACAATTTTTAGGTGTTCAATTATCATACTAAAAGTGCTACTCACTGACAGAGCTTCAGTAATATAAGGAAATCCTTAACTTATTTAAGGATTTCCTCAAGAACTCGCCTGGTTCAATTAGTCATTCCCTGTTTATGTTTTTTATCGCCTCGCTCACCTGTCCGCGCGTCTAGTCATTCTCATCGATCCATTCCCAAACCACACACGCACATACAATCACACACACAAAACACGACATTGCGAAATTCATACATACGACGATTATTTGACATTTATTGAATTATTTGACCAATTTTTTATTTGTAATTTTACTTATTGAGAAAATTATTTATTATTACTTAGTTTGTCTCACTATTCATTTTTTACCTTTAGATTGTATAATGATTATTATTTAATACTGACTTTCCACCTAATTATTTGTTTAAGAGAATTGTAATGAAAAATGAGAATCTGTAATTGGCATGACTTTGGCTTATAAATTTTGTGTAATATTTTTTATAATGATGCTATTGATTCTGTATTATCAATAAAATAAAATAAAATTTATATAACTTTTCAGTTTACTTAACGTTATTATTTTAGTTTGTTGATGCAAATGATGAAACGAATAGTAATTGCACCTTTTGCTAATTTTCAATGCCACGACACCTCTGTTATTATAGATGGGAGAGAGGATCTAATTGCAAGATTTGAATATATTTAAAACAATATGGTATAAACTAAATTGTTACATGGAACATTCAACCCCCGTTCGTGTACCTTTGAAAATCTTATTAGCGAGCGATATTAGACGCCGTCGAGACGGAGCCCTGTGTGCAGAGGGTCAATTTATTTTCTTATAGTGCAATGCTCCCAAGGAATGGGTACCTATAGTCACCTGACATCATAGAAGACTTTATTTCCAAAAGCCTTGCTTGATTGTATCAGGACAAGAGATCATCGTTTTCCTGCCACTCTAGGTGGAGTCAGCACATTATTGAATTTGTATTTAAAATTGCACTCTTGGTTTTAGGTGGTTGGTGGTGGTTGTTGGCAAGTATAGCAACACTGTGGCAGCAGTAGTTACCTGGCAACCCTAGAGGTGACAGGTGAGTTGGTATTCAACTGTGAAATAAATAAATTCCATTCTATTGTAATATATTGAACCGGCCGTTTATTATTCAAACTACAAAGTCCACTGCCGAACAGTGGTACTATTTCGTACAAGAAACAAAAATGTGTTAATAAAAAATAATTTTAAATAAATAAGCCACAATACCCTAATCACTGCTGCTGCCATTGTATCATCCGACAGATAATGGTGGTTCTACTCTTTATTACACTAAAATATCTGAAATATGTACCAGGACAGTATAATTGGCGCGGAGTCCAACAAACTTGGTGTTGTCTTCAATTCCAGTTGGTGAGCTTGAGGAATTAGTTTTTAATTCTTTCGACGCGAATTCGAACGAAGCGGGGCTCTGACGTCTTTAATGAATACCTACTCTAGAAACTTTTGGAAATAATTTTGACAGAATCTCTCTCATCCTTAAATTAATTAATATACAAAATAAAAAGTAAAGGTGTTGTTAGTTTAACATTTATTTAAAAAACTTAGCTATAAGCCCGTGACTTTGTATGCGTACCTAGACCAATAACTCCTACATATCTTTACAGGCTCAAAAAAAAGCGTGAAACTAGCCAAATGTATGTTCTATATCAACAGTCTTATATTCCCACTGCTGGAGCAAAGCCTCCCTTTATTAGTGAGGATGGGGGCCATAATGCCTAGAGTGGATAGTGGGTTTAAGTCAGACAATCAGTGTCTTCAAGCCTCTCCTGTAGGCTACCGTCATGACTTGAATCGAAAACATCTGCAAATCATTTCTTATTACAGACACATCCAAGTCACATATTATATACTATATTTATTATAGCTTCTGACTTTACAATCTTACAAATTGTCTTTATGGCAAAAAGTTATTTTTTTTTTTTTATTTATTTCAAAATCAAAATCAATCAAAATCAAAAAATGCTTTATTTTGTAGGTACACACTGTACACTTAAAATAGTCAGATTTTACATTTTTAAAGCTACTGCTTGTTCAAAAGGCAATTTTCCCCTGAGAAGAACAAGCAAGAAACTTGAGAGGTCGCTCTTTTAAAAAAAGGTTTTTATATTACAAAATTATTATTTTATATTATAATATTTCATTATTAATTGTGAAATAGCCTGGTTATGCGAACGGGCTGGTTATGTCCATGATTGTTTATCATCTAAATAATCTGATATTTTATAATATGCTTTCTTAATAAGTTTCTGTTTTATAGTACGAACCCGTCGTGCATAAAAAAAAAAAAAAAAAAAAAAAAAATAGTATCTTTAAATGAATTAATTTATTTAGGACTAACAAACAGTATTACAATAACTGTTACTTATAAACTAATTTACAAACTAATATGGCTAATTGTAACACCAGCACCATTAGCCACAGATTACTAAAAAAATACATATATTCAGCTACGATGGTATGAGAATGAACGAATTAATTTTGGTGTATTTTTGTGTTAGTGTGTGTGTATGCGTGTGTGTGAGTGAGCATATGTGCATGTGGATGGATGGAAAAAATTCTGAAGAACGAAGAACCTGTGAATTTGGAATAGTGACTAATTGAGTATGTATGCTATGGTAGGTATGCTATGTCAACAATATACAAATGTCATACTGTAAGATTTCTTTTATAATTAATAAAATAAAATAAATAAAAACTACTTAATGTGCCTTTCGACGTATGCCACAAAACAAAAATGCCACTAGCGGTTCCTAGAACTGACTTGCCAAGCAAGTCTGAAAACGAACAATAAATTCGACTACACTACGATTGCTTTGGCGCTTCAATTAATAATAAATTAAATCACTATTGCAAACATTATTAAATAGCTACTTAATTAATAATTTTGACTGCGGTTCACGGCTCAATAACCTAAATAAACAATCAGTCTCCGAAATTCAATGGAAACAGATTCTCATGAAGCGTGCTAGGTAATACCGGAGGTAATCCATTATAGTCAAGGCTAAGGATTATTGAGGGCTAGATTACAAGTGGATGGCTGTTTATTCGAGTAGGCCTTTTATTTGGTGGCGCAGCGGGGTGCGACGGGAATTAATGGTGGGAAGGTGTCTTGTAGGTGATTTGTCAGGTAAAAACAAATTGAACTCAAAGGTCACAGCGTACAGTTTCAGGAGATCAAGATTTATTGGATACGTCCATTATTGGGTCGACGAAGCCCAACACTTGTTAACCCCGACGCAAAGAGAAAGTAGTCCAGTCATATTGTGTTTTTACACGATAAGTTGTGGGGTAATATTCATACTTCTTTATTTTATAATTCTCGGAGTGTTGCATCCCAATCTGAGGTTTGCTAACAATATTTCGTGGCGCGACATAGAAACAAATTCAAAAAAAATTAAAAGATCAAATTTTTACAGGATTTTGCGTATAAAACGGAAACTGTAAAATTTTCGGAAATAATCTACTTATTCAAAATGAAAGTACATACAATTTCCTCAAATATAACTGACATAAAGTCACGACCTGTTCACACGAACGACGATGAGTTGGTCAGAGATATCTCTGACTAACTCATTGACTATATAAATTTTAACCGCCTCCGTGGCTCAATGTAAACAACATTGGGTTTACGATTCAGAGGTCGCGGGATCGATCCCCAGCGGGGTACATATTTAAGTACCTACTCGGTTTGGTTGGTGGTAGGGCATTTTAAATGTCCGCCTGGCTAGCTACCACCATCTTATCTAAATCTGCCTCCAAGCAGCAATGTTAATAGCATTGTTGTGTTCCGGTTGTCAGAGATAAGATAGCCAGTCTTCCAAAATGTGTTGGGGTTTCCGGGTCAGTACGCTTTCACCTTCGACCTCATCTTCACTTAACATCAGGTGTGATTGAGGTCAAGTACCAACCCGTTGTGCATAAAAGAAAAAGAATACAGGTATTCACTTACAGAGAAATATTATAACTATCTTACAAAAATTTTTACTTGGTGTATACAGTACAGTAATCAACTATTATATTCTCTGTTCAGATGATTAGGTTTACACTAGGTTTACACTGAGGTTAATTACGAAACTAAACATAACATAAGATTAAGTATCTATTATTAATAAGTGAAACTGAATGTGAGTACTAATTAAATTATACTATGGGTAATCTGGACGGGCCGACATGGATGTACATCACAGACTAAGTTTACGATAATAAAATACCGCACGACGTGCGTGATAGTGCGTCGACTGCCATCTTCAAAAAAACGTCTGAGAAAGCACTATTTAACTTTGGCTTTTAACTAAAAGTCCTGGATTGTATGCATTTAGAAATAGAAAGTTTTTCGTATGCGTAATATTTTATGTAGGTTTATATGACAGACTTGTATTTTTTTTTTTTTTTTTATTTTTTTATTTATTTATATAGAAATCACACAGCATGTAATTACATTTAAAAATATTTCTTAAAATTTCTAAAGCCAAATTTATAGAGATTTCTATAAGTTGTATAAGTATGTTTAGTGTATGTATATATTATGTAAGTATATATTTATTTGTTAAAAAGATACAGGCATTCCTCATTTATTTTATAATTAAAACTTACGTACGTATTTTATTTAATATTAAATAGGTATTTATTTTATTATATTTGAAGTATTTATTGTAGGCTTTTGATTTTAAGTTGATTATTAACACTTTTTTCTCAGTGCACGTATATATGTCTATCCTATCGAACCTGTTTTCCTTTACATTTGCAGGGTCTTGCTGGAAGAAATCTCTTTTTAGAGATAAGCTAGTGCCTTTTGTACATCCTGTATCTAGTATGTATTTGATTTTTATGTGTACTCGTGTGCAATAAATTATAAATAAATTAAAAATTAAAAATAAAGTAAAGCCAAGAACTAAGAAAAACTAGCGACATGAGCTTAGATCTTAAATTGAAGAGAGAAGGTAAAGCTGCAGATCGGGCTTTGGCACGTCGTGATTGAGGGCGGTGAGTTGATGTGTTTGATGACAATCAGAAATCACTTAGTAATAAGTACTTATTATTCACAAAATCTAAAGAAACACGAAGCGCGAATTTCTCTTTTAAAAAGTAATTCCAACAATTCTCTTTCGTCCCCCATCACAGAGACGAAGTTTAGTCGCATGACCATTTCTTTTTCGGTCATGAAACATTAATTTATTCCCCACTGTTTTGATTATGGCCGAGTTGTGATAATGATTGCTACACACAGGGTGGTTAAACGCTTTATTTAATTTATCTCACTTTTATCCACCTCTGTGTCTCAATGTAAACAACATAGGGTTTACGAATCGGAGGTCGGGGGTTGGATCCTAGCGGGGTACATGTGTAGTTTTAAATGTGTGCCTGGCTATTTACCATCATCTTATCTTAAGTCTGCCACAAAACAGCAATCTAATAGCATTGTTGTGTGTGTCAGAGATAAGATAGGAGTTTCTTGTCGCTTCTTCTCCCTAACCATAACACCTTGTGAAGCGATGTAGTTTAAAAAAAAATAACATGTTGACTTTCAATAAGTGATACTTTTGTATCCTACATTGAATAAAATATTTTTGATTTTGATTTTGATAGCTAGATTTAGTCCCCCAGATAAAATGGGTTTGCGGATCAGTACGCTTCCACCTTCGGCCTCATCTTCAATTAACGTCAGGTGTGATTAAGGTCAAGAGCTAACCTGTTGTTGATTTAAAAAAAAACTTGTGCTGCGTAATATCACCATGTTATTTATATCTCGAAATATTCGTTAAACTCGTTTTTCTATTTGCGCGCTTTTTACTATCATTTAGAGAATTTCTTCCAAAACATTTATATATAATATATTATATTTATACATGTTTGAAGTAAAACCCTGACCGTCTGATTTAAACGTCTTTATTGTAAAGAAATATCCCGGTGAAATCGATCGCTGGGAAGTACCGATCCAGACTACTTCACAGAGGGCCCGTGAAGACGCGGGCGCATCTTGAACGGGACGGAAGAACAGCGCCCAGTAGCTGGAGCTGAGCATAATGCTGAGTCCTACTCCTCTTTGCCACAGCCACACTCAAACTTTGTTTTTTTTTAAACAACGGGCTAACACTTTACCTCAATCACACCTGATGTTAAGTGAAGATGAGGCCGAAGGTGGTAGCGTACTGACCCGGAAACCCCATCTTATTTGGGGGACTGGCTATCTTATGTCTGACAACCGGAACACAACAACGCTATTTAACATTGCTGTTTGGCGGCAGATTTAGATAGGTAAGATGGTGGTAGCTAGCCAGGTGGATATTTAAAATGCCCTACCACCAACCAAACCGAGTACTATATATGTACCCTGCTGGGGATCGAACCCGCGACCTCCGAATCGTAAATCCAAAGTTGTTTACATTGAGCCACGGAGGCGGTTAATCTAACCTAAACCGTCTTTTCACACTAAGAGATAGTATTGACCAGTGATGAGTAGCTCATTGCTGCGAAGCTCCCAATATCTCTGCCATCGGGGGTTAACTAGGGAGATCAGACAAATCTCCATAACCTTACCCATTCGGTAAAACTACAGGAACGGTGTGTCCCCGCAAACAACCGGGATATTTTACTAAGTGTATTCCCATCTCAATCCAGGGTCGCCTTAAGGAAACAATGGGAGGGGAAGCAATCAAGAATAAAGAATTGTTTTGAGCGGGAAAATTTCAAAGGAGATTAAATGGCTGGTTTGGTTCGAACAAAAAAGGGGTATTTCTTTGTTAAAGAAAGTAAATTTCAAAAGATTTTCGCTGTGTTTGCTTTTGTATTTATTTTGCGACAAGACGACGGCAATTTAAAAATTTGTTAAAAAAATAGAAGGTAATTAAAATACAGATCTGTGAGTCTAAAAAACATGTACGAACCTAGTTTGTTATTAAAATTTTTATAATGGTGTCTTTTTTTTCTATTTTTACGAGCCATTTTTTTGGGTTAAGCCAAACACGCCTACATTTTCATTTCACGCCACTTCTCTGTAACAAAAATAATTGGTACTAATAGTGCTATAGTTTATGTAAGGTTCTTAAATGTTTATTTTATAATTGCTGTTCACCTTATCTTTTAAAATATCGGTCAGAAAATTTAGAAAAATATAATCATTGCAAAGAAAAAAATAAGATCATTAAGGTATTTAACCTGAAAATTTTCTTGTTTAGTTTCTTTTTTATTTCTTCTAATAATGTACTATGGTTCGGAGGTTATTAGCCTATCTATATGAATTCGAAACGGCTTAACCGATTTGTGCAAGCATAACTAAGAGAACCTTCAAGAAACGAGCCTACACCTGCCTCAAAGGCCGGCAACGCATCTGTGACCCGTTTGGTGTTGCGGGTGTCCATGGGCGGCGGTGATTGCTTTCCATCAAGTGACCCGCGCGCTCGTTTGCCGCCCTCTCATATAAAAAAAAAAAAAAAATCTTTACCACCCCCGTGGCTCAATGTAAACAACATAGAGTTTACGATGCCGAGGTTGCGGGTTCGATCCCAGCGAGATACAAGTTTAGTAGGTTTAGACGGTTTAGGTTAGATTAACCGCCTCCGTGGCTCAATGTAAACAACTTTGGATTTACGATTCGGAGGTCGCGGGTTCGATCCCCAGCAGGGTACATATATAGTACTCGGTTTGGTTAGTGGTAGGACATTTTAAATGTCCGCCTGGCTAGCTACCACCAACTTATATAAATCTGCCGCCAAGCAGCATCGTTGTGTACCGGTTGTCAGAGATAAGATAGCCAGTCCCCCAAATAAGATGGGGTTTCCGGGTCGGTACGCTTCCACCATCGGCCTCATCCTCACTTAACATCAGGTGTGATTGAGGTCAAATGCTAACCCTTTGTTCATAAAAAACATACATACATAAATTATGTATGTTTTTTTTATGAACAAAATTTTTTGGTGGTTGACCGCACCTGACCTTTTGTGAGTACGCCAATTACCTAAATACCATTCTAAAATATACGTCAAGCATAGGCACCATCTCATTGGTGCGAAATTTGGTACCACTGAGTTGGGAATGTGAACTCAGCCAAACGCCTCTTTCGTTCATAATTATTATTGCATCAAATGCCGTATTGTATTGTATATTTAGCTAAATAAATAAAATACCTACATCAATTCCATATTTTCTATGAAGTAATTTAAAGCACAAACGGCAATAATTTAATAAAAAAATATCCCAAAGTTTATCGTCCGTTGAAGACAAAGCGAGACAAAGCGCCTCATTGTTATGTACTCCATGGCGTGGTCCTCTTGGATTCCACGGAATCCCTCATTGAATAGTTGATGAGATGTGCGAAGGGACGGCAAACAACCACAGTTCGATTTAAAGATTTCTCTCATGAATTTTTTAACGTGTTCACAGTAATAACAGACTCCTTCGCCTAATGTTTTAAATATTCGGCTAAACGACAGGTCGCTAGTTTGAATCCCAATTGGGTATGTTTTTACACGACAGATTTAGGACCCGATTTCGAAAGACATACTCGTATAAGCGAAAGCCATTTCTGCGACGCCAGATAATCGAAGTGCCATATGAACGAAACGCCATTTAGCCGATGGGCAATTTAACCGAAAAGACAAAATATATGCGAAAGCCATAAGATTATTAAGCTATTACAATTATTATAGCAGTCAGAGTTTAGAACTACTACACCAAACAGGTCGTCAATGAATAGGTCTACCTATGGAATATGCAAAATATTTATTATTTATTTTAATAAATAAATAAATATCCTTAGACATACACACAGCGCCATCTACTTCCACAGTAAGCAACTATAGGCTTGTGTTGTGAATACTAGATGGTTGATATATTACATGAATACATTTTTTTTTGTAAATAAATACTTATTATCTATTGTTATCATCAAAAAATATTGTAAATTATTTTGCGCAATAAAGAGTATTTGTATTGTATTGTATTGTATTATAAATGAAAAACATCAATAAACCCGGGTACATATTTATTTTATTGTCTACTTTGGTCATGTACCTATCGACTCTGGAGTAAAAAAGACAATTTGTGATCCTCGGATCATAAACTATGATCTCATTGAACTCTACTCAAGCTTTGACACTGATTCTGTTAATAAAAGCAAGTACCCAGATCCATTTATTTTCGGTTTCTGACATCCGAGCCACAGGGCGGCGGCTCAGCGATTTCGCACCAATTAATTTATCGTGAGCTATTTGATCAGTTTGCGACTTGCGACCGATCGTTGTGCGGTAGAGCTAATGCTTTACCGGGCATTTTGCGGTCAGTATAACGTGCAGTAAACGATCATTGGGGTGACAAGTAGAGAGGGCCGAATATTCGTTTTATATTCATTATTCCGCATATTCGGCAGGATTACCGAATATTCTTAATCGGCCGGATTTTCGGCTAAATCACCGAATGTTCGGTAAAGCGGTACTCATTTTTTTTATTATATTGAGCGATGTATAAGTTGAGTGATAAATGTGTTATTTTTATGAGGTACAGTGAGGTTTTATATTTTTGTTGACACTGTAGTATATCCAATAACAGCTGATAAAAAGATGGTTATTAATTAAAAACACAATATAAGTATGTAGCTGATAATCAGGTCTTTATTGTGAGAAATTAAGCAATTTTTTTATTTTAATCAAGAGTTGCATGATTAAATTACAGTATTTCAACAAAAAATAAATCATATTTCTAGTTTCTACTTGTATTGTTTTCGTAATCAATTATGACGACCTGTTTGGTGTAGTGGTTAGCAACTCTGGCCACTAAAGCAAAAGGTTACGAGTTCGAATCCCACTAGGGGCATATGTTTGTGTGATGAGTACGGACATTTGTACCCGAGTTATGGATGTTTTCATTTATAATAATTATTTATTTACAAAAAAAATATGTATTTATGTAGTATATCAACCATCTGGTATCCACAACACAAGCCTATAGTTGCTTACTGTGGAACTAGATGGCGCTGTGTGTATTTTTTATTTTAATTATGCCGAATATTCACTCTAGTCTTCAAGGTCGCAAGGTTGTAGGATTCAGGAAAAACTGACGCCGGAAGGGAGTTCCATGCCTTGGCTGTTCGGTTGATGAATGAAGAGTCTAACTTGTTAGTGCGAATGTTCGGTATATTAACTACATACGGGTGGAATCCTTCGGAAGTAGTTGTCCGAAGCTGGAAGGGTGAATGGTTGAATAACATTATGTAATGTAAATCCTGCAAAAACTGAAAGACAGGCTACTTTGCGATGGTGTTCAAGGCTCTGCAATTTAGCAGTCAACGAATTATCACCTATGAGTCTCATAGCACGTCGTTCCACAGAATCGAGTGCAGCTAGTTGGTACTTGGCTGAAAGATCTCAGAGGTGACAGCAGTATTCCATGCACGAGCGGACCTGAGCCTGGTAAAGCACCAAAAGTTGGTTTGGTGTGAAATATCGCCTGACCTTAAGGAGAATTCTAAGCTTAACCGATGTGCCCTTTATATCTTTAATTCCAGTTTATTTAGCGTCGGTACTAGGCTAACATAACCGAGTAAGCGTAATATTTTGTCGTGTAATGTTTTATATTTCAATTCTGGCAACGTCACTCCCTAATTACGCGTATCGATCGGACGCATGCTGCGGATAACGATGCACCTTGTTTATTTGAGATTAGCGTTATATTCTCTGGGTGATATTATTGGCCGGAATATAGAATTAGTTCACTAAACTCCAATATGCGAACTCACTATATAATATACTAGCTTGCCCCCCGCGACTTCGTCCGCGTGGAAGATTTTATCAAAATCGATTCAGAAAAAAAAAATTACCTATATGTTAATCCAGGTTCTAATCAGTCTACCCACCAAATTTCAGCCAAATCCGTCCAGCCGTATAGGGTGAAGAGGTAACAAACATACATACTGACATACACACAAACTTTCGCATTTATAATAATAGTTGGGATACCGGATGAGTTTTGTACCGTAAGGTAGGTATTAAAAAGAGGGATAATGTTTAAATTTAAATTAATGAACATTTCAATATATAATGCGAATAATTAGCCATGTGTTACTTAACACATACATACAGCGTGAATTGAATTAGTGTGATTCTCATTAACTGGTGACGCTACGCTTGATTATGAACAACTTTTACCAAGGAACAATAGTCGAATTCGGTCAAAAAAAATTCGACTACCCATACAAAGCTAACCATTCTGAAACCTCCCCCACCAACCATCCAAGTCTGCCACTAAGGAGCAGTCTCCCAAAGAAGATAGGGTTCGAGTGAGCATCCTTTTAACGCTAACCCGTTGTGCATTAAAAAAAATCCCTGTATAAAGTATAAATTTCTGTTTTTTGTGTTTCTTGTTGGTTTTATTTGTTATTTTGTTATTATTGCTTTCTCATGTTTTTTTTTCTTGTATTTTCTTGTGTATAAAAAAATATTGCATAAACTGGCAATAATTTTTTATTCTATCATATACAAGGTTATAATATGTTGTATGCCAAAAAGCCGATAGGTCATATATGTCACGGGTAGCGATAAATTAGCGACGGAATTAATAATTTGAAAGTCACATGAATACCATGGTGCGCGGTTTGCTACAAGAAGTGAACCTGGTGGCGCTGGTATCACCGGAAATGGCGCGGTGACGACGATTACAGTAATATATTAGGTCTGCACACCAAAATGTGGAGGCATTTTGCTACCAGCCGTTCGAGGAGATGGACCACGCCTTAGCACACAATGACCCCGAGTGACTGTTACCATTATCACCGACGCTTGTAAGAATCCGTTGAGTGAATCTCACAGACTGCATGCAAGGACTAAGTTGGATGGCATGAAGGGCATGCATATGTTTACTCTTCACCAGTAAGCATCTCGGGTTCCATGATCATAATTTAAGATTTATGTGAGGGTAAGTGATCTGGAATTACCACCTTACTTAAAGATTTAATTTATCAGGCCTGGTGTCATTCTGATATCCTATTCGCCTGTATTGGCTTGATATTATATTGGAATTTCCCGAGCTACCCTATACCACGGGAGACTGGCGCCGTCCCTGTCGCTAGCAATGCCCGCGTTTCCCCTACATATATATTTTGTAATCAATATGGCTTGAAAAAATTAAATAAAACTAAAGGATTGTTGCGAATTCTGTTACTGTGTTTCCGTGTGTAAATGATATTTATCATTCCATAATTAAGGAAAAATTTATAACTCCATATTTTTATCAGGGAATCGATTCTATACGTGTATCTACGATATAGGTATACAGTAAATAACATTGTATGATACATATTTTTATTCCATTTTTCACATTTATATTTTTGTTGAAAAAAAAAAAACGTTGACGGCATGTCAGATTAATATTCTTCTGACGTCTCGTAACGAATATTATGTGAGATGAACGTCACTGAAATTATGAAATGGTTTTAGTATTTAATAAAGACTCAGTATTATGATCATTATTGTCAAAATTAGGACACTAATATTCTGTAATGCGAATATTTGGAAAATGGTTTTATTTACATGGCGCTCTCATCTGGTAAATCAAGATTTCTTTGTGGATACAATATAAATCCAATTTGCACTCACTGGGTGCACTCAAAAGAGTTAAAGTTAAATAGAAATAATATCTAAATATCTCTATTTATGCTATTATCAAGAATTTAAAAATCTCGTGAAGAATAACGATGGACGTTATGTGTGTCCAGTCTTTGTCTGGATGTACGAATATATCATTAATGTTTACCAACCAAATTTCATTTAAATCCGTCTAGTCGTTATGTCTCGTATAGTGATAGTGTTATCACTATAAATATTCTATAAAAGTTGAGGATGGTTTGGGCACATTATGAGGAGGGATGATAGGCTTGCATGCCTGCCAGCTTAGACACTCATAGGCTTTAAGTTTAAAAGTTCGCTGAACATTTTTCTGTCGTTTTGAACGTCAACGAAATGAAAGTGATTGGAGTAATAGGTTAGCATGGTTTGGCACATTTTGAGGAGGAATGAAAGGCAGGTAACGAGACGAGTGTTAAGTATGAATGTGGAGGGATACAGAGGTAGAGGAAGACCAAAGAAGGTTTGGGTAGAGTGCGTGAGGAATTATATGTATGTGAAAGGGGTGAGTACGGAGATGACGGCTGATAGAGGAGAGTGGAAGAGGATGACATGTTGTGCCGACCCCCCCTAGAGTGGGATAAGGGCAGGAAAATGATGATTTATAGTGATAGTGTGATTTTAAAAGGAATCTTGTTATATATCCGGCTGCATATCCCCAAACACCAATCACGGTCAAAGTAAAATGAGTCGTATAACTGGAAGCTAATCATGCGTCACACGTCGGAAGCAGGTACAAATCCATCGGATGGACGGCGATCGCTAACAAACACCCTCACCGATTTATTGTCGGTTCACTGGTTTTGTTAAATACCTAACCCTTGTTACGGAGTGGTTTTACAGCGATGAAAACGATCCGGAAATGTTTGAAAAAGAACAGGGTATGTACTTGTCGAACGCACGACAGATTAGGGTTCCATTGCATAAAAAAAAATTGGTGTGTTGGATATCGTTGGAGAGATCTTTATGAATGATTAGGTTTCTGCCCGCGGTTTCTGCGTGGAATAACTTTACCGCAGAAATTTGCTTATCCTGCGGGAACTACTCACTTTATCGAGATAAAAAATATCCTGTCTTAATCCCGGGTATATTCTACCTATATAGGTACCAAATTCCATGCAAATCCGTTCAGCCGTTTAGCATTGATTGAGCCAAATGGATAGATCCTAAAGTAATGCAAATATAACTTTGCAGTATGATGAAGTGGCAACATCGCAAAAGTTTGGAAACAAAACTATTTTTTTAATCGAGAAAATTCATTTAGATTAAATATTAAACTAAAAGAAAGGTTCTTAGCTATGTTTAATGTACGCAAGAAAGAATCTGCATTTGTTTAGGAAAAATTGTGAAATACACAATGTAAATTACAAGATATAAAAATAAACTTGCTGTCTGCACTAAGTCATTCAAGGGACAATGTATATGCTTTTATAATAAAGTTCCGGTAGACATTCAAAATTTGCCTTTAAATAAATTTAAAACAACCATTAAACGGAAACTATGCGCCAAAGGCTATTATAAAATTTCTGACTATCTGGATGATAAGAATGCGTGGACATGAACCGCTCGGCAATATCCAGTATATTTTATTCATATTTTCTTTGTCGAATCATAAATTTTCTGTGTATTTCTGTATTCTAGTAGTGTATGTATGTAAATAACATATTATATTATATATCTATATGTATAGTATATTTGTCCTTCCGTAACTGCACTTTTTCTTCACCGTCCCGCACAATGCTCTAACCACCACTGAGGTTGGCTGGAAGAGATCTCTATTAGAGATAAGCTCACCTTTGTACAATATTTCCGACTGATTGTCAACATGTTTTTTATGTGCAATAAAGAATACAAAAAAATTTAACAATTATTTCAAATTGTATTTGTATTGACTTATTTAAAAAGAGCAACCCCTGAGTTTCTTGCTCGTTCTTCTCTGAGGAGACCGCCGAGTGAATGAGCGATAACTGTATGTCATGACGATTACAAATGTTATTCTTATAACTCACTAAATAAAACATTTTTGATTGAATTTGACTAGTTAAGCTGTTTCGATGATATTTAGCTTTTAACATGGTTGGTATATTTGAATATTATTATTATTTTGAGGGTTTTTTTAATTTTTCAATTTATATTATTTATAATAATTACTTTTAGACATCGACATAAAATTAAATTAAATTTACCACACGAACATGCATTGCATCATAGAAGAGACTAACAGTTGCTTACAGTAATTACATAAGTAGCTCGTTGTACTTATAAAATATTACAAATAGTATTATTAATTGTGGTGCATTTATATATTACGTCATCATTTATCATCCGAAAGCGTCCAGTGCTGGACAAAGGCCTTCCCCAAACATCTCCACAATGATCGGTCATGCGCTGTCCACATCCAGTGACTTCCCGTGATCTTTATCATAGAGTCTGTCCACCTCGTGGTGGGCCTGC
Source organism: Oegoconia quadripuncta (assembly GCA_949316235.1). Classification (NCBI taxonomy): domain Eukaryota; kingdom Metazoa; phylum Arthropoda; class Insecta; order Lepidoptera; family Autostichidae; genus Oegoconia; species Oegoconia quadripuncta. Next base: position 2,736,824 of record OX438757.1, on the reverse strand, counting down.
CCACGCTGTGTATTCCGGTGCGCGGTCATCCTCGAGAACCTTTCCGCCCCAACGGCCATCGGTCCTACGAGCAATGTGGCCCCGCCCACTGCCACTTAAATTATCAATATCCGTCTCCTTGGTTCTCCTGCGAATCTTCTTCATATCTGAATCGATTCCAATATAGTAACATAACATACATCAAATGCCGGAATTTCCGAATCAGAGTCCATTGATTTTTTTCCAATTCTATTCTAATATATATTCTAATCCAAGTTACCGATTTGTTACAAAATATTATTTTCCTATCATTGATAGGTACTCTATGTAAGTATATACATGGACAAGAAATTAAGACCTTTAAAATTAAGTAAGTTATCCTTACTGGCCTATACGGAATCCTACACTGTGCGTAGCTTGACACGCATGCCCAGTTTTATCAATCCGTCGATGTAGATCCACTAAAAGTGTTAAAAAACATATTACTATAATAAATCAGCCAATATTTATCTACTTGTGTTATTCCACAGTTAATTAGGTACAATCTAATTGAAGGACAAACAACGAGTAAAATGAAACAGCTGGCGGGCGCCTATGGCTTTTTAGTTTTACTATACATTTATAGCTGCGCTACATACTGTTTTTAAGCTTGCTGAACTTCTTTAATAAAATTACAGTGGTATGGAAATTTTATATGAGAAGTATTAGAAATAACGAAACTCAATGCACACAAGACATTACAGCACGAATAGCAATAACAAAACAAGCATTTAACAGGAAGAAATATGTATTTAAATCTAAAATATCAATAAAATCAAGAAAAAGATTCATAAAATTGTTTATTTGGAGCATTGCATTATAAGGAAGCGAGGTGTGGAGTTTAAACCAAAGGGACAAGGAGAGATTGGAGGCATTTGAGATGTGGTGTTGGAGAAGGATGGAGGGTATTAGCTGGACAGACATGATAACAACTGACGACGACTGAATGAGCGGAGATGGATTCTGGAAACAATAGGGAACAGAAGAGGAATTATGATCGGCCAGTTAATACGACACGACATGTTTATAAAAAATTGAAGGAAAAATCGAAGGAAAAAGAGGAAGGGGTAGATCAAGGAAAGTCTACATCAGCCAGATAAAGGAGAAAGTACATGTCGTATTGTATAATGTGAAAGAGAGGACAGAAAATAGAAAGGAATGGCGGTTACTCCACCGACAAGAGCTTAGCTCTTAAATTAGAAGAAGATGATGGAAATGAAATATTTACAGACTGATTTTCTTAGGCTACATTAATTTTAACACCCGATGTAATAGGGATGTTAGAAGTTTAGCCTATGACTGTCTGTGTGTCTGTCTGTAGCATTGTAGCGCCAAAATGGCTATCCCGTTTCCAAAACTTTTTTTGTCGGTAGCTGGTGTTTCTCGAAAGGTTCTTAGCCATATTTGATGGAATCGGTTCTTCCGTTCCAATGATAAACACCACCTAAAGGATACTTTGATAATCTCGGAGGTTTTGTAAAGTTCCAATGCATAGACAAAAATATTAAATTGTTGTTAGATTTTAAAAATATACTTGCGGTATTTCGCTAGCCTACATAAATAATAAAATATTAAGCCGCCAAAATTTTAAAAACAACCTACTACAGGATCTAATCAAATATATTTTTATTAATTCTTATGGCACATTAAGACATAAATTTCTCCTTAGTAATACTTAATTGTAGGATTGTTCCATTCTCTATCTCTAGAGTGCGTCCTTACATTTTAACAATTTTTTTATGAAACAACTCTAGTGACAAACTACAAAACAAAAAAATAACCATAAAATTATATAATAATTAACAAAGATATCGCGTTACAAATAAACGTACATAAAAATAACATCGAATTAGACCCTCCACTTTATTTAAAAAAAGCCGTACGTGGATATTTTGGGTAATCTGTTTTATTCTCGAGCATATTTTTTATTTAATTGTTTCTGGCAATTTTAAAATGCTATAAATTAACTATATCAATAAAATCCCTTCTACTATTTGTAAGTAAGATTTTTATTAATTACATTAGCTCGATATCCTTTACGCCAGTAGGTATGTCACGGATGTAAATATAGACTCGGACGGACAGACAGACACGGATTGTTATGTTGTGTGCGAGTCGTAGTACATTCCTGAGACACTATTGTACTAAATATAAATCACAGTCAAGTCATTTATTTTCTGTCTAGTAGCTTGGTACCTATACATATTTTTAAAATGTCCGCCTGGCTACCTACCACCATCTCATCTAAATCTGCCGCCAAGCAGCAATGTTAATAGCTTTGTTGTGTTCCGGTTGTCAGAGATAAGATAGCCAGTCCCCCAAATGTGTTGGGGTTTCCGGGTCAGTACGCTTCCATCTTCGACCTCATCTTCACTTAACATCAATTGTGATTGAGGTCAAGTACGAACCCGTCGTGCATAAAAAAATATATAATTATGATCAACCTCCAGTCCATAGCTGGGTCCATTGATTTTTATGTATGTCAATGGCATTGTAGCGCCTAAGGGGCTGAACTGATTCAAAACTGTTTTTTTACGGACGAAAGGTATATTTTTAAGCCAAATCACATAAATTTATAATTTTGTAAATCTTGAAGAAACATGGTAATAGCATCCACAAATAAAGCCAATCCACAAAGCAATTGTGTCAAAAGTTAAATATCAAGAAAATATGTAGTTAAAAAAACTAAAACACGCTACATTTCCACCATCCATCTGTTGGCTCCATCATCAGATCATCGACACCGAGTGTAATATATTGGACTCGTCAAAACTAGTCATATGAGACCCAACTCGAAGGGTTTACTAGTAGCCACTGAAGAGTTTCACTATCCACCTCCTGCCTCCATCATCAGCTCAGCTCCAATATACCACATTATAGTATTGTCATCAGAATTACATATACATACAAAGTTTCATTCCGATACGACAATTAGAAGTATAAATTAACTTTCAAGATTTGATTACATTGTTAGTTACAAGTGAATCTAAGAAAAGCTTGTGCATAAAAAAAAGCGTGTTAAAAATTGCTAATAATCATTTCTATTCAATAATTTTAATAAAAACCTGACTCAAATCGAACCATGCACTATTGGGATACATCCGGACAGAGATTGGACACACATGCACGCCCCTTTTCATAGGGGTTTAAAAATAATATACGATAAGATCTAGGACGTAACGTAGGATCAAGGATATAGGCCTTCCGTTATAGAGCGAGTATGGGCCATAGTCCACCGCGCTGGCCCAATGGGGACTTCACATGCCTTTGAATTTTTATTTCTCCGGCAGCAGGTTTCCTCACAATGTTTTCCTTCACCGTTTAAGAGCAGTCGGATAAATGCACATAAGTAATTGAATTTTAATTAAAAACCCACTCCCAAATTGGGAGACCGCGTCTTAACGCTGAGCCACCGACGAAAATGCGAATAGTCTACCCCAGTCTCCACAGTTTGTTAGGGGAGTTGTAGAAGATGATATTGATGCCTATCACTGATAGGTACGTGGTTGTAATTATGAAGGAAAGGTCATCATGAACCACATAAATCAGTGGTTTTATTTTAAAAACTATCTAAAAGTTATAGACGTATTATAATCTCCACGGTATGACAAAAAGCGTTCCGCTCTATAAAGTCCATAAATAAGATAAAACCCGACTGAATTTTGTTCCGGCATCAGGATGTAAGTTCGCGGATATGCTCTGTGTATTTACTACTGAGATAAGTATCTAGGTCAGTGGTTCTCAAATGGTGCATTGGATAGATTTGAAAGGTTTTCTTTACACAACGGGTTATAGTTTGATATCAATCATATAATATGTTCTGATTACTAATGGCTCGTTTTCGATTAGTAAAATTTAACATCTGTCGGAAGTTATTCGAAACATTATATAAACTTTTATGACCATTTAATTTTTGTAACCGCCTCTAAGGTAAGGTAAGGCGGTTGCACTACTTGCGCAAATGGTAGTGTTGGATATTGAATTCCTAATCTATTGGTGGTTGTGAAGCCTCATCCCGCGCAGCCTTTACAGTCTAGTGTTGTTTCTATAGAATAATGAATGAAGGTTTAAAAACATTTATTTCATTATTAACTCCCGACGCAAAACGACTGGTATTATGGGTCCGATTTGAGTGCTGTTTGGGAGTGGGACAGGTTCTTAGCCATTTTTGATTTTGATTTAGCTTTGAACACAATTTTTGGTGTCTTTAGAGAGTTGTCTAAATTATCAATTTCTAAATATTTAATATTAGGCCCGGACATACGTTCCAAGCCAAATTTGATGGAAATCGGTTAATTCGTTTCGCAGTTATGCTTTCCACTGTCTTTTGGTCTATATAGTCTACCTCACAGACCAACCATGCGGTTTACCTGGACGATATAATCTAAATGCTATCGGGGGTTTACTAAATTTTTAATGGTTACGTAGCATCTACTTTAAGATACGGTATAATTTTCTGGGGGAATGCCACTGATAACGAGTCTGTATTTAAAGCTCAAAAGCGGTGCATACGAGCCATTTGCAATTTACGACGAACAGACTCTTGCAAACCCTTTTTTAAGCAACTGAATCTGCTAACAGTACCTTCAATTTATATTTACGAAACTGCAATTTTTGTTCGATCTAATCCTAAACATTTCGAGCATGTAAGACGTGAACGTCGACGGGACCAGTTGTGTCTAGTAATCTGTATGACTGTCCTTTTCAGAAATAGCATTTTTGCGATGGCTCCAATTATATACAACAAGATACCTAAATCTATTAGAGATTCGGGCGATTTAAACATATTTAAGAACGTATTATATAAATTTTTAATAAATAAAACGTATTATACTATCAAAGAATTTTTGAATGACAAATTCGTATAAATTGTTTCTGGCTAGATTTAAAAAGTTGAAATTTGACTATCATTGCTATATAAAGGTTTTATATTTTTGTTGCCATTTACATATTAATATGACATAAATGATTTAATACAACTTTTCCATCTTTGGTATAGTTTAAGTAATTAATTAGTATAATAGTATGTAGAAAAATTGTTTTGTATGCCAATGTGCGGATCACAGCGCTCTGTCAGTTTTCTATGTAACATCACTTTATTGTATTTTACCTGTGTATCACAAATAAATTATTTGATTGATTGATTGATTGATTTAATTTTTGATTATAAAATAAATATTTAACAAGTGAGCAAGCAGTACACATATTAGTACATATTACCTTCCATAGATAAGATCTATAAATTCGACCTAAAATCTCACATGCCCTTCAGTCTGAATGAATGAATACGGCATAAGCCGGTATACTCACTGGATTATCTTACGGCTCCGCCACAATATACAAATAGACAGTAGCGTAACTCGATCGTGTACTAGAAATCGATGGCTACTTTTTATTTTACATAACGGGTTAGCACTTCATCACACCTGATGTTAAGTGAAGATGACGCCGAAGGCGGAAGCGTATAATGATGCCCTATTGATTGCTGTTTGGTTGATGAGCCGGAGCTCGATCTGGTTGGAAAATTATGATTTGTTGCTCCGCCGCGAATAGATTTCTTATCTCGACTCTTAAAATTTGAAATATGCGTTGTCGTCGGCAATAAATAATTTTCTTGAAATTTTAATCAAACATTTTACGTAATTCATTTTAAATGTCCGCCTGGCTAGCTACCACCATCTTATCTAAATCTGCCGCCAAAAAGCAATGTTAATAGCATTGATGTGTTCCGGTTGTCAGTGATTCGAGTATGATACCCAGTTCCCCAAATAATTGGGTTTCCGGGTCAGTACGCTTCCACCTTCGGTCTCATCTTCACTTAACATCAGGTGTGATTGAGGTCAAGTGCTAACCCGTTGTGCATAAAAGAAAAAGTCGGATAGTCTTAGAACGCCCTGTATATCACCAGTCAGAATCAATTGAAGAATTAAAATTAAAGAAAAATTAGATATTGCATGGAACAAAAAAGAAACAATGTTAACGGAAAACTTTGACTTAAAGAAACAAATAGTTCAATGTAATTGGAATATAGAAAACCTTGTCGCGGTTCTGCGAACGCTCAGCTGCTGGAGGTATTATGTATGGAATTGGGCGCCGTAGAGAGGATGAGGTTCAGGGTCGTAGGTTTCAGGCCCCTACCAGGACTGCAGCCACTGATGAACGGTGAAGAAGGTGAAGGGCAGGTGAAGAAGGGATAGGCACTTGTTAACTCAATAATGTTATAATAATTTAAAATAAAAGGAAAAGAAAAGAATAGTTTTAGCTCGCAAGCTGCGTCAAGACTGACTAGTTTTTGAAAATAATTTAGAATTCAGAATTTTGAATAATGTTCCAAAAAAGAAAACGCCAAAGAGATTACCGAAAAGAAGACAGAATTTAGAAGAGGTTGTACACCTCGTTACAACCTCACCCGATTCTGCATATCCACGGGACCCAGCTCAACGCCAGCATGCAACAAGCAAAAAAAAATCAGTTACATACCCGGCGAAATTTTTCGTTCTCAATGCCTAAAGGAACTGAAAATCGTGGTGAATTACATACTACTCGTAGATAGCTAATGGTGTCAATTCGGATGTTCACCAACTAAACTAAACTAAAACCAGTTTTGGAGTGATGCCGTCTCATCGTACTGTTCCAGGGTGAAAGAGACAGTACTACTTTAAAACTGGTTTTGGTTTAGTTTAGTTGGTGTACATCCGAATCGACGCCATTGTCCACTAAAATACCACAACTAGCGACATCTAGTGAGTTCGATGGTAACTGCGTAAACCTTAAACAAAGTAACCAGCCAAAAAAATCGCACACGAAAGATACAGACACCGAAATCCGAAACCAATGAAAAATACAACCTAAATTGGAACATGTCACTGAATGCAAAGTTTTAAAATTTAACCAGTGACAATAAGGTAGTAAGCTAGTCTTTCACAGTAAGAAGTACAACGTTGAGAACATCTAACCAAGTCCAACAAAAGACAACTAATTTAGGAAGTCCATGCTCTAGGGCGGTCTTTGAAAGCGGATGTCAAGTAAAGTAATTATCTAGAGTGGGCCCCGCTTCTCAGCTCCAGTTACTGCAAGCCAGGGCAAATATTGAATGAGATTTTGGTGCAGAAACGATAAAAAACGTCGTCATGTTCAACTTGCTTTATTTTGTACTTTTAATTTTAAATTAAGTTTTTAACAGTGAAGACAAGCTTCTACACTCCTCCCACTGTAACTCATGGTTACTTACGAAGGGTAGATAGCTCCATTGCACGTTAAATTCCAGAATAATAAAGAAATTCAAAAACCAATGAAAACAATGGAAATAAAGGCAGTCAAAGTCTTTCTCGTAGTCCATTCCGAGCATCTGATTCAGTTTGACAGAACTGGAAAAGACGACGAATGATTCTGACTCTCATTGGCCAGCTAAATCTGCTCCTTCAAGGGCTAGAATGCTATACACAATTACATTTCTCCGAAAAATAATTCACTACAGTATGTTTCGCTAAATGCCGACTACATTGCGGAGTTTGTTTTTATTAAAAATATTTGGTCATGATCAAAAAGTGTCGGTTCAGTGGAGAAGACACGGGCTCCCAATTTAGGTGATACGGGCTCGGTCCCCAGGCAGGCCATGATGTACCAATGAGTTTTTAAATTTAATTGAATTACTTATTGACTGCTCTTAAACGGTGAAGGAAAGCATTGTAAGGAAATCTGCATGCCTGAGAAATAAAAATTCGAATGCATGTGAAGTTCCCAACCGGTACTGGGCCAGTGTGGTGGACTATGGCCCATACTCCCTCAATACGAGGTAAGGACTTATATCCCTGCAGTGGGATCTTTATGGACTGATGATGATCAACAGGGTGTCAAGCATAACTTGATCCTCTTCTCCGTAGGTTAAGCTTTAGTGCTGATTTTGAATTCATTTAGCTACACTCCCATTTCCCCAAACTTCTTTCCTACTTCACACCTTACCTCTTCTTTAATTAGTCTGGGGCCCAAGGTAGCAATAGAGACACGTAGGGCACCGTCTACCTTCAGTAGGCGCCGTGCAATGTACCACTGTTGATCCTGGCTTACAGGAGTTGCAGTGGGAAGAGTGTGGAGGCGGGTAATGATGTTGATCAAACTTCGTAATGTACTGTAAGCCCTCCTTCACAGCCTCCAAGGCATCCGGCTTTTCTTAACTTCATAAAACATGGCATCGGTTCACAAGCTTCAAGGACATTCACAAAGTTCTTGTAATGTACAACCTTCAGGTCGTCCAGGTATGCAATTGTTAGTATATTATTAAATCTCTTTATACCTATATTGAGATAAATTAACTTTCTTGTGTTTATTTTTGTACATTAATTTATAGTAGAATGAGGTACAGTCGACAGACTGACTACTGTAACACTTCCATCGTAAGTTGGTTTCAAAGCGCTACCGATCATGTGAACGCAGTAAGACCTTCTTATACTCAACATATTACGATCGTCGTGTGGTTGCATGTTATTGGTCGTGTCGTCGTGTCGTTGCATGTTATTGGTCGTGTCGTCGTGTGGTAGCATGCTATTGGCCGAACGATAATAATAACTGCGAAGATCAATGAAATGTGTGCTATAGAAGCAAATGTGATGTGATCTCAAACTCAAAATATTTATTACATTACAATTACTTTGTAATTATTATAATAACAATAATTACAAAGTAATTATTATTATTATAATTTGTAATTATTATAATACTTTGTAATTATTATAATAATAATAATTACAAAGTAATTATTAAGTAATAATTACAAAGTAATTATTATTATTAAATTCTTTATTGCACACAAATTATTCAAACACACACTACACCTATTCTACACCTGCCTCAAAGGCCGGCAACGCATCTGTGACCCTTTTGGTGTTGCGGGTGTCCATGGGCGGCGGTGATTGCTTTCCATCAGGTGACCCGCATGCTCGTTTGCCGCCTTCTTATATAAAAAAAATAATTATTCAAACACTATTATACGAAAGTAATTAATCAGTTATTAGGTACCTATATTCAATAGGTAGTTCATACATACAGCTGTTGAGATGTTTTATAGTTTCATGTGACGCCGTGTTACACACACACAAACATAAGCAATTTGTGACAGCACTAATAGGTAGCATGCCAAAGTATTTTTTATGTATACGTGTATTATATAGATTATGTACTTTTTAATTTATTTCAGTATGACATTATTTTGATGTACAATAAACTGTACTTGAATAAAATGTATATATACAAGGTTATTTATTGTATACCTGAAACCTGAAAGTATACCTGAAAATATTGGGTTATACTTTCTTCTTAATTATTTATTTAATAATAATAATATATATTTCGGACACTTACACCAATCATCTAGTCCCAAACTAAGCAAAGCTTGTGCTATGGATACTAAATAACGGATAAATATTTATATAAAAATCCATGATTCGAGAATAAATGTTCATATGTATACATCGCACAAACATTTACCCCTCGCGGGATTCGAACCCGCAACCGTTGGTTTTGCTGACAGGGTCACTATCCATTAATTATAGTTAAGGAATAAATGTAAATAAATATAAATATAAATATCTTTGCACGTACACACAGCGCCATCTAGTTCCACACTAAGCAACTAGGCTTGTACTATAGATACCAGATGGTTGATAAACTACACAAATACTTTTTTTTTGTAAATAAATACATATAAATGAAAAACATCCATAACTCGGGAACACATGTCTGTATTCATCATAGAAACATATGCCCCTAGCGGGATTCGAACCCGCGACCTTTTGGTATAGCAGCAGAATTTCTAACCACTACACCAAACAGGTCGTCAAGGTCGTCACCATACAAACTGAATTCGCAACAATCCTTTATTTTTATTTTATTTTTTTTCTAGCCATATATGGTATACAAAATATAACCTTGTATGTAAGTGTCTCTGTGTTTTCATCATTAAAATAATTATGTGTAAGCTCACCATAGAGCGAAAAAATAAAAAATATTTCATACATTACCTATGTACATCAATATTGCAGCTTTATTCCTTGCACATTTTATAAATGTGATGATCACTAATGGATAGCAACTACTAATGTACAGTTGACGCTATGGTATAACCGCCTCCGTGGCTCAATGTAAACAACACTGGGTTTACGATTCGGAGGTCGCGGGTTCCATCCCCAGCGGGGTACATGTTTAAGTACTCGGTTTGGTTGGTGGTAGGGCATTTTAAATGTCCGCCTGGCTAGCTACCACCATCTTATCTAAATCTGCCTCCAAGCAGCAATGTTAATAGCATTGTTGTGTTCCGGTTGTCAGAGATAAGATAGCCAGTCCCCCAAATGTGTTGGGGTTTCCGGGTCAGTACGCTTCCACCTTCGACTTCATCTTCACTTAACATCAGGTGTGATGGTCAAGAACCAAACCGTTGTGCATAAAAAAAAATAGTACAGATTTAGACTCCATTTTAGCGTCAATTACTCCCTCGTTGTTTCTAGGCCTCAGATTACTGTCTCTAATGTTATTAATTACATACATTGTAAAATATTTTTAACAGATTGTACTTTTAAGTAGGCTTTCAGGAAATAAACATTATTTAATATTATTATAATATTATCTAATCCCAAACTATGCAAACCCTGTATGCTATGTTTTTAAATAACACGTAAACATAAATAACCGTGACTCGGTTATAAACCTTTTCGTGACTAACCTTTTCATTCAGCGAATTATAATTGGGTACCTATTGCTGATACCTACCTATGTTATCATTATTATGGTTTCCCAAAATAAAACCGAGTGGATCGTTTCCCTGGAGGGTCAAAGAATGTAAATTGTTACTTTATTTTATTCCCTGTCCTGATGTAAAGAGCAATATCTGAAATGACAATTAAATTTAAGTCTGTAAAAATTACTCATTAGGTATATAGATTCTCTAAGTCTGTCGGTTTGTAAGTTTTCACGACTAACCGAACTTTCACGTACCGATCGTATTGACGTTTTCGTTCTGAAAATGTCTGAAATATTTTAATTCCACGCGAGCAGAACCGCCGGAAAGTTAGTTTTATTTCTCCAGCCACACATAATAACAATAATTTTTAATTAAATTAAATCTGCTATAAAATTTTAGTATAACGTACTTAATTTATGATCTTCTTCTTCAATTTAAGAGCTATCAGGTGAGTAATGACCACGTCTCTCTCCTTTCCGCCCCCGTTTTAACCTCTTTCACATTTTCTGTCACTTGGTCAAAGTAATTGCGCCTAGGTCTTCCCGTTCCTCTTTTTCCTTCAATCTTTCCCTCAATTATGTTCTTCAAAGAAATATCGTGTCTTATCAAGTTACTTTATCATCTTTCCTCTTCTGGCCTCAACTGTGGCTAACAGACATAGCTTCTCCTTCACCATCATTAACACCTCTTCATTTGTTCTTTTCTCTGTCCAGCTTATTCGCTCTATTCCTCTCCAGCACCACAGAAATCCCCTAACCTTTCCCAATCCCTTTGTGTTAATGTCCATGTCTCACAACCGTATAAAGCTATACATAGCATTTTATCAGCCGCTTTCTAGCTTATTTGCATATTTTAGATTTAAATAGATGGTTTTTGTTATTAAAAACTCTTTTTGTGATCGCTATCCTTATGACCACGTCTGAAGAACTAGTAATACTATAACATGCATTTTATTTATATTTCGGCTCTATACATTTACTTCAGTCTCTGTGACAATTATTCACCGTGCAATATCAATTTGTTAACAGAACAAACGTCCAATCACAGGCATGTCAAAATATTTATTAAATTTGGCAGGAAATCAGTTTAACCCGCCAACATTTTTTAACAAAATTCCTGGGTTACTACGTTTTGTCATTGCTGCGTGTGGGTAGATGTGTATGTAATGTCGCCTGTCTGTCCGTCCACTTTATTAGTGCCAGATTTACAACACGCAGAGAACAAGGGCTATTTCTATCTATATCCATTTGGTTTAGTGTTTCAATGCTTTAAGAATTTTGGATTATTGTAGCAGACATTAGAAGCGATATTTTATTATGAATATTTTAACTGGTTTTACCCGACTGCCCTGGAATGAGGGTGTGTGTATGTAAGTATTGTATGTGTAGTCGAGTTCAAAATTGCAGTCACAGTTCATGTTCAAACCATAATTTTTTTTCTTACCTTTTGAATTTCTTAATAAAAATACCTTTAATTCTTAAATTCGTAAGATCTTGTACAAGAATGTTACCCGATACTTGTCTGAAATAATAACTACAAGTTAACAATTTAGAAACCCGCCGACAACATTAAAATTTATCGAATAAAGGATGATGGTCTAAGTAACGAAAAGATAGTGTTAATGCTTATATATCTTCCAAACGGTCTAACTTATTTCCATCAAAAATAGCTAAAAACTATCTCCAGCTTTAAACTGAAACATGAAAAAATTTGAAAATATAGAAAACGCACGAAAGACTATGATATAATCGAAACGCTTAACCGGCTTAACCGATTTTCTTCAAAATAGCTAAGAACTTGTCCCCTCGTTTAGTCTTTCATATAGAAACAAACCGAACTCAAATCGTACCACGCATTACTGAGATAAGTCTGGACAAAGATTGGACACACTCACACAACGCCATCAAACACATAACACCCGTTGTTTTTCGTCGGATGTTAATAAATCCGGCAGACTCAGTATCCTCGAGTCTTTCATTGCTGTACACTATATACAATTACTTACATCTATTTTGTCAAAACGAAACCTTTTGTATAAATATGTTATATGAATAAAATCCCTCCTTTCAATACTTAATACGATTGAAATCGGTTATTCCTCGCCACAAATGGCGAAATTAAAATTAATTCGAAATATCGAACGGAACGAACTGCCCACAATAATCGTAAAAGATAATAATCGTCGATAACCGCATCCAACATGGCGAGCTCAATATGGCGGCCGTTCTCGATATAATTGGCGCGAGGAGCTAGCGGACAAAGTTCACCTTATTTAATTACGGAAATTTTATCTTTGCATAATTTTGCTGCTCAGAAACTCTCCCTTATTTTCACCTCGACACTTTTTCTAATCGACACCATTCGACTCTGCATAAGTACAGTTAGCTACAAAATGCCCCTGATTAATGGGACATGAAGGAAAATGGGGACAGGAAGGGAAGATGATATCGTGGATGATGCAATATTGAAGTCCCGATTACATTTGGTTAAAAAAAATAATTGGAGAGAACTTTAAGGCTGACGCGTTTATATTGAAACGCCTACCCTTTCAATAAGGGAAAATAAAGAAAGTTATTGGCAAACGTAAACAACCTGTTTTTGGGTTCTCAAAATAGCATTCCCGAATTTACTGGTACAGAATTAGATCGCGATTTTAACACTCATTTCTCCATATTCTAATTTATTTCCGTGACATCATACTTGCTAATGAATGTATCTATACAAAACGGCAAAAAAATATGTCATAATTAAAATGACATTTTATGTCACTGCCTCCTACTCGGCAACATGCAGCAAAGTAGATAACGGTGTAAGTTCAGTTATTCAGTAGATGTTCATAATTGTTTTGGGATTGTTGGAATTGGCACATTTTGTATGCGTAGTTAATTAAAGATGTGTTTAATTTGTATCTATTTCTAATGAACCAAAAGATTTATTAGCTTCACAGTGCAAAGGTTACCCATCCAAGGTATGATCTTAGCACGCGTTGCTTACCTTTCATAATCGGTCTCGTAACCATGCAGGTACAAATAACTTGGTAGGCGTAATTAATTAAAATATCAAAAACAAAGCATCTCCAGCTTATTTGTATGCAAATTTCGAATAAACTAAACTATTGCACGTGCAATGACAGAAACTGAACTTATAAGGTTTACTCACTTCACTCAGAAACGTAGAAAAACAGTTTGAAAATGTAAAGAAGTGACAAAACGTTTAGGGCACGAGTAGAAGTCTTTATTGTAAAAATTTTATATAAAGGTCTAACAAAATGAACTCCACAGACTACATGACAATAAAATAAATTTATTCATTAAAAAAACTAGTATTAAAAATTTTCTTTCCGTGTAAAAAAATTAAATGTAAGTGCAAATACAAATACACATTAACAGACTTACTTCACTTCGATTGTAACTTGTTTTATCAATGAGAAAAAACAGGCAACGTTCCATTGATATGGAAGACGCCAAAGGAGGTGGAGGGGCATAGGACGCAACCAATCACAGCAAGTCGCGGCGGCGCCGGGGCCAGCGCCGGCCTTTCGGCGTCTTCAAACATACCGCGGCACGTGTTTGTGTGTTGTGGCAAAGTACTTAGAGCGCGCGGCCATTAATGCCCAACTCACAAAATTTACATTTCTAAATTTTATTTTTTGAATAAAATCTGTGAACTTTAATGTTTTATTTTTTATTTTTTTCGTAATAGATACATCCTATACATACACTCTGCAACGTTTGTCGGGTTAATTTTGTTAGACCTTATATATTATAATTACAGAACTAAATAATATACATGGAACTTAATAACTACCTAATAAAATAACATAAAATTCTATACTATACTACTACCAATTTTACAAAATAAACACACATATAAACCTAACAAGAACAACTAATCTAAAGAGCCTGTGCCACCTCATCACTTAGTATAGAAGGTGGCACAGGTTTGGCCCGTGTGGGAGAGTGCCCAAGATGCTGGCTACATTACCTCGCTGATTATTCTTTATTGTTATCACACGTGCTGCGACATCCAGTTCCCACGCAATGGAATATCTTCAGCCAGTCCAGCTTTCAGTTTGGTAGCAGCTTCAGGTAGGTGTAGCCACGAAAATAGCATAGTATATTCACCTGCGCTTTCATTCAGATTGTAACCGATTTTCGTGATTACGGTGTCGGCATATACAAACTGATATGTCATTATTATTAGGAGCCCATACTGTCCCACTGCTGGACAAAGGCCTCCCTCCTCTCCCTCCACGGCTTTCTATTGCAGGCCTCCTCCGACCAGTTGGTTAGGAACTTATCCAACTCATCCCTCTATCTCCTTTTCGGTCTGCCGCGACGCCTTCTTTCTAATGGTGGGCTCCAGGTGGTGGCGATTTTGGCCCACATATCGTCTGGCATGCGACAAACATGGCCCGCCCAGTCCCACTTCAGCTTGGCGGCCGTTGTGGCTATGTCAGCAACAAGGGTCTTAGAGCGAAGTGTAGTGTTTCGGACGCGATCGGTCAGTTTAACATTTAGTACACTGCGCTCCATGGCTCGTTGGCGAACCTTGAGGCTGGACCTTTGGGCTTCTGTCAAAAACCAAGTCTGAGCGCCATATGTGAGGATCGGGAGAATGCACACGTCCATGAGTTTGCGCTTTAGTGACAGTGGAAGGTCGCCCTTCATGTGTTCCTTCATGGACCAAAAGCTCCTCCAGGCATTTTCAATGCGTCTCGCTATGTCATTGATATTAGTAAAAAAATGACACTTTGATTGCGCGCTTGAGTGAGTCGGTTTTCATGCTCACTAGTATACCAATGTGAAAGTCTCACATAATAGTACCTTCGTCGAGGTTTCAGTTATATTTGCTTTGACACTAATCAAAATTTTAATTGAAACATGACTAAACAGTACTCTACAAACAAACGCACGGGCGCTCACTAATTAAGAAGTTTATTTCAACGGCTCTCAAACCACGACCAACGTGAAACAATTTAAATAATATATTTTAACAACTTACTGCAAGTCGCCCTCTGTCCACGGCTTCAGGATGAAATTTTCTAACGCGAGTTTGAAACGAGACGATTATTATGTTTGTATATGTGTCGGATCAACGTGGGTTGAATGAAATGGAGATAGGTCACCGAAACAATATGTGACTCTCGGATGCGCCCCAGGTTAAAAGACAAAATTTATAAATCCGTAATAAGACCTATCGTGATGTACGGATCGGAGTGTTGGGCCGTGAGGAACACGGATTAAAACAAAATTACATGCAGCAGAGATGAGAATGTTGAGATGGATGAGTGGAGTGACGAGGATGGATTAAATAAGGAATGACTATATAAGTGCGAGTTTAAAAGTGACACCCATGACAGAAAATGTGAAAGGGATCTTCAAGAGCAGGGTGAATAGGCATCGACTGAGATCGCGTATTTATCTTCGGCCACATCGCTACTTTCCTTCACGTGAGATTGTGGTCAAACGTGTATCCAGTTAATCATAAAAAAATGGATATAGCAGGCTACACTAGTGATGGATGGCAGCGTCATAGGAGATAGTAAATCACACAACGGGCAAAGTTAGCCTTCCTCTTCCATTGCCTGTTGATGCGATGAAGGCTTTCAAGCTATTTCTCAATCTCAATACAAGCACTTTACTCGCGGTAGCCTTCTCCTATTTACACACCCCCTATTTCTTTCTTTAAATAGTCTATGGTCAAAGGTAGCTATATAGTTAGTGACTCTATAGCTACCTTTGAGCATATACTATTTAAAGAAAGAAATAGTCTATGATCAAAGGTAGCTATAGAGTTAGTGACTCTATAGCTACCTTTGGCCATATACTATTTAAAGAAAGAAATAATCTATGGTCAAAGGTAGCTATAGAGTTAGTGACTCTATAGCTACCTTTGGCCATATACTATTTAAAGAAAGAAATAATCTATGGTCAAAGGTAGCTATAGAGTTAGTGACTCTATAGCTACCTTTGACCATATACTATTTAATGAAAGAAATAATCTATGGTCAAAGGTAGCCATAGAGTTAGTGACTCTATAGCTACCTTTGACCATATACTATTTAAAGAAAGAAATAGTCTATGGTCAAAGGTAGCCATAGAGTTAGTGACTCTATAGCTACCTTTGGCCATATACTATTTAAAGAAAGAAATAATCTATGGTCAAAGGTAGCTATAGAGTTAGTGACTATAGCTACCTTTGACCATATACTATTTAAAGGAAGAAATAATCTATTGTCAAAGTAGCTACAGAGTTAGTGACTCTATAGCTACCTTTGACCATATACAATTTAAAGAAATAAATAGTCTATGGTCAAAGGTAGCTATAGAGTTAGTGACTATAGCTACCTTTGACCATATACTATTTAAAGAAAGAAATAGGGGGTATGCACCGTTTGTGCCTCCTACTATTGATCCTAGCTAATATGTGATACAGTGGGAGTGTGGTAATTTGGTAATTCATATTATTTTTTACGTATTAAATGTTTGGGAACCATTACTGCAAACTTTAGACTTCATATACCATTATTGTGGTTTGTGTGTCTCTGGATACAAAACATAGGCATTGTAGTTTGTTTAGGAAACTCTCTTGGCTTTCCATATTATATTTTTAATTTGGACATAAAGAAAAAGAGTGTTGAATATTGATGCTGACTTTTACTAATATGTTTACTACAGGAACATAGGAAAGTTGAGACATGTTTATTAACCGCCTCCGTGTCTCAATGTAAACAACGGTGGGTTTACGATTCGGAGGTCGCGGGTTGGATCCCCAGCGGGGTACATGTTTCAGTACTCGGTTTGGTTGGTGGTAGGGCATTTTAAATGTCCGCCTGGCTAGTTACCACCATCTTATCTAAATCTGCCGCCAAACAGCAATGTTAATAGCATTGTTGTGTTCCGGTTGTCAGAGATAAGATAGCCAGTCCCCCAAATCTGTTGGGGTTTCCGGGTCAGTACGCTTTCCACCTTCGACCTGATCTTCACTTAAAATCAGGTGTGATTGAGGTCAAGTACGAAGCCGTTGTGCATAAAAAAAAAGAAAAAAATTAACCGTAAAGTCACCTGAGCAATGAAGTGTAGTTAGTGGCGACCACAATAGATCAGCAACGGTCGCAGTGATACTCGTACAGGTCTCCGACGACCTGCAACAGCTACACATACAACCAATACCGACCTTAGTCAATAGGTAGGTTAGAAAACAGACGGACAACGAAGTGATCCTATAAAGTAATCCCCTTTTTACCCATTGAGGTACCGAAGCCAAAAATAAAAAGGAAAACAAACATTCCATTTCGTAAATTGTAGAAATGAATAAATGCCTCCCCATGAAATATGCGATAGAGAATGCAGAGGGACGCGACGTCTCTTCGCAACGCCAGGGGATCCAGTCGGTCAGTGAGACTCTCTTGGCCGACAATTCGGACTGCGCGACGTTGAACGTGGTCAAAAGGAAGAGGCTGGTATTGAGGTGCCCCAGCCCATAGATCTATCTGGTTAAGAAAAGGTATTCCTGAGCACACTGCATTAAAAGCTGATGTATCAAATAAAAGGAACCAAATTATTATGTACTTGCTTACAAATTTGTGCTACTTATAGATACGATAAAATAAAATTATAATTGTACCATGAAAACCGTGAAAGTGATACCACTGCCAGCCAGTTTAACCGCTATTTTTGTCAAAAGTGTAACGTATCTCTAAATTAATCTGTGCCAGCACTTCATTCTACACGACATTGATATATAATACGACATTAAACATTGCGTCGTTCTGCGAAATGAAAATTACATTACCATATAATTGACAGCAAATACTTGTAGCAATAAAGAGCCGTTTGAAGTAACTTTAATTTGGATTGGAATTTTGGTTGTGTTTTTTTCTAGGGCGAAGTATTTGTTTATGGAGCGAATTTATACATAAATTAGTATCATTGTCAATTATTACGTATTTTTAACGGACGGCAAAAAAGAAGAGCTCACTGAAAACCAGCGCTGTGAAGTTCCATACCACATATTGGCAGGAAATGCTGACGCTCATTCCCTTAAATAAACTTAAATAACCATAATTGTTATACCTACTAAATTTTCTGTATTTATTAGAAATGAATTACTTTTCCTTTATTTATATATGTATACACTATTTTCGTCAATTGTTAACCGATTTTGATGATTATTTTTTTGTTTGATAGGGTTTACCGCTAGAATTGTACCATGTAAATTTGGTTAAGATCTGATGTTGTACTCCCGAAGTAGAGAATGATACCTTAAAGAAATCGGCTGTTTTGCATAAGTTTCTAGCAGAGTAGAATAGTACCAACCCTCTCTTCCCATGGATATCGTAAAAGAAAGAAACAGAAGAGTTTTTCAAGAAAGAAATAAACGCAAGAAACTGACGAGAAATAAATAAATACAAGAAAGAGCTATTGACTCTCTGTAGTGGTTATAGTGTTTCTCGACTCGTCTAATCGTATCTCTTGTTCTAAGTAGACGTACTTGTTTACAACTTCGCACGACACGGGCATTCGCTATTTTATTTATTTTATTTTATTTGTTTAAGTACAGTAACAGATAACAGATTAACAACTTAAAGAGCTATCACTGACATTTGTATCTATATAAATCTGAAATCCTTTTATAACTATACATAACAGGATTTTAAAAATCTTATAATAAAAAATAGTTAGGCTGCATGCAAATAAACTTAAACATCCAACAAGACGAATTCAAAACGAAAAAAAGTATAATCTATCTAAATATATAAAGGAAGAAACTGACTGACTGACTGACTGACTGACTGACTGACATATCAACGCACAGGCCAAACCGCTGCGTCTAGAGTTTCCAAATTTGGCACGTAGGTTCCTTACGAGGTCTAGGGGAGCACTAAGAAAGGATTTTTCAAAATTCACCCTTTAAGGGGGTGAAACAGGGGTGGGAAGTTTGTATGAAGAAACAGTATAACTTGGACATTTCGACTATTTTCGACTCGAAACTTCGCAAGAGTACTCCTAGGAACAAATAAGCTAATACGTGTTTTGAGATTTTTCGAAAAACAACCCCCTGGGTTGTGAAATGGGGGTTAAAACCATAAAATCGATATTGGTGTCGTTATTTAGGTTTTATGGGATGTTGATTATGAAAATGACATTTATTTTAAGTTAACCCTCTAGGGTTGAGATAGGGGTGGGGGTTGCTACAAAAAAGTCTATATTGGACAACCCCCTGGGGTGTGAAATGGGGGTTAAAACCATATAATCGATAATGGTGTCGTTATTTAGATTTTATGGGATATTGATTATGAATATGACATTTATTTTAAGTTAACCCTCTAGGGTTGAGATAGGGGTGGGGGTTGATACCAAAAAAGTCAATATTGATGTCATTATTTAGGTTTTTTGGGACGTTGATTACGAAAATGCCATTTGTTTTGAAGCTAACCCCTTGGGGTTAGAGAATGAGATAAGGGTGAGTTGAGATTTTTCGAAAAACAGCCCCCAGGGGTGTGAATTGGGGGTTGAAACCATAAAATCGATATTGGTGTCGTTATTTAGGTTTTATGGGATGTTGATTATGAAAATGACATTTATTTTAAGTTAACCCTCTAGGGTTGAGATAGGGGTGGGGGTTGCTACAAAAAAGTCTATATTGGACAACCCCCTGGGGTGTGAAATGGGGGTTAAAACCATATAATCGATAATGGTGTCGTTATTTAGATTTTATGGGATATTGATTATGAATATGACATTTATTTTAAGCCAACCCTCTAGGGGTGAGATAGGGGTGGGGGATGATACCAAAAAGTCTATATTGGTGTCGTTATTTAGGTTTTTTGGGACGTTGATTGCGAAAATGACATTTATTTTGAAGCTAACCCCTTGGGGTTAGAGAATGAGATAAGGGTGAGTTGAGATTTTTCGAAAAACAGCCCCCTGGGTTGTAATCACAAATTCAAATTGGTGTCGAAGTCGAAGAGTCAATGTCGAAGATTCAAATTCGAAATTCAAAGTCGAACGCTCAAATTCGAAGTCTCAAAGTCGAAGGCTCAAAGTCGAAGGCTCAAAGTCGAAGACTCAAATTCGAAGGCTCAAAGTCGAAGGCTCAAAGTCGAAGACTCAAATTCGAAGGCTCAAAGTCGAAGGCTCAAAGTCGAAGACTCAAATTCGAAGGCTCAAAGTCGAAGGCTCAAAGTCGAAGGCTCAAAGTCGAAGACTCACAGTCGAAGACTCAAAGTCGAAAAGTAAAATTCATAGTCAAAGTCGTGTCAAAGTCATAGTCAAAGTCATAGGCAAAGTCATAGTCAAAGTCGTAATCGAAGTCATAGTCAAAGTCAAAGTCATAGTCAATGTCAAAGTCCTATGACTTTGACTTTGACATTGACTATGACTTTGACTATGACTATGACTATGACTTTGACTATTCAAAGTCATAGTCATAGTCAAAGTCATAGTCAATGTCAAAGTCAAAGTCAATGTCGTAGTCAATGTCATAGTCGAAACTCTACATGGTAATTTTCTGCTGAATGTATTCCCGTGGGAAAGTAATAAAGTGTTGATTCATGTAGTCTACGCGGACGAAGTCGCGGGCAGCTGCTAGTTATTAATAAAGGATAAGTGAATTCCTATATGAGGCAAGGGAACCACAAAAGGGAAGGGATATATTTTTGCTATCTATTATACTAGCTCCAATAGAAGTCTATTATTCTCCGTGTAATCTCAGCAAGTCTTATTTACCTTACTTCGATCTATCTATTGACCCTGAGCTCTAGGTACATAATACCTGATCTTACACAAATATCGCTTAATTGAATCACAATTGGATCAGTCAATCATAATCCTGTAAAGGGTCGCCTAAGTACGTACATTTATAAATCCTACAATTATTTCGGTATCAAGGACATTTCATGCCACTACATCATATTTGATGTGAATCGGTTCGTTGGATTAAATATAATAGATTTTTTCGGGGTATGAGCGAGTCTAATTGGATAGGTATATCCCTTATTAGTATATGCTCTATTATTTGCTTTCTACATTTAGGTAAATTGTGTACTTATTTAATTGTAACCGCCTCCGTGGCTCAATGTAACAATAATCTGAGGTCGCGGGTTCGGTCCCCAGCGAGGTACAATCGGCAACACAATTAAGGTAGCAGGCTTAACTTTGATGATGGTTCGATTTTGTTATATTCTCTTTTACATATTGATCATTTGATAGTTACATTTCGGTTAAACATAACGATTCATTTCGGTCATTCCGATGAGATTGTTAAATCAAATATATTAAAAAAATTACTAAAAATACATACATAACGTCTCGACATCTATCCCAATTGGGGTGGTCAAATATATTCCAAACAATAGCGTTTGGGTGTTCCAAAGTTTAAAAGTTTAATGATTGAAACAACGTTTACGGTTCACCTTATGAAATATACAGAAATGCACACGTGACGGGGGGTGCAGGAAAATGTGCAAAACACTAGATTTTTTTTTGAAGATCCCTTAGTCGCCTTTAACATCTCCCACGGGAAGAGACGGGTTGGTTCTATTCTAACTTAATTTTCCTTTAGACTTTCTCCTACATTCTGCCTGGCTAGCTACCACCGTCTTATCTAAATCTGCCGCCAAACAATAATGTTAATAGCATTGTTGTGTTCCGGTTGTCAGAGATAAGATAGCCAGTTCCCCAAATATTTGGGTATCCGGGTCAGTACATTTCCACCTTCGGCCTCATCTTCACTTAATATCAGGGATGATTGAGATCAAGTGCTAACCCGTTGTGCATAAAAAAAAACATATATTTAAAAATAAAAGCCTGCTACCTTAATTATGTTGCAGACTGTACATGTTTGGTACTCGGTTTGGTAGGTGGTACGGCATTTAAAAATGTCCACCTGGCTAGCTACCACCGTCTTATCTAAGTCTGCCGCCAAACAGCTAAGTTAATAGCATTGTTGTGTGCCGGTTGTCAGCCATTCCCCCAAGTGGGGTTTCCGGGTCAATTAGAACGCTTTCATCTTCGGCGTCATCTTCACGTTATGATACATCAAACATAAAAAAAACTTTCAATCAATTAATCAATCAAGTACACTTTATTGCACAACAATTTTACAATATACTTCATAAATATAGCATCAAAAAAAAAAATTGTACAACCAGGCGGTCTTATCGCTTTGAGGCTATAAATAAAATAAAAATAACTGGGAGCCATTACATCAGTTGAACGTTTGATGTTACAATCCCTCATTCAGACACAATCAGATATACGTTAAATACAAAACAGCTCTCTTTGCTGACGGTTAAAAATAACTCAATTTGATGTACCAGATTGCGTGGCGCTAGCGATTCTAAAAATACCCAAAGAAAACAGAACCAATATCGATTTATCCCCGCCGTCGGGTCTACGCATCGGCGCACACGCATTCCAACAAGCTCTCATTTAAAATCATGCGACAAATGTAACATGAGCTCTCTCGTTCACCCAAGCTGTAATATAATTTAAAATTTCCATTTAAATTCCCCTCACTACGATATCACAAGAATTTCTTCTTATACTTCGAATTCTGGCTGAATTATTTTTTACTAGCCTTCCGCTTGCGGCTTCGCTCCGCTTTATCCCGCGGGAACTACTTACTTTATTTGGATAAAAAAATCCTATGCTTTAATCCAGGGTATTATATCTATACATATTTAGTGTATTACACTATGTTAGTGGTAGGGCATTTTAAATGTCCCCCTGGCTAGCTACCACCATCTTATCTAAATCTGCTGCCAAACAGCAATGTTAATAGCATTGTTGTGAATAATAATAATATCAGTTTGTGATTATGAACAAAAACGGGTTTCCGGAGTCTCAATAATAAACCAGATTTACTGGCCACAATGGTACAATAACCCAGCTTTATTCTAATAACTTTTCTTTTTGCACAAGTTCTGGGAAACTGTCTCTCTGTGAGCGCATTCTTAGAATCACATGACACATTTGATACTCGATACTCGCAACTCGGGGGACCTATTACTTACTTTAACTCTACACCACACTATTGATGCATTCAGAGAGAGATCCCGGCGGTGAATTCCATTACATTTAGATTGAAGTCAGTATAGAAGTTAGTATTGGACCAATGAGACATATCGCTTGTACGCCCTACATGAATTTGAAAGATCCAATAATACCAATAAATTAATAATATATTCGGCAGACTAGGGACTGGAAAAGCAATAATGAAATGTATTTGCATAATAAGCGCATGCCGTGCGAGTTCTGGGCAAATGCGTCCACTATTTGGACTCCTGCAACCGTCAGACGCAAACGTGACCGCGAAAACGGTGGAGAGACGAGCTTGACAGTTTTAATAAGGGATGGTTTGTGCTCGCCAAGAACAAAAACGACTGGAAGCAGATGAGGGAGGCCTTTGCCCAGCAGTGGGACACTATGGGCTCTTAATAATAATAATAATTTTCATTATTTATTTAATACTAAACTTGCCTATTTAAAGATACTATATTTAAAGATACTATAAAACTAATTAACAAAGCATATTATAAAATATCAGACTATTTAGATGATAATCATCCCTGGACATAATCAGATTGTTCGCATGCCAGGCTATTTCACGATTAATAATGAAATATAAAAACCTTTTTGTAATATAAAAACCTTTATGTAAAATCAAAGCCTGATTTTAAAAGAGCAAGCCTTCGAGTTTCTTGCTTGTTCTTCTCAGGGGAAAATTGCATTTTGAATAAGCAGTAGCTTAAAAAATGTAAAATTGACTATTTTAAGTGTACTCTGTGTACCCACAAAATAAAGCATTTTTGACTTTGATTTGACTTTGACTATCTAATACATATAACAGAACTTTTATTTTCGTGTTTCTTTTTCTCAGCACGAGCTGGTATTATCATACCATTGACGGGTATTAACCAAGTAAATGGTGTGTTCCTATTTATTTTAAAGTTCCAGTCAGTTTGTCAGTTTTCATCAATTATTATTATTGGATATATAACAGAATGAACCAAGTCTTCCGTAGGTGTCGTAAGAGGTGACTTAGGGACTTTTTTTTATGCACAACGGGTTGATTTTTGACCTCAATCACACCTGATGTTAAATGAAGATGAGGTCGAAGGTGGAAGCGTACTGACCCGGAAACCCCAACACATTTGGGGGACTGGCTATCTTATCCTGACAACCGGAACAAAACAATGCCATTAACATTGCTGCTTAGCGGCAGATTTAGATAAGATGGTGGTAGCTAGCCAGACGGACATTTAAAATGCCCTACCACCAACCAAACCGAGTACTTAAACATGTACCCCGCTGGGGATCGAAGCCGCGATTCCGAATCGTAAACCCAATGTTGCTTATATTGAGCCACGGAGGCGGTTAAGTAAAATGTATGTTCGTATTTATTTTAAAGTTCTAGTCAGTTTGTCCGTTTTCATCAATTATTATTATTGGGTATACAAAAGAATGAACCAAGTCTTCCGTGGGTGTCGTAAAAGGTGACTAAGGGACTTTTTGTCAAAAAACATCTATAGATTTGCACGTGTCAACGGCAATGCACTCATCTCCTGTCACGTGTTTATTTTTGTATATTTCGAAAGGTGAACCATGGACATTGTTTCAAGCATTAAACTTGAATGTTTAGAACACCCAAACGCAAATTTTTGGGATATCTCTGACCATCGCTAAAAATAGTGATAGGCACAATGTTAATACAAGGAATAAGAACCAGTTATCAGTTTATGTTAGCCGACTTCATAAAGTTAGTAAATCGTTCAAAGGGCAATGTATACGCTTTTATAATAAGGTTCCAGTAGACATTCAAAATTTGCCTTTAAATAAATTTAAAGCAATTATAAAACAGAAATTATTAGCAAAAGGCTATTATAAAATCACTGACTATTTGAATGATAAGCAAGCATGGACATAGCTGTCTTATTATTCATATAATTATGAAATCAAAAATTGTAACCCATAATCTTTAAAAGAGCAACCCTAGAGTTTCTTGCTCGTTCTTCTCTGGGGAGTCAGCTTTGTGAATGAGCCGTAAATTTAAATGTAATATTAATA
Source organism: Oegoconia quadripuncta (assembly GCA_949316235.1). Lineage (NCBI taxonomy): Eukaryota > Metazoa > Arthropoda > Insecta > Lepidoptera > Autostichidae > Oegoconia > Oegoconia quadripuncta. Next base: position 2,711,000 of record OX438757.1, on the reverse strand, counting down.
GTGACGTTTTCAAGTGATAATTTTATCCTATGAAATAAAATATTTTGAATTTTGAATTTTTTGAATTTCATCTCATTTGAGATGAAGATCATGACGTTATGTATGTAGAATAGTCGGCAACCATAATATATGAAACGGAAGTTCATCATATGACCTGAATGTACCGTAATTATCATCTGCCTGACTCTTTTACAGGTCAGCAAACTCCTGGCACGACGGGGTGCACACCGCATTTCCCTGTTAAAGAAAATAGTCATAATTTACATTAAATCAAATTATAATTCAACAGACAACCTGAGCAAAATGAATGAACTTTCAAGTAAAAGCACCGACCAATTAGTATTCAAACCTCCATCACAGTATGCACTGTGTGAAACTTGAGTTGAGTTTTTTATTAGATTACTTAGTTGCAGTTGGAATTAGAGTAATAAGGTTTATTATCCGATTTTGTGCTGTGGAGACTACAAGTTACCTAGGCAATGTGATTACACAAAATGGCAGGTATACAGTATTCGTTAATAGAAATTATAACAGTTAGATTTATTTATTTATTACATTTTATTTATTTCAACATATTTATTATCCCCCAAACTAAATGTTAAACTGACTGATCGCGTCCGAAACACTACACTTCGCTCTAAGACCCTTGTTGCTGACATAGCCACAACGGCCGCCAAGCTGAAGTGGGACTGGGCGGCCCATGTTTATCGCATGCCAGACGATATGTGGGCCAAAATCGCCACCACCTGGAGCCCACCATTAGAAAGAAGGCGTCGCGGCAGACCGAAAAGGAGATGGAGGGATGAGTTGGATAAGTTCCTAACCAACTGGTCGGAGGAGGCCTGCAATAGAGAGCCGTGGAGAGAGAGGAGGGAGGCCTTTGCCCAGCAGTGGGACAGTGTGGGCTCCTAATAATAATAATAATAAATGTGTTGGGGTTTCCTGGTAAGTACGCTTCCACCTTCGACCTCATCTTCACTTAACATCAGGTGTGATTGAGGTCAAATACCAACCCGTAGTGCATAAAAAAAATATCATATATTAAATCAACAGCATTATTACAAATTCTTATACAGAAAAGTAATACCAAACTTATGCCAATTAAAGATTCTCATTATGTCACTGACAATAGTTACCCTTAAAATTTAATGGGTAATGTTTTAATTAAATTACAATAAAATTGGTACTATTACATTATTAATTAATAATACTATTATATAAATATCAATAAAAACAAATCAAATACTCAGTGATATGCGAGTCGTTATTACGACTATTAATAATCGTCGTTAATTAATTATTATTAGAGACGTTATTAATAGAGTACGATATTTAGAGTATTTCCTTTGTTTTATAGGTTACAAGTCATTTGAAATAAGCAAGTCTTGCTTTATTTATAGAATGAGCAATTCAAACAGATATGAATCCCATCAAAAACAATACTTGTCAAAAAAACCAAGTCTCGCAACTCAGTTGTTCTGCGGTAAAAAGTTGTGAGATCCATGTAATACCAAGTCGGTTGTTAATTTATTCAGTCTCTACTTAAGCGACTTTCTGTCTTAATACGTCCAGTCTCTAAGACCACGATCGTGGTCCATAACAATTGAAAATCATTTGTGTCTGGAATCTCCGTACTCGAAGCATTAAGTTATTACGTAATAATTAACAGCATCTTATAGTGACGCATATCAATATTAAAATTCTTTAATGTTTTATATAAATATATTGAGACTTGGCCATCGCACTAAATAATTGAATTTACATGTGTTTTCAGGCGATTGAATTTACACGTCTTTTCAGGCGATGGCCAAGTCTCAATATATTTATATAAAACATTAAAGAATTTTAATATTGATATGCGTCACTATAAGATGCTGTTAATTATTACGTAATAACTTAATGCTTCGAGTACGGAGATTCCAGACACAAATGATTTTCAATTGTTATGGACCACGATCGTGGTCTTAGAGACTGGACGTATTAAGACAGAAAGTCGCTTAAGTAGAGACTGAATAAATTAACAACCGACTTGGTATTACATGGATCTCACAACTTTTTACCGCAGAACAACTGAGTTGCGAGACTTGGTTTTTTTGACAAGTATTGTTTTTGATGGGATCTCATTTCTTTTTGTATTTTGTAGATACTTAGGTACTTAAAGTATCAATATTTAATTTATTTAAATTATTTATCCGGACAACGTCCAAATTGTAAGCAAATAATATCAGTAAACCAATGAGAGTAGCCTTTAGTCGTCAAACTAATATAGCAATCGAAATTATCAATGAAAATCGCAAACTTATAGGTAAGAATTCTGGGCACATCCGAACAGCATTGGGTCGCTCGCGCGTATGAGCGCGGCTGCTGCTCGCTCGGCGACATTCACCTTTCCGCGCGCCCCGCCACTGTCCCCGCCCCGCGCCCTCGCGCTAGCACCGCGCAGCGCGTAGTAACGGCCCGCGCTCACTCGCTAGCATCGCAGCGCGTGGTATATAATTATACAACCTTACGCACTCGTAATAAGTACGAATACGCACGTAGGTACGTTTTTTGCATTAATAAATAATTTAATACACGTGTTTTCATCACCGGAATACCCATTTTTTGCTCGATTTGGCAGGGGCACTACCATGCGCCTATATTTATATGGGACTAGATTAAACCCGCGGCTTCGCACGCAATAATAATAATTGCCGTAAAATAAAATATTGAAAAATTTAATTAACTGAAGACTTGGCTGTATGGGCTTAATTTTCTTTGCTGTCTTTTCTAGATTTTTTAGTTTTTCCTTGATTCATACACCAAACACTACTTATATTCCAAATTTGAAGCTTCTAGGTCTGCTAGAAGTGCCTTAGAATTTTGATGATCGGTGAGTCAGTGACTGACAAAATTAAGAAATTTGACCCCTTATAATTCTTAAAATACTGGTTCAAATTGAATGAAATTTTAAATATACGTGTCTTTACAATGCCTGCATAGTTACTGAAAATTTCAGTCTTCTATTTTTATCCACAACGAAGTTACAGGGGGTCGAAAATGGTCTGAATTGCTTCGAGAAAAGGATGGTACGGCCGTGACGCTTTTTTGCTCGACTTGGTGGGGGCACGGCCGTGCCCCCAGATGAGGTGTTCTCTAAAAAATCGCCTTCATGGCTCAATGTAAACAACATCGGGATTCGCAGCGGGGTAAATGTGTAGTACTCGGTTTGGTTGGTGGTAGGGCGTTTTAAATGTCAGCCTGGCTAGATACCAACATCTTATCTAAATCAATGTTAATGACATTGTTGTGTTCCGGTTATAAGAGATGAGATAGACACTTCCCTATATAACGGTTACCGGCAAATTGCAAAGCCTTGAACACTGCCGTAGGGTTGCATGCCTTTCAGTATTTTACAGGATACATTTCGGTGAGTGTGCGATGGAATTGCACGATCTTATTCCACCGTCCCCTTTCCATCTTCGGACAACCAGGCGCGTGGAGGGTTTCCATCCATATGTTGTCAACATACCGAACATCCGCACTAAGCGCTTTGCTTCATCATTTATAATGCGGACTGCTAAGGTATGGAACTCACTGCCCGCGTCGGTTTTTCCCGACACTTACAACCTTGGGATCTTCAAGTCTAGAGTGAATAGGCATTTACTGGGTGCGCGTGATACATCTTCGGCTATATCGTCACTTTCCATCTGGTGAGATTGTAGTCAAACGCGAAACCAGTTTTTAATAAAAAAGAAATAAGGTGGGGTGTCCGGGTCAGTAGACTTCCACCTCCGCCTCATCTTTATTTAACATCAGGTGTGATTGAAGTCAAGTGCTAATCATTATATGCTAATAAGTTGTGCATAAAAAAAAATACAAACGCCAATGTTTGGAATATATCTGACTTCGTTTGGAATAAAGATCGTAACGTCATGTAAGTATGTGTACAATAATTTGTTTGATTGATATCATTCAGGTAAACAAATCGACTATGTTAAATGTTAAACAATTTCGAAATAGCTTGACCGATTTAGTGAAACATGGCTAAGAAACATTTTTAATGTTTAGTTATGCCAATATAATTCGCATTAACGCGACAATTCATATAAATAAATAAAAATAAATATCCTTAGACATACACACTAGCGCCATCTAGTTCCACAGTAAGCAACTATAAGCTTGTGTTGTAGATACCAGATGGTAGATGAACTACATAAATACATTTTTTTTTTGTAAATAAATACTTATTATAAATGAAAACATCCATAACTCGGGTACACATGTCCGTATTCATCACACAAACACTGGTCAGAGTTGCTAACCACTACACCAAACTGGTCGTCAATTCTTGTCTATAGGGTCCTAAGGTGAATTCTATCTGTTTAAGGATCATGAAATAATTAGTTTGTGCAGCCGTTAAGATGGTAGGCCAAATAATACTGGTCGTCTGCTACACTAATTTATCGATACCACTCGTCATTCAAGATTTATTTGTCGGTGTTTGTCGTTAAGTTTGTCGACTCGAATGGGTATTTCTTGTGCTATTTGTGGTACGCCCCTCCAACTGAATCGAAAAGAATTTCGGGAATGGGCAGATAAGATGTGAAGAGCTTCTGTGGTTTAAGTTTTCGAATGTAAATGGAATTTTATGGATTAAAACGAGTAATATGGAGTAATTGGCTTTAGTTAAATATAAATTGTACTTTATTCTAGGAAAGAAAAACACTTCCAATTTTGTAGTTTTTTTTTTATTTGACTCTTTTTCTTTCTCCAAATTAAAAACTTTTGAGAATTTTTAATTATTCTACAAAATTCTATATAATAATAAAAATAATAATAAATATCTTTGCACATACACTCAGCGCCATCTAGTTCCACACTAAGCAACTAGGCTTGTATTATAGATACCAGATGGTTGATAAACTACACAAATACTTTTTTTTTTTAATTAAATACACATATAAATGAAAAACATCCATAACTCAGGAACATAATGTCTGTATTCATCATAAAAACATATGCCTCTAGAGGGATTCGAACCCGCGACCTTTTGGTATAGCAGCAGAATTTCTAACCACTACACCAAACAGGTCGTCATTAACACAAACACAAATTATTTATAACTAGTGTCACTTTTCTCTCATAACTTATTTATTATTCATTATTTTATTTAAAATTATCGATTTAGCAACAAAAAATTACTATTTCAAGCTTATTATGATGGGTATATAGATAGGAGAAGGATGCTTCGACTATTTAAAGTACCAAGAGGCAATACAAATCTTTTAAATAAATGACAATGACAATGGCCAATGACACGAACACTACACAGGCTGGATGAGATAGCTGACAGAACAGATATTGTCATAAGTAGTGTGAGCGAATTTCAAAAAGTCGCGTTATTTGTACGATGTTATTTAGTATAGGATTATCTATTCTGTGGTATAGGTAGATATAGTTGGTATACATAATTGTCATTAGTTAACTATCGCATTGGAGTAATCTGTAATGGTAGTTATAAACTAGGTAAATAAATAAATAAATTATTTCGTACCTACCCCAACGGAAAACAGGTGTGATCCCCCAAATGTGTGATCCATATGTCAACTAGCCAATAATTGGCGACCGATTGGTGCAGAGGATAGGGACCGCCTCCGTGGCTCAATGTAAAGAACATTGGGTTTACGAATCGGAGGTCGCTGGTTCGATCCCCAAGCGGGGTACATGTTTAAGTACTCGGTTTGGTTGATGGTAGGGCATTTTAAATGTCCGCCTGGCTAGCTACCACCATCTTATCTAAATCTGCCGCCAAACAGCAATTTTAATAGCATTGTTGTGTTCCGGTTGTCAGAGATAAGATAGCCAGTTCCCCAAGTAAGATGGGCTTTCCGGGTCAGTACGCTTCCACCTTCGGACTTATCTTCATTTAACATCAGGTGTGATTGAGGTCAAGTGCTAACCCGTTGTGCTTAAAATAAAATCCTCTATAATTCAATCCTCTCAAAAATTTGTTCTTTCTTATCACCTAATGGTGCACTGGCAGAAGTCAGACAACAGCTTCAAAATCTAATAGAAAGCAATAAAACCGAATAGTATAAAAAAAACTTCAAGAACTTTTAACTACCGACAGTGCAAAGTTGTGTTATGAGGTGCTAAAACTACACCTTTCAAGCAAAGCAAGAGGTCGTAACGCGTTAAGGAAAAGCACTTGAAAACTTGTTGTTTATTGTGAAAGTTGAGGGAATGGCCCAGGTGTTCACGACAGGATCAGGGTTGCTGTCAAACAGGCGACGCGACTAGAAATGAATATTAAAAAACTTTACTGCAGAAGAAGGAAAGTATTGACATAATAATTGAATTGAAAAAAATACCGGCTGTCGATGTTGAAATGGGACAAATAGATTAATATCATCACCAGTCGTTACTTAATGGTGGTATGGTTATATTGGCTCTTTACCTATGAAATTGGAGTTTTTTTTCTTCGTTTATCGTATATACCAATTCCTGCGATTTTCAAAGCTATATCCAAATTTGGTTTATATATTTTCAAGGTTTTACATGAAATATTTTTTAATGTCTGATCTAAATCGCATAATAAAAAAAACTTGAACACAGCTCTTTTCATGTGCTTCCCATAATCTTTTCTTAGATTCGCCGAAACTTTTATAAAGCGGTTACTTTTAAAAATTAACGCTGCCTATTCTTAATGTTATCCGATAATACACATAAAGTTTAGCTAAATTTGGATTTGCCGTTCCCAAAAAAAAATCAAAAATGTTTGTATGGAGAAAATAGTCTTAATGAAATTCTTCATACAAAACGCCAATTACAAAGGTAAGGACCTAATATTTACAACCTTATATCAAAACAAATGTGTTTTAACCGCCTCCGTGGCTCAATGTAAACAACATTGGGTTTACGATTCGGAGGTCGCGGATTCGATCCCCAGCGGGGTACATGTTTAAGTACTCGGTTTGGTTGGTGGTAGGGCATTTTAAATGTCCGCCTAGCTAGCAACCACCATCTTATCCAAGTCTGCCACTAAACAGCAATGTTTTTTTTTAATCACCTCAGACACATGGTCTGTGTTCTTGTTTACAAAAATATAATTTATAAATTAACTTGTTTCTTTTTACCTTTAATACTCTAAAGACTACGACTATGCTTAAATCTAAAACAGTGAGTTGTTGTTCTTTATGTATGTATGTATATATAATTAAAAATAATAATAATAAGAATATGACAATATATATATATATATTATCCTTTTGTCATATTCTTATTATTATTATTTTTAATTATTCCCAATCCCGATATAATTATGGTATGTAAATTTTAAATATTTGCTTATTTCTATGATGGGGGGATTACAATTCAAGGGGAGGTGCGTTTCTTAACTACGGGAGTGAGTACAATGGCAGGGATAGAATAATCTTGTATGCTTGTCATGGATTGTGCCTCGTTATTGGAGGGTCTGACTACCTCCCTCTCCAAACCTTTTCAGCTTTTCCACGACCGCTGTGTCACGATGGCGTATTGCCATTTTCAGATTGTAATCTAAAATGCTTTTCGTCGAAGCAGCCGTTGCCCGCTGCATTAACCTGCCCGTCGCATTATCCCTGTCATCCGCTATCGTACAACTGCAGTCTGGCTGTCGCGGTACGCACAATCCTTACCGACTCGTATGTCAGTCCCTGAGCCTCGTGTATGGTCAAAACGCGTGACCCGATACCCGTCCCGTATCCTTGATTTATGAGGATCTCTTTTTCCGCCTGGGTGTATACCAGGAAGAGAATATTCGAGGCGGTGGTGGGTATCTCTGCGCCCGTAAACCGTTCCAGCCTCAAGGAATGCACCCGCGAACAGGAAGAGTATATGCCACTATAGATTTCGTTGAGGGCGTACGCTACATCCAGCGGTGTGCGTACACAGCAGCTCCTGGCTGATGGTGGCTACCAGGTTTGGCCGACTGTACTGCATCTTAAATAAATTTTCCCTGTCAATGTACGGCAGCTGGTTGATGTCGCCGATGAGAATTATCTCCTTGGCGTCGGTCAGACGTGAGGCCATAACCAAAGTGGTTCATTAGGGCCTCGTCGACTATGCTCAACAACCGATGCCGGTGTTGCGCTTATTGAATATATATTTGAAGCATGGGAAGATTCGCAGGATGCGATAGGTATTTTCTGTGATCTATCCAAGGCCTTTGACTGCGTTCATCATGATGGTCTGGTCAGGAAATTACGCTACTATGGCATTATAGGCCGTGCCCTCAACCTTTTGGAATCGTACTTGTGTAATCGAGTTCAAAGGGTTGATGTCAATGGTAAGAGGTCGTCAGGGTCTCCAGTTTGCATAGGTGTTCCACAGGGCTCAATTCTCGGGCCATTCTTATTTCTTGTATATATTAATGATCTACCCAATTGTATAAACGGAAACCATGAGATAACAATATTTGCTGATGACACCTCCTTGCTCTTCAAAGTTAGGAGACGACAGAAAACTCTTGACGACGTGAATAGTGCTATCTCTAAGGTGGTTGAATGGTTTACGTCAAATAACCTACTTCTTAATGAAAAAAAAACCAAATGCATAAAATTTTCACTACCTAATGTCAAACAGGTAGCTAGTACTATTTTAATAAAAAACGAGGAGTTGGAGCTTGTGGACACTACTCTATTTCTAGGCATTATGTTAGATAAAGGACTACAATGGGGTCCACATATCGAAAGGTTGTCGAAACGTCTCAGTTCTGCAGTGTTCGCTATTAAAAAAATCCGCTATTTAACCGACGTGGACACCGCGAGGCTGGTATACTTCAGCTATTTCCATAGCATAATGGCTTATGGCATTCTGTTATGGGGAAATGCCGCGGACATAAATTGTATTTTTGTTCTGCAGAAGCGAGCGGTTCGTGCGATCTACAAGTTAGGCTCCCGAGTATCTCTGAGGAATAAATTTCAAGAAATCAATATATTAACTTTGGCATCGCAATATATTTACGAAAACTTAATGTACGTAAGAAAGAATCTGTATTTGTTTAGGAAAAATTGTGAAATACACAATGTTAATACAAGATATAAAAATAAACTTGCTGTCCATAGCAGTCGCTTACACAAAGTCACTAAGTCATTCAAGGGACAATGTATTACGCTTTTACAATAAGGTTCCGGTAGACATTCAAAATTTGCCTTTAAATAAATTTAAAACAACCATTAAACGGAAACTATGTGCCAAAGGCTATTATAAAATTTCTGACTATCTGGATGATAAGAATGCGTGGACATGAACCGCTCGCCATTATGCAGTATATTTTATTCTTATTTTCTTTGTCGAATCATAAATTTTACAATTAGGTATCTCAAATTGTATTTGTATTGACTTATTTAAAAAGAGCAACCCTGGAGTTTCTTGCTCGTTCTTCTCTGGGGAGACTGCCTAGTGAATGAGCGATAACTGTATGTCATGACGATTTCAAATGTTATTCTTATAACTTACGAAATAAAAACATTTTTGATTTTGATTTTGATTTTATGAGCCTTCCGTCTGTCCTCTTCTAATGTCAATAGCATTGTTGCTGGTTGTCAGAGATAAGATAAGCCAGTTCCCCAAATAAGATGCGGTTTTCGGGTCAGTACGCTTCCATCTTCGATGTCATCTTCACTTAATAACAGATATGATTGAGGTCAAGTACTAACCCGTAGTTCATAAAAAAAGGATATAGTACTAATTTAAGATTTGAACGATAATGATAAAGAATTGTTTCGTGTAGTGGTTAGAATCGCTGACTGCTATACCAAAAGGTCGCGGGTTCGAATCCCGCTAGGAGCATAAGTTTGTATGATGAATATGGTAGGTACCTATTCTGATTATGATGAATATGGTTTTCATTTATATATGTATTTATTTCCAAAAAAATATGTATTTGTGTAGTATATCAACCATCTGGTATGTATCCATAACACAAGCCTTAGTTGCTTACTGTGGAACTAGATGGCGCTGTGTGTTTGTCTGAAGATATTTTATTTTTTTATTTTAATTTTGCCGAATATTCGGCCGAATAATCGGTTCGGTGAAAGTTTTACCGAACATTCGGCCGAATATTCGTATTCGGTGATACCCATGTTCGGCCCATTTTTAGTGACAAGCCTGTTATATTTTATTCGAATGATGACATGAATGGTTGCAGGTTTTTTTAGTATGTATTAATTTGGCTTCATCAAATCCATAACACAAGCCTTAGTTGCTTACTGTGGACCTAGATGGCGCTGTGTGTTTGTGCAAGGATATTGATTTATTTATTGCGTTACCAATTTATCGTGGCCAGGATTTTTAGTGGTCTCTCTGTAAACAAGGTAAATAAATAGGGTAAGGAATGATTAAATAAGTTAATACATCACTGTCAACACAACTTGGTATGCTCGTTTGATGGATTGTTTGGGCCCGCACCGGAGTTATACGAGAAAGTAAATGTTGCGAGTGAATTTTGTAATTACATACGTTTTGTCAAATGAATTTTATTTGGCAAGTATAATGTTAATTTTGCTGTGATTCGTCTTCGATTCTGAGCGATACCTGGGGCGTAAAATAAATTCAACCATAAAAATATCATTTAGAAATTAAAATTTAGAAAACTCCCGTGGTACTGAACATAACAAAGCAATTGTGTTTTTTTTTTTGCACAACGAGTTGGTACTTGATCTCAATCACACCTGATGTTAAGTGAAGATGAGAAGATGAGGATGAAGCTATTTTATCTTCGAAGTCGATTTCATCAAAATACCCTTTTTTTTTTTTTTTTTTATATGAGAGGGCGGCAAACGAGTATGCGGGTCACCTGAGGGAAAGCAATCACCGCCGCCCATGGACACCCGCAACACCAAAAGGGTCACAGATGCGTTGCCGGCCTGTGAGGAAGGTGTAGGCTCGTTTCTTGAAGGTTGCAATGTCGTACTCGTTCGGGAATACCGCTGCTCGCACGCTTCGTAGGTGTGAGAGTGGGATAGTTGTATATTTCGTCAAAATGAATGAGCAGGACCAATAATATTTCGCGCGATATAAACGTTTATCGCGCCTGTTTACACCGCTCCCGCTTAAGTGCGGCTTTACCTTAAAGTAATTCCTTAACGTAGTCAGCCAAGTTTGCATATGGCTTGGAACTTCCATGCATACTTTACGGGCATTTAACGAAGTTGTGTAACTTGTGTACCATTTGAGAGTAATAAAGGGGTGTAAGTATCACATTTGGAACATTATGTTGACTGTAACAGGTATTAAATTGAGAAAGTGTGACAATTTTTGTTTATTTACTATGAAAAGTTTTAATGTAGGCCATTTTGGAAAGTTGATGTAGTCATTTTTATTAAATTTTCATTAAGTTCACTTGTTCTACCTTGTTGTCTACATCAAAGTTCAGAGTATGTTTGAGCAATGGAAGAGAGAGGCCTCGTGATACAAGTATCTTAAATACTTAATAAGTTGGTCTCCATCTCTGAGTGAAATTAATATACGACAGTAATTTGAAATTAAAGTGTTTTGTATTTTGTTTCAGGATATATATATGTAAATTTTGACTAAGATATTGTTTATCTTGTAAATGTTAAATGGTAAATGTTTATTCCCGAGTCATGGATGTTTATATAAATATTTATGTATGTTTATCCGTTATCTAGTATCCATAGTACAAGCTTTGCTTAGTTTGGGACTAGACGATTGGTGTAAGTGCGCCAACTATTTTTTTGAAGTTTTTTTTTCTATCCATCATTTTATTCTTACATAAAAAGTGTCAGTTGTTTAATGTTGTTTGATCCCCTCCGCGGCTCAATGTAAACAACATTGGGTTTACGAATCGGAGGTCGCGGGTTCGATCCTCAGCGGAGTACATGTTTAGTATTCGGTTTGGTTGTTGGTAGGGCATTTTAAATGCCCGCCTGGCTAGCTACCACCATTTTATCTAAGCCGCCAAACAGCAATGTTAATAGCATTGTTGTGTTCCGGTTGTCGGAGATAAGATAGCCAGTCCCCCAAATAAGATGGGGTTTACGGATCAGTACGCTTCGACCTTCGGCCTCTTCTTCTCTTAACAAGAGATGTGATTGAGATCAAGTGCTAACTCGTTGTGCATAAAATAAATCAATCCTAGTTCCAATATCAATTTCAACTCCATACTTCCATCCGATTCTGAGGATCAGGGGTTTGACACACGCACGGACAGACGGACAGATAGACAAGTGATCCTGAACGAAGTGATGACGACCGATTAGTGTAGAGGAAAGCAATGGTTGCGGGTTCGAATCCCGTGAGCGGTAAATGATTTGTGTGTTGAATACGAACATTTATTCTCGTGTCATGGATGTTTATATAAATATTAATATAATATGTTTATCCGATATCTAGTATCCATAGGTAGTACAAGCTTCGCTTAGATACGATTAGTGTAAGTGTCTGACATATTTATACAAAAAAAAAAATCTTATTTCCCAAAAACCCCCACCTAGCTCTTTGTTTCGTGTCATCCATATTGAGATCAAAATAAATCCCAAACTTTGACATTTTACACAGTATAAATTGTATTGGCTCAACTTTAAACCGACGATGGTTGACGATTCATGACAGATATCGACAGGACATAAATTGCTTTTCATTATTTTGTAAGGCAGTAAAAATTTTCGTTACGACCAATAATAATGGCCGCGTGATTTTATGTGTACGAACGGATCTGAAATCGATTTGGAGGGTTCAAGGCTGAAGCAGTGTTGGCTGCTCAGTGTCGTTGTCCCCTCAATTATTTGTGAATCTTCGCGTGCTTTAAAGAAAGCAATTTCATTTCGGTTTTGTAAAGTAACTATAAATTGTAAATTAAGAAAACCTCCGAGAAAGCAGGTTATTTTATCATCCTGATAAACTAATCCAACTGTGTTAAAAGCTAAACAAAACCGAAACGGCTTGACCCAATTCCATGAAACATAAGAACTTATCCCCGAGTTTAATCTCAACTAATATTATAAATGCGAAAGTTTGTGTGTGTGTGTGTTGTGTATGTCTGTATGTATGTATGTATGAACTTCACGCGTATACAGCTGGACGGATTTGGATGAAATTTGGTGGGTAGACTGATTAGAACCTGGATTAACATATAGGCTAGTTTTTTTGCTAAACCGATTTTGTTGAAATCTTCCACGCGGAAGAAGTCGCGGGCGGAAAGCTAGTCTTAAATACAGGGTGAAATTTAATTCGTATAGTTTCTGTTTACTGATGACTTCACTCCTGATTACGAACAAATTTCCAGTAGCAACCATAGCCGATTCGATCCAAAAATTATCGATTACCCATACAAAGGAAACCATTCTAAAACCACCTTTAGTGTGGATGTTCAACAATTTTCGGCTAAATTCAGCTATCCACCCAACCGTCCGGCCCGCGCGGCACTCTTTTCTGCTGCGCGCACGGTGCCGTTATTAATAAAAATCATCATATCTGATGATAAACTACAACAGCTATAGCGACAAAAAAATACGTAAGTATAGGTGAAGGATTACAGATTAAAACAGTATATAAACGAATACAGAAAATATTATTCTAGAGTACTAAAAACTGCGTATAATATAAGATATCGGTAAAAAAAACCATGAAAATTTATATTGAAATCATACTCGAAATATCGCTACAAACTGTAATAATTATACTTAATCGTAAAGTACTAATCCTCACAATCATTTTGATAAGCTCAGAAATATGTAAAAACATTATAATTACTTACGACATAAATGATGGAACACTGTTCCCTACAGATAACTGACTGAACGAACTAACTCTGACATTTTTTTTTGTCTATGAGAACAACCGAATCCTGCCCTTTATGAACATTATGCCGTAAGATAATTTATTAGTGGTCACACTGAATTTGTTTTTCCCAATCAATTTCAACTACAGATAATAGGAGGAATTATTTCGAACCCCATCAAGGTAGCGTATTGGTTACTTTTGTAACTACGGACAGTAGCCTGGTCTTTTTTTTGGTTACAGGTGTAACCGCGGACGATTGGGTGGCTATGGTTCCTAGTGAATAGTTGTTCTTAATTAGGAGTGTGTCACCAGCCGAAAATCGTTGGACTTCCAATACTAAAGGTGGTTTGAGAATAGTTTACTTGTATGGATAACTAAACCAGTTAATTGGAATTACACGAATTCAAATTCATACTGGATAAAAGAAAAAAATGTATAAAACCTTCGAAACGCAATGATATCATCAAGACACAATAAAAAAATGTGTTAAAGCTAAATATCTTCGCAAGGCTTAACCCTTTATTTCTTAAACATGGCTACCCTCCTTTAGTCTTTAATAAAAAAAAACCGCACTCAAATAGGGCCACGCATAACTGAGATACGTCCGAACAAATACTGAATACACACATACACACAAAGGCGTCAAACACTTAACACTCGTCGTTTTACGTCGGTTAAAAATAAAAAAAATTCAATCTTCAACTTTTAAAAAGTTATTCAGAGTCAAACCCTCGGTCACCTACCCTATTTTAAATTAAGCAAGCATTGTTCCACCAACCCTTATCAAGGTAACAATACAACAGTTGGATAATTATTGTAATTTAGTGTGAAATGGGTAGGCTTAGCGCGATCCTGGATAGATGTGACGTCAGGTGATAAGGGTGTTAGGTGTTAACTCCAGAAAGGCGAATTTAAGCTGGTTTTCATTACCAGTGTTTTACTTATACAAGTTGTCGGAGATTGGAATCGATATAGTCTCGGTCAGTCACGTTTATTTGGTGACGTAGTTGTCAACTAAACTATGATCATCGTGAACCTTCCTTGCGCGTGGTACGAGCTCCGTTCGATGTCTTCCCTTCATGAGATTTTTCAAGAGCTAAGCTCGCAATGTTTTTGGAAAAACATACAATGACATAATAAGATTACAATACAAATACTCTTCATTGCGCAAAATAATTTACAATAATTTTTGATGATAAAAATAGAACACAATTAGGCGGTCTTATTACTAAAAGTAGTCTCTCCTAGACAACCCACAGCTATGGGACATTTGTAGGTAGAAAAACAGGTAGGGTGCACGATACTACCAACTAAAGAAATAATTAAAGATAAGTATGCATAAATATAATAATAATATCGTATTAATAGACTTACTTCATAATATAAATATATATAAATAAATATTAATATATAGTATAAAACACAATAGCTAGAAGCACTTACAGATAGTCAACTAATGTTCTAATTCAAACAATTGGAATAAAAACTTTAAAAAAATTGTGAAAGCACAGCGGTTAGAATATTAGCATGACGTACTGCGCCGATCCCAAATAAATTGGTACTAGGGCAAGAAGAATATGATGATTATCATGACGTCATATACCCAATAACACTCTACGGATTGTCAGAATCTAGCGACAGCGACAGCTCATTTATTACCTTAAAACCATTTTCTAGGTTCTATGTTCGCTTGTATGTATTTCAAAAATCAAAAATATTTTATTCAATGTACGATCACTTATTGAAAGTCAACATGTTATTTTTTTTTATACTACATCGCTTCACTAGATGTTATTGTAGGGAGAAGAAGCGACAAGAAACTCCGCAACACACATCTTTTCAATTGGTCTCCATCTTTACAATAATATTAAATTTTATATTACATATTACAAAACAAAAGCAATTAACATAACGACCAGCTAACATCAGACCTCCTTATCGACTAAATAATCATGTATCCTGTAATAACCCTTCTTACACAGAGTTTCTTTAATGTGGCGTTTAAATTTCTGCTCTGTTAAACTCAATATATGTTCTGGTATTTTATTGTAAAAGCGTATGCTGTATCCTACAAAGGATGTGCTAACCTTGCTAAATCTATTTTTTATGTATAATTGTTAACCGATTTTTATGATTATTTTTTTACTTTTATAGGGATTAGGGGTAAGATCTAATGACACAATCTGGACAAAAACAATGGATCCTTACTGGCGTCGGTTGTTTGGAGAATTATTGACGGTTTAATTAATTTATGAGATAATATAACCTTATGAGAGTGAAGGAAGCAGAAGAGGTGTGTCAGGATCGTACCAAGTGGAAGTCTGTGGTCTCTGCCTACCCCTACGGGAAACAGGCGTGACATTATGTATGTATGTATGTTAATTAATTTATTAACTACATATTACATTAGGTAGGTAACATTATTCCGCGCCAAAAATGCGTAGAAAAGATAATAAGAGTATCCTAATTACTAAGTCGATCGCAATAATAATTATGTTCGTTATCTTTCACGGAAAAGTCACTATAATTCGACACGACAAGTCTAGCCACAGGGCTTAAACCCACGCGTCTCAGTCTTCCATCATTCGATGTCTTCCCGTGTACAATATTGTAGCATTAGATATACATCTAGTGGATGGAAGTGAACGACCGCTGTACTAAATCGTTTAGTGGATTGTAATATTCATTGTTATCATTTATTATTATTTATTTATTTATTCAGTCTTTCACATACAGCATTACAGTAAAATTACCAATTATCATATCAGTCATAGGATGTCCACTTCTGAACATGGATTTTTAAAGTGACCGGTTGATGCGGTCTGCATCCAGCAACTTCCTGCAATCTTCATTAAGTCGCCCATCCAACTTCTGAGTGAACGTCACGATTCGATTGCTGGTGCCAGATTTCCACTCGCGAACTTTAATGACAGAAAGAAAGAAATCATGTATTGTCACATCATTGTTTACGCAATATACTTCATCACCGTCTGATTTAAGAGCCATTCTCTTGTCGGTGGAGATTTTTCCATATCTCCCTGTCCTCCGCTTTCCTCTTGACCTCCTGATACGACACGACGTTCAACTTCTCTTTTATTTGCTGCATGTAGCTTATTCTCGGTCTTCCTCTTTTTCTTTTCTCCTCTATTCTTCCTTCTATTATGGTTTTGGTGAAATTATCGTGTCGTATAAGGTGTCCCAGCATTTTTCCTCTTCCATCCTCAATTACTCCCAACAATTTCCTATTTTCCCTTACTATATTTAAAACCTCTTCGTTCGTTTTCTTCTCTGTCCAGCTGATACGTTCCATTCTCCTCCAGCACCACATCTCTCAGCAATATACTTACCATTAATTTCATTAGGAAAACACATACAATACAAATTGTGAGAAAATCTGGTTCAGCATAATGCTGATAGAGGCTGACTGATGCTCAATGCTTGCAGACCCGCTTTTTTGGGTTTACTGGCGGATTGCTCATGTGATTTGTGTGATGTATTAATGCCCCACTGGCCATTAGTTCTTCCAGGTATGTGCTCTGTCCACAGCCACTTCAATTCACGAATCCTCCGGGATATATACCAGTATATACATATATGATATATATGTATGTATTTCAACCTACCTATTTCAAATATACTGTCCTTATACCCAAAGGTTGCCTGGAAGGGATCGCCTTAAGTGATAAGGTCGCCAAATTGTACATTCTATTCTTATCATTTTTCTGAAACTGTATTTTCTTTTCTGTTGTGCAATAAAGTGTATTTGTATTGTATTGTATTTTATATATACGAGTATGACACAATTAACGCTGTATTGAGTGATGGTTTTGAAAAATAAAAAATTAAACCACCTATGCCAATACCTCCTAATATGCCCTATTTTTTTCCTTACGGTAAAAAAACTCATCCGGTATATATAATTTTTGCCTTAATGAGAAATATAGATCATTTAAACATAAAGTGTATACGTATGGCTTTACCTACACGAAATAATTATCTAACTTCAGGGATACCACCCGCTGTTTGCCGTACTTTTAATTACATACCGTTAAAATTTCCGTTAACACTTTCCACAGTCAAACTTCGAACAGGTCGCATGTGTTGGCTTTCCAGTCACAGTTTCTGTTTGCTGCAAAAAAAAAAGAAACAAAAAAAACTCTCGAACTCTGCGGTACTAAAAACAAACTTGGCGGCACGAAATGCAGCTATGGTACATCGTGACTGCATTTCATGACCAACTTCGCTAAGGACATTTAAGTTGTAACTTGTTTAATGCCGCCGTAACCTGCTTGGGGGTCGCCTAAAGTCTCACATCAATCATGGACTATTTTGGCATTGATTAAGAGTATAACAATATAATGATATTTATGCAGATTAAAAGAGGAACTTTTTTTTATACACGACGGGTATACTTGACCTTAATCACACCTGATGTTAAGTGAAGATGAGGTCGAAGGTGGAAGCGTACTGACCCGGAAACCCCAACACATTTGGGGGACTGGCTATCTTATAACAATGCTATTAACATTGCTGCTTGGCGGCAGATTTAGATAAGATGGTGGTAGCTAGCCAGGCGGACATTTAAAATGCCCAACTACTAACCAAACCGAGTACTTAAGCATGTACCCCGCTGGGGATCGAACCTGCGATCTCCGAATCGTAAACCAATGTTGTTTACATTAAGCCACGAAGGCGGTTAAAGTTAAAGTTAAAGAACTATTTACAAGAAGTTAAAAAATAGAATAAAATTGTATACAAAGCACGTAAACAGGACAGGAAAGATGGAAAAAACATATAGATTAAGGTTTTCGAAAAACAAATGCATGAGTAAATAGCTGTATAAGTTTGAAATTGGAATTCCTAACCAAAGAGGAGATAATTGAGATCAAAGTGGCCAGTACGACAAAACGCCAATTTCATATGAAAGGACCTAATATTGTACCACGGTTTCATATATTGTCAATAGACTCTTGACAAGGGATCCTTTAACACCCTTTCAGCTTTACCGGTATTTTTGTAACACCGTGCATAATTAAATTAAAAGAAAAACATTATCCGTAAGTAGGTTTTACAAGTTAATGAGTAATAGTCGACAAGCTTATAAATTGTACTTTACGTTGAAAATTATGTATCAAACAACAAAATGCCCTCTTCTAAGTCCGCATATTCTGAGGGTAAGTATGGAACCCTACACTGCACGTAGTCCGATACGCACTTGGCCGTTTTTTTTTTTGAAACCTTACGTACGAGTGAAGTTGCATTTTTCTTTATAATTCTTATAATTCGTGCATTCGGACTTTTGAAGCTTACTAATGGCAGAATATTGTGCAGCATATGTTAGTGATGGTGTACAAGTGAAGGGAAGTGTAAATTAAAGTGCAAAACGAAGCTTTCGGGTTCCCACAAGAAGCCGCCAAAATCTTTTGTAACGCATTCTGCCACTTTACTGAAGAATGACTTGACCGTGACTAGACTCTGTATACGCCAAGTATACGACGAATTACTTGTTTTGACTGAGACTGACTAATAAATTGAAGAAATGAGAGAAATAAGACATGGCTGTATGGGCTTAGATCAGATAAATACCTACATTAGCCTAACTATAAGCACCAAGTATATTTAGCATTTAAACTACAAAACCGTATTGGAAATAGAGAATTCCGAATACGAGATACTAAAACCAATAACGAGGTACATGAATTTCCCATCTGTTCAATCGAGGTAGGAACCAATAGATTTATCTCAACAATAATATGTAGCTCTCGTTATTAGAAATGACGATAGTTCTATCAAAACACGGATTATCAAATTTCGAGAACATTTCTTAATTAATATCATGGTTCAGTAAATACAGATCTAAATTCATTTCAATTTATTTGGAAGTGGACCTGGAATTACTTTATCATGGACTCTCATCTCATCTCGAACTCGAACTCAATTCAACTCCTTTCATCCCATATGATTTTCCATGTCCCGGACTACTTTTATATAAAACATTAGGATTGATTTAGAGGTTTAGTCGTATAGGTAAAGCTAACAAACAAACAGACTTTCGCATTTGTAATAAATTTTTCGCCTTTCGAAATACGTTGTCTAATTTGTTTGTCCCGCTGGAACTACTCACTTTATCGGGTTAAAATAAGTTATATCTTAATCCAGGGTATGCTCTACCTATTTACCAAATTTCATCAAATTTCGCCGTGATTCTACAACAAACTAACATCCAAACTTTCTCATTTATAATATTAATTAGATTATGTCTTAAGCATTATTCACACAGATACTGCTCATTATCTATGTTAGTATGTACACTAATATATTTAATTACGTAGAGCACTGGATCACAAGAAATGATCTAACTCGATCAAGTTACATTTAAGTATCTTCCTAGATGTGCTAGTATCTTGGCGTTCGCGCTACTGAGTTCACAATACAAACGAACCATGTTTTTTTTTATGCACAACGGGTTGGTACTTGACCTCAATCACACCTGATGTTAGGTGAGGATGAGGTCGAAGGTGGAAGCATACTGACCCGGAAACCCCAACACATTTGGGGAACTGGCTATCTTTTCTCTGACAACCGGAACACAACACTGCTATTAACATTGTTGTTTGGCGGTAGATTTAGATAAGATGGTGGTATCTAGCCAGGCGGACATTTAAAATGCTCTACCACCAACCAAACCTAAACATGTACCCCGCTGGGGATCGAACCCGCGACCTCTGAATCGTAAACCCAACGTTGTTTACATTGAGCCACGGAGGCGGTTAATACTGACTGAACTGACCGAACTGACTGAAGATGTAGACTGATTCCTGAGAGACTAAGCCAACCCAACTCGAATATTTAGCTATGATTGCTGCACCAGTATTTATAATAATCTCGACCAATTCATTAATAGATCTCTATCATAAGGTAACTTCTATATCAGAGTGTATCGTAATGGTCGAATGTCTGGATATGTCAAGAAAAGTATTGACAATTATGTTTTTCTGTCAGTGTAGCATCGGACCTTACCTATACTTGACAAAAGAACGCCGCCTCTGAAGATAGGTCTGAACGTGAATTGATGAAAATTTTTGTTTATGAAATCAATGTGACTTATAGTTATACAATATGGAGCTCGAAGCTCGAACTTATCGCATGAAATTGACCCATTGACGATGCAGAAATCATTTTATTTTATATGGTAAATAAATAAAAATGTTGATACAAGTTGGAATTTTATTCCTTAAAGGTTTTTAAGCGTCACAGCCATGTTACCTAAATCTGTCTCCAATTAGTGTGATCAGGATCTATATGCGATGACATAATTCACTTAATGACCAAGGTTGCGCGCGTTTACATCTTCAGCCCCATTTTCACTTAAGATAATATATGATCGAAGTCATAAGGGAACCATTTCGTATAAAAACTAATTTCAAATTCATACCTAACATTTCACCCATTTTGGGAGTCCAAGGGGAGTCCGAAGATATATTATAATTGTCACTTCTGAATTCGGCTTGTTAGAACATAATGTTCAACTTGACCGTCTGCTCTTTTACGTGTCTATTTCGTTCGTAGCTCGTAGTTGGCACGCAATATAGTGCGACCGCAGACCGGACGAGCGGCTCGCTCTGAATTATAGCCTGCAATTTGACCTGCCCCCTGTAATGCACCACGACAATTATTTAGCTGGGGCTTGAATTGGAATTGGTGATCGAATTCGTACTTCGTGATCATGATTGTTTACTTGCTTCCTGTCCTCAATCGATCTGTGCCGTGATGGATGGTATTTCAGAATCCTGTACGCCGTCCATGTTGCTATCATAGGTACAGCCGTGATAGGTAATAAGTTGAAATTTATACTAACTCAATAAAAAATATTGATTATAACTTTTTGAAAAACAAAAGAGCTATACATGAAAGGAAATTTATCAGATTTGCATTACTTTGGATAATTTTTAGAGTTGCGATGCTAAAAGAGTTCTAAAATACCTATTACTAAGCTTATACCGTATGCCCGTTAGTCACAGAGCTCCACGACTTCACCCGTAATAGGTAGAAATTTTCACAAAATGCGTAATACTATCCCAACAAAAATCGAATTCCAAGTACAAAAGGCACAGTGACAGTTTTGCACTTCTAGCTCATCGGAACTATTTGAATTTCGAAAACGACTTGCAACCTTCTTAGTAATAAAAAAAAAATTGACGGGAAAATCATTTGCCAATTGTTTTTTATCACACATCAAAGTTCTACACACGCAACGAAAATGGAATTAAGTAGAACAGATATTAGAGCGATGATTTTTTATGATTCTAAAAGGTCGTTCTCTCCTCAAGACTGTGCCGCTCGTCTTCAAAATGCTTTTGGAAGAGAAGCACCTTCTTTGAGCACCGTGAGGCGATGGTTTGCTGAATTTGAGAGAGGTCGGGTTTCTTTACATGACGAATTTCGTGAAGGGCGGCCTGCAATGCCGTCAACGAAAATAATGTGGCTGCTGTTAAGCGGCTAATTGAAAAAAACCTATGAGACAATTCGAGGACTATTGGTGATTGGTATTAGCTAAATACAGAAAATTTTACACGAAGAATTAAAAGTTCGGTAACTTTGTTGTCGTTGGATCCCTCATGAACTGACAGCGGAGCAGAAGCGGGCTCGCGTGGAATGGTGCTCACAGATACTACTGAAGTACGACCACGGACATTCTAATGCTGTTTATGACATTGTCACAGGAGACGAAACGTGGATTTATTGTTTTGAACCAGAGAAAAAACCAAAAATGGTTCCTTGGGGCAAAGTTGTTCGTAATCAGGAGTGGAGTAACCAGGGGAATTACACGAATTCAAATTCATCCTGCATTATATTTACGAATGTGCTACATTTGCTAAAGTAAACTTAGATAAATACAAATTTCATAGCCGTGAGAGAATTAGTGTTCAAATGATGTTACTCCCTTGTAAAACTACTTTATTCTCGAAAAGCGTATACTGCAGAATTCCCCACATTTATAATAAGATTCCAAAATTGATTACAGAAGCGCCTGATTTACCTGTATTTAAGAGGAAACTGCATGATCTGTTGGCCCAAAAATGTTATTACAGCTTACATGAATTCTTAGATGACAAGTCCATTATAATTGTATTGTAACCAATTGTAACGTACCTATTAATCACAAATGTAATGTATTTTATTTGACTTAAAGAATTGTATTAATAAATTAAGTAAAGTTTTTTTAAATTGTAACTGCTAAAATATTGCATGCCTTTACGGCGGAACATAGCGCTCTAAGGATATTGTAAGGCCAAATGCTACCTGTGATTCACAATAAATGTACTTTGACTTTGACTATACGTCACCAATTAAAAGAAGAGAAATTTATTTTGCATGAATAATTAGGGAATACCAAACTATGCATGAACGCTGCACATTTTATTATTCCACCACGTACTATACTCGAATCGAATGGATCATTTTTAAAAAGCATAGCTTTAAAAAAGTAAAATAGAAGGTGATTGATTGGTACAGTGTATGATATTGATGGGCTACTGCATGCGGATTCAGAGCTAACAATGCTCTCTCATGGACCAGTCACATTCGCTATTCGTTCTCTATTAGCGAAGTTAAGCAAAGCCTCAGTCAGCCCTTGGATAGGCGTCAGTGTTAGTTAGTTGTTTTCAATTGAAGCTGGTTGGCGAAATCCGCGTTAGATAAACACTTTTAGATCTAATACTACTATTCTGACATAAACTCGCATTAAGGCTGGGGAGGATTAGTGAGACGAGACTGTGCCCCTGCATTGGGGACTTGAGCCTCTTGCTATATTTTAACCGCCTCCGTGGCTCAATGTAGACAACATTCGTTCGGTTCGTTCATTCATAGGGTTTGATCCCCAGCGGGGTACATGTTTAAGTACTCGGTTTGGTTGGTGGTAGGGCATTTTAAATGTCCGCCTGGCTAGCTACCACCATCTTATCTAAATCTGCCGCCAAGCAGCAATGTTATCGTTTTTTTTTATGCACGGTTTCGTACTTTCGTACTTGACCTCTATCACACCTGATGTTAAGTGAAGATGAGGTCGAAGATGGAAGCGTACTGACCCGGAAACCCCAACACATTTGGGGGGGACTGGCTATCTTATCTCTGACAACCGGAACACAACAAATGCTATTAACATTGCTGCTTGACGGCAGATTTAGATAAGATGGTGGTAGCTAGCCAGGCGGACATTTTAAAATGCCCTACCACCAACCAAACCGAGTCCTTAAGTATGTACCCCGCTGGGGATCCAACCCGCGACCTCCGAATCGTAAACCCAATGTTGTTTACATTGAGCCACGGAGGCGGTTAATGATATTAATAGCATTGTTGTGTTCCGGTTGTCAGAGATAAGATAGCCAGTCCACCAAATGTGTTGGGGTTTCCGGGTCAGTACGCTTCTACCTTCGGCCTCATCTTCACTTAACATCAGTTGTGATTGAGGCCAAGTGCTACCCCGTTGTGGATAAAAAAAATATATCTGACCGTGGCTGTTTTAATTATTTTCCCAATATTGGATGATCTTTATTCCAAATGGTTTACCTTTTGAAATTACATAAATGCCACGTCATGATAGTTGTTGAGCATATCGCCGTTGAAATGTACTGGGTAGTTTTTAGTGTGAAACCCCTAGTTGTCCTTCACGGCAACCATGGGAAAAGGCGGCTTTGTTCGATAAAATTCTTTTTCTCAAACATACATGGAAATATTGTCATTACTTTCGAAAAAAGAACACGCGAAATATCTCATTTACGGACAGCGAAAAATAAATCCATTGCAGGAGCGTTTTTTAAATTTGGAACATTACAACGCTCCAGCAATGTTGTATGAAACGGCGTGCTGGGGTTATTATATACTCTTTGATTGGATCTTTTTTATCATTCTTGGCATACCAAAATCTCTTTGCTTAGTACAAATTGCGTTCACGTGGCTGTATGCGTAAATGCGTTTGCCTTTCGGCTCAGATGATAAATAGAAAATCGGCGGCAAAGCTGAAAATTCGTCTTGATTTGTTATTGAAATATTTATTATTTCCCTGCATTCTTTTGAGAAAAGCACTATATATGCCTCGGCGGAAATTGCCTGTCTCGTATTAGTGAAGTCCTCGCCTACGGCTCGGCCTACAAACTCATACTCGACCTGCAATTGCCTATTTCCCGGCCTTTGCAATAATGTACTATTACGTTCCGCTTACCACACGGCACTATCAGTAAGATATAGTTTGAGTCAGGTGGCCCAAATAGCTGACGATCTTGGAAGTCCAGTCTAAGTAATGTAAGTTGTTAACATAGTTCCCAATAAGGATAATCCTTCTTGTTTATAGCAAAGTATGAAGGGCCCTAAAATGTTTACTCAACTGTTTATAGTTATGGTTAATCTCAGTGTAGTCACGAATCCCATAAACATTCACAATGTGAACAATAGCTTATAATCTTACAAGATTTAGAGGTGAACAGGGACGGATTTGGGTGTCTTTTGAAGACGCATTAAGTTTTATTACGCACTTTATAGTATTCTTGCGTCGTGTTTTATTTGACGGAAGGTATCAAAAGTAAGGACCGTTAATTCACGAAGAATACTAACTATTGCTTTGTAAAAAGGCGACACCACCTCCACCCGCCAGTTTATATACTCAAAGTTTATGGCTAAGTGTACGTATTCCTCTGTACATACAGACCGATGCGCATGTAGTACTTAATATACGTATGTAAACCTGTTCGCTAGTATGGAGTGCCGGAGGGCTATCAAAGATCTGTCTAACATGTTATAAATTAATTTATTAACGATTACTAACATCTTTGATTCTTGATTGATCTTGATTGTAAATGATTGATTGAAAAGAGACAAACCCTCTGAGTTTCTCGCTAGCTCTTCTCAGTAGTAGTCGCGTTCCGAGCTAGTGGTAGTTTAAAAAACAAATGACGTTCATAAGTGCATATTGTATTGCCTACATGAATACATGATTTTCATTTCATTTCATTTCATTTCTTTTGACATTCAAAATGTCTATGACAACAATTTCTTTTATCACAATCTAACCTTGCTAATATAAAGCAAATTAACATAACACCGTTTCAAGTCGCTATCAAGTGAGAAGGCCACTTATCTAGATAAGTTCAAAATATTACAATTAATTAACGACACCCTTCAGCAAAGTAACATGACATTAACAATGTAAGGTTAACAATACTGAGTCACGTATTTTTAATGTTATTTTATTTTATGAAATATATTTACAAACGCTTGTTACATCGCTTAGAAGTAATCAAGCCTTGTGTATATCCGTTATTAGCTAAATGTACATGTACGTTCAAACCGCACATGTTTTTATTGTATTAGCCTCAGCATTTTACCCCATCGTCCGAGGAGCCGCGCGCTTGCCCTTCAGTTCACGTTCGATTGTGTATTCCTTATCATAGCAAAATCACCGCTTTTCACAAATTAAATCAAATCAAAATATTTTATTTTATAGGATAAAATTATCACTTGAAAACGTCACTATTAATATTACATTTAAATTTAAATTTACTGCTCATTCTCAAAGCTGACTCCCTAGATAAGAAGGAGCAAGAAACTCTAGTTTGAACACATTTGAACAGAAACACATGTTTTATAGTGTGTATATATTGAACAATATAATAACAATTATTATCAAGAGTATCATTTTGCAAACAAACTGTACGATCCCCGTACATTACACACAATTATAAAGTAAAATTACAATATTTAATTTGGATTAATACACAATCAGTTCGAGAAATTAGCGCCTCCGTTCTATACCCTAACTCCGACGCTGTACCAAGGACATGCGACTAACTCTATAACAAAATCAACTACACAACAAAACTTAACCGTGCTCTGCAACGAATGTGGAATACTAATGACCGTCTTTGGGGAGGAGTCGTAAAAACTGACTCGAACGCCGACCATAAAGTCGACTTGGTTTTCGTGAGGCTATGAAAGATTAAGCCACGTCTACGGATTTTATTAGTTATCAATGCATAATATCCCGTGTGGTTACCAATTTGACGACCGATTGGTGTAGTGGATAGTCACCCTGTCAGCGAAACCAACGGTTTCACGTTCGAATCCCGCGAGGGGTAGATGTTTATATGATGAATACCATAACTACATTTCTACAGATTATATTCCTTATATTCAAACTGTAGCTTCTTCGACTACATCTGATTTTACATCTACATTTTAAATGTCCGCTTGGCTAGCTACCACCATCTTATCTAAATCTGCCGCCAAGCAGCAATGTTAATGGCATTGTTGTGTTCCGGTTGTCAAAGATAAGATAGCTAGTCCCCCAAATGTTTCCGGGTCAGTACGCTTCCACCTTCGATCTCATCTTCACTTAACATCAGGTGTGATTGAGGTCAAAAAAAGTGCCTTTGGGCATGTCCAACCCCACGGCAAACATAAGAATAGAATGTAATCTACAAAGGCCTCTTGTAATCTCTTTCGTTAGTTTCCATCCATGGATCCTCACCACAGATAATACCAATAAGTATAATATTTGTTACGGATGATTGACATAAAGGGAAGAGCGATGGTGAATTATGTAATCGACTTTTATTTTATTCTACCTAATAAAATCTTCGAGTGTGAATACCCAAAACGCCGCTAACTTTTGATTGCTGTTCCTTACAAGTTACGTCATAAAGCGTTCCTCCTCTCACTTTAGTACAAAATAAACCAGTTACTTCCCAATGTTAAACGTACACTGAATTCTTAATACGTTGGAAAAGGAAACATTGCTTGGAAAATTTATCTACCAAGGAAAATATTAAATTAAATTATTACATAGGCACATACCTACTCGTACAGTTTTGTATTATCTTTAATTTAACGTTGCTATTTTGGTAACGTTGTATATGCCTAATGTCACGACCTTTATCTCAAATAGCGTGGTCAGGAATATCCTCAATATTAGCGCTTGGGTGTTTCAAACGTCAAAGTGAGACAACAGCAGCAGTTAAAATTTCGAAATGTACAGAAATACACCTGCGATAGCGATTGAGACCATCGCCGCTGAAACGTGTAAGCCTTTACATGTTTTTTCGTGGAAAGTCCCTTAGTCTCCTTTGACGACAGCCACGGGAAGAGTCGGGTTGGTTCTATTTTACTTCATATATGTCAGTTGAAAAACATCTGGCTATACATCAAAAAATCTACTGTGCCTTTGTGGACTTAGAAAAGGCCTAGGATAAAGTAATTGGGAATGATTTATAGACGACACTATCCAAATGTGGGTTGGCTGGACGGCAACTTAATACGGGCACTGAAGTCCTTGTATTTATTTATTTGTTTTCAACAAACTTTACAGTATATCCTTATATATTACTTAAAATTAAATTACATACTTATTAAGCCAATTATAAAGTTTGACACATTACTATGCATGACACAACACGCGGTAAAACACGGGGAAATTAAAGTAAAGCACAGATTACTACTGACTATATTAGCTGATGATAGCATGGAGCTTTTTTTACATATATTTACCTGTTCTCCTGTTGTGTATATGTGTGTGTGAGTGCGTAAGTTTGTTGTGGATATATGGAAATGTATGGGAGTATTAATGCTTTATAATAACGTACTATAGCGATAGGAGTGTATGTATTATTTGCCTGGTAAATTCGGGCCTTCCCAGATGAAAGATGTCTACCTCAGGGAAACATCTCCCATAGGTTTTGATAGCCCTGTGTAATACGGAGTTGGACACATAATTGGTACGCGTGACCCCCGTTTACTAGAGACAGCAAATGTGCGGAAGATATTGAAAGGACTGGAAACTGTTGAATTGGGCTTAGCGTGCCCTTGTGAGCAGGCAGTCATTGTCAGGCAAGGCAAGAGTGGTGATCCATTGTGTGTTTGTGCCCACGCTGATGTATGGGAGCGAATGCTGAGTATGGCAGAAGAAGCATGAGACCAATCAAAATCAAAAATCAAAAATGTTTTATTTCGTAAGTTATACGAATAACATTTGAAATCGTCATGACAATCAGTTATCGCTCATTCACTAGGCAGTCTCACCAGAGAAGAACGAGCAAGAAACTCCGGGGTTGCTTTTTTTAAATAAGTCAATACAAATACAATTTGAACTAATTGTAAAATTTATGATTCGACAAAGAAAAATAAGAATAAAATATACTGGATATTGCCGAGCGGTTCATGTCCACGCATTCTTATCATCCAGATAGTCAGAAATTTTATAATAGCCTTTGGCACATAGTTTCCGTTTAATGGTTGTTTTAAATTTATTGAAAGGCAAATTTTGAATGTCTACCGGAACCTTATTGTAAATGTGTTCATTGCCTAGTATGTGTGGCGTGACTCTGAATTATAAGTTAACGAATTGTGTGATTAAAGAAAGGTGTGGCGTGTAAAATAATGTAGTGAGTAAGATAGAAATATGTATACTTAAATAAATTAATAAATATTTCGGACACTTACATCAATCAACTAGTCCCAAACCTAGCAAAGCTTGTGCTTTGGATACTAGATGACGGATATACAGGGTGTCCCAAAAGTCGACGTCAAGCCGAAATCGCATGATGGGTAAGGTCATAACAGTTATCAGAAAAATATATAAAAAAAAAAAATATGTAAACATCTATGACTCGGGAATAAAACAAACATTTACTCCTCGAGGGATTCGAACCGGCAACCGTTGGTTTCGCTGATAGGGTCACTATACACTAGGCACACCAATCGGTCGTCATGTTAAATATTAAAAAGTTTTGACATACAACACATATTTTCATGACCTATATAGAAATTGAATCAAATACGTCAAGTGCTGCACTCCTAACCCGATTTGGTAATAACCGCTACAGTGTGCAGCTCCAACATCAAATAGACATTTCAGAGTAGTCAGTTGGGAGCTAATTTTCACTGGTTACGACTGGCCACATTCCCAAAAGTGCATTATTTTATCTTGAAACTAAATGCCGCGCTCTTTGTTTCTGAATTGCGCCATTACGATTTTACGAACAAGCGCCTCTCTTGTGGGTAGTTGAGGACGGAATTTTAAGGTTAATTGTTTTGCGCGGCACAATTTTAAAATGATAATAGTTATTGTTCAAAATAAAGGAGTTTAATTTAATAGAATAAGGTTTTTAAATAAAAAATACTTGGAAGCACTCGTGGTGCACTCGCATTCGCTATTCGTTTTCGATTAAGGAAGTTTAGCAATGTGTGGCGCGGCCAGTCATTGGGACCACTAGTTGCATTTTAAGAGGCTGAAAGCATCTAAATTGAACCCAATTGGTTTTACACAAAACGAACCTCCGTTTTGTGTAAAACCTATAGCTCATATCATTACTGAAAAATTATAATCATTATTGATCGCTTTTTCAATAAAGTTCCTGTGGAAATACAAAATCTTCCTTTCAATAAATTTAAAGATACTATAAAACAGAAACTTATTGAGAAAGCATATTATAAAATATCAGATTATTTAGATGATAAACATTTATGGACATGAACAGCCCGTTCGCGTAACCAGGCTATTTCACAATTGATAATGAAATATTATAATATAAAATAATAATTAATAATTTTGTAACATAAAAACCTTTTTTTAAAAATAGAGCAACCTCTCTAGTTTGTTGCTTGTTCTTCTCAGGGGAAAAGTGGCTTTTGAACAAGCAGTAACTTAAAAAATGTGAAATCTGACTATTTTAAGTGTACCCTGTGTACCTACAAAATAAAGCATTTTTTGATTTTGATTTTTGATTGATCGTATTTCTAACTTAATGGCTGTGTGGCGTCTTGGCCACTAACATTTGTACCGCGCCTATGCAAACTCTTTGGTCGGGCTCTCGGAATTCAAATAAAATTCAGACAGACGTCATGAGCAATATTTTAATGTACGATTTCCTGGTTAGAATTTAGATAATTAATTGCTTGAATGTTTGGTGGAGTACCGTTCATGTGAAGAGCTGAATACACATATATTATTAAGAAGAGTTGGTTGTGTCATTCCTCGAAGAATCCCCGCATACATAAACTTCACCCGATAGAAAATAATTGCAATAATTTAATAATTGCTCGGAGGGCACGTTACATAGTTGGTCCCGGTTGCTTTTAATTGATGGCGCTCGTTAAACCAAGTCGATGGCCTACAGGGGCGGGTTAAAACACTGAATGTCAGGTGGATACTAGTCTGACGCAAATCTACCAATCAGCACTTGGCCCGAGTGGTTGATTATGGTGAAAGGAGACTGGGCCCCAACAGTGGAGACCTGGTAAGGTTGTTGATGAAACAGAAAGTATTGTTAAAATAAGCATTTGGCGATAAAAGTTTCGTCAGCGATTATTAAAATAAATGAATATAATCACAAAATCAAAACATTATTCATAACATCACTGAATTTGACGGATACGTAATTATTTTTTTGGTTTTATTCTCTCCTCTACGAGAAGGCAAAGGGATCTAAGCCCATAACAGCCATACTTAGTTTTCTTATTTCTTCAGTTTATAAGTCAGTCTCAGTCAAAACAAGTAATTCGTCGTATACTTGTCGTATACAGAGTCTAGTCACGGTCAAGTCATTCTTCAGTAAAGTGGCAGAATGTTTTACAAAAGATTTTGGCGGCTTCTTGTGGGAACCCGAAAGCTCCGTTACGCACTTTAATTTACCCTTCCCTTCACTTGTACACCATCACTAACTTTTGTTGCACAATATCCTGCCATTATTAAGCTTCAAAAGTCAGAATGCACAAATTATAAGAATCATAAACAAAAATGCTACTTCACTCGCCGAGATCCCGCCAAAAAGCCCGCATACAGTAAGTAGATGGCGCTAAACACAATGTCCTCAGCTTATGTGTGATTTTTTTTTCTGTGCTAAAATTTGTGTCGTAAGATTTAAAAATAAATCTCGGTCATTGTTTTCTCCATCCCAATGTTGCTCCCTTATTATTAAAAACCATGTATTGTATACAGTGATTAACAGTAGCCGACCGGAAAGTTCTCTCGGAATTCTCAAACTGTCAAACTCCAATTTACACGTCCCAAGAGTTAATCTGAAAAAGTTCCCATTGAAAACAAAGTTTTGCAACCTCCTTGCGGGACAGGATATTCTAATTTGTAACTTGGAATTCCGGTTTTGAATGTTTTCGTTTTTCGTATCAGTTGCGGAATACTGGCAGTAAGGATTATGTCTTCCGAATCACGATAACAAACTCTTATTTTTTTATTATTATTATTCGTTTTATTCACTTCTTTCGGAGAAGGCAAAGGGATCTAAGCCCATACAGCTATGTCTTATTTCTTCAATTTATTAGTCAGACTCAGTCAAAACAAGAAATTCGTCGTATCCTTGGCGTATACAGGGTCTAGTCACGGTCAAGTCATTCTTTAGTAAAGTGGCAGAATGCTTTATAAAAGATTTTGGCGGTTTTTTGAGGGAACCCGAAAGTTTCAAAGCACTTTAATTTACACTTCACTTGTACACCATCAATAACTTTTGCTACACAATATTCTGCCATTATTAAGCTTCAAAGGTCAGAATGCACAAATTATAAGAATTATAAAGAAAAATGCAACTTCACTTGCCGAGATCCCGCCAAAAAGCCGATAAGAAACTCTTTAAAAAAAATTCGAAATTCAATTGTGAAGTCTTTTAGTCTGTGGTGCGATACCTACCTAATGTACAATTATGACCCGATCACTTACGAAAGAACTATAACAAATAACCTGTACAAATCAGATCAAGCTCAAGCTTGTGGTTCAAGGGTTCAAGGCTTTTAGGTGTGGTCAATTTACTGTATTTTACTGATATTATTGAGTGTTCATGCATCGTCTTCAAAATAATGTCTCGGCCCCAATTCATAGACAAAACCTCACTATTCAAAAGTGCAGAAAAACCTAAATGGCGCCAATTCACTTTACGTTCTAATTTCAAATGTTTAAGTTTTATTGTTTTACTGTGGCCTTTATCCGCGAAGAGATAATAAAAATTTTAAATTAGAACTTTTTCCAGAATTCGTTCCTTATTAGCGACACTATCGAATGGTGTAATAATGTTTGTTTCTTTTTTTTTTCAAAATTAACGGGTTTGATTCCTGGTTTTATGAAAACTAAAATCAATGGAATATTGATTTTAGTTTTCATCAAAATCGGGCCTGAGATTTTTTGAGTACTTTTCGCTATTTCTCATACTTTCGGATTTCCATGCCATGCCATCCACATCCACTTGAAAAATTCACCCTGTACCTATATGCTAACTGAAAATTCTTAACCACGTTTTAGCCGTTTAGTTTGTTAGTTGTTTAGTTCTTCGGGGGTTTTCCAAATTTATACATTATTTTGTTAAAGTCTCATCATAAGAACCCTAATTCGGTTTGGTACCATATTCCTACTAACCGTGTATCACACAAGTTAGTTTTAAATTACACTGCATTGTTAACACTGCATAAATATTGTACAACACTAAGTACTAAAGACGTCATTAATCTCGGAAAAAGTGCCGTAATTGGCGAGAAACGAAAACAATTCCAGTCTTACTAATTACCAGCGGACGGAAGCAAAAACGGTCTCTCCTCCCGTCCTGAAGGCGCGAAACATTCTGCCAGTGGGATCTCCTGTAATTAACTCCGCTGTGGAATATCACAAACCGACCTCACCTGTAATATCTATACATGTATACAATCATGACCATTATCCCAAATGGGGTGGTCAGAGATTAAATAATTAAAAAAATTAAAAATGTTTATTCATTTCAAGACCTTACTTTTAAATGCACGTGGTTGAGACTACCTAGTAAGTATTAGAATACTTGTGTCACGGAATACTTGTGTCAGGGATATCCCAAACATTACCGTTTGGGTGTTCCAAACGTTAAAAGTTTAATGCTTGAAACAACATCCTCGGTTAACCTTACGAAATATTTTGATTTCATTCAAAAATTACCATTAAATAATTGCAAAACCATCATAAAACAGACACTATTTACCAAAAGCTATTATAAAATTTCTGACTATCTGGATGATAAGCAAGCATGGATACAGACCGCTCGGTGATATTCAGTCTAATTATACAATATAATATAATTGTAACCCAAACTTATTTTAAAAGAGCAACCCTTGAGTTTTTTGCTCGTTTTTCTCTGGGGAATCAGATTTGTGAATGAGCAATAATGTCAAAAACTTTAATATTAAGATAAAAAATGTGACGTTTTCAAGTGATAATTTTTATCCTAGGAAATAAATTTTTTTGATTTTGATTTTTGATTTTGATCCCTCTGGCCACGTGGTCCGACTTTGTCCTACCGATCGGACGACATGAACTTTTTTTCTTGTTGGTTCGATGAACCAATCGGACTATTGAAACTATCATTATTTTAGACCACGTGGTCCCACCGATTGGACCACGCGTTTTAGACATGAGTAACGCGAATTGCAGAAACGCATACGTGACAATCATCATCAGTCCGTAAACATCCCACTGCAAGGATATAGGTCTTTGCTCTTATGTGAGGGAGTATGGGCCATAGTCCACTACGCTGGCTTAATGCGGGTTGGGGACTTCATATGTCTTTGAATTTTCATCAGACTTGCAGGTTTCGTCACGATGTTTTCCTTCACAATTTAAGAGCAGTCGTATAAATGCACATAAGTAATTAAATTAAATTTAAAAACTCATTGGTACATGGCCTGTCTGGAAATCGAACCCGGACCTCCTAAACGAGTAATAATAATAATGTAAAATATAATTCATTGTATTTGAGGCCAGACGGGGCGACTTTGGTGCCATGGTCACTGGGACGGACAGTGATTTGGGATGCCACATGCGTCGACATTTTAGCACTTTTTCACGGAAAACCGCAACAAGAGTCAGGGCTGCGACTGAGGAAGCCCAGCTACTCATCGTTACTCGGTAACCATGAGTTTGTGGGGCTTGCTGTAGAGACTATGGGTCGTGGTAATCAGATATGCACTTGCTCGTCCACGATCTCAACAATATTAGTTCTATTCTCGTGTGATCTTCGAGATGGCGCCTAAATTGCTCAAAGTAGTCTTTTTGTTATGTGATGATGTTAAGTGAAGATGAGGTCGAAGGTGGAAGCGTACTGACCCGGAAACCCCGACACATTTGGGGGACTGGCCATCTTATCTCTGACAACCGGAACACAACAATGCTATTAACATTGCTGCTTGATGGCAGATTTAGATAAGATGGTGGTAGCTAGCCAGGCGGACATTTTAAAATGCCCTACCACCAACCAAACCGAGTACTTAAACATGTACCCCGCAGGGGATCGAACCCGCGACCTCCGAATCGTAATCCCAATGTTGTTTACATTGAGCCACGGAGGCGGTTCAGTCTAGCTGTTCAGCGAGGCAACGCGCCCAGTATGTTATGGTACATTCCCCAAACGAGAGGGTTGGATCACGTTTTCGTCCATTACTTTGACTTTAGTTTTAATTGTTTTTTTTTTACATCTATGATAGTTTTGTTATTTTATTTCTCTCATTAATAATATAGGTATACTATAATTATTATAAAATGTAATTTATTAGAATTCTTAAAAATTAAAATTGAGAGCAACAATTCTGAAATTAAATATTTTGCGACTTGACGAACGCCGTGGTAATACATAGGATAGACTATTTATTCCACAGCGAGGCTGTACAATCTTTGACTATAACATCCATACATAAACTATACATGGCTGTAATACCCTCATGTTTTCCATCACGAGTGATAAAAAGCTCTATTCACTGGCTCGCAGCGTAATAAAGCATTACGAGAGTAAACAAGCGATGTTGCGCAGTATATATATCCAGTACGACTACTTAGGGGTCAAGTGAACGCATGCTGAGGAAGAAAATCACAATTTAATTGTTCTATTTATCACAAGAATGTCGAGCATGTCAATGTAATTTATTTACAAATGCTAAAATTTTTACAAATACATTTTTTTTATGCACAACGGGTTGGTACTTGGCCTCATTCACACCTGATGTGAAGTGAAGATGAGGTCGAAGGTGGAAGTGTACTGACCCGGAAACCCCAACACATTTTGGGGGACTGGCTATCTTATCTTTGTCAACCGGAACACAACAATGCTATTGGCATTACTGCTTGGTGGCAGATTTAGATAAGATGGTGGTAGCTAGTCCTAAAAAAATAATTAAAATGCCCTACCACCAACCAAACCGAGTACTTAAACATGTACCCCGCTGGGGATCGAACCCGTGACCCCCGAATCGTAAACCTCATGTTGTTTACATTGAGCCACGGAGGCGGTTAAACATCATACACTTGCTAATTTGTTTTTGTTTAGAACTGTACAAATCGCTGATTATAAGATTTGGTACTATCATTTCTTCTCCCAAGGCATAGGTACCTCTGAACCCGACCTATGCTGCTCCGTTTTAAGTTATAACCAGTTGTAGTGTGCATATAGTCACACTGTCTAGCAGATGGGTGAACCATTACTATGTTTGTCCAGACGTCTTCAATCCTGATAATTGTTTTCCCCATTGCAACTTCAGTTTACTAATTCTCTAAGCTATGTCATCAACTTTAGTTTCCGATGAAACGTCTCAATTCTGATCTTATCTCAGAGAAATTTCGATCACTTTTCCATAGCACTGTTGTGCAACAAAGATGTCAATGATAGTTATTTAACAGCAAGCAAATGTGAACGTTATGAATACTACTTTTTTGCTAATTACGGTTTAGTTTTTTTTTAATAATACTTAAACTGCAGTAACGCAAAACAGGCGTAAGCATATGAATTGCAGTAAGTGTATTGTAGAAGTGGTAGACTCCATTTTTCACCGTGTTGGCAAATGCTAATATTGCTATAAGCGCCCTCACTGTACCAATCAGCACTGGGATAATCGCGTGAGCTTTCCTAATATCTGGACAGTGTATCCAGGGGTATGTTCAAGGAAAAATGGGCTGCCTTTTTGAGAGTCTGGATTTATGGGGTTGTGCTTTGTAAAAGAATTTGTTGGCTAAAATTGTTACAGTATTAAATGCTAGAAAAGAAACTGGTAGATTTTATTCTTGGAATGTCGTGATTGTGATAACGGGTTACCAATATATTAGGTCCTTACCTATGAAATTGGCGTTTTGTGTGAAGAATTTCATTAAGACTGTTTTCTCCATACAAACATTTTTGATTTTTTTTTGGGTAAATCCAAATTTAGCTAAACTTTGTGTGTATTATCGGATAACATTAAGTTAAGTATAGGCAACGTTAATTTTTAAAAGTAACCGCTTTATAAAAGTTTCAGTGAATTTAAGAAATGATTATGGGAAGCACATGAAAAGAGCTCTGTTTAAATTTTTTTTATTATGTGGTTTTTTATTTTTTTTTTATCTATAACCACGCAAGTAAAATGTAGCCCTCCGAGTAGTTCCTGGTGCTGGTTATATGAGAGGGCGGCAAACGAGCATGCGGTTCACCTGATGGAAAGTAATCACCGCCGCCCATGAACACCCGCAACAACAAAAGGGTCACAGATTCGTTGCCGGCCTTTGAGGAAAGAAGTTTCTTGAGAAACGTACAGTGGTAGACTTCCACTCATCCAGGTGATGTGGATGGAAATTTAATTTTCGGCGAGAAGTGTAACGGTTAAATTGAGCAGCGGGTATTAGCTCGAACAGTTCTTCAGAACAATCCCCATGAAATATGCGATAGAGAATGCAGAGGGACGCGACGTCTCTTCGCAACACCAGGGGATCCAGTCGGTTAGTGAGACTCTCTTGGCCGACAATTCGGACTGCGCGACGTTGAACGCGGTCCAAAGGAAGAAGCTGGTACTGAGGTGCCCCAGCCCATAGGTGAGAACAATACTCCACGTGCGGCCGAACTTGCGCGTTATAAAGTTGGAGGCGGTGAGCCGGCGTGAAGTAACGAGCCGCTCTACTGAGGACACCTAACTTTTTGGAGGCCAACTTGGCCTTATCCTCCAGATGACCGCGGAATTGAACGTTACTAGAGATGTTCACTCCGAGAATCCCAATACTCAGCTTAACGTCAAGGGGAGTGCTCTGAAATTGAAGAGACAGGAGAAATGGAATCTTCTTTGCGGTGAATGCGCATACTTGTGTCTTTTTAGGGTTAAACTTAACTAGGTTGAGAATGCCCCAATTAGCGACTTGGTCTAGTGAGGTCTCGATTTCAGACACAAGCTTGTCCCGACACTCATCAACGTACGCCCGAGAAAGATTAGCACGGCTGGCATATAAGGCATCACCCGTACTGTCATCCGCATAACAATGGAAGATTTCTGAAAGATATTAAAATCTCAACGTATTAGGCGTCGAATGCATAAACAGCATCTTCTACCTCAGTGTACCAAAATAGTGCTATATATTGTATGTCCAATGATCGTTGCCTCTCTATTGAATTTCTACTTAAAACCGCACGAGCGATGCCGCGTAAAATCTAGTCTTCAAAGCATTCTCTGGTACCAAAGTGACCAGAGAACATACGACGTGATTTTCTACATAATTAAGTTATGACTTTCTGAATGATGCTTAAATCTCTACGTCTTAGGAATTAAATGAATAGAGAGCATCTTCTACAGAAGCATTCTAAAATATAG
The DNA here is from genome assembly GCA_949316235.1 of Oegoconia quadripuncta. Lineage (NCBI taxonomy): Eukaryota > Metazoa > Arthropoda > Insecta > Lepidoptera > Autostichidae > Oegoconia > Oegoconia quadripuncta. The sequence goes on along the minus strand of OX438757.1, from coordinate 2,672,624 downwards.
CTAATCTAATAAATTCTATATCTAGTGATCGGTGACTCTCTACTGTTTTCTTTAACTCTATGCTGGTGATAAAAGCTCAGTGTACTTACACGTCTTAGATATGCAGGACTTATTTCTATAGAATTAAGTTTTGACTTTTTGAAAGATACTCAAATCTCCAAATTAGTAACTACAGGTGCGTTGAAAAATAGTGCTATTTTCTGTATTCAATGATCAGTGACTCTTTGCTGTATTTCTTCCTATAACTCACCAGTAAAGTGATCAGTGTACCTACACTCCTTGAATCTGCAGTACCTATTACTACAAATTAAGTTTTTTTTTTAACCATACTAAAATCTCCTGATTGTCAAAAGGAGCGTTCTAACATAGTGCTATATTCTGTAGCCAATGATCGGTAATTCTATTGTATTTCTCTCTATAACTATATGCTGCTGGTAAAAGCTTAATCTCTTATTCCGAAGTAACCAGTTACCAACACGTCTTAGATCTGCAGTACCAATTGCTACAGAAATAAATTTTACCTTTTTGAATGTTACTAAAACTTCTACATTATTGACTACATGAGCGTTCTAGCATAGTGCTATATTCTGTATCTAATGGTCGATGACTCTCTACTGCATTTCTTCGATATGCCGCTGGTAAAAACTTAATCACTTGTTGAGAAGTGACTAGTGTACCTACACGTCTTAGTTCCACCTATTTCTGTAGAATTAAATTTTACCTCTGTGATACTGAAATCACCACATTATTGACTACAGGAGCGTTCCAAATATATTCTGTATCTAATAATCTGTGACTCTTTACTGTATTTCTCCCTATAACTAAATAACTAATAAAGCTGATAAAAGCTTAGTCCCTTGTACCGAATATACACGTCATTTGTAGTGAACAATATACACGTCTCAGATCAGCAGTACTTATTTTCTACAGTATTAAATTTTGATTTCCTGAACTGAGTCGTTATCAAACGTAACATAGGAAGTTGAGCCAACACGCCGCCCTTTTCAAGTAAGCTTAATCTACGAACACGACACACCGTGTTCTTGCTTTTGCGGAATATTCTCGGAAATCGCGACTTAGTAGACTAGTTTTACCTTCGATTTTGTTTGCGGAGACCATGATATGATCAAATAAAATCGTGAACGCTGTTTCACTTTAAAGCGTAACATGGCGTTCAAGAGACGGGTGACGGGGAGCTCAAAAAGGTCGGTAATTCATGCGCAACCCTGCTGTTACAAATATCCGCATACGGCAGTGACCAATTTGGATCTGGTAACCCGTGCCCTAGCACGTTAAAAATGTAAGAAAATGCCTTATTAGATAGTATTGATTATTTCTTATATAAAATGGTTGATCTTATTGATTTGATCTTTAGTGTCTTTGTACTTTTCACTGAAACCCACCAATTCGTCTCTCGAGGCTTTTTTCAGTTTATTTTTAAAATTTTTACTCACCACATCGTACACCGCCTCCGTGGCTCAATGTAAACAACATAGGGTTTACGAATCGGAGGTTGCGGGTTCGATCCCCAGCGGGGTACATGTTTAGTATCGGTTTGGTTGGTGGTAGGGTATTTTTAATGTCGGCCTGGCTAGCTACCACCGTCTTATCTAAATCTGCCGCCAAACAGCAATGTTAATAGCATTGTTGTGTACCGGTTGTCAGAGATAAGATAGCCAGTTCCCCAAATGTGTTGGGGTTTCCGGGTCAGTAGGCTGTCACCTTCCTTCCTTCTCCACCTCATCTTCACTTAACATCAGGTGTGACTGAGGTCAAGTACCAACCCGTTGTGCATCCATACCAACCAACATCTGGACGGATCTAGATGAAAATTGGATGGCAGCCAGATTAACCAGATTAGCCAGAGCAACCTAGATTAATATATAGGCCAAATTTTTTTCTGGACAGATGTTAATGCAATTTTCCTCGCAAATAAATTCCCGGGTAACAGCTAGTTTATTACATAATTAGTAGATATACTATGCTACTTTAGCTGTAAATATAAATAAATAATAAATAAATTAATATTTCGGACACTTACACCAATCATCTAGTTCCAAACTAAGCAAAGCTTGTACTATGGATACTTGATAACGGATAAACATACATAAATATTTATATAAACATCCATGACTCCGGAATCAATGTTCGTATTCGTTACACAAACATTTACCCGTCGCGGCATTTGAACCCGCAACCGTTGGTTTCGCTGACAGGATCACTATCCACTACACCAACCGGTCGTCGTCGGTGTAGTTGGAAGAAAAGCAGATTATGAATTTCGCATTGTGTAATTTAATATTTAAAGTCGTGATTTTAATTATTATGTTTTCATAATTCATAATTCATTAATTCGGGTTTCAAACAACACTCGTTGCAATTAATATAATCACTTCTGTGCGCTGCAATATCTACTATCACCTATGATATCATAACATTTTCAAATGAACGAGCTACGAATGTTTCAAGTATTATGAATTCACAATAGATTGCAGCAAGAATAACATTACGCTCGACGTTTCCCACAGAGTTTATATGCTTTTGTATTAAAATTCTAAAACGTACCTTACTGTCCTAATTGAACGCCAACTGTCAAATTCGACCAATAGTTTGAATGGCGAAGGAGATGACATTCAAGTTAGACAAAGGGTCTGCTGGTTGTTTAGTCGTTTGTTTTGATTCTCAGAATATTTCTATCTGTATCCATAGTATTAAAAAAAGAGTAACGGACATTACAGTTTTGAGAAAGTAGACTTTTCTGGAAGTCGACTTTTCGGAAAGTGGACTTTTTTTTCTCTTTTTTATCAACAAAGGGTTGGTACTTGACCTCAATCACACCCAATGTTAAGTGAAGATGAGGTCGATGGTGGAAGCGTACTGACCCGGAAACCCCAACACATTTGGGGGACTAGCTATCTTATCTTTGACAACCGGAACACAACTATGCTATTAACATTGCTGCTTGGCGGCAGATTTAGATAAGATGATGGTAGCTAGCCAGGCGGACTTTTAAAATGCCCTACCACCAACCAAACCGAGTGCTTAAACATATACCCCGCTGGGGATCGAACCCGCGACCTCTGAATCGTAAACCCAATGTTGTTTACATTGAGCCACGGAGGCGGCTTTTTAAGGGAAATTGCATTTTTTAGGGCGTGAAGTTGGGAAACATGCATTTTTGGTAAGTGGACTATTTGAAGTCAAAAGTGAATAAAATGATTTCTTCCTTCAAGACTTTCAAATGCTTCCGTGGCTCAATGTAAACAACATAGGGTTTACGGGTCAGAGGTCGCGGTTTCGATCCCCAGCGGGGTACAAGTTTAGTACTCGGTTTGGTTGGTGGTAGAGCATTTTAAATGTCCGCCTGGCTAGCTACCACCATCTTATCTAAGTCTGCCGTCAAACAGCAATGTTAGTAGCATTGTTGTGTTCCGGTTGTCGGAGATAAGATAGCCAGTCCCCCAAATATGATGGGGTTTCCGGGTCAGTAAGTCAGTAAGGTGGAAACCTTCGGCCTCATCTTTACTCAACATCAGGTGTGATTGAGGTCAAGTGCATAAAAATAGAAGCCCCAAACTTGCTTTCAAGTGATCATCGTTTAAATTAACAACTGAATCCTCGGCTGACAATAAAATAACGCCATTATCTACTTTAAATAAACATAAAACTTAAACCTATTTAAGCACAAAATCAATTAATGGACACAAAGGGGTTTAAAATCGTAATGCGGTTTTGACCCAATCGTTAAAATACAGTTGGTGTATGAACCTTTCACAGCTAACTGTTATTAAATGAAACTATCTCAATGAAATTGTGAAACATTTGACTTTTTTCGCATTGGATTCTGGGGAAGATTTTTTCTCAGAATAGGAATGATCGAATTGACTAACGAATCGGAGGTCGTGGGTTCGATCCCCAACGGGGTACGTGTTTAGCACTCGGTTTGGTTGATGGTAGAGCATTTTGAATGTCCGCTTGGTTAGCTACCCCATTATATCTAGGTTGGTAAGTCTGCTGCTAATGTTAATAGCATTTTTATGTTCCGGTTGTCAGATAACCAGTTCCCCGAATAAGATGGGGATTCTGGGTCAGACCTTCGGCCTCATCATTAATATACTCATAGTACTTTATGGTTCAAGCCACAGCATTATGCTGAGCTGGAACCTATATCAGCTTGCATTATTTTGTTTTAGTATTATTATCTCAAAATTTTCATGTACATGCCAATTGTAAGCTGAATAAATGTTTTATTTCATCTTTCTTTCTTTCTATCTTATCTTAATCTTATCTTAATATCTTTATTGTACACAAAATTGTTACAGAAATATGCATTGTTTATAAAATGTACAAAGCCGAGCTTAACTCCGATAGAGTTTTCTACCAGGAAACCTTAGAGATGCATAGTGTTTATTAATTTAAGATCGGTTTGATTGAGGTCTAGTGCGAACCAGTTGTGCAAAAAAAAAATTTTTTTATTGCTATATTGCATTACTGACGCGATAGGTATCACAGGAAACAGCTAGGCTAGGTAGTATTTGTGAATGCTAACAATGTTGTTTTACGAGTGTCCCGCAGTAGGTACTTAACAATTCATTTTCCAATTTCCTGATGGTGGGACGGTAAGCGATTTACGTAATCCATCACTCCCCATTGGCCCCTGTTCTAAAAGAGGAGAGTGGGGGAATAGCCCAAAAATTCGTGTAGAAAAGTGGTTAATAAAAAATCAAATAATGCAGTGTCCATGATTTTCGGATGAAAATATACTGTTTCTGTAAAAGAAACTGTGATCCGGTGTAATGACGTTTAGTACAAAAATTGAGCATCACGATAATTATTAAATTTGCTACCATAGCTCTCTCTGCACATACCTTTATGTGAATGTTGTAATATTTTAAATTTATTTGCATTAACATATATGTATACACACACACAATATGTAATTATAAAATAATAATAATTGTCATTAATAATTGTCTATCTTAAGACCAACACCGTAAACCACATATTACTATGTTTTTCCTTTGTAATTTATAAGTGCTTGAACACAGTTACTAAGTACTTAACTATATTTTTGTTTATATGCACTCTCACATGTGCATAATTTTATAAAGGTAAATGTTGAATATTTTTCATCAAATTTGACGTAGGTAAGTGCACATTGGTTCAGTGATATGTGATAGGTAGGTAATATAAACATTTTACTTTTACGTACATAGTAATTAGAAATAATGCAAATATTTATTTATTTCAAGCACTTAATCAGCTGTAGTGTGTCTGGAAGAAATTGCTATCAGCGATAAGATCGCTTTTGTACACTTTATCATATATGATAAATGTCCTTTGTATTTTATTTTATGTGTAATAAAGGATTTAATAATAATAATAATCACAGATAAACTTAGATAATATCATGACCTTGCAATAGAAATCCGACCCCAATGGATGGTTCATACAATACACATAGTCCCGATTGTCTTGTCATCCACCGGAATAAACCACAAAACTTAAAAAAATTGCCTAAAAACTTTGAATATTCGAACATAGCATCCTGTTGCGCATTACAAAAAAGAGCAAACATACATAACACAAATTTTACAAAAAGCCACGATACTCAACTCTTGTAGAATTACCAGAAAGTTTCTGACTTCGTCTATCATTACTTCATCAGCTGAACCCCACCACACTTGGTTGATACCCGTCTGGTGCGGAAATTACCTTCTTGACTTTGAAGAAGAGAAATACGTTGATAAAAAATTATTATTATTATTATTATGACGAACAAAACAATAAAAAATAAATGCTAAAAACCCGCATGTTTTTTCCATGTTTGTATCAATATTTTACAAACGCATGGTCATCCTAACCACTATGGCAAGAATGTCATGTTTTCGGGCAAAAATCACACGTGCGTGTTTGTTCGGGGAAAACATGACGTCATCCCTCACTCTCTTCACTTTTTGTGCATATTTTATATGACAAAGTGAATTTTTCTGCTTATATTCTCCCGTAAAAAACTGAGAACGGTTTCACGTACGCAAAAAGGCGATCTTCTTCATGTTTATCTTTAATTAAAAGAGATTTTTGTAGCTTTACTTGGTGATAGAAAGAATAGACTAAATTGAACGGAATAACAAAGTTCTATATTGTAAGATTATCATTCAGTGGGCGTATGTAAATTAATTTTATCTCCCGACGAAAAACGACGGGTGTTATGTGTTTGTCCGTGTTGCATATGTGAGTGAGTGTGTACTGTTTTTATGCGAATGTGTCTCAATAATGCGTGGTCCGATTTAAGAGGGATTATCCCATATGGTATTAAATATAAAGTCCAAATTTTTCGAAATGAATAAACATAACAAATTTTGTGTGCCACTATGGCAAATTGTGGGACTCAGCGTTATGCTCAGCTCCAAGATCTGGTAACTGTTCTTCCGTCCCACCCTGGGAGAGGAAAGCAATGTGCAAAATGGAAAGTATTGTGTCATTGTAATGTAGCTAAAAGCCAATCCGCAGTGGTGTATGGGAGATAGATTCTGAATTCTGTTTTGATTAACCCTTATCTACCCAGTATACTATATTAACGTAAATCACCAGTACGAATGAAAGTACGAAGTGTTTTTTTTTATGCACGACGGGTTCCTACTTGACCTCAATCACTGATGTAAAGTGAAGTCATCTTCAGGAAGTCATCTTCACGGTCGAAGGTGGAAGCGTACTAACCCGAAAACCCCAACACATTTGAGAGACTGGCTATCTTATCTCTAACAACCGGAACACAACAATGCTATTAACATTGCTGTTGGCGGCAGATTTAGATAAGATTGTGGTAGCTAACCAGGCGGACGTTTAAAATGCCCTACCACCAACCAAACCGAGTACTTAAACATGTACACCGCTGGGGATCGAACCCGCGACCTCCGAGTCGTAAACCCAATGTTGTTTATATTGTGCCACGGAGGCGGTTGCAAACTTATTAGAAACTTGTTTCGATTTCAAAGCCACTTGCCAAGAGTATTAGACCTTCTGTCCACATGCTCTAAGTACATAATGCACGTTGACGTACTAACCAGGAGTAATAACAAGCACCCATTTCATAATAGTTTACGAGCTGGAGTATAATAAAGCTGAATATAGTACGTATACGACCCTGTACTTTTCTGTGCATGTTATATTGATTGGTCACAAGGAATTTCTCAATCCGTAGTCCTACTAATAAAAATAAAACGTAAAACTATTACGGACAAAATTTTATGTCGGTTTATTCCATTGATAGGACCGAATGACGTTTTCAGACATTCTGTCCTTATAAACCTGGATCCACATCACCTAGATGAGTAGGTAGACACCACTGTACGTTTCTCAAGAAACTTCTTACCACGTACGACCACCCTGTGGAACGGACTTCCGGCAGCGGTATTCCCGAACGAGTACGACATTGGAACCTTCAAGAAACGAGCCAACACCTTCCTCAAAGGTCGGCAACGCATCTGTGACCCTTTTGGTGTTGCGGGTGTCCATGGGCGGTGGGTGATTGCTTTCCATCAGGTGACCCGCATGCTCGTTTGCCGCCCTCTCATATAAAAAAAAAAAAAAAAAAACAAAGAACTAAACAAAATTTATACACACATTTCACGTTTTTAAGCAAATGTATATTTTTTTTTATTACTATTTCTTAAGTATTGTATTTTCTTAGCTTAGTAATATCTTTTGTGTGTATTCGTAAACTGATTTCCAGTAGACATTCAAAATTTGCCTTAAAAAATAACGTCACGACCTTTATCCCAAATGGGGTGGTCAGAGATATCCCAAACAATAGTGTTTGGGTGTTCTAAACATTAAAAGTTTAATGATAGAAACAGCATCCACGATATAGAAATGCACACGTGATAGGGGGTGAGTCCATCGCCGTTTTCAAACATGCAAAACAATAGATGTTTTTGGTGGAAAGTCCCTTAATCTTTTTTTTTATGCACAGCGGGTTGTTACTTGACCTCAATCACACCTGATGTTAAGTGAAGATGAGGTCGAAGGTGGAAGCGTACTGACCCGGAAACCTCAACACATTTGGGGGACTGGCCATCTTATCTCTGACAACCGGAACACAACAATGCTATTAACATTGTTGCTTGGCGGCAGATTTAGATAAGATGGTGGTAGCTAGCCAGGCGGACATTTAAAATGTCCTACCACCAGCCAAACCGAGTACTTAAACATGTACCCAGCTGGGGATCGAACCCGCGACCTCCGAATCGTAAACCCAACGTTGTTTACATTGAGCCACGGAGGCGGCCCTTAGTCGCCTTTTTCGACACCCACGGGAAGAGACGGGTTGATTCTGTTCTATTTGAATGCCGAAACCACATAGAATTTATCTTTTGTTTAATTCCGCCAATAGAACTAAGTCCTACCAATAAAACTAAATGATTTGTATAAGTATGCATTATATTTATGTATGTATCTAATTGTGTAAGTAAGTATACATATCTATTGTAGTATAGTAGCTATATAATATGTAGATTCATAGTTTTAATGAAAATGTTTAGCTTTTGGACTGGAAGAGATCCCTTTATGGGATAAGCCCGCCTTTGTACTTGTAAGTTACATTTAATTTATCAATGTATATTTATCATATGAAGTATAATAATGCGTTTACAAACAAACAAATAAACAAATAAATTCTTTCCTAGGTTTCGTCCCACCAGCAGAACTAAATAGTGAATTATTCGAGCTAAAGGCACTCGACCAGATAAAAGCGCAACAAACTGTAAAGAGATAGATAATTGGATTCACCTACAGTCTGTAAAATCATATTATATCGACTTTACAGGTTCCTCATGACGTAACTGACTGAAATAATTATTCGCTTCTACTTGATCAGCGTGGTTTCCTATTGGTCCCTTTGATAATAGGTCATTGCTGGTTGGGATTCAATGGAGGGAATCGACGTAGGGAGCAGGGGCTCCATCATGAGGTAAGCGTGAGGTATGAGGAGAGTGTAAATCATAGTTGCGAAGTTCATTACTGCGATAGTTTATCATTGCGAAGTATGTTGTCGCGAAAGTTCTTTCCTGCGATATACGCTACTGCGAAAGTTCACCATTGCGACGTACGTTGTCGCGAAAGTTCTTTATTGCGATATACGCTACTGCGAAAGTTCACCATTGCGACGTACGTTGTCGCGAAAGATCTTTACTGCGATATACGCTACTGCGAAAGTTCACAATTGCGACGCACGTTGTCGCGAAAGTTCTTTACTGCGATATACGCTACTGCGAAAGTTCACCATTGCGACGTACGTTGTCGCGAAAGTTCATTACTGCGATATACGCTACTGCGAAAGTTCACCATTGCGACGTACGTTGTCGCGAAAGTTCTTTACTGCGATATACGTTACCGCGAAAGTTCACCATTGCGAAGTACGTTGTTGTGAAAGTTCTTTACTGCGTTTTACATTACTGCGAAAATTTACCATTGCGACGTAAATTGTCACGAAAGTTCTTTACTGCTGTTTCAGTATTTTAATCGTCCACCAGGCTAGCTACCACCATGTTATATAAATCTAAGCTAAGCAATAATGTTGGCGGCATATCATGAAGAAATAACTATAAATTGTAAATTTAGATAACCGCTAAGAAAACAAGCGAATAAATCATTCAGACAAACCAAACCAACTGTATTGAACACTACATTTACTTCAAACCGATACAATTTAGAAGTGGTAAAAATCGTTTGATTTACTTATTACAAGTCAAGTAAAAGCTACATGTAATTAAATTACGGTTCTGTACTTTTTTAACCCCTGTCGAAAAACGACGGGGTGTTATGTGGTTGAAGATGTATGTATGTGTATGCGTGTGGCCAGTCTTTGTTCGGACGTATCTCAACAATGCTTGGTCCGATTTAAACATCCCACTGGAGGGATATAGGCCTTCGCTCGTATATGAGGGAGTATGGTCCATAGTCCACCATGCTGGCCCAATGCGGGTTGGGGACTTCACATGCCTTCGAATTTTTATTTTTCAGGCATGCAGTTTTTTTACGATGTTTTCCTTCACCGTTCGAGAGCAGTCGGATAAAGGCACATAAGTAATTAACTAAGATTTATAAACTCAATGGTACATTGTCCTCTCTGGGAATCAAATCAGGACCTCCCAAATTGGGAGACCGCGTTTTAACCGCTGAACCACGCTTTGCTTTGTTAATTATGATTACTTAATTGGGTGTTTTTTAAATGTTCGATTTGTGTTTTGTGCTGGTACTTTATTATCATAATTGTCGTTGTAGTAGTGTGGTTAAAGTGTTGGTAGGGGATACCCACGGCAAATGTACCGTGATCAAATCGGGGACGTCTTAAAGAAAGGCCATGTGAAGAGGACCCTAAACCGACTAGCATGTATGAACAAATTTATGAGAGTGAATGAAGCAAAAGGTAGTCTGTGGTCTCTGCCTACCCCTATGGGAAACAGGCGTGATGTATGTCATAATCATAAAAGTGACTAATATGAGGCTGTTGAAAAACGACACGCGACATCATCGTATTTATGTAATATAACATTCCGTCCCAAAAAATATATATAAGTATTTCTTCCATAAAATATTATGTGGCATAAGGAAAAATTCACCAAACTAAAATTATGAGCACTTCAGCTCGGAGACTCCTAACTTTCAGACCGAATACGACGCCACGTGATTGCAAATCCGATTTCGCAACACATCCTGTATCTTGTCTTTAGTGACTTTGCAGAGCGTTGGCTTTATCAGCATTTCAGAATACAGGTGTACTCTGGAGTGAAAAATAGGGAGGACGAAATTGCCCTAGAAATGTATGTACTAGTATAAAAAACTTACTGTTTTCTCTTCACCTGACTAGGGTAAGGTGAAAGGTTTACACAGGCGTGATGAATAGTGAATATACATACATAATTTTATGACCTTTATCTCAAATGGAGTCAGAGATATCCCAAACGTTAAAATTTGGGTGTTTTAATGCGTGAAACAACATCGACGTTTCTTCTTTTGAAATATACAGAAATTCACTGAAATATACAGTATTTTTTAATTCATGCAAATTGTAGATAAGTAACATATTATTATTATACTGCTCATTATTATACTGACGTAGCGTCCGTGCGTCACTGGGCATTGGGAGCACGAAAAACCAGCGCTGTGATTCGTCGAAGCATCAGCTGAGTGCTAACCCATTTGTGCAAGTTTCACCACGTGAAAGCATTCTGCGCATTTTATTTATAATTTGTATGTTTTTTTTTAGCTATAATTTACTACTTCTTTGTTTTTTTATCATGTTGTGGCCTTCATAATAAATTGTTTTTATTCTTATATCTGTATCGAGCCTAACGTTTTATAACTAAGTACCTAATAATCAACGGGAAAATTGTGTACAAAAAATAAGCTTTAAACTCTTAAAAACATGGTTTCTTAAAACATATCGCTTTTTAATGTATTCTTCGACCATATCTACTATCAACATGAAGTTTTAAACGCTTTTATTTAATAGAGTCTCAATCGTAAATTAACCCGTTAAGTACATGGGTACATACATATTAATATATATTAATACAAATTAATACACATACATACATATAGTATTAACAGATTCCCGAATCTGCCATGATAAGCAGGTCCAAAATATTGTGCTCAGTCGAAAACAAATTTCAAATGTGTACATATCCAAATTTACGGAAGGAATTTCAATTTACACAAAATACACCCGACCATCGACCTTCGTTTTATTTCAAAGACTGTTTACTTTTAGCTTGAGGCGAAAATTTTCGTTTTTCGCTCGCGAAAATTTGATGCGAAGCGGAATTGTTGACCGAAAGGGTTAGGGGCGTTGGAGGGGAAACAATTGTAAGTTATCTTTCTATTCTAGTTTACGATGATAATAATCTTTAAAGTTGCTCGTTATGTATTTCTAACCTCCGACGAAAGACGATGGATGTTATGCATTTGACAAGTTGTGTGTTTCTCCCATTTTTTTTCTGGAAGCATCAAACTAATGCGTGAACCGAATTGTAGTCCGGTTTTTTTATATTTGAGAAACTAAAGGAAAGATTCTTTGCCATGTTTGAAGAAATTCGGGTCAGCCGTCGGTTGACGAAATCAATGATTCCGCAGTATATAAATAGTTATGAAAATGAGTGGCAGTTAACAACTGATAATCGAACTTACGACGCCGGCACAGGTATCAGACTATTGTTTCCATTGCACCACCGGTGACGTACTTGTCTTAAAACTCATATTCATTTATTGAAGCTCAAACTAGCTGTCAATGCATACAGAAACCATTTCATTATGTGCACTTAATGCACTGTGTTTACAATATTATGCCTGCAACATATTCATAAATACGCTCGGCATCGTCATTTTACATACATGACAGCGATACACACAGACATCTGGAACTGACAACTTAATTAATTTTATTATCTCTGAACAATAATGTACCAGTTTTAAACGCCAAAAATTGGCTATACAACCTACTTCAGGAAGATTCCATTCTCTACCTCCGGGATGTATCGTCAGCTCATGTACAAATTTTATGGGACCATCCTGACGACTAAACCCTTTCAAACAAAGAAAAATCATCCAACTCGGTAACAATTGTCAAAAATATGGGCAGGCGTTGCTAGCGACAGGGACGGTGCCAGCCTCTCGTGGTATGGGGTAGCTCGGGACATTGCAATATAATATCAAGCCAATACAGGCGAATAGGATATCAGAATGACACTAGGCCCGATAACCTTAAATCTTTAAGTAAGGTGGTAATTACAGACCACTTACCGTCACATAAATGTTGTTGTTAAATTATGGTCATGGAATCCGAGATGCTTACTGGTGAAGAGTAAACATATGCACGCCCCTCATGCCATAGAACTCGCGTACAGTCTGAGGAATTCAGCCGGAGTAATCTACAATCCTCCTCCTCCTCCTCCTTGCTCAAATTCCATGATCAACTTCTTATCAATTAATGACTCACCGGATTCTTCCAAGCATCGGTGATAGTAGGTAATCAGTCACTCACGGTCGTTGATGTGTTAAGTGGAGCTCCTACTCCTTTTACGGCTGGTAGCAAAGTGTCCCTTGATTTTGAAGTGCAGACCAATATTACTGTAAACGTCTTCACCGCGCCATTTCCGGTGATACCAGCGCCACCAGGTTCACTTCTTGTAGCAAATCGCGCACCATGGTATTCACGCGACTTTTAAATTATAAATTCCGTCGCTAATTTATCGCTATCCGTGACATATATAATATATAAATAAAGCAAATTGGTATGTTTTATTTATGCTAAATTTGTCACACAACTATTTTTGTCACAAAGAGCCCAAATAAGTCACTCTCATACACTCTCATAATTAGTGTTTATACTAATTAAAACACTAAAAGTTTACATTTTAGAGAAACATTATAACCCTTCCTTGCCTTAGTCGGGTTTCACAGTTATCATGGAGATTATTACCCATATACTAGGGAAAAGTTGTAGCAAAATTTCTCTTCACTCGTGTTCTACACTTTTAATATCAGTGTGTCGCATGCCTAACAGCGTTTGCCTTAAAAGCTCGACCGTAATGTCTCCCGTTACACCTGTATGTAGTGCGGTATGGCTCAAGTCAAGCACTTAGGTCAGAAGCATCTTACCTCCGGAGTTTATGATCATAGGTATACCTTCGTTCAGATATGTAATTTTATTAAAATGTTAGGCAAAAAGTCAACCGACCAATGAGCGTTCGAATACTGTAAGAGGAGGTTTTGTGTTCCCTGTCCTACAGGTGTTAATGTTCGTTCCTCGTGATACGGCTACCACGAGAGTCCTGGGCATATAGTGCGGAATAAATTTATTGTTCGTTATGACGTTACCTTTATTGTTAAATGTTTGGTGAAAATACTTGTAAATAATGTTTGTTAAAGGTGTTAAATTAAATCCAGAATATTGAATATAATTACGTAACTGTTTATTGTTTGAGAGCTAGCAACTGTTTTAATGGATCGCGCGACTTGGCTTCGCCGTGGCGGGCTGCGATGGTTATTCTGTTTGGTGTAGTGGTTAGAAACTCTGCTGCTATACCAAACGGTCGCGGGTTTGAATTCTGCTAGGGGCATAATATGAAATGGGCTTAATTTCCATTGGAATGATTGTCATTCAGATTTCCACGCAAGAAATTATTGAAAAGACTTATGTTTTGATCAATAGGAGTTCTATAAAACTATCTAACTAATATTGTATGAAATATACAGGTACTTAGGTACTCATTATTTGTGTGTGTCCCATGAGGGTCCGTGATCTCACCTTAGGCTCCACTGAAAACCAGCGTTGTAGTCGTTCTTCTTATCGCGACTACAACAAATGCTGAGTTGGGGACCTGATTTGATGCCACTTTGCGACACCGAAAACTAGCCAATGCATACCTACTTATATTAAGTTCCACATTTATATGTTGTGTTATATAGTACATAGGTAACAACTAAATATATTGTATAAGTGTCGCTAAATGGATCAAATAAAGTTTTCTTATTCTTATTCTTATAAATGCGAAAGTTTAGATGTTTATTGTTGTTGCTCTTATCCTTCTCCAACCGATCTCTTCATTTCTGATTCGATTTTGTAGTGAAACGCCGAGCATTGTCCTCTCCACAGCTCGTTGTGCTGCCTTCACCTTTCAGAGAAATCTTCGACAAATTGTACCTTCTAATCTTATTACCAACTCTATAAAACGTATTTTACTTATGTTGGTTGTGTTCACAAGTATGTAGAACTTTAAATAATACGACCGTACAATGTAGTCATAAGTTTTCGTGCCCGATAGCCACAACTCAAATAAACCTACTAATTTTCCCTTCTAATTGTAATTTATAAGTACAAAACACCTACCACTCAAGGCTTCGATGACACACTAACAATAATTTATAGGCATCATAATAGAATGCGGTGTTGGTGTCCGGACATTCTCCGCACACGGGAACATTGCCGGGAAAACAATAGATGTCCGGGATTTTGGCGAAACTAGTCCATTGTCGTGTTTGTGAAGCCTAATCCTTATATGCATTTACCTGCAATATTAGGTATACATAGACACTGACAAGTTGACAAAATGTTTTCTTTCAATTTTGTCATAAATATTATATGCATAAAATACTGAAATGAATTTTGTATGATATCTTTTCTTGTTCCTTATGTACATAACTACATACTTTTCAGAGTAAGAAAGCCATTTTGTTCAACACTGTTTTATAGGGAAGTTGATAAATTTTATTGAATTTTTAGTTATAACAATAGAACACATTTCGGCGGTTTTAACAGTAAAACCAGACAACCCACGTCTATGGGAAATTTGTAGATCGAATAACCGGCGTGATGGTGTACCATTCATAATGTTTCAGTACAAATTGCAGCAGAAATATGGTTACTATTAGAAATAAATTAAAAGTATAAAAAGCTTTTATTCCATTTATATCCAAGTTTTATTTGAAAAAAAACCTGCCATAATTAACTTAAAAACTGGCTACAACGTCAGTTAGATCCGCTGTATTTTACGGAGGACAAGCCTTAACAAAAACTTATTTCCGTATTCTCGGGATTCAATATTAAACAGTATTTAACAAATCACGCTTTAAAATCACCACGTTAAAGCACTGATTTTCCCACCTCGCGTCATATTTAGCATAATCCCGTAAGCAGCTTCTGTATAAGCGGAAATTTTCAAGCTATTTATTGCTTGTGTTAACGGAGGCCTCGCTAAATCTATTATGCACCGGCTTTGAAAATTCCCGCCTGACTTCCCTGTTAGACAGTTAAGGGGACGTAGAGGTAACATTATTACAAACTGCATCCGAACCTTCAGAGATACATAGTTATCAACATTTGGCCAGCCTCCGTAGACAAGTGGCATCGATTTATTTCTCGCAGTGTATTGGCTGTTAAATTGTGAACAGGTCACAGTCAATAAATAAATAAATGAATAAATATCCTTGGACATACACACAGCGCCATCTAGTTCCACATTAAGCAACTGGCTTGTGTTGTGGATACCAGATGGTTGATATACTACACAGTTACATTTTTTTTGTAAATAAATGCATATAATGTATACATGAAAAACATCCATAACTCGGGAACAAATGTCTGTATTTATCATACAAACATATGCCCCTAGCGGGATTTGAACCCGCAACCTTTTGTTATAGCAGTCAGAGTTTCTAACCACTACACCAAACAAGTCGTCAATCAAGATATGGATACGGTTATCACTTATCTAGGGGGGCTCAATGTTGTCACCGTCGCAGCCTTTGGTGGCTGATGAAATTATTTATAAGACTGTCTTGTCAAGCCAAAACACTGTACTTTGGAATACAGTGTTTTTGTTCAAAAGCACTTATTCAATAATTGCGTCGTTCCTCCCGCTCAAGGAGTCTCTTCCTCCTGTACACGATTTGCCATGGCCAACATGGAAATCCTTAAATCGGCTTCGAACTCAGGTTGGCCGCAGCAAAGATAATCTGTGCAGGTGGGGCTTCTCCGATGGCGGGAGTGATCGATGCGAGTGCGGAGTCTCCCCACAGACAATGGATCACGTATTGTCTTGCCCCGCGTGTCCTGACAGCTGCACCTTTGACGACCTCCTTAACGCCACAGACAGTGCTGTTAGAGTGGCTAAGTTTTGGTCCAATAAAATTTGAAACTTGCCTCGACACAAAAAGAAGAAGAATAAGTTGTAAGGTGTTTGTTGCTATGACTTTTTAACCTAAACTATTCCTATACATGACATACATGATATGACATACAACAAAACACTGTAGGTATAAAAAAAATACAGTTTTTGTCAAGGAGTAAATCTTCAATTTTATAGTATATTAGCGTGATAGTATCACATACATGTGTAAGTTACTGTGTTTCTTCATGAGCAGGCTGAAGGAATCCAGTGGTCTTATAAAATTATGTTGTTTTAAAAACTGATTTCTTTTTGAATTCTCTTTTCAATAAGTCAATGATTGCTTTTGACACATTATTAGCTTCAAATCCAGTCCGTAATATTCTTTTTCTAATTGTATTCCGTCACATATTTAATATCAAAAATTTTATAATGACAAAACTTCGTTGACCTATTTGGTGTAGTGGATAGCAACTCTGACCACTATACCAAAAGGTTGCGGGTTCGAATCCCGCTAGGGGCATATGTTTGTGCGATGAATACGGACATGTGTACCCGAGTTATGGATGTTATCATTTATAATAAGTATTTATTTACAAAAAAAATGTATTTATGTAGTACCATGTGGTATCCACAACACAAGCCTATAGTTGCTTACTGTAGAACTATAAGGCGCTGTGTATATGTTTAGGGATATTTATTTATTTATTTAACTTTCGAGACACTATGAATTTAATAATATCATCAGTCAGCTTTATTAATGAAATGCATGTTAAAAAATGTAACGATTTCAGGTAATAATTTCATTAACCTATGAAAGAAAAAGTGTCGTCTCTATTATGTTGTATCTGTATGTTTTTTTCTTGTGTGCAATAAATGATAAATAAATAAATAAATAAAAATAAAATATTGTGATTATTATTTTCGATGTTTTAACGAAAATGAATAATTTTGAAATTTTAATTGTACAAAAATAACAGTTTTGAAATATCATCGAAACGTCTAAACCATTTTCAATAAAATATGATTAAGAATTTAAAAAATAATGAAAAAAATATAATATCAGTAAAAGCGTTTTGTCACTACAATGCCACAGAGGCACACAGGCATGCAGATAGACAGACACACAGACATATGTAGGCTTTAAACTCATAACACGTCTTTTTGCGCCAAGGGCTAAAAACGTATGATAATTGATAACATGCAACATCCCCTTAACGCATTCATTCGGTGACTTGCCGACTAGACGGCACCCGTCAGCATTTTTGCTAAAACGAAGCTCCAAGCTCTTAAAAATATGATTAGATTCAGACTGCTGCTGCTGAAGTCATGGGCCATGACAGGAATTTAAAAATGGCGCTGTAAATTCGTAGGGTTGATGAAAACTGACGGAGCAAAACTGTCGTCTTTTGTGACACTGATTAAATTTTCATCGGATATAAAGTTAAACTATTGTATATTGTGCCGTGTGGTTTCTGCGCTTAAATAGAATAGAACCAACCCGATTCTTCCCTGGGCGTTTCCACCAAAAAACATCTATAGCTTTGTACATTACAGCGAGGTTTTGACATTACCCTGTCACATATTTTTTATTAAATTTCACAAACATTTTTATTAAATGCCTACAAAAACAACACATCACATTATAATCCCATGGTTAGGATGTGCAGATTTTATAATGAGTTGTCCTCAACTGGTGATTCCCTTATGCACATATTCGACTTTAGAACCATGCCATTTAAAAGGCTAGTAAAAGACGTCCTCAATTGAGCTCCATCCCAATTTTCCTTTGATGCTTAGCTACATGATCCGTCAAACCTAAAAGTGTTTTATTCTGTCCGTATTCTTAACAAAAAAATACAATAATTTAGCTTATTCTTGTTTAACGCATGTTTTGTATACATGCTTGGGATTCCAATCTAGTTCGTATAACTAAGTTAATTTTAAGTTATTTCATGTACGATTGTAATCTGTTTTGTGTACCAAGAAATAAAAATAACAATAAAAAACATGTGTAGTATACACACTCACATATACCTACACCCCCTCATATTCTTCATAGGCTTCAAACTTTATAACACCTCACTGCGGTGGGATTTAAAAATGGTTTTCAACAAAAAACATTGTATTATTTTACTAGAATTTTTACTTTCAGATCGTTAACCCTTTGTGCATAATGACAAATTGCAGTTAGCGGTTTTGACCGATAACGTAGGAAATTGAATTTTACAATATTGTGGCTTCCTGCTCTGTCACTGTTTCATTAATATATTATTTTGATGAAAGTGGTTAATATATGACAGGAATTTCGTATTCGAATACAGGGTTCAGTCACTCGATTATTTATACATACATATTCTAAACCTGACCTTTATCCTAAATGGGGTTTTTTTTTTTTTTTTATGCACAACGGGTTGGTACTTGACCTCAATCACACCTGATGTTAAGTGAAGATGAGGTCGAAGGTGGAAGCGTACTGACCCGGAAACCCCAACACATTTGGGGGACTGGCTATCTTATCTCTGACAACGGAACACAACAATGCTATTAACATAGCTGTTTGGCGGCAGATTTAGATAAGATGGTGGTAGCTAGCCAGGCGGATATTTTAAAATGCCCTACCACCAACGAAACCGAGTACTTAAACATGTACCCCGCTGGGGATCGAACCCGCGACCTCCTAATCGTAAACCCAATGTTGTTTACATTGAGCCACGGAGGGGTGGTCAGAAATATTCCATACATTACATTACATTACACGACCGATTGGTGTAGTGGATAGTGACCCTATCAGCGAAACCAACGGTTGCGGGTTCGAATTCCGCGAGAGGTGAATGTTTGTGTGATGAATACGAACATTTATTCCCGAGTATTGTATGTTTATCCGTTATCTAGTATCCATAGCACAAGCTTCGCTTAGTTTGGGACTAGATGATTGGTGTAAGTGTCCGAAATATTTATTATTTATACATTAGCGTTTGAGTGTACAAAACATTGAAAATACTTGAAACAACATCCACGGTTATACTCTCAAAATATCCAGAAATACACAAACAAACAAACAAACAAACAAAATATTCTTTATTGTACAACAATAAGAAGCATAAGAAGAAATAAGAAAAAGGGGATAGTACAATTTGGCGGCCTTATCACTAAAAGCGATCTCGTCCAGGCAACCTTTGGGTTAGGAAGCATTATACACATGACATGTAGGTAGCGTGCACGGTAAACTAATTTTAATAAAATAAATAAATCACCCATATAAATACATACGTTAATTGAATACATACAAACACACATTCATAATATATACATAATAATACATATATAATATACACGCGTGACAGGGGACGGGCTTATCGATGTTGTATCGATATATTGAACTCATCTTAACGAATCACATGAGCCCAAACTCGAGGGCTTTTCTAGTAGCCACTGACGAGTTCCACGATTCACCTCCTAGCTCCATCATCAGACTAGCTCCAAGATACCAAATTAAAGTATTGTCTTTCGAACTACATATATAAACCAAGTACCATTTGGGTACGACAGTTATTAGAAGAAGGTTCTAATTTACTTCCAAGATTTACAAGTCAGTTATTGAAAAGTGACGCTAATAATTAAAAAACGCTTTTAAATACAAGCTAATAATCCATCATTATTATTACATATTAATCTATTACAAAAATACAAAAATACAATACAAACGTAAGTATAAATAAATAAATAAATAAATATTTAGGACACTTACACCAATCATCTAGTCCCAAACTAAGCAAAGCTTGTGCTATGGATACTAGATAACGGATAAACATACATAAATATTTATAAGACTCGGGAATAAATGTTCGTGTTCATCACACAAACATTTACCCCTCGCGGGATTCGAACCCGCAACCGTTGGTTTCGCTGATAGGGTCACTATCCACTACACCAATCGGTCGTCAATTACAAAGATGAGTAACATAAAGTTCATCAGAGTTCCAGGGGCAATCTTCTGACTTCATCTTCAGAAGTCACTCGGTCAAATTTCCGTTTTATAATTTTTGGTCTGGCATAATAAAAATGTACCCGAAGCGCAGTCTTTATAACTTCATAAGTCAAGTTTCTCATTTAAAGACCCACCTTATTACTTACCTTAACTTAAACCTAACTTACAGCTTTTTTACTTATACTAGTGCGAAATAGGAAGAAACTTGAAGAAGTTTCGACTTTTAATAACTTCAACTGACACCGTGGAAGTTATCGCTTCAATATTATGAAACTTTCACAATATTCTATTCAAGCACATTTTAGTAGAATGGAACATAACACTTATTGCTTGTACCTGGAAGACTAGTTCGATAAAACTTTCTTTACATAGTAGTTTACTACTTGATTTCAATCAAAATTGAATTAGAATTTTTTTTAACCACGCAAGTCCATGAAATATAGTTAATAATATTTATCTTGTGCTATGTGGTTCAGCACGTAAAAATAATAGAAATAAGCCGTCTATTCCCGTGGTTGTCGCGAAAGGCGACTAGGGGACTTTCCGCCTAAAAACATTTATAGATTTGCATGTTTTAACGGCTATGGGCTTACCCCCTGTCACGTGTACATTTCTGTATATTTGCTGCATTCGCGCCGACTTTGATACACATTTTTTCATTAATGTTGAAACAATAATAACTGTTTGGAGATGTTCGCGTTTCCGTGAAATTATGTATTTAACAAATGCGTTGTTAAGGTCTCCTTGTCAGTATAGCAATACCTGTATCAGAAGGCCTCACTATGTTTTATTATTATTAAGAGCCCGCAGTACGACGGAAGCCTTTGCCCAAATCTTTACTTTGGGCAAAGGCCTCCGTTATCTGTTTCCAGACGTTTTTGTTCTTGGCTAATGTTAATCTTTCATCTTTTAATGTTATATATTATGTTACTCAAAATATAAAAAAAAGAAAATTTAGTAATAAACTTAACAATAATAATTAAAATGAATACTTTGACTGAGACATTGAGAAAGTTTTGTTTTTCTTTGTAGTGGCTGATTTAAGGGATTTTTTGAAGTCGGTTCTTTTTTTTGTAAACAAATATTTTTTGTCGCAATGTCCGTATGTATCTTAATATTAGCCTGGTTCAATTTAAACACTTTTTCAATAAGGTTCCTGTTGATATACAAAATCTCACTTTCAATAAATTTAAAGATACTATAAAACAAAAACTTAGAAAGCATATTATAAAGTATCAGACTATTTAGATGATTATCATCCCTGGACATAACCAGCTCGTTCGGCTTTTTCACAATAAATTATGAAATATAAACAACCTTTTTGTAATATAAAAACCTATTTTTAAAAGAGCAACCCCTCGAGTTTCTTGCTTATTCACAATTAATAATGAAATATTAAAAACCTTTTTGTAATATAAAAACCTATTTTTAAAAGAGCAACCCATCGAGTTGCTTGCTTGTTCTTCTTAGGACAAAATTGCATTTTGTAGAAGCAGTAGATTAAAAAAATGTAAAATTGTGAAATGTAACATCCACCATCATCTGCATTATTTCTTATTCTGTGCAATTTGATCAACTGCTATTTGAACCTATAGAGTCTCAGAGCTCTACCTACTCCCACAGAATAAATAAGCTGTTTTTCTATGCAATTCTTCCGTGAACTGTCAATAATACAGATGATTTGAAATGCTTCGTCAACAACTTTTTAATAAATTTTATATCCTTTGAAATTTACGCATTGCTGATTGTCGGACGATAATGACTATTGATAATTTATGTTTCGCATTTTCCTAAACGCTGGTACATCGAGTTCGCCCGCATTAGATAAATTATTATTTCTGTCCAAATATAAAATAAACCATAATATATAAGATAATTATAAATAGTATCAGAATATCTTTTTCAATGCTATTATCGAGCATTAAAAATTATAAATAAAAAGTGGTACTAATACCAAATACAAACCAACTAATATTATTAAGAGTTGACGACCGATTGGTGTAGTGGATAGTGACTCTGTCAGCGAAACCAACGGTTGCGGGTTCGAATCCCGCGACGGGTAAATGTTTGTGTGATGAATATGAACATTTATTCCTGAGTCATGGATGTTTATATAAATATTTATGTATGTTTATCCGTTATCTAGTATCCATAGTACAAGCTTTGCTTAGTTTGGGACTAGATGATTGGTGTAAGTGTCCGAAATATTTATTTATTTATTATTTATTTATTATAAATGCGAAAGTTGATTTCTTTGTCGCTCAATCACGGCGAAACGGATGAACTGATTTGGATGAAATTTTGTATATGCATTGAACATACCGTGGATTAAGACATAGGATATTTCTTATCCCGATATAGTGAGTAATTGCCGCGGGATAAACATATTAAACATATCCGCGATAAGTTAGTCTTATCTTAAAAGCTTGTCTTCAATATAAATAAGACCGCTTTACACATGTCAAAGACTGGACACACACATAATGCCGTTAAAAATATAACATCCCTCGGTTTTCGTCGGATTTTTTAATATTTCTGATTTCACTACCCGCAACAATACTCTGTATTTCTCAATATCATTGTGAATTGTTTACTAGCGTGAATATTTTATCACTGATTAAACTTTGTAAATTATCTTATCTTCTTTGTCACAGAAAAAAGATAAGATAATTACAAAAATACATAAAAGAAACGGAAAATAACAATCCCCAGCGGGGTACTTAAACAGTACTCGGTTTGGTTGGTGGAAGGGCATTTTAAATGTCCGCCTGGCTAGCTACCACCATCTTATCTAAATCTGTCGCCAAGCAGCAATGTTCAACATTGTTGTGTTCCGGTTGTCAGAGATAAGATAGCCAGTCCCCCAAATGTGTTGGGGTTTCCGGGTCAGTACGCTTCCATGTTCGACCTCATCTTCACTTAACATCAGGTGTGATTGAAGTCAAGTACGAACTCGTTGTGCATAAAAAAATGCTATTAACATTGCAGTTTAGTGGCAGATTTAGATAAGATGGTGGTTGCTAGCCAGGCGGGTATTTAAAATGCCCTACCACTTACCAAAACGAGTACTAAATATGTACTTACCCGGCTGGAGATCGAACCCGCGACCTCCGTAGCCGTAGTGGTTTACATTGAGCCATGGAGGCGGTTAATTCTATTCTATTTTGAATTAATGTATTTGGAGCATGTGGACATGCGGTCAAATACATGTCCTTAGATATCCCCACACACACATTGACACATGACACATTGAGGTCAAGTACCAACCCGTTGTGCATAAAAAAAAACATTGCCTTATAATCTGTATTCTGGTTTCAGAACCCTACTGCACGTGTTCAGACACTCATTTGACCGGTTTTGTATATAATTTAGCTTTCAGTACCGTAAGCGAAGCGTATGATTTTCTGATTTATTTTAATGAAAACTACATACAACGGCAATAATTTTAAAATCGAGAGAACGTATTCGGACGGATTTATGGATGTGGGTAATATAAATAACTAAATTTTAAATTAACAGGAATTTTCATGTTAAAACATTGAAACAATCAATCAATCATTCAAGTATGTTTAAAATTAAAATGCACAATAACCAACAATAACCACTGATTTATGTGCTATAGAATAGATATGGTCGCGCGAACAAATATTTTTCGCGCTTTCTTGGAATACTTGAGAACTCATACGACTGCTAAGAATAAATGGACAGGACCAGCTCGCACAATCACATTTATGTATATATATATAAATATATATATACCTATGCTAACGACCTATAAATCGGTCATGTGAAACTCTAAGAGAAAAATTACAATTTTCTTTTTTTCTTCGTTAATCATAATGTACCAATTCCTGTGATTTTCAAAGCTATATCCAAATTTGTTTTTTATTTGGAAAATGGAATATTATTTCAAGGTTTCACATGAAATATTTTTTAATTTCTGGGCTAAATCACATAATAAAAGAAAATTGAACAGAGCTCTTTTCATGTGCTTCCCATAATCATTTCTTAGATTCGCTGAAACTTTTTTAAAGCGGTTACTTTTAAAAATTAACGCTGCCTATACCTAACTTAACGTTATCCGATAATACACACAAAGTTTAGAAAAATTTGGATTTGCCGTTCCCAAAAAAAAAAATCAAAAATGTTTGTATGGAAAAAACAGTCTTAATGAAATTCTTCATACAAAACGCCAATTTCATAGGTATTCCATATATATATACCTATGCTAACAACTTATAAATCGGTCATGTAAAAGTATAACAAAAAATTACAATTTTTTTTTCTCCTGGTCGGGAAAAAATATGAGTTTTACGAGTAACACATCATGTTTGTTATTCTTAAAAGATACTCGCACGTTATTTGGTCACTCTTCTGTCACACACTGGTGAGTGATGCATTTTTTCATCACATACTAAATCAGCATTAATTGAATGATTGAATATTTATTTGCAGAAACGTGGGTACATAAGGGCATTTGATGCGGCAGTTCGAGAAAGCCTGGTGTGTGACCAAAGTCGTTCCAAACTCTCGCTTTAACACGAATAAAGTGGTACATATTTGATTGTTTGAACGACCCGGTCCATCATTTCTGGTCAATAATTTAGAAGTCTATGATAAAAAATTTATTGTGACAGATATTGTACAGCGAAACTTGACTATCCATTACATAGCTAGTACATTCTGAAACTGATAAACCTTTACAGCCAGGTATAATACATTTGCCGTTGTACTCAATTTATGTATCAATGCAAAATTAATGTATTGCCTTTTTGTACAATAAAGCGTTTACAAACAAACAAACAAACAAACATTCTAAGGATATTGTAAGACCAAATGCTACCTGTGATTCACAGTAAATGTACTTTGACTTTGACTTTAAATTTTCTCAGGAAATGATGAATATTTCCAACTAGTACTTTTGGTAAATTACTTAGAAAATTGCTGCAAGTATTTATGAAATTATCCAAAAACTTCGATGATTTCCTGAGAAAACTTAATTTGTATTATTCAGGCCTGTGTAGGTTACTCTGTTTCATACTGTACCTACCTTCTAAGTTTTATAGAAATTCTCTGAAAATATGTATGACTGAAGCAAGACTGAAGCTTCGCTCGACCTTCTTCCCCATAGGGATGGTCCTAGTACCATGTTACATTTCATTGACTACACTCCCATTTGTCAAGGCGGGAAATGGGAAACCTATTTTTTTACTAACACACCCTATTACTTTAATTAGTCTTTTTTTTAGCGGGTCAGCACTTGACCTCAATCACATCTGATGTTAAGTGAAGATGAGGCCGAAGGTGGTAGCGTACTGACCCGGAAACTCGATCTTAATTTAACGATTGGGTCAAAACTCCTTTGTGTCCATTAATTGATTTTGTGCTTGAATAGGTTTAAGTTTTATGTTTATTTAAAGTAGATAATGGCGATATTTTATTGTAGGCCGAGGATTCAGTTGTTAATTTAAATGAAACTTTAATGCAAGTTTGGGGCTCCTTTTTTTGTGCACTTGACCTCAATCACACCTGACGTTAAGTGAAGATGAGGCCGAAGGTTTCCACCTTACTGACCCGGAAACTCCATCATATTTGGGGGACTGGCTATCTTATCTCTGACAACCGGAACACAACAATGCTATGAACATTGCTGTTTGGCGGCAGGTTTAGATAAGATGGTGGTAGCTAGCCAGGTGGACATTTAATATGCCCTACCACCAACCAAGCCGTGTACGAGTAGCCCGCTGGGGATCCTAGGTAGCACAAGAGTCACGTAGGGCACCGTGACCTTCTGTAGGCACTGTGTCGAGTACCACTGTCGATCGTAGCTTAAAGGAGTTACCTACAGTGTGTGGAGTGTGGAGGCGAGATTGGAGTAGGTAACAGATAAACGCTGCATCTATCTATCTCTATTTGCCGCATCACTTTGGTACGGTACTTTTTTTTTATGCACAACTGGTTGGTATTTGACCTCTATCACACCTGGTGTTGAGTGAAGATGAGGACGAAGGTGGAAGCGTACTAACCCGGCCACAAATATGCTATCGCTTCAAAATCAAATTAAGAAGAACGTCAGCCCATGCGCCAGTCGAAGCGTAAGTAAGAGTGTCCCTTTTCACGCTTCATGTTTTTTATTTGTGGGAATAATTATTTTTATTTCTTGTCTGTTGTCGCGCTTAATATACATTAAATTAATGCTGTGATATTTAAATGTTATAAATTTTGCATCTTACTAAAAATCTTTCGTAGGAAATTTACCGCCACTTATGCACAAAGTTCTCTTTAAAGTACTACAATGGTATACTAAACATGAAGACTGCATAAAATTTCAGCTAGAGAAGTATTCTGGGTCGGAAAAGCAAAATATACAAGTATTAGTTCAGTAAGGGGAAATGTTTACAGATTGTGACCAAAATCACACGTGACATGGAGCATGTGAAGAACTGTGTTGGTGCTGAAATCTTGAAGAACTGGCGGCTATCTTATTATTTCTTTTTGGTTTTATGCTTAATGGGTTAGCATTTGACCTCAATCACACCTGATATTAGATGAAGATGAGGCCGAAAGTGGAAAGGTACTGACCCGGAAACCCTATCTTATTAAGGGGACTGGGTGTCTTATCTCGGACAACCGCAAAACAACAATGCAACTAATATTGCTGCTTGGCGGCAGACTTTGATAAGATGGTGGCAGCTATCCAGGTGGACATTCGTAATGCCCTACCACCAACTAAACCGAGTACTAAACATGTACCCCGCTGGAGATCGAACCCGCGGCATCCGATTCGTAAACCCTATGTTCTTTATAATGAGCAACGGAGGCGGTTATGGCCCATGCGTCATAGCCCGATTACAATCGGCTGATTTATAATAATTCCATTAATATTTCTACCTGGTGGTAGGCATGCATAAGATGTGGTAAAATTATCTCATCATCACCTGAGTTTGCTTTTACCTATAGTTTGAGAGGTATTTATAAAACTAAGTGTGTGTTAACCGGTCTTTCTATCCTCGGCACAAAGTACACAAAATTTGGTTAACCAAATATTACCCTCCTTCCCTAACGGATATGAAGTCTCGTAAGTTTGTAAGGTCAAAAACGTCGGGAGTAGTGCAAGAATGCAGACATTCCTACCAACTTTTGTCACAGAACTTGTGGGGCGAGCTCATATGCAACTAAGGAATAATCATCGAAATCTAACTAATATCATAAAGAGAAAAAAAAAAAAAAAAAAATACAAAAGTTAACTTAAAATTTATTTTAATAGTCAAACTACAGGTCGGAGTCAAAGTAGGGACTCCTTTATAAATGTATGGCATATTTGCAATTATTTAACACTTTGCATACACAGAAAACAATTACAGTGATACTTAAGAGTAAGATATACCTACAAAAGGCGAGCTTATCCCTAAAAGAGATATCTTCCAGCAAACCCAACATAGGAGATAACAATAGTGAAGGGGAAACATAGAGTGCACACAAGTAAAATGAAAATAAGAAATTAAATATTAAGTACATAATAATAAGTACATAAATAAGCCTACGAATATATAAATGAATATATACACGAACATATAAATGATATATAAATGAATATATTAATACATATATTACCACGTACGACCACCCTGTGGAACGGACTTCCGGCAGCGGTATTCCCGAACGAGTACGACATCAGAACCTTCAAGAAACGAGCCTACACCTTCCTCAAAGGCCGGCAACGCATCTGTGACCCTTTTGGTGTTGCGGGTGTCCATGGGCGGCGGTGATTGCTTTCCATCAGGTGACCCGCATGCTCGTTTGCCGCCCTCTCATATAAAAAAAAAAAATATTAATAAATATATAAATAAAAACAAACAAATTATGTAACCGGGCACCGTCCCGCATCGAGACTAGTCATAACAATTAGAAGCAACTCAGCAGTGTGTCACGCTTGCACTGTGATAGCGCGGGAACCTGGCTGCATAACTACGTAGTTTGATGTTTGTTTATTTATGTGTTTGTTGTTCAATCACGACAAAGCGGATAAACGGATTTGGATGAAATTTAGTATATAGGTAGAACATACCCTGGATTAAAACATAGAATATTGCTTATCCCGATAAAGTCGGTAGTTCCCGCGGGATTAAACATTTTCCGCGATAAAGTTATTCCACGCAGGCGAAGTCGCGGGCGGAATGCGAGTAATATTATAAATACGAAATTTGGATGTTTGTTGCTCAATCACGGCGAAACGACTGAAAATAGGTTGAAAATGCCCTGGATTGAGGCAAAGGATATTTTTAGTCCCAATAAAGTGAGTAGTTGCCGCGGGATAAAAAAATTAAACATATACGCCATAAAGTTATACGCATGCGAAGCCGCGAGCCGAAAGCTTTTTTTTTTTAATCTTTATTTTATTTAGGGATTTTTGTCCTATGGGACATGTCAATCCCATTGTGCCCTTCGCTAGTTAACACAACACTGATAAGGAAAATAACACAAATATAATAACAAAGATAATGAAAGTCACTAGGTAGAAAGGTCAGTGACCAGTTGACAAAGTAACCTAACTGCCTCAGATGTCGGAGAGGACAAAATAGTCTGCACATTTCCTATGTCAAACCGGTTTAATTTTAGATTTCTGATTAATGTCTCCCGCTCTGCCTTGTTCCTGACACACTCCATCAATAGATGTTGCACATCTTCCACCTTGCCACAACATTCACAATTTGGGGAATCAACACGTCAAATAATTTTTTAATTATCGAACATTAATACGGTATGGTACCATTACCTTATGAGAATGAAAGCAAAAGAGGTGTGTCAGGATCGTAGCAAGTGGAAGTATGTGGTCTCTGCTTACCCCTACGGGAACAGGCATGACTGTATAATATGTATGTTTTAAAATGGTAAAGACAAATGATAAAATATGGCGAGTATAAATTCCACGTGTCGCAAAATAACGAAAAAAATAATGACATTAAAATTTTACGATTCTCGTTGAAGAAATTCGAAAATTGCAACGTGAGAGCAGAATATGGACACAAGGCTATTAAATTTTCACCGTCAACATACAACTTGCAGCTTGTAGCGTAGGCGAAGAGCAAAGCTTTTAAGGCTATTTTTTGGCACGCAGCAGAATGCAACAACTCGCCTCTATGGCTCAATGTAAATATGAATTCATGTAATTCACATGGACGGGTGACGCCACTATTGATTACGAATAACTTAACCTAAGGAACCATAAATAACCGCCTCGTGGCTCAATGTAAACAACATTGGGTTTACGATTCGGAGGTCGCGGGTTCGATCCCGCAGCGGGGTACATGTTTAAGTACTCGGTTTGGTTGGTGGTAGGGCGTTTTAAATGTCCGCCTGGCTAGCTACCACCATCTTATCTAAATCTGCCGCCAAACAGCAATCTTAATAGCATTGTTGTGTTCCGGTTGTCAGAGATAAGATAGCCAGTCCCCCAAAAGCGTTGGGGTTTCCGGGTCAGTACGCTTCCACCTTCGACCTCATCTTCACTTAACATCAGGTGTGATTGAGGTCAAGTACCAACCCGTTGCGCTTAAAAAAAAAAAAAAAAAAAAAAATAGTCGAATTCGTTCAAAAAATTTTCGATTACTCATATAAAGTAAAGATAAAGATAAATTAAGATAAAGATAAATTTATTAACATAAAATCTAAGAGTTCAGATAAAAAGGAGAAACCTGAGTAAATCCGTGGATTTCCACGCCCTACATTAGGTCAACATGGCTTCACCTCGGATTACATCACCATTAGAAATTGTTATTAACCTAGCTAATTTTCTATATTTACTTACAAAAGCTATGGATATTAAAGTATTAATGAAGTACATACTAACCATACTAATTACAGACATATTATGTGCCTCTATAGCTAAATAGTAACAAATGTAATCTAAACCATGGCTGTTTTTGTTTGTGTATGTGCAATGGGAGTGTGCGGGCGTGTAAGAATGAGAGTGGGTCTACGTGTGGGTGTGGTAATGTGCGGGTGTGGTAATGTGCGGGTGTGGTATGTGTGAGTGTGACAATGTGTGCATGGTGGTATGTGTGTTAGCATAAGATAGGGATCCTACTATACCATCTTTGCCAAGATGCTTTCAGTTTGAGTATAGTTTAGCTGTAAAAGAAATTTCGATATGGCCAAAGTGCAATTGTATTTATTTAGGTTAATTAGTGATATTAAGTAAGTAAACCATTCTGAAGCCACCTTTAGTATGAAAGTCCAATAATTTTCGGCTGAATTCGGCTATGGCTATATATTCTTAGTGGCCTTTCACCTTCACTTCGTAATCAAGTGGACTCACCAGTAAACGGGAATTATAAGAATTAAATTTCATCCTGTATATACAAAAATCAACTTTAATTTTCTGTGAAATCCGAAGCCTCGCAACTACAGATTAAAAAATGATGGAATAAAATTCTAGGCACTCATAAAATCTGATGGAACTTGATTGAAATGTATTACGTGATGTGAATATTGTCGATCTTACTTCACAATATGTTAGTTTCAATGTAATTCTACGAGATGAAATATATTTATTATCGTCATTTATCACGTAACATATTAAACCGACCAGATTCAGGGGTTTCTTCGCAGATATTAATATGGTGGTATGCCATTTCCATCTCCATTTCACACATCTGGCACAATCCGGGTTAAACTGAATCTAAAATCTATGTACATTAGGTTTTATTTAATATTCCATCAACATCATTCCGTAAACATCCCACTGCAGGTATATCACCGCCTCCGTGGGTCAATGTAAACAACATTCGGTTTACGAATCGGAGGTTGTGGGTTCGATCCCCACCGGGGTACATATTTAGCACTAGTTTGGTTGGTGGTAGGGCATATTAAATGTCCGCCTGGCTAACTTCCACCATCTTATCTAAATCTGCAGCAAAACAGCAATGTTAATAGCACTGTTGTGTTCCGGTTGTCAGAGATAAGATAGCCAGTCCCCCAAATAAGATGCGGTTTCCGGGTCAGTATGCTACCACCTTCGGCCTCATCTTCACTTAACATCAGGTGTGATTAAGGTCAAGTGCTGACTCGTTGTGCATAAAAAAAATAAAAACTCGGCACTTCTTATTCCAACATCGCCATTTCATCTTCGGACTACGAGGAGTGGGGGATTTCACCCGTATGTAGTTAGCATACCGAACATTCGCACTAAGCGGTTCGATTCTTCATTCATAATGCGAACAGCTAAGGCATGAAACTCCTTTCCGGCGTCAGTCTTTCCTATGTGCTACAACTTTGGGATCTTCAAGCAGGCAGGGTGAATAGGCAAGCTACTGTGATCGCATGCTTCATTTTCGGCGGCATCGTCACTTTCCGCCAGGTGAGATTGTGGTCAAACGCGTATCCAGTTATTCATAAAAAACAAAAACTTTTGAACTGATCTCGGCAAATACAAAAGAATAGTAACTTTTCCCCGCCAGTTAACGTCATCTGCGCTTAAAGGGTATGGCTAAGTGTACGCACGAATTCCTCGATTGACTGCCGTTCAAAGCGTGCTCGTATGATTTACGCCCTCTCACAAACAACTACGTGATTGCTAATACGCACGTAGTTGAGTAGGTAATTAAATATGTTCGCTAGTGTGGATTGCCGGGGGGTTGCTAATGCTATCCGAATCATGGTTATGCGGAATAAGATAGTTAAAGATATATCTGAGGCCTTTGACACATTGTAATGTTAGGATATTACTATTACATACCGTCTGTCAAGTTTTTCTTATCTATTACTAGCGACACGACCCGGCTTCGCACAACGAACAGAACCAATCCATCTCTTCCCTTGGTTGTCGTGAAAGGCGACTGTTTGGCCAACCACCAAAAAACAAGATTTGCATCTTTGAATTATCACAGTCGCATGCGTATTTCTGTGTATATTTCGAAATGAGATAAGTGAATGTTGTTTTAATTTTTGGAACTCCCGAACGTTAATGTTTGGGATATCTCTGACAACCCCATTTGTGATAAAGGTCGTGACGTGTATACATATTATTATTATTAAATTCTTTATTGCACACAAAAATAAAATACAAAGAACATTTAACATAGATGATGAAGTGTACAAAGGCGGTCTTATCGCTGATAGCGATTTCTTCCAGAAGCATTTTTAATAAGTAGTTGGATAGTACAAAGTAAAAGCTGAATAACTTAAAATATCAGTAGGTACATAGAAAATACATAGGTGTAGTGGAATACCTACATACAAAGATAAACATACTAAAATATAAACTATTTGGAAGAAATCCTCTAAATTATGGGAAAAATCGAATCCGTTGCGTAGAGCGTACAAACAGACAGACGCGGATTTTACTCTGTTTTATACCTATTAATAATACCCAATATATTGAAGGTATTATTTTCTTATCAACGTTTCAATATCTGTGACAGAATTTCTTTTATCTCCAGAATACCTAACGTCCTTTTTTAAATTTAAATTAACGCTTAGTAGTGTGTGTCTTTTTCATTGATTTTCAGAATGCCGATTGAAATAGAATTCTAACCAAGAACTTAGATTTTAATAAACATAGGTGCGGAAAAATTCTCCTAGCACGAATCGAAACAACTGTAGGCATAAAATACACTCAAACTGGATCTCTTACGGACGTGACAAGGATATCAATACTTTTAACTGAAACCTATAATATTGTTCACGTCCATCACCACCGCTGCCTTTGTTAGAATCATCGAAAATAAAGTTGCCTTTAGAAAGTAATGGATGAGGTGATGTGGGAAGTATCGGTGAAATAGTTGGTTAAATAAGCAGAATAGTGTAGTTATTGGGCCCGCAAGCTAAAAGTGTCGAGTCTAGCAAAGCGTGCTTGGAATGCTAATACTGTGGTGTTTAGACAAAAAGTTGTAACTGAAAACGCGGAATTTTTGTGGATAGGCAATTTGCATTGCGAGGAAGTTTGTTCTTTGCATGTTCATGTTTTCACGTTTACTTATTTCAAGGTTTTCGGTAGATAGTCTTTTGTAATAGTTTCTTTTTCGGTTGCTTCGGTTATTATTTTAACTTCTTTTAGTTTTAAGGGGGTTCCCTATGTAATGAAAATCAACGGTGCTCCCACACAAGTCCATAATATATCACATAAACAAAGTCCTAACAGGAAAAAACAAGAATGTCAAGCTATAGTTGATTTAGATTCCGAAGTTTTAAAGTACTGCAAATAATTTTGTATTGCTCAGTTTATCCACAAATATTAAAACGATAATAGGTTATCTGAGTAGCACAGAACTGCTTGCAATACTTTAAAATGTCGTAATCTAATTCAACTAGAAGGAGACATTTTGTTTTTCCCTGTTAAGGCTTTGTTTATGAGATATATTATTTTTCCTTGACTGTCATTTCGTGGGGTGTACCTTTAAGCTGTGTAACTTAATGTTTTATACTTACTTTTTATAATATAAGCAAAATCTTTAAGCCAAGGGTTAACTCCAACGAAGACTTCAGTCTATGGCCACTTTCACAGACTTTGTG
The DNA here is from genome assembly GCA_949316235.1 of Oegoconia quadripuncta. NCBI lineage: Eukaryota > Metazoa > Arthropoda > Insecta > Lepidoptera > Autostichidae > Oegoconia > Oegoconia quadripuncta. Next base: position 2,638,454 of record OX438757.1, on the reverse strand, counting down.
GTCAAACGTGTACCGAGTCTTAGTCTGTCAAACAGAAACACACAAGTCCAAATAAACTAATATACCTACCTACCTGTTTGTAATACGTAAGCTTATTAATTGAAATTTAAATATTCCTAGTTCTTCTTGTTTTCGTCAATTAAAGCGCCAAACGTATAGTTAGGTTACGATGTCGCGTCATCGAACAAATCTTTTAATGACCGCATTGGTACTGCAAGCGTTCGAAATATTGTAGACAAGTTCTTAATGTAGACGATTATTAAAGTAAAAGATCACAATTCTCATTCAGCTGTCATTTAGACATCCAAAAGGTTTAAAATTTAGATAAATGACAAGTTTTAAAAACTTCATCTTTGTTTGAATAACCTGCGTATGACTTTAAATTTGTTAGTTAAAAGATACTTTGAACATACATGATAATATGAACATTTATACCTATATATATTAAAGTATTAAACAAATAATAACTTTGGTAAAGGTTGAGGCGGTGCCGACTCACATTTGATCAATTTCAAAAGTATCGTTCTATTGTACATAAAAGATTCTTGGAACTAAGGTACCAAATTTTAGGTATCTACTTCTTACTAGCAGTAAATTAAAAGTTTTGATGATCTGTCAGTGAGTAAGTCAGTTAGCGACGATAATCATCTAATTTCAGTGTTATATTTCAAGATTTTACGGTTTTGAAAATTAAAAGATTGTGTGGGGTGATTGGTCTGTGATTGTGTCAGTAAAGCCGGGTCTACTGCTCCAAAAAATAACAAAACAAGGTAACAAAACATATTTGCTGAACATGTTAGCAAACATTGCAGTCTCCAGCGACATTTAGAACTTTCGACTTAACATGCAAATGCGAAAAAACAAGCCGCCCTCAATGTTCGTAAACAACGATGAAATGTACGGGGAGTATTTTTTACGTACGCAGGCGATCGCGGGGATGTTTTCCGTCCACCTCGGATAACATGTTCGCTTGTTTTTGCTAACAAAACAGTTAAGCCACGCCCATATTTGGTTAGAATAACATGTTAGGTTAGAAAGCCATAAAAACACGTCGCGTAAGACCCTGCTTGTAGTTAAACACTAATATTGTACCGGATGAGTTTTTTTACCGTAAAGAAAAAAATAGGGCATATTAGGTAAGTGAAATAGAAGGTATAGGCATAGGCAGCTTTGTGAGCCGCCGACTGTCATGTTTGACAGGCTTTTTTATATTTGTCTTCCGTCTTATAAAGGTAATCGTTTGTGGAGCTGAAAATAGATTCCAAAAATAATTGGGAATTGTCGTTATTTCTTGCCGTATAGCACACTGCCTGCAAAGGATAACAGATAAGCTTTATATCATTTACATAAAAAAAAAAAATTTGACTGATCCTGTATTAATAGATCATGGATTAGGTAATAAAAACTAAATTAGACAAAACCCTGAGACAGCAATTATAGTAATTATTTAATATTTCTCGAGTTATTACATTTTGCGCTAGCCGGGACTTTCCTGCAATTTTATCTAGTAGTTTTGTTAAGATGCAAACATTCACAGCCTTTTGCGTTGCAGGCACTCTGCCAAAATGTATGTAAAGCCTGTTATCTGAAATTGAATACCATGATATGATAGTCACGTATAAAATGAGAGGTAAAATTTCGAAACGGGTTGTAATATAACTATAATGGAAAGAGCAGAAGAAAAATTCTGTAATATAAAAGCACAAAGAAAATTTTTATATAAGTCATGTGTGAGGCGGTTTTAGTTATGTGATTTCCTTTGCTCCAGGTTGGAGTCAGATGACCGATTCTTAAATAGTCGTACACCATTCCATTGATATTCAAATTTTTTAAATACAATATGTTTTTTTTTTATGCACGACGGGTTCGTACTTGACCTCAATCACACCTGATGGTAAGTGAAGATGAGGTCGAAGGTGGATGCGTAATGACCCGGAAACCCCAACACATTTGGGGAACGGGCTATCTTATCTCTGACAACTGGAACACAACATTGTTATTAACATTGCTGCTTGGTGGCAGATTTAGATAAGATGGTGGTAACTAGCCAGGCGGATACAAAATGCCCTACCACCAACCAAACCGAGTACTTAAACATGTACCCCGCTGGGGATCCAACCCGCGACCTCCGAATCGTAAACCCAATGTTGATTACATTGAACCACGGAGGCGGTTAATATTTCATCATCTTCTTGTCCTAGTCCCAATTTACTAGGGATCATCGCAGTACGTCTTTTTCTTCCGATTTCCTCTATCAGCCGTTACCTCATCATTCACGGCCTTTTCGTTCATATCACTCCTCATACAATCCGTACATCTTTCATCCCACCTCATACCATGTCCATACCAAACCATACGATTTACATTCAACTTTTCTGTCATTGATGCCACTTTTAAACTCCCTCTGACATACTCATTCCTTATTTTATTCATCCTCGTTACTCCACTCATCCTTCTTAACATTCTCATCTCTGCTACATGCAATTTTCTTTCATCCATCTTCTTTATACATTACAATAGGTCTTATTACGGATTTATATGATGGATGTTGCCCTTTAACCTGAGGGCTATCCGTGAGTCATATATTGTTTCGGTGACCTGTCGGCATTTCACCCATTTATACAATATTTCACAATTCAAATTAAAATCTTTGAAATATATCTAACATAAATTAGATTTATAAATACACTTTCCAGATTTTTCCATTTCTTTGAGAAATTTATTCTTTTAGTATCACTCGAACCCTTAGTGTATAACTTCAATGGTAAAGAACCTCAAGTCATTGTCACAGGAGGTGACGTATTGCCATTGACGTAATTTCCTTTTATGATTAACTGGACGTTTGACCTCAATCCCACCTGATGCAAAGTGTTCATGTGGTCGACGATGACGCACGCGAACCCAATAAATGCTTATTCACCCTGCTCTTGAAGATCTCAAGGTTGCAGAATTTGGTAAGTTGAAGTTCTACTTGGTTTAATTTCACAGGTTGTCTATAAAGCTCTTTACGATTGCAGTTAGACAATATAGATGCTATAAGAGAATGTTGATGAAGGACCATAGACGAATAAATAGTAACAGACCAAACGCACCCCTTGCAGTTTGATAAGATATCTGTGGGGTAAGATACGTGATTTTTTTACCCTCGACGAAAAACGACGGGTTTGTGTTTCACGGCGTTGTGTGTCTATCTGCTGATGTCAATAATGCGTATGCTGTTTTAATTTATATTTAATACTAAAGTCGGGAATAGATTCATAGCCAAGTTTGATGGAAATCGATTTTGCCGGTTCGAAGGTTATAGCTTTTAATAAATTTGCTTCAGTTTAATAGAGATATAGTCCCTTCTTTCCGCGGTGATTTCCCAAATTTTCCATTTATCGGGGGATTAATCCTTATGTTCGTCGCACGCACAGATGGGGGTAATCTGTGGTCGCACGCGACCCGGGAGAGGATGACACTCCCCGGTGCGACCGGGGGGGTGTCATCGCATCGGGCCCTGTCGCGCCGCATACCGCTCGCTGATCGCGGTGTGAGATACGCCAGTGCAGGAGCAGGTCGAGGGGGGACTTGGAGCCGCTTATGTGTTCCCAGGTCCTCCCTACTGCTGAGAAAGGTCACCGCGGGGTTTTGGTGGGTATCCCTCCCGGTAAGGAGGGGAGTCCCACATAACCGTCTCGCCGTCCCCGAAGCGGTCTGGTCTAATAGTAGTATTATGTCTGAGTGTAGGACCTATGACATAGGTATAACAAGTATAGTTTTTACCTGTTCCACGTCCTGAGGGTTTGTCCAGCAATAAAAACAATTAGCCGGTACTGAAGAAAAATTTATTTAGTTTTTTAGTGGAGCTGATGTGAAAAATTATATCGCGCTGTTTTCTCTGGACGAATAAATCGTTGGCGTTACAAAAGTAAAACGAAACGCAAAACCAGTAGAGATTACCTCGAATATTAAAAAATACTAGGCTAATTTCCGTTAAAATGACTTAATGTGGTTAAGATCCCTCCGGCCGTTTTCGTAACCGGGTTCGTAACTAATTTGCGAATTAAGAATGTCTATTCTTTATTCTCAACCAGTTGCGAATCAAGAGAACTTATTCCTTAACTGCAACTAGGCATCCTGATCCGGATTATTCGCAACCAGTTGCAACTGTTAACGTTTCTGGTTATGGGTTAGTTTTAGTATTTGGTCCTTACCTATGAAATTGGCGTTTTATATGAAGAATTTCATTAAGACTGTTTTCTCCATAGAAACATTTTTGATTTTTTTTGGGAACGGCAAATCTAAATTTAGCTAAACTTTGTGTGTATTATCGGATAATATTAATTTAAGTATAGGCAGCGTTAATTTTTAAAAGTAATAGCTTTATAAAAGTTTCAGCGAATCTAAGAAATGATTATGGGAAGCACATGAAAAGAGCTCTGTTAAATTTTTTTTTATTATGTGATTTAGCCCAGAAATTAAAAAATATTTCAGGTGAAACCTTGAAATAATATTCCATTTTCCAAATAAAAAAACAAAGGATATAGCTTTGTAAATCGCAGGAATTGGTACATATGATTAACGAAGAAAAAAAACTCCAATTTCATAGGTAAAGACCCAATATTATCGTTCAAAATTAGCGCGATTGCTCTCTTAGTGTGAGATTGCGGGAATGACTAAAATGATTTTGTTTACCAGAAACGACAAGGTCGCTGCACCTTGTGTTCGTGCTTTCGCCACATCTCCTTTGAGGAGAGCGTCTCTCCTATGTTAGGTATGCGGCAAACGTTTTGCAAATAAATATGAAAGGTAAAACAAACGAACGATTTATTAATGGGGCATAACTTGTATTTTGTGTATCAACTGGAACCTTATTGAAAAAGCGTATACATAACCCTTTGAATGAATTACTGACTTTGCGGAGGCGACTTACATTCAGTGTACTAAGTATCGGGAATTTGTCAATAAAACAAAAAATACAAATTATTCATCTAAATTTATTTTATCGCCTTCAAAGTAGGCCCCATCGCTTGCAATACAACATCTCCACCGCTTCACCCAGTCTTCCATACATTTTTCATAGGCTATTTGCGGTATGGCCTTTAGCTCATTCAGCGAATTTTCTTTTATGGCTTCTATCGACTCAAAACGTTTTCCTCGAAGTGGTAATTTTAACTTGGGAAATAAAAAAAAGTCAGACGGAGCCATATCAGGTGAATACGGTGCTTGGTCGAGAACTTTTGTTGAATTTTTCGCTAAAAACTCTTTCACTATAATGGCTGTGTGTGATGGTGCATTATCATGGTGCAGCATCCATGAGTTGTGTTGCCACAAATCTGGACGTTTTCGGCGGATACTCTCACGCAAACGCTTCATGACGCCTAAATAATATTCTTTATTCACTGTTTCTCCCTCTGGAAGGAATTCGGAGTGAACCACACCACGGTAGTCAAAAAAAACTGTCAGCATCACCTTGATTTTGGAGCGACTTTGCCGCGGTTTTTTAGGTTTCGGCTCGTTTTCGAGACGCCATTCTGAAGACTGTTGGCTTGTTCGCATGTCGTACTCATAAACCCATGTCTCGTCGCCAGTTATTATACGTTTCATAAAGGTCGGATCCGTAGAAGCTCGGGAAACCATGTCTTCAGCGACATGCTTTCGCTGCGCTTTTTGAACAAAATTGAGCTCTTTTGGAACTAGTCGAGCGGCGACGCGTTTCATGCCTAAAATGTCAATGAGAATGTTGTGGACGGACTTAAAAGATATGTTCACCTCACTAGCCAACTCTCTCAGACTCATACGTCGATTTTCGAGCACTAGCTTCTTGATTCTGTCGATGTTTTCTTTGGTCGTAGCGGTTGAAGGTCTACCAGAACGAGGCAAGTCTACTACTACTTCTCGGCCTTCTTTAAAAGCCTTATACCATTCATAAGCCCTTGTTTTCGATATACACGATTCGCCGTAGGTATTTCGCAACATTTTTAGTGATTCACCACATGAAATATCATTTGAAACACAAAATTTAAGGCACACTCTTTGTTCAACAATATTTTCCATTGTAAAAATCGCCGAGGACTCAAAACTATGACCAACAAAAAGTGTAGTTTAAAACAAATTAAATGACAGATCCCGCTCAAATTTTGCGCGCTAAATCAGTACAGTGCTACCAACATGCAGTAAAAAAATTAGAACGACCTCTTTTACGCGGGTCTTTTTATTGACATATTCCCGATACTTTTTACACAGAGTAGTATGTGACCTGCAAGTTTATCTTTATTTCTTGTATTGACATCATGTCATAAACCGGATTAATCCAGACAGCGCACGCGTCCGCGTCATTTGAAGTTTCTAGTAATAGAGACGGCTGCGTCGTCGGTAAGTGCGAAATGAAAACCACTAAAAACCGATTATTCCGGTTTTCTAAGGTTAAGGGCGAGTCAAACCTAAATAAAACACTCCCGCTAAACAAGCTTTGATTTAATATGTCGTTCAGTATGTCAAATATTTTTTTTTTATGATTAACTGGTTCCGCGTTTGACCACAATCTCTGATGGAAAGTGACGATGTGGTCGAAGATGAAGCACGCGATCTCAGTAAATGTCCATTTGAAGATCCCAAGGTTGTAGGATTCAGGAAATGCTTTCTATTCTATTCTGACAGTAAAGTAAGGAATTACATACTCCGTGGATAACTTAAAATGTGAAACTAACGAACACAAATTTCCCTTTCGAGATAACGAGACATAACTAGCTCATGACGGCATCTAAATTGCTAGGTACAGATTCATTTTATATTTCTCTAGTGAATTACATTTTTTTTTATCCAGAAGGCTGACAATATGGTTTGTCATAGGACATTTTAAATGTCCGCCTGGCTAGCTACAACCTTATCTAAATCTGCCGCCAAGCAGCAATGTTAATAGCATTGTTGTGTTCCGGTTGTCAGAGATAAGATAGCCAGTCCCCCAAATGTGTTGGGGTTTCCGGGTCAGTACGCTTCCACCTTCGACCTCATCTTCATTTAACATCAGGTGTGATTGATGTCAAGTACCAACGCGTTGTGCATAAAAAAAATTAAAAAAATAACATATTGCCATGCTTAATTACATTTATATACCTTTATATAACTTTTGCCGCTTTTTGGATTTGTTTTATTGCACAATGAAGAAATTTTATACACTTAGGTATACAGACGAAAATATTCGATATTTATGTTTTATTGACACGTGATATTACTCGTATGGCGTATTTTTTTACCGCTGACGAAAAACGACATGTGTTATGTGTTTGTTTGTTTGTAAGCGCTTTATTGTACAAAAAGCCAATACATTAATTTTACATAGGTACAGAGTATGAGTACAACGGCGGACTTATCTCATAGAGGAATTTTTTCCAATGACCATAGGGTTAGATAGAAAATAGTAGATTGGGCGTATACAAATGTGGTTCACAACGTTTTGTTAAGTGCTCTATTGTATTCAATTGAATAGTCTATCGTAGGTATATACATGGAGACACATTAGGCCATGAAATTAGCGTTAATGGTGTCTTATAATCACGTATTTTTATACAGCTTTCATTTAGAACGCTTTGTTGTCTCATCCTGTGGGTGTCGGAAAAAGTGACTATGAGACTTTCCACCAAAAAACATCTATAGATTTGCTCGTTTCACCAAACATCTGTTTTGAACCAAGTATCTTAGAAACGGCTCTTTATCTTTAATATATAAGAACAGGGCTGTGTTAAAAATATGAAACAATCGATACTATTTGGATAGTTGGATTTGTTATACTTCTGAGAATTTTGAAACTTATATACCCAGCCTAGAATCGTTCCAATTATCGACATTTCTTTTAAAATCCATATACCGCGTGTAAGGTACAACCCGACATTCCCTTTATGGGCATGTTATTTAATTCAAAATAAATTTGAATCCGAAATCTAAATTAAAATATCATATTGGTGTAGTGGATAGAGACCCTGTCAGCGAAACCAACGGTTGCAGGTGCGAATCCCGCGACGGGTAAATGTTTGTGTGATGAATATGAACATTTATTCCTGAGTCATGGATGTTTATATAAAAACTTATGTATGTTTATCCGTTATCTAGTATCCATAGGACAAGCCTTGCTTAGTTTGGGACTAGATGATTGGTGTAAATGTCCCAAATATAAAAAAAAAAAATATATATATTTACTTCGGTCGTAAATAAATATCCAAATAAACCGAAGATAATTACCCTTAACGCACACTATACAAATTTACACGGCTATTGACTGATTGGTAGGATAATAGATGGCCTAATTCATTCTTTAACTTGATGCAACGTTGTCAGTTTATCAATCGCATTTAAGCGGAAGCTTACATTAGTATAAGTAATAATTTTTTTTGATAAAATAACTTATTTTTATATTTTTTCTATTAACATAAAAAAATCGACTAGAGTTATTGTATCGAGGTACCTAACTTGTTTCAAGGAATGTCGACTTGTCCCTTACAGGCAGTGTAAGATCCCTAGTTTCGTAGCCCAGTCCACATAATGCAGGCGCCTATTCACGCGCCAATCTTGGATGAATGCGCCCGCGTCCAATACGCCGACCCCCGACACGTCATTCATGCGGGTCGTCTATGCCTCGCCTATGAATAACTGAGTGGATGTTGCTTACAAAGTGAAGTTTGTCTCCAGTCTCAAGAGGGTCGACGAAGAGTTGTGGAAATGACAGACATACTAGTATGACTTTATAACTCACTTCAATATAACTTCTTGTTTACTTAAATTCGACGGTACAATTTTTATGACGCTATAATTTCACGACCGGCTCAGTGGATAGTGAACCTGTCAGCGAGACCTGCGGTTGCGGGTTCGAATCCCGCGAAGGGTGAATGTTTGTGTGATGAATACGAACATTTATTCCCGAGTCATGGATGTTTATATAAATATTTATATATTCGTTACCTAGTATTCATAGTACAGTCAAGGTCAATGATATGTATAGGTACACCACAAAGTGCCAAAAAAAGTCGCCTTCAAAATTACTGTAAATATGGCAACATGTAAAAGTTCAAAAATTCGTATACACTATTTGAAAATGAACTATAATAAATAACACGTGTGTAATAAAAATCTATCCATACTAATCCATTTATTTAGAGAGGACCAAGTATTTGCTTTGCTCAGTTTGGATTAGATTGGTGCATTTTTTAAAAACTATAGAAAGATCCCTATTACTATATCGACCTGTTAATATGTTAAGCTTCCAATGTAGGTACAATGGTTCCTTGGTCAACGTGTGGCGGACTGTACATAACTGCAGGCTGTGGCTGAAAATCAGCGGCCGCTGGTTCCCAGCGACCATATGCTGAGCTGAGCTAGAGACCTTTTTGTCATAATTACAAAATCATTTTATATTTTAGTTTTTACTGTTTTCTTGGCAAATAAAGATTTTTATTATTATTATTATTATATAGATCCTTATTACATATTGGAGGAGGCAAGCGGTTGTTGATGTAACAAGCATATTCATTATATTATTCTATGAGGAATTATAAAACAAGCGAATAAAAAAAAACTTTGCGACTGATGATGACACACTGTTTTAATAACTTGAGCGGTATGTATAACTAAGTGAGTGACTACATTACTAAGTGAGCGACTGGATATACAAAGAGGGCAACTAACGCATAACTGCACCCCGACATGGTTAGGTTAGACTCGAAGGGTATGGCGCAAGCGAGCCGGACGAGTGCGAGCGAAGCGAGCACGAGAGTTCTTGGCACCCCGACATGGATAGGTTAGGTTCGAAGGGTATGGCGGAAGCGAGCCGGGCGAGCAGAGCGGACCCGGATCGCCCGCCATACCCTTCGTGTTAGGTTGACATGTAAGAATTACATTTGCCAAATATTGAAAAAAATACAGGACATAACATTGACACTCAAACAAATATTAGGTCGCTCCAATATTATGAAGCTTCTCATTTTGTTTTTTAAGTAACTCAAATTAATGTTTGTAAGTTGCTGTTCTGTTGATTTCTCGTCACTCGCAGTCAGTCGCTCACTTAGTAATACTATAACCTAAATTAATTAATTTTGAAACTTCAAAATGTAATTTACAGTCACTCGTTTTATTGCTACCCTTATTCTATCTGTAAGCCGATCATGACGTCACGTCCTCACTGTTGGGGCATAGCCCGCCTCTGGAAGAGGGTATGAGCCACATTCCACCACGCAGGACTAGTGGGGATTTGTATCAGAATAGTGGCCACCTGGGAACCAATATTTAGCATTCCCAATTAGAAACAATCGAAACCAATTTCTTACCGGGCCTGTGTAAGAATTGACAACGCCAGATATTGCTTAACCTCACTAATCTCAAAAGAATTGCGTGTGTAGGCTAACCAATTATCATACTACCTACGTACAACCTAAGTAGATAACTTAAACACATTTTAAACATTGGGTTTACCATTCGGAGGTCGCGGTTTTGATCCCCAGCGGGGTACATGTTTAAGTACTCGGTTTGGTTGGTGGTAGGGCATTTTAAATGTCCGCTTGGCCAGCTACCACCATCTTATCTAAATCTGCCGCCAAACAGTAATGTTGATAGCATTGTTGTGTTCTGGTTGTCAGAGATAAGACAGCTAGTCTCCCAAATGTGTTGGGGTATCCGGGTCAGTACGCTTCCACCTTCGACCTCATCTTCACTTAACATCAGGTGTGATTGACGTCAAGTAACTACCCGTTGCGGATTAAAAAAAAACCAAAACCATCCCTGTAAATCTATCTTACTCAAAGTGATTATTGTTAACCAACTCCTTTGCGAAGAAAATGAAAAAGAATAAGCGTAAAACGATATTAGATTAAAACTATCTGTCTACAACCTACCTTGGGAACGTTTTATATAAAAGTTCTCTAACTTGCAATAAGTATCTATCTCCAGAGGCGCCATTGTAGAAACTAAAAATTCCTTTTATTTTCCATGGGAGCATGAAAATCACGAGGCGACTCGAAATCCTTGAAAAGAATAAAATTTGAATAATGCTATGTCCGACAATGAATGGTGTTGCCCCTATTGTGTATACGTATAGTGCAATATATCATTTGTTTATAGTAGTGGGGACAGTGACCTAAACTGGCCAAGTAAAGAGTAGTTTTCACTTGCGCAAAAATAAAGAAATAAAAATTTATTTAAATAAAATATATATCCTTAGACCATACACACAGCGCCATCTAGTTCCACAGCAAGCAACTATAGGCTTGTGTTGTGGATACCAGATAGTTGATATATTACCATTAAATACCATTTATTTTCCACACACACGTAAATAAATATAAGCTGTATATAAGTGTAACAAGAACTTAAAGAAGGCTCGTACTAATAAAATTATCCCAAGACTGAGAAAAACTTATTGAATTATACTTGAGATTATTCTATTTCTTCCGTCTAATCTGAATTTGACCCCGTTGTCTTTATTTCTGCTTGAACTTCATTCTATAAAATAAAAAATAAAATGTCCTTGACATACACACAGCGCCATCTAGTTCCACAGTAAGCAACTATAGGCTTGTGTTGTGGTTACCAGATGTTGATATATTACATAAATACATTTTTTTTTTGTAAATAAATACTTATTATAAATGAAAACATCCATAACTCGGGTACACACGTCCGTATTCATCACACAAACATATGCCCCTAGCGGGATTCGAACCCGCAACCTTTTGGTATAGTGGTCAGAGTTGCTAACCACTACACCAAACACAAACCAAATGAGTTCTTCATTGAAAATACTTTTAAAACCAAGCTATTAATGCTCCATCATGTTATCATATATTATTATTTAACCGCCTCCGTGGCTCAATGTAAACAACATTGGGTTTACGTTTTGGAGGTCGTGGGTTCGATCCCCAGCGGGGTACATGTTTAAGTACTCGGTTTGTTTGGTGGTAGGGCATTTTAAATGTCCGCCTGGCTAGCTACCACCATTTTATCTAAATCTGCCGCCAAGCAGCAATGTTAATAGCATTGTTGTGTTCCGGTTGTCAGAGATAAGATAGCCAGTCCCCCAAATGTGTTGGGGTTTCCGGGTCAGTACACTTCCACCTTTGACCTCATCTTCACTTAACATCAGGTGTGATTGAGGTCAAGTACCAACCCGTTGTGCATAAAAAAAAAAAAAATCTATTACAATGACGAGTAACATACAGTCCATCCAGAAGTTCCAGTGGCAATCTTCTCGCTCCATGTCCAGACCCTCGTCGGCAAGTGTAATGGAAAGTGCTCATGGCAACAAAGCAAATTAGCCCAAATTTGAATATATTGCCATTTACAATCAAGGAGTTCCAATCCATACATCCCGGCTCCATCATCAGATCAGCTCGATGGTACCATAATATTGCATTGTCACTTACATAAATGTGCCAAAATTTAGTTCACTCAGATACTAACAAGTGGTTGAAAAATGCTTTGCAAATTTTGAAATGGACAACTTACATACAAACGAACATTACAAACTAAATAAAAGCTTGTAGTAAAAACTGGCCAAATGCGTGTCGGACTTCGCACATTTAGGGTTCTGTACTAAATATAGATTATAAGCCATCTGTGTAAGCTACGTGTTTGTTCGGAAAATTAAGTTGGTTTGTAATAGGAAAATGAAAAAATATAAAAGATAAAATGAGATTTATCAATATATTAGTATTTGATGATAAAATATACGTAATAATAAACATTGGTGTCGATTCGGTTGCACACGAACTAAACTAAAACCAGATTTAGACTGGTGCTGTCACATTATATTGTTCCAGATAGAAAAAGACAGGCCTACTTTAAAATTGGTTTTAGTTTAGTTTGCGTACAACCGAATCGACACCAGTATCGAAAAATTTCAAGTTCATACGTCAATGGGAAGTTAAAAATACTTCATAACAAAATTTTGGAAAAAACCGACTTGACGGCTTCTCATGCCCTTGTTTTCTAATATTTTTTAACGGAGAAATTCAGTCTTATATTAGTCTTATCAGTCTTAGCTAACATTATAAGCTCTAGACCCCATACATTCGGGTATTTTGTCCACTCTTTTAAAATATTTTTATACTTTACCTGACTTTGGGTCATGAGGATATCTAACTAATATGTTTTATAAATGCGAAAGTTTGAATGTTTGTGTATTTGTTTGTTGCTCAATCACGGCGAGACCCATGAACAGATTTGGATGAAACTTGGTATGTAGGTAGAATATACCCTAGATTGGGACATGGTATATTTTTATCCCTATTAAATGAGTAGTTCCCGTGGGATAAACAAATTTCCGTGATAAAGTAATTCCACGCAGGCGTAGCCGCGGGCGGAAAGCTAGTGCTTTAATATCTTCAAAACTTCAATAACTAACAAAATAATAATCAATGAGTATTTATATCGAAAAAAAATTATAAGGTAGATAAAACATTGGTGTCGATTCGGATGTACACCAACTAAACTAAACTAACACCAGTGTTAAAGCAGTAACTGTCTCTTTGTCCCTGCAACAGTACGATGCGACGGCACCACTCCAAAACTGGTTTTAATTTAGTTTAGTTGGTGTACATCCGAATCGATACCAATATCTGGAAGTAAATTTAACAAGAAGATTTCTTGAAGAACTGAATTGTAAATGTAGATCGATGTATCTAGTCTACAAGTAGCTTAACTTGAAGCCGGTCTAGGCAGAGCAAATGATACTAAGTTTTTTCCCCCGCCTGTGGTCCCGAGTTGACAGATGATATTGAGTTCATTTTATATACAGCCTATTGTACGAGTGAATGCCCTCGACTTCGCTTCACTTGAGAGATAACGTTTGTTTTTCTAGCGTTTCATTCGGAACAATAGGATTCCGTTTGTTTCAGAACTACGCTGACGAGCAAAATAAAAGGTCACCCAACCACTGCCTGTACTTCTGTGTTTACAATCTAGTTAAAAACTCAGAAACAATTGTTTTTTTTTATCGTGGCGCTGTAGCCGAAGTTGAAGCACATCTTAGTGAGTCGATGGCAAAAAGATCAAATTCATGAGGACCAGAACTCGGCCACGCGTGCTGCATTGTCTGTGGTATCGTAGAGGTCGTACTTGAAGTACATGATTCCAGTAGGTGCCCACCCTAAACTTAACACCCTAAAAAGCCGGCAGAGAGTTGCATACCATGGCAGTCCGCAATATGAAGGAGGAAGCGCTTAGTGCGAATAATAACAACGAACGGGGGATTACGGAGAGCCGTGACTAGAAATCCGAAGATGGAAAGACGACGGTGGAACAAATTCATACAACATTCATTCATTTATTTCAACGCATACTCTCCGAAAGGTATTCAGGCTCTGTAGTCACCGAGTTGTCACTCTCATAAGTGGCACGTCGTTCATCGAGTCGAGGGCAGCCAGCTGGTACTTGACCAACCCATCCCAGAGGTTTTTTTTATGCACGACGGGTTCGTACTTGACCTCAATCACACCTGATGTTAAATGAAGATGAGGTCAAAGATGGAAACGTACTGACCCGGAAACCTCAACACATTTGGGGGACTGGCTATCTCATCTCTGACAACCGGATCCCAGAGGTGATGTAGCACTGTATTCATTCCAATATGTTTTCAGTGTTTTTTTTTAGCTACAATGCTACAAATTAAAATCGTGTACAACAAATTTCCATTACATGAAGAATTATTGTCAGAAACTCGATTGAACATAATAAATTTCGCAGACCATAATTTATTCAAGAGAATTTTTGTATGAACGCAGCATTGCATGTGTATATTTTATCGCTACCGCGTGTTGGTAGTTACGACTACGATTCTAATGAAAATTTCTTGTACACATCACATGACGATCATAAGTAACACTACCAGTATAAGTAGCTTTACAACGATTAGACGGTATTCCCTTTCATTTACAAAAAGAATTACTCGAATAAACCGCCACATCTCGGAGATATTGGTGTGCAAACATAAAATACGCACAAACGGCCGAATTCAGAAACTGCCATTTGAAGTCTGTTATCTAGAATATAATAAACAATTAACGACTGAAAAATAACCGTGTAAAGCTATATCCTGTAGGTTCTCAATTCTGCCATTTGTATGTATTTTTTTGTTATGTTTACACACCAATATTTCCGTGATGTGGTGGTTGTTTCACGTAATTCTATTGGTACATGAAGGGGATAGATGCAAGATTAGTTTACTTTAGTTACTTCCACAGTATCATGTCATATGGTATTTTGCTTTGGGGACGAGCAGCTGATACTGAAAATATTTTTATTTTGCAAAAGAGGGCAGTCCGCGCAATATATAATCTGCGTCGATATGACTCTCTTCGGGACAGGTTCAAAGAAATTAATGTTTTAACTGTTCCTACACAATTTATTTACGAGAATATTATGTACGTACGAAAAAATATTTCTGCATTCCCAAAAAATAGCGATAAGCATAACTTAAATTTGAGACATAAGGACAAATTAGCCACCCCTATGTTCAGACTGAGCAAAGTTAATACATCATTTATGGGACACTGTATACGCTTTTATAACCTTATACCTGAAAATATCATTAATCTAAATGAAAAACAATTTAAAAACCATGTCAAAACAACATTAACAAAAAAAGGTTATTACAAAATTAGTGACTACCTAAATGACAAAAACGCTTGGTATACTTCGCCCAGCTCCCAAAAATTATAAAATTGTATTAGTTGTATACTTTTATATATGAAAAAGAAAAGAAAAGAAAATGATCCTGTGGGTTTCTTGCGCCGCTTCTTTTCCCACAGATGATTTCCCTTTCCGAAGCGGTGGTAGCTTGGACATACTGACTGACCGAAAAATGCTTAGCCCTATTTTTATTTCCAATAGATTTAAATTGACATTCAACAAATGATATCATGTATCTTACGTTGAAATAAAATGCTTTGAGTTTGAGTTTGATACCGTCTATAATCGACACAGATACGGCGTGGGACAGTGTGGGTCGAAAAATATCATGGAAAAGACAACTTTAGCAATTTAGGTACGCTTGCACGAATACCACGCGTGGAACCTCGATCAAGAGCTACGGCCAACAACAGAGACGTCAGTACCCACCTACATATTTGTGCAAGTGTTAATTTTATTGATAATTATGGAGGTAAGTACAAATGTAATATTTTTAATCTACCTATTATTTTTTGAAAATATTAATTAAAGGTGGGTATTTAAATTTACTCGAAATAATGCTATTTTTTTTTTTTTAATGTTTCAGGATTCGCGAGGCACGTCGTCAACACCGTCAATTTGTTCAGTAATTTTTTTGTACTCATGGTAAGCAGTAACATTGCATTACATATTTAAATGATAAAAAGTGAAAAATAATAACTTTTTAACAAAAGAAACAGGCGATCTTTGGCCCCATCGTCACTTCCCATCAGGTGAGATTGTGGTCCACCGCGAATCCAGTTAACCATAATAATAAAAAATTGCAGTGGCTGATTCAGGAGAGTCGATAGTTTTTTTTTTGTTAAAAAGTTTTTCTCAAATTATAAATACAAGATGAACGGAAATTATGTTTTCCGACAATGCGACAAGCTATTTTTGCACTTCACTGTATATGTAGCTACGGCTAATAATATCATAATGCTGTTTGCTCTGGTGCGAGAACCGTTAGTAAATTTGAAGACGCTGATGACGCAAGACGCAGAAGTTCATAAGTTCTCAAATAAAATAAGTAAAGACGATTGAGTCCTTTTCAATAGACATTCCGCGTTTGCGCTCGCATGCCTCTGTCGATCGTTCTTCTTGACCCATGTCCGTCCATTAATTTACTCCATTATGCAAAATCCACCACCATCACACACTAACTGTCACACACACTAACTCTTACACACACAGACACTCACAACACACACAGACACTCACAACACACATATTTTGTACATATTTATAGATCTATAATTTTGACATTTTCATTTGGCTTGTGATTGTTTGGTTTCTTTAATTTCACTTTCAATACTATGTAATTTAGACATATTATCATAACGACTCGTATATCACTGAGGATTGGATTTGTTTTTATTGATATTCATATAATAATATTATTAATTAATAATGTAATAGTACCAATTTTATTGTAATTATATTGTAATTTAATTAAAACATTACCCGTTCAATTTTAACTGTAACCATTGTCAGTAACATAATAAGAATCTTTAATTGGCATAAGTTTGGTATTAGTTTTCTTTATAAGAATTTGCAATAATGTAAATAAATAAAATAACATAAAAAATTTAAGGTTCCACAGTTAAACGTCAGTTTCGCCATGTCCTGTGTGTCCATCTCTTCACAGCTGTTTTACACGCAATTACCCAGTGCTATATAGTTTTTTTTTTTTTTGTTATATGAGAGGGCGGCAAACGAGCATGCGGGTCACCTGATGGAAAGCAATCACCGCCGCCCATGGACACCCGCAACACCAAAAGGGTCACAGATGCGTTGCCGGCCTTTGAGCAAGGTGTAGGCTCGTTTCTTGAAGGTTGCAATGTCGTACTCGTTCGGGAATACCGCTGCCGGAAGTCCGTTCCACAGGGTGGTCGTACGTGGTAAGAAGTTTCTTGAGAAACATACAGTGGTAGACTTCCACTCATCCAGGTGACTTTTTTTTATTACTTTTTATAAAGTAATGAAATAAAATCTTAATATTTTTTTTTCACATTCTGTCCTCTACATGAAGTTGTGGAGATTTTTTTGCATAACCTTTCGTGTGGGATACTGTAACCGTTGAACATTTCCAATATATTGAGGATTGTCTTAAATTCTTTTTTGTTACGAGGTCAATACCCAGCAGTGTGTGCAGTGGGCTAAGATTGATTGATTAGTAAAGATGTTATATAATTAGGTACTTTTTAGTGTTTTTGGCAAACAGTTTGATTGTTTTGGTGTTTTAATAATTTTCAAGATTGTTCGTAGTCCGGTATTCACTTTAGTACCGATCGGCGAATGGTTTACCCGATAAATAACAAGAAAATAATTATCAAAACTAAAAATCCTTATCCCTACTATATACAAGAATACGACGAAAAAGGCATCAATCATATTCAGTAATTTAGGGCATGTGACTGACTGTGTTAAAAGTTCATAGAAACTTCATATAAAATGACAATCATCAATGCTTTACGCACACTCTCTGTATGCAAGAGACGGGCAGAGCGTTCCCGCGCTCGCCCACCCGCCCGGTGAAGCTGGAAAAGTCACGTGACTGTCAGCAAACGATCCTGATAAAAAAGGCAAACATAATATTTGTCTGCAATAAAAAACTTTCAATTGCGAGGGCTTGCGAGAAGAAATCACTTAAATAAGCTCGGCTTTTGTGTATTGTAATTTCTGTCCTATGTTTTTTTTCCAATGTATATATACCTACACATATATGCAATAAAGTGTTAAATAAAAATGAATGAAATGAAAATACCTTGTGTTTATACTTAAATGTATATTATGGACTCTCTCCGCATAACTCTACTCCGAGACGCAATAGGCCGCTTTTTCTTTTTCGACCCAAACTACTTACATGTAGGAAAGTAGATACTACATAAGTACTTGTTAGATAGCCAGAATCTAATTAAGAGGATATAGTCCACTTTTCTTTCAGAAATAAATGGGCCGAAGAATTTCAATTAAGTAAAAGAAATGTTTCATGCATCGAATAATCTTCAGAAATGTAATAAAAAGTGCCATGTTCAGGAACAAATAAATATATTTATATTGGTATCCAAGCATTTTTATTTCTTATATCAGAACAAGGATTTTCAAATTGAAAAATACCGGAAAAATTTTGTGTGCCTTCTGTGACAAAGCGCTCATTTCGTATTAGTTACAGTAAAGCATTCGTTTTCGATCATCGAAGTTAAGCAATGCCTGGCGCGGCCAGTCTATGCATAGGACTAATGACATTTTCATACTAGTGGTTCCACACTTAGGAGGGCACTGGAAATGGTTTCAATTGCAGGCAGTTTAAAGAAGACATAATCAGCCACATTACTAGATATACGACTTTCCCATGTAGGCTTTTCATGGGAGGATTTGTCATAATGGTTGGCGATAGCAAATTTTTTATTGAGAGCTTCGCAATAATGATGCTGATGCCCATTATTGGTGTAACAATTCCTTAATCGCATTTTACGACACCCACGAGCAGAGACGGGTTGGTCATAATTCTACTCAGCTAGGACCTACGCGGCCAAATTCACAACGTCATATATTTTATTTATTTCAAAGAATCCACAGCACATAGTTATACAAATTGTACTACAGTAAAATTATTCTTACTGCCAAAATACAATTTTTTAAGACAAAACTTATGTACAGGCGATCCCACTTCAGACGCAACACTTCAAAACTTAGACCGTCCGTCAACGTCTCGTCCGGACGAGACCTCAGCTTTTACGGGCAGCAGTGTTACGCTTGATGCGCGATCAAGTCCACTTATAGCATTGCAACCGATCCGAACAACGCAAGAGTTAACGCTCACAAGCAACTATACCATACTGAACGTAATTAGTATTTTTCTTCAGTATGTTTCAATTTGAAGAACTTGGCAGCGGCACTTCCCTTTATTTTAATCATCATTTTCCTGCCCTTATCCCACTTTAGGTGGGGTCGGCACAACATGTCATTCTCTTCCACTCTCCTCTATCAGCCGTCATCTCCGTACTCATCCCTTTCACACACATATCATTCCTCACGCAGTCTACCCACACCTTCTTTGGTCTTCCTCTACCTCTGTATCCCTCCACATTCATACTTAACACTCGTCTTGTTACGTGCCTTTCATCCCTCCTTATAATGTGCCCAAACCATTTTAATATGACATAATTTTAATCCCAACTAATCTCAACTAATATTATAAATGCGAAAGTTTGTGTGTGTTTATGTCTGTATGTATGTATGAATGTTTGTTACCTCTTCACGCATGTACGCCTAGTCGGATTTGGATGAAATTTGGTGGATAGATTGAGATTCCTACCTACCTGGATTAATATATAGGTAAATTTTTTCTTGAACAAATTTTGATAAGTTCTTCCACGCGGACGGAGTCACGGGCGGAAAGCTAGTATAACATAATATGCAACATCCAACAAAATTAAATTTCCTTACCGCACCGTATTTCATAACACTGGCACGCTAAAATATCGACATCATAACCTGAATAGGCCAGTTAACATACTAAGTTACATTATGAAGTGCCGAGTTTATATTTTATTTTCATAACAATGCCGAAATTGCTACCATAAATCAGGAATGTTTAAGGTTTTCAATGGAAAGCATGAAATATCAATGTAATTAAAATTGTGGAGCGTTTATTCCCTGTTTCCGGATAAAAGGCAGAATATGCATCGGAAATTTAATGCCTCTCAAAGTCAGTCGCTCAACTAGTCAATGTTTGAGGTAGTATTATCGTTATTTTTGTTTGAGTTGTGGTTTTGCATACCTGCATTATGGCACGAAACAGAATAAACAAATCGAAGTGCGAAGTGAGCACGGCGAATCTAACAAATATTATAAATGTGCAAGTTTGGATGTTTGTTTGTTTAGAGTAGTTCCCGCGGGATAGACAAATTAAACATATACACGTTAAAGTTATTCTAACGCAGGCGAAGCCGCGGGCGGAAAGCTAGTGTACCACAAATATGAGAAGTTACGCAAACTTGACGTCATTCGTGTTCTGTCGTCATCAACATCATGATATCAGCCACAGGATGTCCTGCTGAACACAGGGTTTTGGAAACGGCTTGAATCCAGCGATTTCATGTGGGTGGTGGTGTGGTTACGCTTGCCGGTGCGTGGTCTCCAGTCTGAAATTTTAATGCTAAAGTGGCTATCTATTTCTCTTCGCACGCAATATGGGGGTAACATGAAAAATTATTGTTCCATACTAAAGTAAAAAAAAAAGTAATTGCCCTGTCTTTAATTTAGTATAGGTATCGCACTTTAATTATATAAACTCTTTGTAAATTGTAATTGCAAAATGTTGACATATTGTATGCCTTTACGGCAGAACATAGCGCTCTAAGGATTTTGTAAGATTTTGCTACCTGTGATTCACAATAAATGTGTTTAGACTTCCATTCTGTGAGATAATGTTTAAAACGCAACACTATTTACCCCATAAAAGCACGATATATTACTTTTAGAACGATAATCGATTGCCGAACGCAACCGAGCGATGGACGGAACTATGACAACTGAAGAGGGCGGTTAATTTTCAATTCTGCGCTGCTCGTTGACTGTAATGGTTGTTGAAAAGTAAAACATAAGTTATACCCACTTATGTCGAGGTTTAATTTGTTCTGAAGCATACAATTTTAAATTTTTTTGCACATTTTTTTTTTTTGCTTGACGGGTTCGTACTTGACTTTAATCACACCTGATGTTAAGATGAAGAGGTCGAAGGTGGAAGCGTACTGATTCGGAAACCCCAACACATTTGGGGAACTGGCTATCTTATCTCTGACAACCGGACCTGACATGATAGAGTACCTGTCAGTGATAGAATAAAAATATTTTCTTACAAACCGGCTGCTTGCTTTAGATAGTATAGGTATTTAGTAATAAAACATAGGCTATTAGATTACAATTAGCACTGGGGATTTCATTGCGTCTTATTCTTATAATATTCTTAGGAACTTCTTTATATTCACCGATGGTAAACGTCACGACTCAATAAACTATTTTCAGAAAATATAAAAGAGATCGTAGCATTACAATCTTGTGAAGCGATGTAGTTAAAATAAAAAAAATAACATGGTGACTTTCAATAAGTGATATTTTTGTATCCTACATTTAATAAAATATTTTTGATTTTTCATTTTGTTATAACTGTGGTACTACTGACCACAGTTAATGGTACCACAGTTAGGAAGAAAAGACCGTGGTGCCACTCATAACTAGAGGAACAAGTGGTATATTGACGAAAACTGAAATTGACAAAATATTATAAGAAGTTACACCGCAAGAACTACGTATTTTTACTGAACTAACTCTCAAATATTAAATATCGCCAAACTAATGGTGACTTTGTGATGAAATAAACGATAAGTCCAATTCATATTATCCAGCTCTATCTTTATAAATAATAAAGTATTTGTTATGTTATTATTTACATTATGCAATAAAGTATATTTCGCTTGTTCATATTTATTCAATTAGCCGACGTTTGAATTTAATTTCAGCCAATTACACGAAGGGTTTATTTGTGTTACGCAATATTATTCACCGTTTTATTTATGAGTTTGGCATCAGGGGTGCCAATAGTAATTGCGTGATATATAAACTTCATCGTTTTTTTTTATGTTCTGTGATTAAGAATATCTGTTTATCCGTTTACTTATTTAAAGCAAACATAAACTGACTTTCAGTGAATATTTTCTTTATTTACAGTTATATGCATGATAGTCTTACTTAATTATTCATAAAATTTACAAACGCTTTATAAGCCTGTTTTAGTTAAAGTATGTTTTGTCTATGTCGTTCATAAGGAAATGTTGTAATAAAAGAAAGTGAAAAAACATACTTTAACTAAAACAGACTATAAAACGTTTGTAAATTTTTATGAATAAGAGGTTCAGTTTTAACCAAGCAAGTCTTCTGATCAAATTATTACAAGCATTTATTTAGGTTGCAATGTTTTATGTAAGTTGTCGGTTTCAAAAATTGCAAAGCCTCTTTCTACCACTTGCTGGTAGATTGAGCTGAAATTTGGTATATTTATGCAAGTTCGGCGACAATACAATATTATGGTACCATCGAGCTGATCTAGTGATGGAGCCGGGATGTAAGGACTGGAACTCCCTGATGGCAAATTGCAGGATAGATTACAAATTATGACGAGTATCTGAAGAGGGAGGCAGTAGATTGCCATTAAAACTCCTTGATGGATTTTATGCTCCATGCTAATCATGATGGAGTGTTAAAAGCTTGTTTTTAAAAGTATTTCTTGCAGAACTTAGTATAGCTTATATTGTCTCGTGGGCGTTGCTAGTGACTGCAATGATGTCACCTCATTCTCACTGTGAGACAAAATGAAACAAACAAATGGGAACAGATAGGATTATTACTCTTTAACATCGTTCGATCCAGTAGTTTGATCGCTATGATGAAACATCCATACCCACATACGTACATCATACATACACCCAAAATCATAACCCTTCCGCGTAGTCGGGTTAAAATAAATCTTAATTTATGCAATGAGGACGCCACTGGACGGAATAAACCCTCTTTACCGATCTTCATCTTAGATGGCTATAACCTTTGGTCCGGGTTTGTCTTAATATAATAACCGCATTCGAATCTGACCACCCATTACTGAGATACATCGGGACAAAGACACACACACAACGCCGACAAACACATAACATCCATCATTGTTCGTCGGGTAATAAATCTGGACATATAGTCAAGCCTATTCTTTAAACATTACTCACGAATTAATTACAAGTACCGCTATTCAAAAGCCATTTTTTTTGTCGATATTCTGCGAACAATTTAATGAGCTTTTAGTGTATACAGACATAAAATAAAATACTTGGGATTTTCAGCTCTTTGGAATTATATCCGTAATAAATTAATACAAACCCAGAGCACAAAGAGTAAATTGTGTATATTTTTTCTTCCTCAAAATATTATTTATATATACAGGTACCATAGTTATAAGTTACTAATAGATATATTCTGTAGTTATACCTATATTATAAGTTTTATAAAAATTTCTGCAAAACTTAATGTATGTGTGTGACTGGAGTAACAAATAAACGCTTTATCTATCTATCTATCTTGGTATCTATCAACTTATATGTATACGTTACTATATAAATGAAATATAACATAAGTGCAACAAAGAATTTTGTAGATATATATTATACCCTATATATATTCAAATATATTTTATATATATTATATATATTATTTACTTATATTTATATACTTACCAAACTCTCTACACCTTTAGATGGCAAACATAATTGGCAAATACGAGTACCTACCAAATTTACTTATTGTACAAAATATATGGGGAAGACATTGTTGTCTGTAACAAAGTTTTTAACTACCACAGACAACAAAGCTTCAACAAGTTGTGTAATTTATTTCGGTTCAATAAAATATTGTTTATTGTTTGGATTAGCTCAAAAAACGATAAAGAAATCAACTTAAATTAGGCGATCCGACCTCTATAGCTTGATAAAGTGGTGGTTTTATATTGCCAGGAGCTGGGTGGGTAACATCTTGTAATTTTCTGCCATCACACATGAATGACCTTATTGCTCTGTTTCAGTGTGAAGAATCAGTGAGCAATTGAAATTATAGTGCTGAAGCACTACTCCCAGGCTAATACTGGAGATGTCCAGGAGTAGGCCACAGAATGTAGAGAGATGAGGATGAGCCGGATCTTGAGTCGTTGTCAGTGACAACTTTTATTAAAAAGGTATCACGTTCACAAACAATAATACGTACATAAAATAACTTTTATATTGGTAAAAAGGAGTAAACTGAATTTATTAGTTTTGTAGTTCAAACAATATTAATAGATTTACTGTTACAAAGACTGGAGTCTTTGTAACAGTAAATCATAAACTGAATAAACAAAAGATGTACAGAAAGTGAGAGAGAAAGAAAGAACAGGCAGAATTCAAATTTTGAATTTAAAATATTATGAGTTAATCGAAAAAGAAACAAACAAGAAGAATACTGAATAAAGAGAACCAACGAGGCGCATGGCGTCTCGTTACAATGCCATGCATTCCTTCGTTTTCAGTATGACGTCGCATATGTGATACCTTATTTGAGGACGAAAATGCAGCCCCTATATCTAGACGGTTGTTGATGTCACTTTCAGGACAGCTGTTTACTCATTTGTCATACATGAAACGTTAAAAAAACCAGTACAAGCATAATATCGTCTGATATTTATCAAGCACACTTTAGCTGCTACGATGTAGGGCTACGACGTAGCGTAGTAGTTGCAGCGCTCGTAGCATAGGTCGTAGCACGTAGCAGCGAACAACCGCGTAGTACCAGCATACTCGTATGTTTAGTACCTTCCTACCAAAAGGAGTTATGGGTTGCGAAATTAATACAACTGACATAATTTTAAAAACGAGCAAATATCCAGATTATTCCAATACCAATTCTATTAAAGTCTTAAAAAAAATAACTACAATCCCAACAATTGTGGTGACACACCGGGCATTTCATTTACATGAAAGATAAATGCCAATTCAGTGATCTGTACTATTCAAATGAATTATTAACGTGACACTGCATATTTTTCTTTTTCCATCATGGCTGCAGTCACGCCTCCCATAAAAATGAATTTAATGGAATTCCAGCTACAAATAGGAGCGTCGGTGGCTCAGCGGTTAAGACGCGGTCTCCCAATTTGGGAGATCCGGATTCTATTCCCAGGCAGGCCAATGTGCCAATGAGTTTTTAAATTTAATTTAATGACTTATGTGCATTTATCTGACTGCTCTTAAACGGTGAAGGAAAACACCGTGAGGAAACCAGCATGCTTGAGAAATAAAAATTCTAAAGCATGTGAAGTCCCTAACCCGCATTGGGCCAGCGTGGTGGACTATGGACCATACTCCCACATTATACGAGGCGAGGGAAAGCCTATATCCCTGCAGTGGGATGCTATAGCTATAATTATCAGAATTGCTATTGTACTTATCGAGTTATTAACTAATTAATTATTTAAAACTGTGTAACCTTTTTATACAACAGATATAAAACGGCATCCAAGGTTGAATTGGCGTGTGTTTACTCCGCTCTCATCCTCGTTGATGACGACGTCGCCGTATCTGGTGAGAAGATCTCGACCATCTTGAAAGACGCAGCCGTGGATGTAGCTCCATACTGGTCGGGATTGGTTGCCAATGCGTGATTTGATCATCATCATTGGTTCCATGTGGGAGCCGCGCCGGCAGCTGGCGCCGCCGCCGCTGCAGCTTCCGCCGCCGCACCGACCGCTGAAGCCGCCAAAGAAGAGAAGTAGGAACAAGAACCCGAGGAGTCTGATGACGATATGGGCATTGGTCTCTTCGACTAAATAATTTTCACCCTTTTTCCAATTCAGTTTACCAGAAATACGGCATTTGTATGATGATTAATATAATAATAATAATGATGATGATAATAATTACCAACTATGAGATACACCCGCATTGCTCCTATTAGTGCAAACCTCATCTACTGGTAGCTTGTATCTTTACCCTAAGGTTTGCATGGAAGAGATCGCTGTTAGCGATAAGACCGCCTTTTTGTGCGATTAATGATGATTAGATTAGATTAGATTAGATTTATTTAGTTCACTTTTACAATATTAAGTCACACATACAGTTCCGTAAATTTATGATTTTTAAAGTAAAAGTGATTGTCAAACATAAAACAATAAAACAATAACTATACACATACATTACATTACTAGATTATTTGTTAAGTCACAAATATCGGTTTGCAGAAGGGGATTATGAAAATATTAACAAAGAAATTGGTGCGATCTGCTGGGATGTTGTTTTGAAAGATCAAAACGCGGCAGAGTCCGTTGATACTTTTTATGAGCTACTTTATGAAATAATTACAAAGCATGTTCCTCTTCGCCCGGTGAAATCCCGTGAATTTCCGATTTGGTTTTCCCAGCCACTTATTCATATTTTTAAAAATAAAAATAAAGCTTGGGTTAGATGGAAGAAGTTTGGTAATATTACTGATTATGAGGAATTCTCTATATTTCGACGTAGGTTCAAGGAACTAAGTGAAGAGTGTTACAATAGGTATATAAACTCCATAGAGGAAGGATTGCGTAAAGACTTGAAACTGTTCTGGTCCTATGTTCATCAACATAAAAATAAACAAGGCGTTCCTAACACAATGACATACAATAAAAACACGTCCGATAATCCCGAACAGATTTGTAATTTGTTTTGTGATTTCTTCAGTTCAGTTTATGTACCTAGCACTGGCAATCAATTCAACAGTGAATATCATCATGCAGAAAATCATAATTGTAACTTTGTCATTTCAAACGTCGTGATATATCGAGCTGATATTGTTAAAGTGCTTAAATCTCTAGATATCGGTAAAGGACCCGGACCGGACAACATACCACCACTTTTTTTCAGGTTGACGGCTGAAAATGTTAGTAATGCACTTGTCATTCTTTTTAATAGAAGCCTCACTGAGGGTTTTCTTCCGGAAATTTGGAAAATGGCAAATGTCACTCCAATATACAAAAGCGGTCCTAAAATGGATGTAACGAACTATCGCCCTATTTCAATATTGTCTACTGTGTCAAAGGTTTTCGAGCGGCTTGTCCATAATGCTATTTATCCTAACTTGCATAACATCATCATAGCAGAACAGCATGGGTTTGTCAAGCAGCGATCAACATTGACTAATCTATTACTCTATTCAAACTTTTTGTTTGAAAGCATGGATCAGCGCATACAAGTCGACGCAGTATACACTGATTTCTGCAAAGCATTTGACAGAGTAGATCATCAGATATTGCTTAGTAAAATTTCTTTCAACGGAATTCGTGGTAATCTTCTGCGATGGTTCCAGTCCTATGTTAACAATCGAACGCAAAAAGTTGTGGTTAATGGTTATGCTTCCAATATTATGGTTGCTACATCCGGTGTGCCTCAAGGTTCAATTTTGGGACCTCTTCTATTTGTTCTTTTTGTGAACGATATTGATGTGTGTTTCAAAAACAGCAAATTTCTTCTCTATGCAGACGATTTGAAAATTTTCAAAAAAATTTGTCACTTACATGACTGTATCGAGCTGCAAGAAGATCTACAGCGTCTGGATGACTACTGTGCTCGTAATAAGCTTCAATTAAGCTTACCTAAATGTAAATTTATTTCCTTTACAAAAAAAAAAAATGTTACTTATTTCACATATGCACTTAACCATACTTCATTAGAGAGGGTCAACATCATTAAAGATCTAGGCATACTATTGGATTCTGAATTGCACTTAGATGGGCACATTAGCGGTATCGTTGGCAAAGCATATCAAATGTATGGCTTCATTATGCGCACCTGCAGTGATTTTAAACGCCCCGGTACCTACCTCCATCTATATAAATCCTTAATACGATCACAGTTGGAATATGCTACAATTATCTGGAACCCATTTTATGATAAGTACAAAAATTCCATAGAGTCGGTGCAGCGAAAATTTTTAAGGCGAGTTAATTTCAAGTGCTCGCGAGCCAAGTCATCCTATGATAAATTATTAAATAAATTTTCATTGTCCACTTTGGAAATGCGTAGAACCTTATTAGATGCATTCTTTCTATATAATTTACTACATAATAATTTGGATTGTAGTGAATTGATATCTCAAATACGCTACAGAACTCCCAGTATGTCGCAGCGTATTCGTGACCTGTACCCACATAAACCTTTTTGTCTCCAGCACAATAACACAAATGCAGGTCTAAGGGCGCCCTTATACAGAATACAGAAACCGCCTCCGTGGCTCAATGTAAACAACATTGGGTTTACGATTCGGAGGTCGCGGGTTCGATCCCCAGCGGGGTACATGTTTAAGTACTCGGTTTGGTTGGTGGTAGGGCATTTTAAATGTCCGCCTGGCTATCTACCACCATCTTATCTAAATCTGCCGCCAAGCAGCAATGTTAATAGCATTGTCGTGTTCCGGTTGTCAGAGATAAGATAGCCAGTCCCCCAAATGTGTTGGGGTTTCCGGGTCAGTACGCTTCCATCTTCGACCTCATCTTCACTTAACATCAGGTGTGATTGAGGTCAAGTACCAACCCGTTATGCATAAAAAAAAAAAAAAAAAAAAACTTGATTCATATAACGTACATCTACATGAAGTTGATTTGTTCGCACTCTGTTGGTAAGTTTAAAAGGGAAGCCTTCGGGATGCTGTCGCAATCGTTAAACGCTGAATCACTTAAAACTAAAGCATTCGGACTTGTGAAAAAATAATGGTGGATATATAAGGTCCAGTAATTACAGGTCAGGTCAGGTCATAAGTAGTAGTAAGTATAAGTAGTAACTTAGTTATGGATTTCGCAATCGCTAATTGCTATGTTTATCTATAGAATATAATGTTATATAATACTAATAATATCCTTGGAGTATGACACGGCTTTGTCTGGTTCCACACTAAGCAACTGTAGGCTTGTGTTGTGGATATTGGATGGTTGATATACTGCATATACATTTTTCTTTTTTTTTTGACAAATAAATACTTATTATATATGAAATGTCAATGTCCTCAACTCCAACCACTACCACCAAAAGGGTCGCTTAACAGTTTGATATATATTAATATTGATATATATTAATATTAGTAATAATAATATAAGTGTCTACTCTACACTGTCTGTAATGGTTGTATTATTTTATTATTGAATTTGTGTAATTGTAGGGTATTTAATTGCTACATTGCCATCATCTGTCATTTATACTCATCCGCACTCAATCTTCTTGTCGTCCATAGAGCAAACAAATCAAAACAAGTGCAGGTTTTAAAATGGATAAGCGGGATTTTGTAGTGAATTGTTACTAATGTATTAAAATACCTAAATAATAATATTGATGTGCACAGGTAGCTACTTGTTACGTACAATACCTACCACTTTCACGATTTTTTCTGTTTTCTGGGTGCCACTAGGTAATTGTAAGACACGATAGTAATTAGTGGATAACGTTGCTGGTTGTATAATTGATGACTCGAACCCGTTGTAATACTTAATTTAGTGAAACACATTGTACAGCTGTTTGTTGTCCCAAATAAAATAAAATAAAATAAAATAAAATGAACAAAATAAGATAGAAATTTAGCATCTACATATTATTATATGTAACTATGTCAAAATTAATTAATAAAGTATAAGTATGTAACCATTGTTACGTCAACGTCATACTATTTTTGAGTAATGAAATAAAACAAAACTAAAATAAAATAAAAACAAATAGTGAAATAAAATAAAATAATCATAATGAAATAAAACAAAACAAAATAAAATATAAACCATGTCATGAGATTATTGATATGCCATAATCACCTTTGTCAAATAATAGTTTAATACAAGTTAAAGTAAATATATTAAAATAGAAAGCATGTCAGGAGGTTATGAAAATGTCATATCCATATACTCTTTAATAGAATAAAATTCATTTTCCAACAAAAAGTTTCTCAGTTGGCGATTGAATGCGTCGTCATTTGTTTCGTCACATAAATCTGCAGGTAGATGGGTAGTACGCTGTATTCTTCATGTAGCTGCTGTTTTAACTGTGCAATAAAGAGTATTTGATTGATTGATCAAATGGGTTTCATTTGCTCTTTCTTCAGTGTATACAGGGTGAAATTTAAGTCGTGTAATTCCTGTTCACTGGTGACTCCACTTCTGATTACGAACAACTTTCAATCAATCAATCAATATATTAACTTTGGCATCGCAATATATTTACGAAAACTTAATGTACGTAAGAAAGAATCTGCATTTG
This sequence comes from Oegoconia quadripuncta, assembly GCA_949316235.1. Taxonomy (NCBI): domain Eukaryota; kingdom Metazoa; phylum Arthropoda; class Insecta; order Lepidoptera; family Autostichidae; genus Oegoconia; species Oegoconia quadripuncta. The sequence goes on along the minus strand of OX438757.1, from coordinate 2,607,936 downwards.
TTTAGGAAAAATTGTGAAATACACAATATAAATACAAGATATAAAAATAAACTTGCTGCCCATAGCAGTCGCTTACACAAAGTCACTAAGTCATTCAAGGGACAATGTATACGCTTTTATAATAAGGTTCCGGTAGACATTCAAAATTTGCCTTTAAATAACTTTAAAACAACCATTAAACAGAAACTATGTGCCAAAGGCTATTATAAAATTTCTGACTATCTGGATGATAAGAATGCGTGGACATGAACCGCTCGGCAATATCCAGTAAATTCTATTCTTATTTTTCTTTGTCGAATCATAAATTTAACAATTATTCCAAATTGTATTTGTATTGGCTTATTTAAAAAGAGCAACCCCTGAGTTTCTTGCTCGTTCTTCTCTGGGGAGACTGCCTAGTGAATGAGCGATAACTGTATGACATGACGATTTCAAATGTTATTCTTATAACTTACGAAATAAAACATTTTTGAATTTTAATTTGAATGTGAGTTTGAGTTTGAGTTTGAGTTTGAGTTTGAGTTTGAGTTTGAATTTGAATTTGAATTTGAATTTGAATTTGAATTTGAATTTGAATTTGAATTTGAATTTGAATTTGAATTTGAATTTGAATTTGAATTTGAATTTCCACTAGGAACCACAGCCGAATTCTTTTGTTTTTATGCACATATGGGTTAGAACGTAACCTCAATCACACCTGATTCGATCAAAAAATTTTCGATTACTTGTACAAAGTAAACTATTCCGAAACTTCTTTGGTATATAAGTCCAACAATTTCCAAGCAATTGAAACCCATTTAGTCGAATTCACCCTGTATAATGCCTTAGTACATTAATAATGACAACTACAAAGTACAATGTCAAACATAAGTATAGACATTACATAGAACTTAACCGGGACTTAACTCTGAAAACAAGACAGCTCTCACACAGGTGCTGGAGTAGGAAGATCACGTTCCTACCTTCTATTGACCGATCGGATTGAAACTGTGAGATTACTATCGGTTCTCGAATGATATTGTATACTTTCTTGGACTGAAATATTACATATGACAGAGTATTAACGCTCTTATTATGAGAGACTAACACTCTTATTAACGTATTATGACAGAGTAAAGAGATCGCTTTTAGTGATAAGACCGCCTAATTTTGTTCTATTGTTATCATCAAAAATTATTGTAAATTATTTTGCGCAATAAAGAGTATTTGTATTGTATTGTATTGTATTAACGATAGGTCATGTACAAAGGTGGTGTTAAAGAAGAGACCTCTTCCAGCCAAGCTGAGCTTTGAAGTAGGAAACCGAGTAAATTTGGAGTTTAGCAGCAAATTGTGTGCAAGTGAAAACAATACCACTACGAATAATAAAATAAAAAACAGAAAAGATTATCAAATAAAAACGTACATTAAATATACCTTCTGCGGTATATATACAGAACCTAAATATATATTATAAAGCTATATACACATAATAACATCACGAAAGATGGGAGAGGTAATGCTCTTTTAACATTTTCTTAAATACTGCAATTGAAGGGCTGTCCTGTATAAATGATTTCCGACCTAGCCAAGCAATAACATATTCAACTGAATGAATACACATTTAATCACCACCATCTTATCTAAATCTGCCGCCAAGCAGCAATGTTAATAGCATTGTTGTGTTCCGGTTGTCAGAGATAAGATAGCCAGTCCCCCAAATGTGTTGGGGTTTCCGGGTTAGTACGCTTCCACCTTCGACCTCATCTTCACTTAACATCAGGTGTGATTGAGGTCAAGTACGAACCCGTCGTGCATAAAAAAAAAAAAAATCATACCTTACCCATAAACATGGAACCAGGTATGGAACTACTTTTATATTATGGTGACAAACCCTTATTAAACGCATACCTCACGTTCACAATAGCTTACCTGCCCATATTAGAAAAATGATTAAATGAAAAGCAGATTTGCCAAATTACTAATGTAGATAACCTTCATAGATACCTAATTGCCTTATTAATATTTATGTCTACATTGTAATCCGATAATTTATAATTTGTCTAATTAATACCTGCGTCTACATTGTAAATAGAAAATGTTCCTATTAGAATCGAGTTGCCCAGAAAAACTGTGTAAACGGTTTTAAGTGACAATGCTTTACTTAAAGACAAAACGTAAGCTATAACAATAAAGAATCGTCCACATGATCATACCACTAAAAATTCATAAATGAGAAAGATTGTGCGTGTGTAAGCTTGTTTCATCTTCACAGACCAACGGCGAGACGGTTTTGGATTTTTTTTTTAAATTTATCCACGACGGTTCCGTACTTGACCTCAATCACACCTGATGTTAAGTGAAGATGAGGTCGAAGGTGGAAGCGTACTGACCCGGAAACCCCAACACATTTGGAGGACTGACTATTTTATCTCTGACAACCTGGATGAAATTTGGTGTCTAGACATATTAGGTCCTGAATTAATATACAGGCAAAATTTTGGGCTAAACCGATATTCATGAAATGCACCATGCAAACAAGTCGCGTGCAACATCTAGTAATTGTAATGCAGGCTTTAGTGAAGTTAAAAAGCATTTTATATCATCACCTTCACCTTAACGAAAACTTAACTGATTTAAAATTTAAATAAAAAACACTTCTTTGCGTGAAACCTTGGTTAAGCCACGTTCGCGCGTTAAACTTAAGCTGAAACACTAACATGTGAACCAGGTGCGGCTTCCCGGTAAACTCGGCGTTTGACCTGCACTGGTTAGTACGTATAGTTATTCGCCGAAATGAAAATATTGTCACAATATAAACAATCTTATAAAGTGATAATTTATTTTCTAAATTATTTATAATATAAAGGAGTTTAATGTCGACGATAGAGGGTTCCATAAATAAGACCTCGTTGTCTATATTGATTTTGCACGAACAAGGCACGTTAATTATTAACAAGCCTATTTACTACATTGGTTTATGCGCTGACTAAGCGATAGCTATGCGATTATGTTGCAATAAATAATTGCGCTAATGTTAAACACCGAAATAAGGCAAGGTTATCAATATACTACAGCACACATAAATGGGAAACATTACATAGATACAGACTATACAAAGTGATGTAAATATTTTCAGAGTCTCGCCGTTATAAGTAACCTTAGGGACGCTAACCTCTATGGTGGCAATAATATAATTCAGTGTAAAACTAACATTCTATGGGACTTGCTAACTCTGTAAACAAACCGCGATATTGTCTCTTAATGATGAATTTACTAGTGACGGACAAGACTCTTACTTACTACTTTACTTATGTCAAACCATATCATATTTTTTTATGCACGACGGGCTCGTACTTGACCTCAATCACACCTGATGTTAAGTGAAGATGAGGTCGAAGATGGAAGCGTACTGACCCGGAAACCCCAACACATTTGGGGGACTGGCTATCTTATTTCTGGCAACCGGAACACAACAATGCTATTAACATTGCTGCTTGGCGGTAGATATAGATAAGATGGTGGTAGCTAGCCAGGCGGGCATTTATGCCCTACCACCAACCAAACCGAGTACTTAAACATGTACCCCGCTGAGGATCGAACCCGCGACCACTGAATCGTAAACCCAATGTTGTTTACTCCCATTAATTACTGTGTGCTTAGTTACATACTATTCTATTTAATTAGTATAAATTCAAATATGGGTATATATTATATGTATTATTTTTTATATATATTATGTATGTATGTTTTAACGAATTCAATTAACGTATGTACTTATATGGGTGATTTAATTAAAATTAGTTTACCGTGCACGCTACCTCCATGTCATGTGGATAATGCTTCCTAACCCAAAGGTTGCCTGGAAGAGATCGCTTTTAGTGATAAGGCCGCCAAACTGTACTATCCCCTTTTTTTATTTTTTTTTATGCTTATCGAAAGAATAGCTAAAAAATAATAACTCTGCCTAAGTAACATAGTATTTTAAAAGAAAGGAACAACGTGAAATTAATCATTTTAATCAAATAAAAAACATACATGAAACTGCCGTAGTCAATACAAGTTTTATCATTTCATCTACACGTGCACTTATAATAAGGAAAACTATGTTAGTACCTATTTTATGAAGTGGGTACTTATTTACGAATAATCAATGCTATCTTTGGAATGATAATATCGCTACTTTTCGAACGTCGTCGGCAATAAATAACTTTCTTGAAATTTGACTCAATCATTTTATGTTGTTCCTTTCTTTTAAAATACTATGTTACTTAGGCAGAGTTATTATTTTTTAGCTATTCTTTCGATTGGCATCATAAAAGTAGGGTGTTTTTTTTTTCACATTTAAGTCGGTTCGATTCCCAGCCGAAGCAAGTAATTTTTAGAAAATCTATGAATGCAGAATTACTAACTTTTAAAAATAACATAAAGTCTTCTTTGAGCAAAATTCACTATCTACAATATTTAAGGTACTTCCCCTTCATGTCCCATAACTTTGGGACGCCCTGTATATTATGTATGTATGTTTTAACGAATTCAATTAACGTATGTACTTATATGGGTGATTTAATTAAAATTAGTTTACCGTGCACGCTACCTCCATGTCATGTGGATAATGCTTCCTAACCCAAAGGTTGCCTGGAAGAGATCGCTTTTAGTGATAAGGCCGCCAAACTGTACTATCCCCTTTTTTTATTTTTTTTTATGCTTCTTATTGTTGTACAATAAAGAATATTTTCTTTGTTTACATTGAGCCACGGAGGCGTTGGAAATACACTACAATACAAATACACTTTATTGCACAAGAAAAGAAATACAGTTTCAGAAAAGTGGTAAGAATATAATGTACAATTTGGCGACCTAATACCAAATAATAAAATACCGAAAGTAAAAAAACAAGTAGGTACGAGAGAGATTTGCGAGCGTCTTTTGTTTACATAGTAAGCAAGTTCCATGGAACGACACAGCGTATATTTTATGTGCATATACATATGTAGCAGTTGATAACCTTTTCAATTAAAATATAAAACAAAGACGTATTGTGAGGCCTGTTTTCACTGTGGCTCGATGATGATGACTCGTATGTCATGGAATTTTATAGGTTATTGATGTATGTATGTGTGTGTGTGTGTGTGTGTGTGTGTGTGTGTGTGTAATAATCTGATTAGGTACCTACTAACTTACACGGCACACTAAGGTTTTGATGAAATTAGTAAACAAAGTATTTACTAAACTATTTATTCCGCTGCGAACCCACGTAGGTATAGTAATTTGTCAAATACACCCACATCAAATAAACAGTATATTGATCTAGTGAGGTAACCGATTCTAATCACATCAGTCCAACTAGATTAATCCTGCAGATTTGATGCATTCGTAGCCGTTTTGGTTAGCAAAAGCAAGGGGTGTCATACAGTGCCTCAATTCAATCTTAAGTAATGGATTGGAGAGGTATATATTTTTTTATGCACAACGGGTTAGCGCTTGACCTCAATCGAAGCGTACTTTGGGGGACTTTTTTTTTTTTTTTTTTGACGGGGGTAAACACATTTACCAGCGGCGAGGATATGTGGGACTCACCGCTCCAGACGGGAGCGGTCCTACCCACTAAAAACCCCCCGGTGTTCCTTCGCGCGCACGGAAACGGCGTGGCCACGGGTACCCCTCGGTAATCTTATTTGGGCGACTGGTTTATATAATAATAACTATTTATTTATTTCCAGACATTAAGTTTGTTAGTAAACCATCTGTACTGTGTTAACAGTGGCAAACATTGAAAATTTTGAGAATTGGCCAGAGAGACCGTTAATCCAATCTGTGATTTTTTTATGCACAACGTGTTGGTTCTTGACCTCAATCACACCTGATGTTAAGTGACGGTGAGCTCGAAGGCGGAAGCGTATTGACCCGGAAACCCCAACACACTTGGGGGACTGGCTATCTTATCTCTGACAACCGGAACACAACAATGCTATTAACATTGCTGCTTGGCGGCAGATTTAGATAAGATGGTGGTAGCTAAACAGGCGGACATTTAATATACCACCAACCAAACCGAGTACTAAATATGTACCCCGCTGGGGATCGAACCCGCGACCTCCGAAACGTTAACCCCATTTTGTTTACATTGAGCCACGGAGGCGGTTACTTTACCATCAAATACTAATATATTACTATATCAACTTAATTTTCCAAACAAACACGTAGCTACCGCACAACCTACCTATTTCAAATGTACTATCCTTATACCCAAAGGTTGCCTGGAAGAGATCGCTTTTAGTGATAAGGTCGCCAAATTGTACATTCTATTCTTACCACTTTTCTGAAACTGTATTTTCTTATCTGTTGTGCAATAAAGTGTATTTGTATTGTATTGTATTGTATTGTATTGTATTGTATTGTAGCTTACACAGACGATTTATAATCTACATTTAGTACAGAACCTTAAATGTGCGAAGTCCGACACGCACTTGGCCGGTTTTTACTACAAGCTTTTATTTAGTATGTAATGTTCGTTTGTCGCTGATAACTGGTATTTGTATAACATCATACTAACTAATAATATAATTTTCATCACTTTTCACGAAATGATTATAATCGTCACAATTAAGCAGTGCACCTTTTTGTGCACACTCCGCATTAAAATTTCCACAATGAAAACGTTGGAAGATTTTTACTTTTATTTTCTAAATAAAATAAATACTGGGATTTGTAAATTTTTAAATCCCGATAAAAATTAGTTGGAGTAAGATAGTTGGAGCCTTTCTAAATTTAAATTTTTTTGGAGTATCGGGGTCATATTGTTCATTTTTTAACAAACAATCATTAAATGTTTGTTGCCGCTCGTTTGCCGCCCTCTCATATATATATAAAAAAAAAAAAAGAAATGGGTTGACACTACTGGTCTGTCATAATCTAAATAATTTTAATATTAATATAAAAAATGTGACGTGACTTTGACTTTGACTTTGAATCACACAGCATATTATTTCGATTGCATATAGATTCTTGTTTGACAGCGTTGTGTGTGTGTATCTAGTCTTAGTCCGGATATTTCAATAATGAGTGGCCAGATTTGAGTGCGATTTTGTTTCATAATTAAGATCGGTTTGAAATCGGTTCAGTCGTTTCGAAGATTTTTAACTTTTAATACTGTAAATAATAATAAATAAATAAATATAAATATGTTTACACATACACACAGCGCCATCTACTTCCATAGTAAGCAACTATAGGCTTGTGTTGTGATTACTACATGGTTGATATACTACATAAATACGTTATTTTTTTATAAATAAATACTTATTATAAACATCCATAACTCGGGTACACATGTCCGTATTCATCACACAAACATATGCCCCTAGCGGGATTCGAACCCGTAACCTTTTGATATAGCGGTCAGTGTTGCAAACCACTACACCAAACAGGTCGTCGACTGTAGCTTGTATATCAGGATGATATAATTATGTTTCTCTGGGATTTTTATATTTTCAATGTATGTTATAAATAATTACCTTATCACTTTCATTCACGCAATCTTACAAGTCAGCTCTCTGCAGTCCATACGGTTATTAAATAATAAATAAATATCTTTGCACATACACACAGCGCCATCTAATTCCACGCTAAGCAACTAGGCTTGTAATATAGATACCAGATGGTTGATAATCTACACAAATACATTTGTAAATAAATACATATATAAATGAAAAACATACATTAATGTAACTACTGTAACCGAATATACTGCAATGGAGCTCAGACTAACTAATGAGGCTGTCAAAACAATATTTCGTTTGAGCAATTTGTCTTTTGTTGAATGTATACCTTTATAAAATATAATAATGTATGTGCTGAAAATGTTTATATTAAAATTAAAGCTTTTACGGACCTGTTCCAAACTTGATTACAAAAAAGATGTTATTTTTTCTAATTCGTGCATACCACGGGACAACATTTTTATCGATATATTTTATCAAGTGAAGATCACAAGAAATAACAATTTTATTATTTAATAACTATAAATTTAAAACTAAGAAAAGCCCCGAAATACTATGACGTCATCAAAATATATCAATCAACTGTGTTAACTGCTAAATATATTATTATCTTCGACTGACTGTATCAAATAGAAAAAAACTATGTGAAAACATTGTAACATTAAATTATTTTGATAATTATTAAGTTTCGAACGTTCTATTTTTTTTTTTATTAAATTAAATACAAAAGGTATTATTTGCATAAACCTAATTGTTTAACAATTCAGTAGGATTTTGGGATTAAACAATATACTTAGAAAATACAGATAAAGCAAAACGAATAACACTACCAAGATGAATATTTGAATGTCTCCTTGGCTGGTTTATTTTTTCTGAATCGGGAAATGTCAATTCAAGTCAGTTCAAAATTCGAATCACTTTGTCTCGCTTAGAGCAAAAATTGCTCACTCTTTTCACGCAGGGACGCTTTCCGAGCTGGTGAGGTGAAAATAATATTATTATACTCACGTATTCATGGTCTTGCGTTAGATGCAGAATTTTAGATCCTGAGATATGAACTTGATTTTATAATTAGTTTATTCACTGACTCATAGACTGACTGAAATGTGAGTTTTTAAATTTGGAACCGCTGCATCTCGTATAGCACTAAGAATGAAATTATGAAATTTTGAGTTGAGTCAATGAAATAAATAAATAAATTGTACACACACTCTGCGCCATCTAGTTCCACACTAAGCAACTAGGCTTGTATTATGGATACCAGATGGTTGATAAACTACATAAATACATTTTTTTTTAATAAATACATATTATTAGGTATATAAATGAGAAACATCCATAACTCGGGAATACATGTCTGTATTCATCATACAACATGTCGGGATTCGAACCCGCGACCTTTTGGTATATCGCTATATAATGACAACGTACTCCTACCATTATAACTCTACTAAGTCAGAATCAACAGCGATACACTGCATGGCGCGTTGGTACTGAAGTTAGACGGTGCCTACGTGACTCTATCACAAGACAAGTCTTATTTATTCTTATGACTCTATTGATGCCATGGACCCCAGACTAATTAAAGGAGAAAATTAGAATAGAATAGAATAGAATAGAATAGAATAGCTTTAGAATAGAATAGCTTTATTCACTGAAGACACATGATACACTTACTTAGATTATACTATTTTAAAATAACAACTAGGAAGTTTACATGGTGTGCCCTGTGTCAGGCCAGTGAAAAATTAGATTAGAGTGATCTTCTCCGCCTCCACCCTCCTCCCACTGTAACTCCTAAAAGCTAGGATCAACAGTGTTACACTGCACGGCGCCTACTGAAGATAGACAGTGCCCTACCTGACTCTATTACTACCTTGGACCCCATAGTAATTAATAACATTTTTATATTTTTAACCGATGGGCTAAAATGTGATGTGATGACTGATCTTCGGACAGTGATGGGCTATAAAATTATTGAATTCCAAACGAATTCCTAGTTAGCAAGTTTCCATCTAAAATTTAAACTTTTATGATTTTCGGGATATTGTTACTAATTAAAATAATATTTACTATAAAAGAAATTACGTAGTCAAGCGACCCTTGTATCTCTAGAAATAAATTTCTCTCTCTCTCTAAGGCCCGTATTAATAAATCAATCTCAATACAAGTCTTGAGGCTGTATCAACCGAGATGCGTCTTAAGCAGTTGACGCTATCTCAAGCTCCGTGCTAATTTATAAACCAATCTTGAGGTCTACTCAACTGAGATCACTTCTCAAGTATTCGCCTCAGCGGCGAATGAATGATAGTCTTGAGTTTCGTTTATTAATACGCGCACCTCTCAAATGAGTACTGCTTGAGTATGCACATGCTTTTCAGGTCTCAAGTTGGTTTCATTAATCAACACGTTTACTTGAGACCGGTCACAAGATTGTTCTCAATCTTGAGAATGGTTTATTAATACGGGCCTAAGATCTCTAGAAGCATTTGACTATTAATAAGATAGTAAATTAACACAAATACCAAAGAATTTAAAAATTCGCCCCCTATTAACCCCACATCGAGAAGGAAAAAGTTCTCAATTCGAAATTACGGCAGTGAATATAGAAAATTATTCAGTAAAGATTTACTTTGTAGTGGGTAATTTAAGAATATTTTTCGTTTATATTCATCTTTTTGGTGTGGATCAACACAGTAATATGGTGACTGGAATGATTCAACTCCTTTAAACCATGACTTGATTATCTCATAAAAGGTGTACCCATCTATTGGATAGTATACATATATAATATCGTCTCGATTCGCAGTGAGAGTAGTTCCGTAAATTTTGAGCCTTTGAGTTTTGTGTCAGACATGTATCTCGAGTAAATAAAGAGGAAACGTCAAAAATTCTCTCGCTCAAAGGGTATACAACCCTTGGGAAAGCGTCAAAGCCATAAAGATATGCATAACACACCTTATCGTGTTGTTTAACATTCGTATGCGGGTACCGTGCAAAACATTAATGTTTTGGAGCCACGAAATGGATGAGAGTTGAAATTAGATTGTTTCACATTGATTTGGTGTGTTTAACTGTATATCTGGTTTATGGAGCATCAAATCATGTATATAATATCGTTAATCAAGAATGGAATAATATAAGTAGGCAGCTTTTCGACTTCGCCCCGCTTGCGGACTCGCTTGTCTTTTGTGTGTTTTATGTCTTGAATCTTGTGTCTCGTGACTTGTATCGTATGCCTTAAGTCTTGTGTCTTTGTTTGTATGTAAACACTTTATTGTATAAAACAAAATACATTGTATAAAACAAAATACATTGTATAAAACAAAATACATTGTATAAAACAAAACAAATTTACTTAAATCAATGCACAAATGCGAACTTATCCGACAGCGGGGTTTGTTCCATACAACCATAAATTTCAATAAAGATTAGTAGATTCTTATGTCATAACCTTCAAGAAAAAATCCTACACCTTCCTCAAAGGCCGGCAACGCATCTGTGACCCTTTTGGTGTTGCGGGTGTCCATGGGCGGCGGTGATTGCTTTCCATCAGGTGACCCGCATGCTCGTTTGCCGCCCTCTCATATAAAAAAAAAATGCCTTATGTCTTCTGTCTTGTCTTTTTTATAGTCTTGTTTTGTGTCATGTGTTACAATACATCTTGTGTCTTTTGTCCGCCTTTAAATGCGCTCGATTCAGAGGTTTAGTCGTGAAAAGGTTCATAGTTTACATTCATAGTTTATCAAGAGTGATGTTACGTTCGATACCTTCAGTTGTACGTACACTTGACCGTCGAGATTATTCCTTGTGTTTATGTCATGCTTTCTGACTGATTCATATATAACTCCTATTTCCTAGCCCCTCACCCCCTCCCACCTCCCCGTATCTAAGGATAATCGTTGATTTATGGCTAATATCGCACATGATTTACCAGTTTCCACCCCTTGAGTTTTTTTGTTCTGCCGCCGTTTTGTGTAGGTATGCGTGAATTGAATTTTATTGCGCCAAACGCCTATGTGGCAGCGATGCCGTTGTTTTGATGATTATAACTAGCGCCAGCCTGCGGTGCCGTGTGTTATGAATGGTGAAACGTGGGTAGGTTTAGTAAATCTATAAGATACTTAAAGTGTTCCTATGAAACGTCATGGAGTTAACATGTAGTCCTTTCTTTTAGTATTCATAAGTTTTTGAATCTATTCTTCCCAACTCCTCAACTATCTATTTAATTTTCACTTACACGATGTTGTCGGAGTGGAATCTTCACCATCCATTTTAATATATACTTTATTTAATAGTTAGCGGAAATGGAAAGCTTGGTGCAAAAGTATAAAGTTATCTGTTTAACCAGTAATAGACTAAACAAAATACTTTCATCACATCAATAACATGACATTAACATTTTTTTTTTTTTTGAGCTGGAGCTGTAAGATTTTTACAGCATCACCAGGCGGGGGGGCGAGCGCGGTAGCGCTCTGTCCGTAAGGCATTCACAATCCGTTAATGTGCCGTAATGAGTGGTGCTGTCGCATCGTACTATTCCAGGTAGAAAGAGACAGCACTACTTTAAAATTGGTTTTAGTTTAGTTTAGTTGGTGTACATCCGAATCGACACCACTGTCAATTATAAAAAAGTATATTCAATAGGTATTAGCAACGTGGCCAATGTAGTTGAGCGATAGTTTATATGTTTGATTTTAAGCTAGACGACCTACTGATCAACAAAGATGAGCAAAAATAGTTGAGCAATAGAGCATTTTTTTTTTGAGCTGGATCGTGTGCTGTTAGTCAAAAGACTTTTACAGCGTCACCGGGCGGGGGAGGGGGGGGGGGGGGGGCGAGCGCGGGAGCGCTCTGCCCGTCTCTTGCTTACAGATAGAGCTCACTCTCGCTCTAACTGTATGCAACAGCACGTATGCAAAGTTGCAACCGATGCCTAAGGGTGCCCTCGGGGGCTCGAACCTCGGCTTAGAACGTTGCGTGGGAAGTTTAAAGACAGACTACCATCGCTTCGTAATGTAGTCAAAGAGAAGAACCGACTCAAGAAACTCTCTGACACACAATTTTAATTTGGAAAAAACTAATATGACGTCCACTAAATAATATAGGCCTCCCCATAGGCTTCCACAGAGACCGCGAAGCGGCTTGCATCCAGCGACTTCCTGCGACCTTCATCAGGTCCTTCACCTTGTGAGTGGACTTCCTACGCTGAGGCTGTCGGTGAGTAGTCTCTACTCAAGAACTTGAGTACCTCACCGGCCATCAGCTCGTCAATCTATATGCCCTGCCCACCGCCCTTCAACTTACTAACTCCCTGGGCTATGTAGATACCATTTCTTGTTCTACGGATTTCGTCATCCTTGGGGGTTTACTCTCTAACGAAAAGACCTTCGGACGAGCGGAACTTCGGACTTTTTGTTTTGCAGTTTGTCAATTATAAACCAATCGTCATTATTTTACTTTTTTTGTATATAGTTGGGCATCACAAGTTAGTACGGGACGCAAGTAACATCTGAAGTTATGCAAATAAAGAATTCTTAGCAAAAGAAACGGTCCGAAGTTAGAGCCGTCCGAAGTTGTTTTTGTTAGAGAGTAGACACACGGATTCGATCACGTTGCGAATTGCTCCTATAGCATTGAGATAAACCAAACTAAATATTCAATCAATCAATCAATCAATCAAGTACACTTTATTGCACAAAATTCTACAATACACTTCTTAATATAGCTTCAAAAAAAAATTATAATTGTACAACCAGGCGGTCTTATCGCTATTAAGCGATTTCTACCAGACAACCTTTGGGTAGAGGGAAAAAAAGTAGAACGGGATAAAAGCAAGTAGGTTTGTGCACCAATGATTTAAAAATATATATATAAAATAATAGATACCAAACAATAGATATAAACATACATACGTTAGATGTGAACATCAACTTACATGCAATGATAGTGTAAAATATACCTACATATTATATATATACTACATATTATTATCATACATACATATACAATATATGTGACACCAAACAAAGAAAATAATGGATGGCAACAGTCAAGACGCTAGAAAATATTGAAGGCTGAATATCTTAACCAATTTTAATCAAACATCGCTAAGCATCGTAAGAACCTATTCCCGTATTTAATCTTAAATAATAAAGAAAATAATATTTCGAAACCCTCAAAGACTACGATTATGATAGAAATATTATATCAAAAAATTGACTTTTGAGCTAGATAACCGCCTCCGTGGCTCAATGTAAACAACTTTCGGTTTACGATTCGGAGGTCGCGGGTTCGATCCCCAGCGGGGTACATGTTAAGGTACTCGGTTGAGTTGGTGGTAGGGCATTTTAAATGTCCGCCCGGCTAGCTACCACCATCTTATCTAAATCTGCCGCCAAGCAGCAATGTTAATTGCATTGTTGTGTTCCGGTTGTCAGAGATAAGATAGTCAGTCCCCCAAATGTGTTAGGGTTTCCGGATCAGTTGATTTCCACCTTCTTCTCATCTTCACTTAACGTCAGGTGTGATTGAGGTCAATTACGAACCCGTCGTGCATAAAAAAAAAACTTTGAGACTGCGTAACCGATTCATCAAACATAGCTAAGAACCTGGCCGCACGTTTAATCTTTAATATGTAAAAAAATCACACTCAAATCGGCCCACGCATTACTAAACTCATTTTGACTATACACACATTTTTTTAATATATATATTTATATATATTATATATAATTATAAGAAGAATTATTTGTTACGCGTGTGACTGTCATATAAAATATTCGATGAGCTTTTCTATCCAGTTTTGACCTACATATATATATATAATAATATAATATATAATTATTAACTATAGTACCTATCATGCAATTGAACTACATAAATGAAACAGGCGTTGGGTTTAGTCATATTTATTGTAAAATTTTATTATTGTCATTTTTTTTATGCACAATGGGTTTGCACTTGACCTCAATCAAACCTGATGTTAAGTGAAGATGAGGTCGAAGGTGGAAGCGTACTGACCCGGAAACCCCAATACATTTGGGGGACTGGCTATCTTAACTCTGACAACCGGAACACAACAATGCTATTAACATTGCCGTTTGGCGGCAGATTTAGATAAGATGGTGGTAGCTAGCCAGGCGGACATTTAAAATGCCCTACCACCAACCAAACCGAGTACTTAAACATGTACCCCGCTGGGGATCGCACCCGCGACCTCCGAATCGTAAACCCAATGATGTTTACATTGAGCCACGGAGGCGGTTACGCACAATGCCATCGTTTTTCAAAATGAGTTTTATGCACGACGGGTTCGTAATTGACCTCAATCACACCTGATGTTAAGTGAAGATGAGGTCGAAGGTGGAAGCGTACTGATCCGGAAACCCTAACACATTTGGGGGACTGACTATCTTATCTCTGACAACCGGAACACAACAATGCAATTAACATTGCTGCTTGGCGGCAGATTTAGATAAGATGGTGGTAGCTAGCCAGGCGGACATTTAAAATGCCCTACCACTAACCAAACCGAGTACTTAAACATGTACCCCGCTGGGGATCGAACCCGCGACCTCCGAATCGTAAACCCAATGTTGTTTACATTGAGCCACGGAGGCGGTTACGCACAATGCCATCGTTTTTCAAAATGAGTAAGTCCAAAATGGAACCAAAGAAGTCGAGACAATAAAATGTACACTTAACTAATAGTGTGTGTCGTTTATTGAGTCAGGGAAAGTTTTGCAACACATTATTCTTTCTCGTAATTTACTGTCCTACCTACTTGTTGGCGAAATGTATAAATCCGGAATTATATTATGCGAGTGTTACATGAGAACTTTACTTAACGAGAAATTGTACCAACTTCTCTTCGTCCTCTGAATCAACATACGATTTGGAGTTCGTACTCCCTCGACGTAAAACGACATTTCTCTAACCTGGCTTAATTTTATTAGTTATTATTTAGTATATTATGCAAATTATATTATATATATTTGAAATGGCAAAATTTATGAAGCAAAATCATAAAAAATATTATAAACAGGCTAAGGATGTGGTACAAATAAATACTCGGTACCCTGAAAAAATAATAATTAACGAGATTCCCAAATCCACGCGGTTTCAAAAAAACTGCTATTTCATGGGTAAACTAATATATAATAGCATTCCGACACATCTCAAGGATCAAGCATTCAATAGCTTTAAAAGGAACTTACAAATGTGGCTTCTGCAATACTCGTTTTATTCCATTAAAGAGTTCTTGGATCACAAGGACAATTAAATGCATGCTTGCATGCATTTCTTGATTTATTCATGTCAAAATTGGATACTGTCAAATATTTGCATGTCATTATTATGACTGAACTAGGAGGATCTTATTGTAATAACACCTAATGTAATGTACCCTATTCAAGAGCAAATAAATCATATTCCATTCTATTCTATTCTATTATATTAGTCTTTTTTATATGTATATACAGTGTGGAAAGATAAGTCGGGCCCTGGAGGGAAACTAAATGTTTGTTAGAGAAATTTTGTTCTGAATAATAATACTCCTCTATCCATCCTCTTTTCGTTTCATACTCGCATTAATTACTGTGTGCTTAGTTACGTACTATTATATTTAATTAGTATAAATTCAAATATAGGTATATATTATATGTAGTATTATTATTATATATATATGTAATATATAATAATAATATAATATATAATATATATATAATTATATATAATTATTAACTATAGTACCTATCGTGCAATTGAACTACATAAATGAAACAGGCGTTGGGTTTAGTCATATTTATTGTAAAATTTCATTATTGTCATTTTTTTTATGCACAATGGGTTTGCACTTGACCTCAATCAAAACTGATGTTAAGTGAAGATGAGGCCGAAGGTGGTAGCGTACTGACCCGGAAACCCCGTCTTATTTGGGGGACTGGCTATTTTATCTCTGACAACCGGAACACAATAATGCTATTAACATTGCTGTTTGGCGGCAGATTTAGATAAGATGGTGGTGCCAGGCGGACATTTAAAATGCCCTACCACCAACCAAACCGAGCATTACATATGTACCCCGCTGGGGATCGAACCCGTGACCTCCGAATTGTAAACCCAATGTTGTTTACATTGAGCCACGGAGGTGGTCATAGGCGTGGTAAACCTGAATCCATCATCATCATCATATTAGCCGAAAGACGTCCACTGCTGGACAAAGTAAAATATATATAAAAAAAAACTGGCTACATAGGTAACGAAGACGGAAAAGAAAAGAAATTCTAGAAATTTTAGATAAGGGGTCGACATTATTTATATATGAACAATAGTGCAGTTTTATAATCTAAATATATATAACTCAAAGGTGACTGACATAGTGATCTATCAACGCCCAGCCCAAACCACTGGACGGATCGGGCTGAAATTTGGCATGCAGGTAGATGTTACGACGTAGGCATCCGCTAAGAAAGGATTTTGATAAATTCTACCCCCAAGGGGATAAAATAGGGGATGAAAGTTTGTTGTTTGTATTTTGATAAAATCTTCCACGCGGACGAAGTTGCGGGAGGAAAGCTAGTTATATTATATAATATGAAAAAAGTATACCTTTAAATAACAACAGAGCTATACGGATAAGATCTACGAGAGCCAATACAAAATTAAAAATAAAAATTTCAAGAATTTGTATTATATTGTAGTTTTTACCCGACTTCCCAAGGAAGGAGGTATGTATGTATGCATATCCGTTCCATTGGCGCATTCTGTAGGCTAAACGGTTTGACCCATTTCGAAGTGCATGGTGTCGTTAGATTCGTCTTGGTACCCGGAGTGTCATAGAAACCCGACTTCCCAAGGAAGGAGGTATGTATGTATGCATATCCGTTCCATTGGCGCATTCTGTAGGCTAAACGGTTTGACCCATTTCGAAGTGCATGGTGTCGTTAGATTCGTCTTGGTACCCGGAGTGTCATAGAATACATTTTATGATAAAAAATCCAACATGGCATCCGCAAAATACAAAATATGCCGTCGGGTTTTTAGGTTTTAAACTGATATTGATAATAATGTATGTGTGTGTTAGTTTAGGTATGGAAAACGGACAGGCAGAGTTCATGTTTATAACATTAGTATGAATAGATAGTATGGATAGTGTAGAAAATCCATCTTCACTTTGTTGGGTCTATTTTCATGAAATAAAAATAACCAATATCTACAAGGTTTGTCGTTCACATCTGTCGTAAGATCAACAACAATCGGAGAAAACGAGTTCTTGTAGTGGAAAGCTAACTTAGTATTGGATGCGGTAAAATCTAGAAAAATATTGTTGAACTTCAACAAGGTTACTAGCTACAAAAATGGATCTACAATAAGTAAATATTAGGTCCTTACCTATGAAATTGGCGTTTTGTATGAAGAATTTCATTAAGACTGTTTTCTCCATACAAACATTTTTGATTTTTTTTTTTGGGAACGGCAAATCCAAATTTAGCTAAACTTTGTGTGTATTACCAGATAACATTAAGTTAAGTATAAGCAGCGTTAATTTTTAAAAGTAACTGCTTTGTAAAAGTTTCAGCGAATCTAAGAAATGATTATGGGAAGCACATGAAAAGAGCTCTGTTCAAACTTTTTTATTATGTGATTTGGCACAGAAATTATTTATGTATTTATGTACTTATTAGTATGTAGTTACATTTATATTCAGTTAGGTTTTTTTTTATCTATCATATTTATCCATTTTTTAGATTGTGCACGTCTTATCTGCCTCTTCCAGTCATATCTCTCTTTCATAGGTCTGCTGGAAGAAATTTCATTGTAGAAATAAGCAGAACCTGTTGTGTCGTCTCTATTATGTTGTATCTGTATGTTTTTTTTTTCTTGTGTGCAATAGGTAAATGATAAATAAATACCTAAATAAAATAAATAGGAATTTAAAAATAGTTCATGTGAAACCTTGAAATAGTATTCCATTTTCCAAATAAAAAACAAATTTGTATATAGCTTTGAAAATCGCAGGAACTGGTACATATGATTAACGAAGAAAAAAAAACTCCAATTTCAACCCAATGTATACCGTTTCATCACAAGATTTATCTTCATAAATAGGTACTATAGATATTCGATATTGTTAAAACCTGAATAGTGATTAATTCTTACAAAGTTTCAAGTTCAAAATATCAGAAAAGAATAAACGGATCCAAACGAAACTGCGCAATATAATAAATAAAATACCCTTGGACATATACTGACAGCGCCATCTAGTTCCACACTAAGCAACTAGGCTTGTGTTGTGGATACCAGATGGTTGATACACTACATAAATACATTTTTTTTTGTAAATAAATACATATATAAATGAAAAACATCCATAACTCGGGTACACATTTCCGTATTCATCATACAAACATATGCCCCTAGCGGGATTCCAACCCGCTATCTTTTGGTATAGCAGCAGAGTTTCTAACCACTACACTAAACAGGTCGTTTTCTCAACAGGTCGCAATGTTTTCTCGTCGAAAATACCTTTGTTCTTAAAGACTGATTTTTGGCAATAAAACGTGGTCTCTCATTGTGGGCCTAATAAGAAAGCTTACGGTCACGCAACGAGCTATCGAGAGGGCGACTCTCGGCGTTTCACTACGCGATCGAATCAGGAAGGATGAAAGGAGTAGGAAATGATTTTTAATGTGACTATTGCTACCTTGGGATCACACTAATTAAAGAAAGATATGTGGTGTCTAAGTAAGAACAGAGCATTGCTTGTGAGGTATTAAAGTTCTTCAACTAATACTACGTACCGGCAACTGGTAGGACGTTCACCCGTAATGTTCCGGGAAGTCGCTGGGTGTAAGCCGCTTCCAACCGATCGCTCTAGATATTGCTATAAATATTCCCTAGGCAGATTATATATATTATTATTATATTTCCCTTCTCCTACAACAGCCAGATGCAAACGTGGCAGACCACGAAAAGGGTGGAGAGACGAGCTTGACAGTTTTAAGGGATGATTTGTGCTCGCCAAGAACAAAAACGACTGGAAACAGATGAGGGAGGCCTTTACCCAGCATTGGGACACTATGGGTTCTTAATAAATAAATAAATATTCCCTAGCGGTTAAGACACGGTCTCCCAATTTGGGAGGTCCCGGTTCAATTCCCAGGCAGACCATGTACATGTACCAATGAGTTTTTAAATTTAATTTAATGACTTATGTACATTTATCCGACTGCTCTTAAACAGTGAAGGAAAAAATCGTGAGGAAACCTTACATGGCCGAGAAATAAAAATTCTAAGGCATGTGAAGTCCCCAACTCGCATTGGGCCAGCGTGGTGGGCTATGGCCCAAACACCCTCAACGAGGGAAAGCCTATATCCCTGCAGTGGGATGTTTACGGGCTGAGATGATGATGATGATCCTCTAGGGAGGCCTATGTTCAACAGTCGTCGTCCTGTAGGTGATAAAGATGAATGAAACTTTATAATATGCACAATAGAATAAACACGCCTAAAGATTAGTACAGAATTATTTCAAGAAACAGTAGGTAAATAACAAGTCTGTAATATAATATAATATTTCGGACACTTACACCAATCATCCAGTCCCAAACTAAGCAAAGCTTGTACTATGGATACTAGATAACGGATAAACATATATAAATACTTATATAAACATCCAAGACTCGGGAATAAATGTTCGTATTCATCATACAAACATTTACCCCTCGCGGGATTCGAACCCGCAATCGTTGGTTTCGCTGATAGGGTCACTATCCACTACACCAATCGGTCGTCAATAAAGGTAAATTAGAACGATTTCACTGTCTCTGCTGTCGCTGCTGCTATTAGATGTTAGATTGTTTGTTTTGTTTTGTCGACACTATTATATTGTTAATTATAAATTATCCAAGTATGATAAAGTTACGCATATACCGTTCTTGCGCTCCACAACTTAGAAACACTACGTCTCTTTATATTCACTCGAATCACTATTTCAAGAGTCTGAAAATTGCTATTTACTTAATACTTACTGTTTCCTCTGGTTTAGGTTCCAAGTTGCTCTGCTCCTTAGGGGATAGCTGAAAATCAGTGTTTTGCTCAATGAGCAGTCTAATACACTGAGCTATGACCCATTTGTACTGCTGCAGAACACACATGCATTAGTGTTACAATATTATGTTATTGGTGTTATTGTTAAGTTACCTTATCTGTGTATCAATAATGTATAAGCTAAATGTATGTGTGTGACTGTGGAAACAAATAAAGGCTTTATCAATGTGTCCATTTCATATTTTACATATTAAAATGAAAAAAATCTGTATTCCTTGGGATACAAAATATCATTTAAAATTAATATATAAATATAGAAATCTGATACGGACAGGTTTAAAACCACTGGCAATATCCGATAATTGTCTGGTGAAATAAAATTTGATTCTCCCTATTGTCATGATCGATACCTTATTTGACAACTTAAATGCTTACAATAGCAACACTCTTTGTAGCAGTTATTGGTTCGTGTTAGTAAGTAGTAGTCGCCAAGAACAGAAACGATTGGAAACAGATGAGGGAGGCCTTTGCCCAGCAGTGGGACACTATGGGCTCTTAATAGAATAGAATAGTTAGTAATTTATTATTATACAAACTTACCGCCCGGGGCTTCGCCTGCGTGTAATAACTTTATCGCGATATTTGTTTATCCCGCGGAAACTACTCATTTTATCGAGATAATAAATATGCTATGTCTTAATCCCGGGTATATTCTATCTATATACCAAATTTCATCCAAATCCGTTCGTCCGTTTCGCCGTGATTGAGCAACAAACAAACTTCAAAACTTTCACATTTATAATATTACTAGCTTTCCGCCCGCGGCTTCGCCTGCTTGGAATAACTTTATTGCGGAAATGTGTTCATCCCCCGTGAACTACTCACTTCATCGGGATAAAAAATATCTTATGTTTCAATCCAGGTTATGTTCTACTTATATACCAAATTTAATCCAAATCCGTTCATCCGTTTTGTTGTGATTGAACAACAAACAAACATCGCACTAAGCGGTTCGATTCTTCATTCATAATGCGAATAGCCAAGGCATGGAACTCCCTTCCGGCGTCAGTCTTTCCTGAATCCTACAACCTTGGGATCTTCAAGAGCAGGGTGAATAGGCATCTACCAAGATCGCGCGCTTCATCTTCGGCCACATCGTCACTACCCATCAGGTGAGATTGTGGTCAAATGCGTATACAGTTAACCATAAAAAAAAAACATCCACATTTATAATATTAGTATTTATTATTATACTCTCGAATCACATTTCAACATAAGTGGTCGGAACCTCTGTGCCCGGAAAAAAGGCTAGTTTTAGAATAGACGGCAGTCGTACCTTAAAGTGGTAAATTGTGTGACAGTGGTTATACAAAGTATATATATTTTTTTATGCACGACGGGTTTGTACTTGACCTCAATCACACAATCTTATCTCCGACAACCGGAACACAACAATGCTATTAACATTGCTGCTTGGCGGCAGATTTAGATAAGATGGTGGTAGCTAGCCAGGCGGACATTTAAAATGCCCTACCACCAACCAAACCAAGTACTTAAACATGTACCCCGCTGAGGATCGAACCCGCGACCTCCGAATCGTAAACCCAATGTTGTTTACATTGAGTCACGGAGGTGGTTAATTTTCTTTCTTGGTGGTTTTCTTAAATAAACAATTTTCAAAATTCATAAAACTTCAGAAGTGGTATTGGATCTAAAGCCCACAGACGATCAATAATACTCATTTTATTCCTATTTTCTAATAGTGTTATTTCACAATAAGTCTTATTTTACAAGTTGGAAAGCAATTACAGTTGGATTTGCACTTGGTCAGGCAACTCTGGGACGGTGCAAATTCGATTATCTAGTTGGGTGGGATTATCAAACCTCTCAACTATTTGATTGCTAATCTATTTGAAATAATTAAATATGCCAAGTTTCGATCACGACACTAGGAATTTCAATAAGCTCAGATTTTTTATGACAATGTGTGACAGCGAGGAATTAGCTGATATGATCTCTGGTTAAGGGCGGGAATACGCGTCCGATTGTGTGATCAACCTGTGTGATCGTATTTACTCGATACACATCCGTTTCTTCTGTCAGACTTTTCCGAACTCATTTGTTCTCGAGCTATTATCCCGAGTGCTTGCATGAGGAGCAAAAAGAAAAAATGGACGACGAATTAGAAAGAAAGAAACTGTTTATTCGCCACTTCGACACATACTTATACAACAATTGTTACCTAGGCAAATAAAATAACAGAACACTCAGATAAGTGTCGCATCAGCGAAAGGGAAACGACTCAGCTATATGCTGAGCTTATAAGAGCTCAGCGCTGGTTTACTGTCGCACCCAGAGCCGACGAGTTACCGTCGCTAGTTGCATAAAGACAGGACAAGTCAAAGGAATTAAAATGTGCTATGTAAATTAAATAAATACATAAAGATACTTGTTATGTGACATAAAACTTATATAATATACTGTTGAATTACTGATACTTCTTGCATTTTTTTTATGCACGCCGTATTTGTACTTGACCTCAATCACACCTAATGTTAAGTGAAGATGAGGTCGAAGGTGGAAGCGTACTGACCCGGAAACCCCAACACATTTGGGGGACTGGCTATCTTATCTCTGACAACCGGAATACAACAATGCTATTAACATTGCTGCTTGGCGGCAGATTTAGATAAGATGGTGGTAGCTAGCCATTCGAACTTGTGATAGGTAACAATCCATGCTCACGTTTGGAAGTATACGGAAATGCACAAGTGACGGAATGACCCATCGCCATTAGAACGTGCAAATGTATTGATGTTTTTTTGGTAGAAAGTCGACGATGATGACCTGTTTGGTGTAGTGGTTAGAAACTCTGACTGCTATACCAAAAGGTCGCGGGTTCGAATCCCGCTAGGGGCGTATATTTGTTTTTTTTTTTTTTTTTTTTTATATGAGAGGGCGGCAAACGAGCATGCGGGTCACTTGATGGAAAGCAATCACCGCCGCCCATGGACACCCGCAACACCAAAAGGGTCACAGATGCGTATGATTACATTTTATTGTATGATGAGTACAGACATATGTTTCTGAGTTATGGATGTTTTTCATTTACCTATGTATTTATTTACAAAATAAAATGTATTTGTGTAGTTTATCAACAATCTGGCATTCGTAATAGAAGCCTAGTTGTTTAGTATGGAACTAGATGGCGCTGTGTGTTTGTAGAAAGATATTTATTTATTTCATTTATTATTATTATTTTTTTAAATCCCATTAAACTAAAACGACGAAAGTGAAAAAAGTCAAAAAAACTAAAACTAACTAGATAATTTTCTTCTCATCAGTGAATCTTGGTCAGGGTACGATGGGACTGTCATGTCTAGAAAGACTCAAGTCCCTAAATTAAATAAAGATTAAAAAAAAAAAAAAACTAGATAATTTAACTGCACTTAAATCATATAATATATTATTGACTACATAACACACACAAATTTATATATATATATACATATAATATATTAAATATATAATATTAAATGCATAAAATTAATAAAGACATGCCATTTGTTTGCTCAGAAATAACTCAGAAATCATATTTATATTTATTTCGAGATAAAAACTGATAGGTATTATTATTATTTATGTATGTTATACAGACGTACAATGCGTATAAAATCCCTGTATTTGGTATTGGAAGTATCGGAACTAAGTAGGCAGTAACCATTTCACTGTAGTTGCCAAAAAAAAGAAATTATGTGTGTTGCCTTGACCCAATTACTCTTGTTATTTATTTATTCTCCCCGAGCGTCTAATTTCTGGATAAGGTTCCAGGAAAGCTTCTTCCGTACAAAATAATGAAATACCAGTCGTTTGTGATTTTTTTTTGGATTTTATTATAATTTATTGACCTTGTCAGACAATACCGATATATTACGGGTAAAATATGATATTTCTCTTAATTAAAATCTGACTTTGTATTAACGCTCTCCCATATTACTACACAGCTAAACAATTGGACAGCTAATAATAATAAATAACAAATAAATATCCTTGGACATACACGCAGCGCCATCTAGTTCCACTTTAAGCAACTATAGGATTGTGTTGTGGATACCAGAGGGTTGATATACTACATAAATACATTTTTTTTGTAAATAAATACTTATTATAAATGAAAACATCCATAACTCGGGTGCACGTCAAAATCAAAATAAAAAAATGCTTTATTTTGTAGGTACACAGGGTACACTTAAAATAGTCAGATTTTACATTTTTAAAGCTACTGCTTGTTCAAAAGGCAATTTTCCCCTGAGAAGAACAAGCAAGAAACTCGAGAGGTCGCTCTTTTAAAAAAAGGTTTTTATATTACAAAATTATTATTTTATATTATAATATTTCATTATTAATTGTGAAATAGCCTGGTTATGCGAACGGGCTGGTTATGTCCATCATTGTTTATCATCTAAATAATCTGATATTTTATAATATGCTTTCTTAATAAGTTTCTGTTTTATAGTATCTTTAAATTTATTGAAAGGAAGATTTTGTATATATGAACAGGAACTTTATTGAAAAAGCGTATACATAATCCTTTGAATGAATTCGTGTCCGTATGCATCATACAAACATATGCCCCTTGCGGGATTCGAACCCGCGAACTTTTGGTCAGAGTTTCTAACCACTATACCAAACAGGTCGACTAAATGCTAATGAGGTAATGAGGGTATTAAAGATGTTTTAGGGTGCATTGAGTTCAGTCGCGTCATCATTTGATAAATTAATATTTATTTTGAAATACAACCTAAATGCCAAAGGACTTGTCCCAGATTGGGCCTTTAATATTTATTAATTCCGACAGGGTTAAGTTATATATATCTGGATAGGTATTTGAATATCCAGCTGTTATGTACAAATTGTAGAATTTTAGAAACCTCCGTTTTCGAGAAAATGTATTTTCTAGTTTCATAACAATTTACTTTAAAACGAACACTCCTGCCTATAGAAAGAATGAAGCCTCTTGCAATTCATTCCTTGAAACGAACATTCCGTCGTTAATTAAAACAATATCCACCCACTGTCAAACAAATGTCATTGTCAAACTTGTAACTTCGGTCAATGTTGGTGTACAAATCTTTCTTAGAATTTGATGGAATTTAAGTTCTTGGAGTATTTTTCTGTGTATTCTACCGAAGCTCATCTAATGATGATGATGCTTCCGACCGATTTCGGCCCTGGCGAACACTTCAACTCCTAATCGGTTTGGCGCTGGATATAAAGCTTTTATTTATAATTCTGGTCGCAGTATAGCCTTTCTATTGCTTTCTGTACATACATTTTAAAAATATGTCGTGATACCGCGGCAATAAATATAACTATGTATGGTATGACATCTCGATTGAAGTCATTTATTTTTAACATGTAGTAGCATTTTCTGTCTACGTTTTAAAAATACAAGAAATGGTTCTCTCGACATATTTTACGTGTGAGATACTTCCGAAAAGCGCCCCACTGATGGTTGTTGATTGTGACGCATTGATGAGGAGTAGATAGATGTGATCACTAAGCCCTATAGTATATAAGTATAGGTATAGCTAACAATATAATCACTTCGTATGTGTGAAGGATTACACAGTTTAGTAAGGGTATATGTAAACTCCTCCTTTTTTCGAAGTTGGTTAAAAAGTGCGCCTGAACGATATATCCAATTATTAACCTCGGTGGTGTTACATACATTTGTAATCTTACTTTTCTCCTCCCAAACTGACAAACAGATACTAGAGACAGAGTGAATGAATGTTCAGTCTGCTAGAGACTCAAACAATAAGTGCAAGACTACTAAACCTACAAACATCCACTTTATTGGATCTAGTACATTTTTACTAAATTCGCAACAGCTCAACATCTTTATGAACTTACTGCTTCAAGAATGAAGAATTGAATTAGAGAAGTTATTGAGCTGGAATGTGCATAATTTAAATTGCATAAAATAATAATAAATAAAGTAGTATAATAAATAAAACACATTTTTGCCTAAAATATATTATTAATTTTCCTCATTTTCTATGTCTTCTCTTGCTAGTACATAGTCCAACTGAGTAGTCAATATCATTTCTGAGCCCATCCAAGGTACCAGGTAATTGTCATCACATGAGCACAGTTCCCTTGCCAATATACAACTACAATAATAGCCACAAATTCGGTGTTACCACAAGTTTACTTTTAACAAGATGTCCTTAACTGTAATAAATCTTGTTGCTTTTGTGACGCAACCTAATTCTTCCTCTAATTAAAGCTGTGTCTTGTGATGTGTTTAACCTGGTAAATGCCTTCTTCTTCAATGTAAGAGCTATGCTCTTGTCGGTGGAGTGACATAAACTGAACAACTATTCTTTTTTATTCTTGTTTTGTTTCTATTGTTGTTTTCTTGATTTTGTATGTCAGAACTGGAAACAGTACGTTCGGCTACGGAGGTAGAGCCACTTGCTAAGGATTGGTCTTGGATTGCGACATCTTCATAAGGTAAAGCACGAGATTGTCTGCCTGTCCTACTAGACATTGACAAGCCACAACAGACACAAACTCATTGATGACCCAGTTGCTGTTCACCTGTTGTGCCCTCAGTCCTATTATTTATTTCTCTTAATAAAAGATTGAAGCATTCACGGCAAACATGGTCTTCGTTTGTCACCTAAAAGCAAAAGATTTTTTAAATACCAACAAAAAGTCACATAATAAATATAGTTTCACCATATTGGCACTGTGGACAATGATTGAGGCTTGGTTACATGGAGCATGTGCAGAGTCCAACACTGATTCTCCAGGCTGTCAGATTTTATTTATAGGTTTAGGGAAATCCACATACAGCGCAATTCCACAAACATACAATTTATTATTACAGATGTTATAATCCCAGAAAAAATTGATACCGAGTCCATACCTCGGCTAAGCCTAAACAGAAAAGATGATATAATAAACGGATTGGCCCACTTTGTAAGGCTGCCACTACAATATTACCTGCATATCTTTTACTTACAATGTTGTACAAACCTTTACTTGTACATCATACATATATTCACGACCTTGGTTGGACCTCATCTTCACTTAACATCAGGTGTGATTGAGGTCAAGTAACAACCCGTCGTGCATAACAAAAAAAAATTATACTAACCTTCTTTGTTTAGTGTTTGATTACTTATGAGGCAAATGTACTTATATATAAATATATTAATACTTACATTCAAGAGTGGGTATAGATCCAGCCGCCGATGTCCAAATCCCGTGCAACATGAAATAACCGTTGTAGAAATTCAGAAATCCGTATATCACCGGTCCAAATCAAGTGCAATCAAAAAATTCTTGTAATAAAGTCAAGTCATCAGTTGTTATAAAGGCAATTCAATTCTTTAGTTTTTGGCAAACAAATTATAAAACCAAAAGAATCCGAGAAAGTACAAATTGAACACCATACAACACGGACGCTTAAAAAAACCAATAACCAACAACAAGAGCAATAGGGTTGTTCGATCTGAGATTGGCTAATCGATCGAGTATCGATTTCTGACTGATCGGTACTCGATCCTGTCACTCAATCCGAAAATACCTATAACCAAATCGCATTAACAGGCTGGTCACTCAACAACAGACTTTACGGTGTATAACAGCAAACAATGCTGGTTCTTGTTTGTGCATTATAATATAATTATGCATATTTGTGATTTTTTATCATATTTATGGATTTTTGTGCCAATCATAGTACCTAATTGTAATTTCAAGTAATTTTTGTTTCCTTGTTTTTTACTGTATTTTCTTTTACGCCAAAATGATCTCAAATCTTTCAAAAATATTTCAAAATCTTGTTCACTGTGTTTGGGATATTTCTGACCAACCCATTTGGGATAAAGATCGTGACTTTATCAAACACATAAAATACAAAAATAAATAACTTAATGTCTTTTATATTTTTCACTATAATTGGTGTGATCATAATCTATTTAGGTATATATCCTTGTGTATGATTTCATACAAATCTATCAAATGTAATTATAAAGATATAGACAAAAATTATTTTATATATAAGTGTTAAGACGTTTAAAACAATTTTTGCTAGAAACCCAGGTCATAATAAAAAAAAATATTTCGGTAACTTATAATTCGATCCTTCAGTGCTCGATTTGATGTAGAATTTATACTTCAGTCCTACATTAAAATGCGTTATAATATTTTCCTTAATAATCGTTTTAATTTCTTTTGTTTTAATAATCGATTTGCTTTATTGATCGTCGTGATCGATTTTTTGTGGAGTAAATAATCGCCAGTGTTGCCAATGGCATCGCAAAATAATTTCACCATAGTTATTTCATTAATTTATTTTATAAAAACGGAGGTGTGCAAAATTCATATTAAAGCGGTTTTACGATCTACATTTATGTACCTTTAATATCAGTGTAGTACCAACCCGGTCGGAATTTACTCGGAATAAAAAACCACCCTCCATATAAAACGCGGACATGTCCTTTACTCACTGTGTACACTTGAATAACTTAAAAACTAAATATAAATACATAATACCTATACAAAATGTTTTATTTTTAACAAAGTTTACAAAAAAAAATTAAACTAAGGTTTTGACTACCTATACATACGTAATATCATCATCATCTTATTAAGAGCCATGCTCTTGTCGGTGCAGTGTTTCCACTTTTTTTTTGTAATATAACTAAATTGAAAATTTAGAAAACCCCCGAGTGTGAAACGACTTAACCGATTTCCATCAAACATGGCTAAGAACTTATATCACTGATTACTGCCGTTTTCCAGAATTTAGAATTATAGATAAAGGAAAACAAAAATTAAATAAGTTTTTATTAGTTGTTAATAAGTAAAGAGCTAAAAAATCATTTCTATAATCAGACTGCTTATGAAGACAAATTATCCGAGCTCTAACTCAATGGGGTTGCAGTGTTTAATCACAGAATTCGTATGACCACCTTCCGCTGCATCATCAGACCAGATCAAATTACACTACAATATCACCTTGTCATCCGACTTACATATGTGTGCAAAGTTTCAGCTCAATTGAATACTGGGAAGAGGGTCAAATTCTCGTCAGTGAACGCAGTTGAGCTTCGACCGTCGGAGACAGTGAACTTTTAAAGCCATAAAAAATAATTTCCCTAAAATGTTTTCGCGTTAATTCCATTTTTGCTGACGGACGACGAACTTCAACTTATGATTAAAAACAATTCACACGCGATTTCCATTCCAATTTTTTTTTAAATCAATGATTGGTTTTCATATGTTTTAAAAAGTGTAACATTCGAATTCAAACATTTATGAGCGGCCAGGAGCGGAGAACATTCAGTGTGCTCTATGTACCTGACGTTCTACGAAAATGATACCTACATGTAGGTAAATGTTATCTAAAATTTTTTTTTTTTTTGAATCAGGGAAAACTGGTGAGGGGTAAGGGATTCTGTCGATGTGTGACACATTTTGTCTTGTGTTTATACTATTGTACCTACGTTATTGTGGAGAGAAATAAATGTTATATTGACTGATTAATTTTTTTGTGCACCAGGGGTTAGCACTTGACGTCAAGCACACCTGATGTTAACCGAAGATGAGGCCGAAGGTGGAACCGTACTGACCTGGAATCTCCACTTTATTTGTGAAACTGGCCATCTTATCTCTGACAACCGGATTGAGATCAAAAATACAAACACATAAAAGCTGGACCTGAACAAGCAGTTTTCAATCTTCCTGTACATACTTAAATTCCTGTTCTTATCCGTGAACCACACAAACCAGCAGATTCACCACTGGAAATCACTGTAAATTCCTAGTAATTCCAACCGAGCCGTTATCGTAACATCGTGCTAACCTCCCGCCTACCCCACTTAACTTTTCAGGGCCTCACTGATAAATTGTATTTGTAACTTTCGTACCTCCTCAACTCCTCGGAAGTTAATTGCTTTTGATCAAGATTTTCAAGAGAATTTACATTCGCCTACGGTGCCTCATAGTTGGTAAACTCACTTGGTAATACAGGGATTGATAGGACTCGCCACTCCTGTGTTCTGCATAGAAACGAGCGGTTCGCGCGATTTACAAACTGGGCCCCAGAGTGTCTCTTAGAAATAAATTTAAAGAAATTAATATATTAACATTAGCATATGTTTACGAAAAGTTATTGTATTAAGAAAAAATCTAGAATCGTTTAAGAAAAATAGTGATATAAATAAGGTTAATACCAGATATAAAAATAAAGTTGCTGTTCATGTCAGCCGTGTACACAAAGCCACTAAGTCATTTAAGGAGCAATGTATACGCTTTTATAATAATAAGGTTCCAGTGGACATTCAAAATTTACTTTCAAATAAATTCAAAACCATCAATTAAAACAGACATTATTTACCAAAGGCTATTATAAAATTTCTATCTGGATGATAAGCAATCATGGACATAGACTGCTCGGCGATATTCAGTCTAATTAATAATTAGACTGAATATAATTAGTAATTATACAATATAATATAATTGTAACCCAAACTTATTTAAAAGAGCAACCCTTGAGTTTCTTGCTCATTCTTCTTTCTTTGTGAATGAGCAATAATTTCAAAAACTTTAATAAAAATATAAAAAAATGTGACGTTTTTTGTGATAATTTTTAACCTACGAAATAAATATTTTTTTGATTTTCATTTTGACTCCACTTAACTTACTAAAATCGATTGGATGATCTCACATATTCCTGGGATCCGATTTATGACATTCAAATGCTCTACAAATATTTTAAAATTAATTTTAGGCAGTAGAGTAATTCCAAATTTGATAAAAATTTAAGGCGAGCGTTCGATCAGAGCCTTTTCTTGTTTTTATTTGGAAAACAAAGTCTTATTAAATCTTTAATAGTAAAAGACCTGAAGTTCCACACATTATT
Source organism: Oegoconia quadripuncta (assembly GCA_949316235.1). Classification (NCBI taxonomy): domain Eukaryota; kingdom Metazoa; phylum Arthropoda; class Insecta; order Lepidoptera; family Autostichidae; genus Oegoconia; species Oegoconia quadripuncta. The sequence continues at coordinate 2,576,463 of OX438757.1, read as the reverse complement.
CCAATAGTATTTTATGTATGAATTCAAGTCCCAAATATCGCGATGTCCCAAGACGAAAGTCTTTGATCAGTGTGTGTTGCCAGTGCTGACATATGGAACTGAAACGTGATCGCTCACTATGGGCCTCATAAGAATGTTCAAGGTCACCCAAAGGGCAATGGAGAGAGCTATGTTCGGTGTCTCCCTGCGCGATCGAATCAGAAATGAGCAGATCCGCGGGAGAACCAAGGTGACAGATTTAGACCGAAGAATTGCCAAACTTAAGTGTACGACCTGTTAGGTGTAGTGGTTAGAAACTCTGACCACTATACCAAATGGTCCCGCGTTCGAATCCTGCTAGGGGCATATGTTTGTGTGATGAATATGGACATATGTACCCGAGTTATGGATGTTTTCATTTATAATAAGTATTTTTTACAAAAAAAAATGTATTTATGTAGTATACCAACCATCTGGTATCCACAACACAAGCCTATAGTTGCTTACTGTGGAACTAGGTGGCACTGTGTGTATGTCTAAGGATATTTATATATTAAGCGGCAGTGGGCGAGGCCAACTGCTCTAAGAACGACAGCAGTTGGGGTGCAAAGATTTTCGAGCGGTGACCACGCGCCGGAAGGCGCAGCGTGGGCATACCCCCCACTAGGTGGACAGACGATTTGATAAAGATCGCGGGAAGCCGCCGGAGCGGGCAGCACAGGACCGATCGTTGTGGAGATCTTCTTGGGAGGTCTTTGTCCAACAGTGGACGTCTTTCGGTTGATATGATGATTCAGGTAGAAAAATGACGTAATGCAGGTAATACAAATATAATATCAGTTAGTTATTATTAAGCGTGCGAAAGAAACCAATTCTAAAAGTAAGAGTCCTGCTCTTATATAAGTATGAATTTGGACATCCCACTTGGAGAGAACATGCACGATCACCAAAAATCTAGTTTTTAATGAACACCTTTTTGCGTGTGTATTGTTTTCAAAATATGATTGCCATTAATGCCACAGTTCATTTAACTTATAACTAGTATTATTAATGCGAAAGTTTGGATGTTTGTGTGTAATTATACTTAAATATATGTTGTCAGTTAGGCAAAAAAACGTTAATTAAATGGCTGCGAAGCTATACAACGCCCTGCCAAACTAAAATTATTGACTGGACAACAATTTAAAATTAAGTTACATGAATGGCTTATCAACAAATGTTATTATTCAATTAAGGAATATCTACCACTATTTTAAAATACTTATTATTCATCAACACAGCATTGACAATTAATTTATTTATTTATTTATTTATCATTTATTGCACACAAGAAAAAAAACATACAGATACAACATAATAGAGACGACACAACAGGTTCTGCTTATTTCTACAATGAAATTTCTTCCAGCAGACCTACGAAATTATTTATTTTTAATTATTAATTAATAATAAAACGAAATTAATTAGTTTTATATTGTTATAATTGTAAACAAATTTTTGCACGCTACATTTTTAGGTAGATTTTGAATGGGACTTCTGTTATGTGTCATCCTATCTTGTATCCAAAATCAAGCAAATAAATTATTTCTTTCTTTCTTTGTTTGGCGGGCGAAACTAGTTGAGTATAAATGATTTACTTTTCAAGCTATGTTTTAGATATCTTTCGATGCAGTGAAGGGAAGCAGCACGAAAGACATAAGATAAGCCGAGATGAAAGACTTCGAAATAACATAAAAGTAGGTACAATTATTTCAGAATTTAAGATCTGTGTAAATAAAGAATATAAGATGTTTTAAAACACTCTGCAGATTTTCCCCTAAACACTTCCCGAAGCGAACATGCGGGTATAAATTCAAATTGAAATTCAATGTAAAAAAAATGTGCCCAAAACTCAATAAAAAAATTGTATCATCGTAGTTATTCAATATTTTTAGCTAAGACGCTGGCACTACGTGATGTTGGTATGCAGATACTATTTTTCCCTATTATCATAATGTGTCCTTTGGGAATTTGTGCTTAAATAGTGCTTCCGAAATATAAGTCCCCTAAATGTTGCTTCAAAAACAAGGAAGTGTCGGCAGCTGCACTATTTATATTATCTATGAGCACTATTTGGCACTTTTTATGCACCATGTTTTGAGATTATGGAAATAGCTGAATTCTAATTTCAAATTTGTTTAATAATGTAATATATTTTATATTTGTTACATACCTACCTAATTATAATATGATGTTATGACATATATTAATATGATATAATTGAATTTAATGCAACTTTTCCATTTTTGGTGTAGTTAAGTGTACAATAAATAAATATCTTTGCACAAACACACAGCGCCATCTAGGTCCACAGTAAGATTCTAGGCTTGTATTATGGATACCAGATTGTTGATAAACTACACAAATATTTTTTTTTGTAAATAAACACATGTATAAATGAAAAACTTCCATAACTCGGGAACACATGTCTGCATTCATCATACAAACATATGCCCCTAGCGGGATTCGAACCCGCGACCATTTGGTATAGTAGCAGAGTTTCTAACCACTACACCAAACTGGTCGTCGATGTATGTAGAAAAACTGTTTTGTATGCCAATAAGCGGATCACAGAGCTCTGTTACTTCTGTATATAACATCACTCTTATTGTATTTAACCCTGTGTATTACAAATAAATTATTTGATTTGATATGATTCTATCATGTGCATTCCAGCATCACGGACATAAATATTGATCAACTAGTTGAGTCCCGAGTTTGACATCATGACCAACAAAATTCACGTCACACTTTTAAAAAACCCTCACTAAAATTCCCAAAGACTACAGCACTGGCGAAGCGTTCATTAAAATTTTAATTTCCTTATCCGAAGAGCGAAAAAATAACCCCTTAGTAAGGTCCAGGAAGTAAGATGTAATCCGCCGACAGAGCACAGCCCGCTAAAATGCTTTCCAGTAAAATTTAAAGCTGTTTTAAACCATTTTTTCGCATTAAAATAAGAAAAATTAATAGAGTTTCCGAGGCTGGGGATTATATAAACTGTTTATTGTTTTAAGTTCATATTAGGTATATTATTGTTCGTTGTAGTATCATCGTTCTATTCCCGTGGGTGTCGTAAAAAAACTAATTTCAGTAGTACAGACAAACGACGGGCAGGAGCTTTACTAGAGCTCGCAAAAACGACAATCCCCGGCCCAGCGTGGAGATTGGGGCGCAATGCTTCTATAAAATGCGACGTTAATCATGCAATTGGACATGGCTCATGACAATCAGTGGACTGCAGCTCTGTGATACTGGTTATTTAGCAGTTTTGTCATCAGTGTGACGTTATATGTTTTATGCCTTGTCTCAGCCACGTAAAAGTAATTGGACCAAGGAAGGAATTGGTCTCTTGAAAAGAAAAGGCGACTACAAAAAGGAAAAAAACTAGGTATATATTTAATAATAATAATAAATCTCTTTGCACAAACACACAGCGCCATCTAGGTCCACAGTAAGCATCTAGGCTTGTGTTATGGATACCAGATGGTTGATAAACTACACAAATACATATTTTTTTTGTAAATAAATACACGTATAAATGAAAAACATCCATAACTCGGGAACACATGTCTATATTCATCATACAAACATATGCCCCTAGCGGGATTCGAACCCGCGACTATTTGGTATAGTAGCAGAGTTTTTAACCACTACACCAAACATGTCGTCAACCAATTTAATAAAAGAACTCTTATTTAAACTATTTAAAACCTTCGCCAAACAGAGGGCGTGTGGTATATTCTATTGAACTGTATGACGACGTCATATTGAGGGCGACGCTGGGCTATTTATAGTATAAAATGGATAAACACCTATCACACCAGCTGTGGCGCATTAATTGGACTATTATTCTACATACCATGAAAGTCAAATGAATCCAATTAATATATAAATGCGAGAACTTCCAGCTATGTGCCCTTTCCATTGCCACTTCAACTATTTCGGTGTTCATTTCTTAATTCCTGATTGGATCTCGGAGTGAAGGTATCGCCATTTGCATAGGTCGTCGTGTAACCATAAGGTTTCTTATGAGGCCCAAGAGTCGGAGACCACATGGGGACTACAAATTGATTTAACCGTCTCCGTGGCTCAATGTAAACATCATTAGCGGGGTACATGTTTAAGTACTCGGTTTGGTTGGTGGTAGGGCATTTTAAAATATCCGCCTGGCTAGCTACCATCATCTTATCTAAATCTGCCGCCAAGCAGCAATGTTAATAGCATTGTTGTGTTCCGGTTGTCAGAGATAAGATAGCCAGTCCCCCAAATGTGTTGGGATTCCCGGGTCAATACGCTTCCACCTTCGACCTCACCTGCACTTAATATCAGGTGTGATTGAGGTCAAGTAAGAACCCGTCGTGCATAAAAAAAAATAATAATAAAAAAAATAAAGGTGGTCCGTTTTTTAAATTGTGAATCGAAAACTTGACTCTCACGACACCATTAAAACAAAGAGTCGGTGAATAACCTTTAGAAAGTTGTTGGCAACATCTTTGTTGGAATACGCTTCAAATGAATACCATTAATTCGAATGAAATGTATAATTTCCTCTTACCTAAGCAACTTGCATTCACTGCACCGCTTTCAGTACTTGTGACTTCATTATTGAGAAACTTTGGCAATACTTTACATATTTAATATTCCACTAACCCAACCAAAAACCTACCCTCAATCCTTACGGTTTCAGTTCTACGAACAGCAAATATAAATTTGTAAGTACTGCATTACGGCGTACCAAAGAACAGTGAAGTTTTTGAAAGGAATTTAGAGGAAATTGGTCCTTATCTTGACGCAATAGAGTTGTGGAGTGTGAGGTGTATTTTATCTGGCGCAAGCTGCAGGTTATACGCTACTGGCGCGGTTGCACGAATCATGATGTTTGTAACAATACTGGATGTGCTTTGATTTTACTGACCATCAAACTATTCCGTAACCATCATGCTGAAGGTTTGCATGTTATTTTTTTATGGACGGCGGGCTAGCACCTCGCCTCAATCACACTTGATGTTAAGTGAGGATGAGGCTTCCACCGTCAGCCGTACGTTCCACCACGCTTTCATTTCAAACCAAATAAGGTACTGACCTTATTTGGTTTGAAACTCATCTTATTTGGGGGACTGGCTATCTTATCTCTGACAACCGGAACACAACAATGCTACCAGTATTGCTGTTTATTTATTTATTTATTTATTTATTTTTTGCATATCACATGGTTCACATAGGTGTTAAATATAAAAGTGTACAAGCATGTGACACCCTGTAAGGGCACCGCAAAAGTATGAGAGAGAGCTTCTTATAATTAATTATTTATATTAACTTAAAGAAACCTAGCTTAAAGAGATCTAACATTTTTCATATTTAATACAAAATTTCTTTTGGCGGCACACTTACATAAGATGGTGTACTAAACATGTACCATGCTGGGGATCGACTTCCGATTCTTAAAACTTACGTTCTTTACATTGAACCAAGGAGGCGAATCATTTATTCTCCAGATAATGAAGTCCATGTTTATTACTACAGTCACCTGTAACTATGTTAGTAAACAGTGGTAGACATTGAAAATTTAAAATACCAATTAAAAATTCAAAATATCAATTGAAAAATTAAAACCTTCAAATTCTAAATTTAAACATTGAAAGTAAAAATGTTATATTGAAAATTGAATTATTATTATAGACATTGTGAAATGTTTATGTCAAAGTTATTATGTAAGTATGTAAATTCAATTATTGCGTGTGATCTGGGGCACAACCAGTGCTTCATGAATGGCCCATCCATGCGGCCAGCCACTACAAATACCTTACATAGTAATACCATCACGAAGTCACTTCGTATTTCTAAAAATAACTGTTGTTTGAGTGTGTGCACGTGTGTGTGTGCATGAAGCTATTGCGGTGCCGTGATCAGGATAGCCGCCGGACCAGACCCCGTTCGCATCACTTGCTATTCCTTTTCGCGTATTTAAGTTAAAAGTTATTATTCTCATTTATTATTAAGCTCATTCATCATCATCCACGCTACACTAACCCTCACTCACCCTCAACTCACTATGAGAAAATGCCTTCTACAAAAAGAGTCTAGTGCGGACTGCTGACTTTTTGGCCTACTAGTGGTCACGAGATAGTGTTTCCTTGCAAACAGGTCTAGTGAGAATCATTGGTGGTATTCCAGAATTAGTCCGAATTCTTCTACATTGTCCATCCATAGAGACTGATTGGTTTTGCTTTGGTAGGCTTACACTGGGCGAAATTTTGTTCTTATCCAGTAGCTGTAAGTCTGTGAGCTGACCGGGGCATGACGCTTTGGGCAATGAAGTGGGTCAGCCTTTAACATCAGCCCATGTTCCATTACTGCCAATCGATTGGACCCAATTGGTATTTAAATATCATTATGGAGGGTGTGAAAATTTTGCCGCTTAGTTCACGCCTTGAGCAGGATGTATACCAATTAATTTCTTTACCTAACTGAGTTTAATTTAAATAGACAGATATATAAGTATTTATTATTATTCTTAAATCCTTTATTGCACACAAAAATTAAATAAAAAGACATAGATGGTGAAGTTTACATTGTTTGCATCAATATTCACATATAAGTATTATTTAAATAACAAATAATTGTTTTATAATTGAATTTGTCAAATTATGGTGTTGGAAGCTGGTCATATTAACTTTCCTTTCAATAAATTTAAAGATATTATAAAACAGAAACTTATTAAGACGACGACCTGTTTGGTGTAGTGGTTAGAAACTCTAACTACTATACCAAAAGGTCGCGGGTTCGAATCCCGTTAGGGGCATATGTTTGTGTGATGAATACGGACATGTGTACCCGAGTTATGGATGTTTTAATTTATAATAAGTATTTATTTACAAAAAATATATATTTCTGTAGTTTATCAACCATCTGGTATCCATAACACAAGCCTAGATTCTTACTGTGGACCTAGATGGCGCTGTGTGTTTATGCAAAGATATTTATTTATTTATTTATTGTACTAATTACTTAACTACACCAAAAATGGAAAAGTTGCATTAAATTCAATTATAGCTTATTAATATATGTTATAACATCATATTGTAATTAGGTAGGTAGGTATGTATATAGCAACAAATATAAAATATATAACAACAATAAACAAATTCGAAATTAGAATCAGCTATTTATGTAGAATATCAACCATTTGGTATCTGATATGCACAACACAAGTAGCTGCTTACTGTGAAAGTAGATGGCGCTGTATGTATGTATAAGGATATTTATTTATTTATTTTTAAGAAATGTCGGACTATTTAGATGATAATCATACCTGGACATAACCAGCTCGTTCGCCTGCCAGGCTATTTCAAAATTAATAATGAAATATAGAAACCTGTTTTAAAAAGAGCAACCTCTCGTGTTTCTTGCTTGTTCTTCTTAGGGGAAATGGCGTTTTGAAGAAGCAGTAGAGCTTAAAAAATGTAAAATCTAATTATTTTAAGTGTACCCTATGTACCTTCAAAATAAAGTAGCAGTTGCAACTCAGCAACGGAATATAGTATAAAATCTTAGACTTTGGGCTAATGTTATTCGACTCTGCTACCAGAGTACTGAGTACAGAGTAGATCTGATACTACTATCAGCACGTAAAAAGAATAGAACCAACGCGTCTCTTACCGTGGGTGTCGTTAAAAAACGACTATGGGACTTTCCACCAAGAATCATCTATTGATTTATTCCAACGACAATGGGCTCACGTGTGCATTTCTGTAGATTTCGAAAGGTAAATCGTGATCGTTGTTCTTTAATTTTGGAACACTCAAACGCTAATATTAGGGACATCCCTAAACACCTCAATTGGGATAAAGGACGTGACCTTATGTATAAATGTTTCTTTGAGATTATTATTAAAAGCTCTGAAAATTTATTTCGTCTGTATTTATTTATTTTATTATTTATTGCACACAAGAAAAAAAAACATACAGATACAACATAATACAGACGACACAACATTTATTGTATTATTATTTATTGTAGTATAAGTTAAGTTCTAGTCAATACTCAAAATTTTCCTTATAATTGTGAATTTTGATTTGCTTTGTGCACGCCCAATCAATCTGTTCTTTGGCATTTACCTAGATTGACGGGAAGAGATCCCTATATAGGATAAATCCGCCTTTGTAAAAATTTTGAAAATTTTATGAAGTACAATAAACCGTTTACAAACAAACCGTCGTTGGCCAGCAGTGGACCCGTGAATTTAGTAAATAAACGGTCACACAACATTATGGTTCTCTGCTGGAAAATGAGCATAAGTCCCAAATAACGGTCCATTAAAAATGCTAAATGTAATTTAAGTAATTCAAAGAGTCTGGCGAAGTGATCCTCGGAGCTAACTCCCTATATTAAGTATATTGCTCATAAAAATACAGCATTATCTAGATTATGTCCAAAATTGGATAATAAAGAGGACACTTAAGTGTATTATTGCAGGGGCTTATGTCAGACTAGCTTTAGCCGGCGGCTTCGTCGACGTAAATCTCTTAGAAACATTTGCCAGAATATTATATTGTTAAATCTGTTGTGCAAGTTGGATTAAAGTAGACAATTCCGGATGCTGGTGTTCGTATTTTGCTAATGCGTTATCCCACTATGGGCGTAAACCTGTACCTTGAGACTTTAGGCATTTATTATGTAAAATACATAACATATTATTAACACTATGCTATGTGGCTAAATATAATAGAACCAACCCGTCTCTTCCCGTGGGTGTCATAAAATGCGACTAAGGGACTTCCCAAAAACATTTATAGTTTTGCACGTTTAGACGGCGATGACTCACCCGCGTCATGCGTTGCATTTCTGTATACTTCATAAGGTGAACCGTGGAAGTTGTTTCAATCATTAAAGTTTTAATGTCGGGAACACCTTAACACTAATTGTTTGGGATATCCTCTGACCACCCCATTTGGGATAAAGGTCGTGACGTTATGTATAACACTGATGGAAGGAAGGAAGGTTACTTTATTTAAGAATGTATTAATTTAAACTAGGAAAAATATTATTTATAGACCTCAAATATCTATTTTCATTTTTGGAATGTATCCATGGAATTGGTTAAAATGCGATCAATATCCTTCCTTTAATGTCAAACGCGTCAGTTCACTTATTTCGCGTGGGTCGGTGAATTTAAATTTCCATATAATTTATAACTTATTACTTTTTCTTAATGTTTTAAGCAGCGACTGGGTATGTATTTCTGAAGCGTGTTATACCTAAAATATGCCATTATAATCATTAAGGCACTCATCGTATCTTTAATTTTAATCTCACACTGGATAGAGAGCTATGACCGTTTCCGTAGAAGCGGTCGCATTTTAAGCCAGAGGAAACGTAGCCCCAATAAATATAGATTCATCGGGATAAGGTGCTTCAAATTCTACGGTGAGAACTTGGATGCCTCGTTAAGGGTATGCTGATCAATCAAACTGAGTTAGGTTAAGGGTCAGCCCGTGGTCTTTATAATGGTGGAATTTGACTTTAGCACGGGTGCTAAACGGTGTCGGTATGATAGCAAAAAAAAGCTGGTCAAGTGAGTGTAGGACCATGTCTTAAAATACTCAGCTTGCGGTTGATTTGTAATTTTATTTGGAACAAGTTTCTATGAAGTTCTTGTTATCTCAACGACATGTCGATTATTATACGGAAGCTAATAGAGGCGACATAGCTTTAACAGTTTATGATATAGGCATTGCGCGCGCGCATTGGGCTAGGTTTGTCGCGGATAAGTTTAATTTGTCTATCCCACGGGAACTACTCACTTTATCGGGATAAAAAATATCCTATGTCTTAATCTACGGTATGTGTGTACCAAATTTTATCCAAATCCATTCATCGCTTTCGCCATGATTGAGCTACAAACATAATAAACATCCTAACTTTCGAATTTATAAAAAAACGATTATACAGAAACGGTTTAGCTCTTTGGAGGTAAAGTAGTTGTCTTTCTGATTGTTTATTATATGATTAACTGGATTTGACCACAATCTCACCTGATGGAAAGTGACGATGTGGCTGAAGATGAAGCACACGATCTTAGTAGATGCCAATTCACCCTGGTCTTGAAGATCCCAAGGTTATAGGATTCAGGAAAGCCTGACGTCAGAAGGGAGTTCCTTGCCTTGGGTGTTCGCATTATGAATGAAGACTCGAACCGCTTAGTGTAAATGTTTCCTCGAGTAGACTCTCAGTCGGCTGAATTAATGCGATTAATAGTGTAACACATTATAAATCTGTTCATTAGTTCAAGTTTTAGGAAAACTTCAAAAGCAGTGTGAATAGGTATTTACTGAGCTCGCGAGCTTCATCTGCGATCATTGTCGTCACTTTCCATCAAGTCAAATGCGTATCCAGTTTTTTTTTTATTTATTAGGGACAATAAACAGTTTTACAATGTGTATGACTTACAACATTATTAACAAACAAGTATAGATGATTGCAAAACCAGCAGCATTATCCACAAATTACTAACAACTCAGTACCATGTACAAAACTATAGAAATAACTGAACTAAAATAAACAACGCAATTTGCCTGTCATATACATGAAGTGGTATCAGATGTAGTCGAAGAAGCTACAGTTTAAATTATAATATGTAGAAATAGTTGATGACAGCATAGTGTAGATGACAGCAGTTAATCATAAAAAAAATGAAACCCGTGAACTCTCTGTAAAATTAGATAACCAATCATCTCCCAGTAATTGAGAATCCAAAGAAAATTGAATTAATCCAACCAATACGCGTTCACAGAAATATCGAAGTGCTGAGAAATTGTAATCAATAAATATAATGGAATATTAATTAATTGGCAGATGGAGCCGTATTGCAAACGTTTTGATTACAGCTCATCGTCTTACGTAATATCTTCGTTTTAGAGACATCTGAGGCTCTTGGAGTGCCAGGTTTTCTTGGTGAAATTTGAAATTACATACTACCTACAATGGAAAAAAAAATACAGTATGATCCTTGGAGGTAATTATCATTTCTTTATTTTTTTATATAATCTGTTTTATCACAATACAAATTATTACACTAATTAATAAAAACTTTAATCTGTTTCTACTCGACTTTCATAACAAAAGTTCTAAGCCGATCATATAGATCAGATCATCCATGGCGTCAATTTTTCCTACAACCTTGAAATCTTCAAAAGTAGGGTAAATAAGCATTTACTGGGATCGCGTGCTTCATCGTCGACCACATCGTCACTTTCCGTCAGGTTATATTGTAGTCAAAGCAAGAGAGCAAGTTTACTATAAAACAATCCAAATTAAATTACAATTTGGAATTTGCTCTTTCTTAAAAAGTAAATATGAATAATGGATGGCCAGTTATAGGCCACCTAATCAACCACAGCGCTCTTCGCTGACATAGAGATTACGCTTAATTGAAGGAAATGGATGAAATAATTTTTTTTATGCACAACGATTTTTATGTACTTGATCTCTATGACACCTGATGTTAATTGAACATGAGGTCGAAGGTGGGAGCGTACTGACCCGGAAACCGCGATATATTTCTATATTTGCCGATTCTACCATATTATCTGGGTTAACGGCCACAGAGTCATAATATATACAGGGCGTCCCAAAGTTATGGGACATGAAGGGGAAGTACCTTAAATATCGTAGATAGTGAATTTTGCTCAAAGAAGACTTTATGTTATTTTTAAAAGTTAGTAATTCTGCATTCATAGATTTTCTAAAAATTATTTGCTTCGGCTGGGAATCGAACCGACTCAAATGTGAAAAAAAAAACACCCTACTTTTATGATGCCAATCGAAAGAATAGCTAAAAAATAATAACTCTGCCTAAGTAACATAGTATTTTAAAAGAAAGGAACAACGTGAAATTAATCATTTTAATCAAATAAAAAACATACATGAAACTGCCGTAGTCAATTAAGTAGGTATTTTTTTGTAAATTAATTAATTAAATGCTCAAAATGTGATCCCTCTTGTCTTACGCAAATCGCCAATCTTTTAATGAGCCCGCTGCCTGTTGATTTTCTAATCATTTTATGGTGAACACTCGATGTGATATGGCACAATTCTGTTTGCAACTCGCCTACGTTCTCGTATCGCTTTTTGTATAGCATATCTTTCACGTATCCCCAAAAGAAGAAATCTAATGGTGTGAGGTCCGGGGATCTGGCCGGCCATCTAATCGGTCCATTTGTACCAATCCATGTAGGAAAACATTCATTTAGAAAATCTGCTGCTCTCCGACTATTATGAGCCGGAGCTCCATCTTGTTGGAAAATTAAGTTTTCTTGCTCCGCCGCGGAATGGTTTCTTATCTTATCCCTTAAAATTTGAAGTATTCCTAAATACTTTTCTGTGTTCAAGGTTCCTTGGTAAAAATGGATTAAGAAAACCCGGTTTTTTAAAAGTCCGCACCAACAGTTGAGTGAAAAACGCACTTGGTTATTAGTTTCAGTCACTCGTAGGGGATTTTCTTTAGACCAAATACGATTATTGTTGCGGTTATACATACCGTTATTGCTAAAGTTAGATTCGTCTGTCCAAATAATATTATCCAAAAAATTTGGATCTTCGAGCAATCGTGCCTGGATATCAAGACAGAAATTTTTTCTCCTTTCTGTATCGCCCGGAAGTAATTTTTGAACCAATCGTCCTTCAACATAACTCTTAAAACCGTGTTTTTTTAATACACGGTGTATTTTACTTTTTGAAACTCCAATTTCATGTTCTCCTTCTCTCACCGATGCTTTCGGAAAAGCCGAAAAGTAAATTAAAATACCAAGTTCTTCGTCGTTGATCGTATGGTTTTCTTGCTGTGGTTCTCTTGGGCGTTTATCGAAACGTCCCAGAGTTTTCAAATTGTTCACAAGCCTTTTCAAAACTTTACGAGACGGTATTTGTCTATCAGGATATTTTACGCCATACCACCGCAAACTTCTAGAGATATCTTTATCGTTCAAAAAATATGCTTCCATTAGATCAAAACTTACTTGATATGCCATGTTCGCAATAAATTAACACAATAACACTTGTGTAAGTGAATTGAGACTAAACAGATCAATATTCGAAAAACAAACGCTCGCACATACTGTTCCATTTTCAAATTTAAGAACAACATTTAAAAATATCACTTCTTTTTAAAATATCTTAAAAAGTATGCATTCAAACAAACGCTGTCATAAACTGTTCCATTTTCAAATTATAAATTATTTATTTTTGTTTTTAATTTGCCTTCTGTCTAGCTTACAGAGGACGTATTGAAATACAAGTTTTATCATTTCATCTACACGTGCACTTATAATAAGGAAAACTATGTTAGTACCTATTTTATGAAGTGGGTACTTATTTACGAATAATCAATGCTATCTTTGGAATGATAATATCGCTACTTTTCGAACGTCGTCGGCAATAAATAACTTTCTTGAAATTTGACTCAATCATTTTATGTTGTTCCTTTCTTTTAAAATACTATGTTACTTAGGCAGAGTTATTATTTTTTAGCTATTCTTTCGATTGGCATCATAAAAGTAGGGTGTTTTTTTTTCACATTTAAGTCGGTTCGATTCCCAGCCGAAGCAAGTAATTTTTAGAAAATCTATGAATGCAGAATTACTAACTTTTAAAAATAACATAAAGTCTTCTTTGAGCAAAATTCACTATCTACGATATTTAAGGTACTTCCCCTTCATGTCCCATAACTTTGGGACGCCCTGTATATACGTATATTCAAATCCAAAAATTAATTTCAATTTACCTAGTCATTCTCTAAGAACAAGGGAATTATACCCACGTCTCTTGTTTGCGTTTAACACAAGCAGAACGCATGCAGGGGAGCGTGCCCCCCTGTGTCGACTGACTAACATCTATAATGAGAATCTGTAATTGGCATGACTTTGGCTTGTAAATTTTGTGTAATATTTTTTATAATGATGCTGTTGATTCTGTATTACCAATAAAACCAATAAAATAAAATAAAATAAATAAATAAATAATAAATATCTAACGGATGTGGATCAATCCATCAATCAATATAAGAAACAGTGTTTGGAAATCCTGTCGGACATTGGTGATACTTAAGTTTTAAATTAACAGGTTCGGATTGCCTTTCTGTCTCTTCAGTTATTTATAAAAAAACATAATTGTATTGTATAGCTATTAGTTGTCCTGAATAAAATAAATTAAAATAAAAATCCATTGAGAGTCATTTTTAATTTGAAGGACTAAAAACCTGTGTTGTAGTGCAACAGTAACAACTCATGTTGGGTTAGAGACTCTTTTGTCTCCACTTTGCGACATCGATAATTAGATTACAAATGTCATTATTTTCTTGTAACTAATTAAATATTGTCTCCCAATATACCTGCTTGTCTGTAATGTGAGATGTATTAAATAAAGCTTTCTATTTATCTGTGTACAAATGAGGATCTTTCGTCGAAGAATCAAGGTTACGGATGGAGCACAGATATTTAGAAAATTGAAGTGGCAATTAATCCCAGAACTGATGGCAGTTTACCGCGCACGCTACCTACATATGTGCGTAATGCTTCCTAACCCCAAGATTGCCTGGAAGAGATCGCTTTTAGTGATAAGGCCGCCAAAATGTACTGTCCCCCTTTTTTTATTTATCGTTGTGTTATGATTCTTATTGTTGTACAATAAAGAATATTTTGTTTGTTTGTTTGTTGGTGTAGATGCCTTCTGGAGTGTAGATAGATGGACCAATGGCTAGACGCGAGTGCTTGAAAACGGAAAGTGTGGTATCTTTATTACTATGATGATTTAGACGAAAGAAGTTAACAATGAAGTAATACATCTCTCAACCAAGCAAGCGTAATGCTTTCATGTAAGGTCAACTGGTTTGAAGACTAATGGGGACGGAGCGTTTTGTTTAGATTTCATATCATAATGATCTTTATTAGGCATCTATTGGCTCAAATGAACTTCGAGAGAACTGATGTCCAGTGGATCAGGGGCTGACAGGTGAATAAGATCTCTGGGGAGGTGATATAGAAGACGATCAGCCCCCGTAACATGACATCGTTAGTTGTGAGAATGAGATAGTTGTATATTTCGTCCAACCGAATTGACAAATATTATCTCACGCGATATAAACATTTATCGCACCTCTCATGATACTTCAAACTTCAAGCATTTATTTCAACGTAAGATGCATGATATCATTTGTTGAATGTCAACTTAAATCTACTGGAAATAAAAAAGGTTTATTGCATTTATCTGTCAGTCGGTATGTCCAAGCTACTACCGCTTCGGAAAGGGAAATCATCTGTGGGAAAAGAAGCGGCGCAAGAAACCCACAGGATCATTGTTGTCCTTTTTTTTGTTTTTTTTTTTTTTAAGTATGTAGATAGCAAGTCAATTGGAACCGGAGTACAGTAACAGGAAAAGGTAGCAGTTGAAATTTTCATACAAGAAGTCTTGTTTCGTTTCGAGGTGCGAGAATCCGACAACGACTTGATAATATTTTAATAGAATACGCTATCCAGTTGTAATTTGATATCCATGGCGGGAGAAGACAATACGATGATTGATGATAGCTTTAACAAGATTAATCCACACAATCGCAGTACCTCCACTGAAACTTAGACGTTTTACCTTTACCTAATGAATATTTGGCAAAGACACAGATGTTCTATACCACTTCGCCTTAATGTCTCAAAATTCCACCGCCGCCACTTTTAATGGCTCCTCTAATAGGAGGGCTATTATAACTTTATCCTACATAAATTACTGTTCGTCTGAACTTGGCGAGAGCGACGATTGTTTTATGTTTTTGAGATTATATGGACGATGCTTACAAGCTACGAGAATGATCAGCGAGATGCATACATACGGCCCATATCTAGATTATACCGGATGAGTTTCTTTAACGCAAGGAAATCTGCCGCCAAACAGCAATGTTAATAGCATTGTTGTGTTCCGGTTGTCAGAGATAAGATAGCCAGTTCCCCAAATAAGATGAGGTTTCCGGGTCAGTACGCTACCACCTTCGGCCTCATCTTCACTTACCATCAGGTGAGATTATGGTCAAGGGCTAACCCGTTGTGCATAAAAAAAAGGAAAAAAATAGGGCATAATAGGTAAGTGAAATAGAAGTTATTGGCATAGGTTTTGTCGACCTGTTTGGTGTAGTGGGTAGAAACTCTGGTACTAGACCAAATGACCGCGGGTTCGAATCCCGCTAGGGGCATATGTTTGTATGATGAATACAGACAGGTGCTCCCGTGTTATGGATGTTTTTCAATTTTATTGTATTTATTTACAAAAAAAATAAGTATTTGTGTAGTTTATCAACCATCTGGTATCCATAACTCAAGCCTAGATGCTTACTGTGGACCTAGATGGCGCTTTGTGTATGTGAAAAAGACATTAGACATTAGACATCAAAGGTAGTTTTTTTTTAATGCACGCGCCGGCCGCAAATTTATATGCGACTGGCGGGATTCATAGGGTTCCTATCACGCATGAAAGTCATAGTTTCTCCAAATATTCTTTTTTAATTAATTTAATGATGTAACTATGTGGGCTAGGCTGCAAATGCGACCGTCAAATGACACAATTAACGATTTATTCGAAAATGGTTTTGAAAAACTACCTATGCCAATAGTTTCTATATCTTGCAGGTCACATAAGTCGCCTCCGCAAAGTCAGTAATTCATTCAAACGGTTATGTATACGCTTTTTCATTAAGGTCCCAGTTGATATACAAAATCTTCCTCTCGATAAATTTAAAGATACTATAACACAGAAACTAATTAACAAAGCATATTATAAAATATCAGACTATTTAGATGATAATCATCCCTGGACATAATCAGATTGTTCGCATGCCAGGCTATTTCACGATTAATAATGAAATATAAAAACCTTTTTGTAATATAAAAATCTTTATGTAAAATCAAAGCCTGATTGTAAAAGAGCAACCCTTCGAGTTTCTTGCTTGTTCTTCTCAGGGGAAAATTGCATTTTGAGCAAGCAGTAGCTTAAAAAATGTAAAATTGACTATTTTAAGTGTACTCTGTGTACCTACAAAATAAAGCATTTTTGACTTTGTCTTTGACTTTGACTATCAATTACCTTACTTACGGTTGAAAAAACTCATCCGGTTTCAAAACAACTGCCATTTCATGGGGTAACTAATATAAAATAGCATTCCCACACATCTCAAAGATCAACCATTCAATAGGTTCAAAACCGCTAGCTCTTCTCAGTAGTGGTCGCGTTCCGAGCTAGTGGTAGTTTAAAAAACAAATGACGTTCATAAGTGCATATTGTATTGCCTACATGAATAAATGATTTTCATTTCATTTCATTTCATTTCATTTCATTAAAAGGTACTTACAAATGTGGCTTTGCAACACTCGTTCTATTCCATTAAAGAATTCTTGGATCACAAAGACAATTGAATGCATTGGATACTGTCAAATATTTGCATGTCATTATTATGACTGAACTAGGAGGATCTTATTGTAATAACACCTAATGTAATGTACCCTATTCAAGAGCAAAAAAATCATATTCTATTCTATTCCATCACATATAACCCGCATTGCGCACGGGAGGTCACCGTAAAGATCCGCTAGCCATCTTCGAGTGCACCAGCGCCAAACCGATTAGGTGTCGAAGTGGTCGCCATGGCCGAAATCGGACGGAAGCAAGACATAATGGAGCTCAAATATTAGGTCCTTACCTATGAAATTGGCGTTTTGTATGAAGAATTTCATTAAGACTGTTTTCTCCATACAAACATTTTTGTTTTTTTTTTTTTTGGAAAGGCAAATCCAAATTTAGCTTAACTTTGTGTATATTATCGGATAACATTAAGTTAAGTATAGGCAGCGTTAATTTTTAAAAGTAAGCGCTATAAAAAATTTCAGCGAATCTAAGAAATGATTATGGGAAGCACATGAAAAGAGCTCTGTTCAAATTTTTTTATTGTGTGATTTAGCCCAGAAATTAAAAAATATTTCATGTGAAACCTTGAAATCATATTCCATTTTCCAAGTAAAAAACAAATTTTTATATAGCTTTGAAAATCGCAGAAATTGGTACATATGATTAAGGAAGAAAAAAAACTCCAATTTCATAGGTAAAGACCCAATATATCTAATTTAGGTATTAAGAACAATGAACTGTTTTATATTGGTATGCGGAATATTCATAGTATTCCATGGTCAAACCAGGATACTCTAAGGGTCGAATGAGTCGACCTTATAGGGGTGTAGCAGTGGGAGTTCTGCTCTTTAAATAAAAACTGGCTTTTTTTTCTTTTTTTTTTATGCACGACGGGATCGTACTTGACCTCAATCACACCTGATGTTAAGTGAAGATGAGATCGAAGGTGGAAGCGTACTGACCCGGAAACGCCAACACATTTGGGGGACTGGCTATCTTATCTCTGACAATCGGAACACAACAATGCTATTAACATTGCTGTTTGGCGGCAGATTTAGATAAGATGGGGGTAGCTAGCCAGGGGGACATTTAAAATACCACCACCAACCAAACCGAGTACTTCAACATGTACCCCGCTGGGCATCGAACCCCCGACCTCCGAATCGTAAACCCAATGTTGTTCACATTGAGCCACGGAGGTGGTTAAATTCCTTTAATCTTCTTCCTTTATTTGTATAGTTAGCTTATCAATGAAATCAGCAGTCGTTTCCTTATCCTACTTGCTAGATTTTTAATAATTTTTCCTTGAAAATCAATTCGTTTTTATCTCATTCGGCTTCACAGTATACTCGCGTTGGGGTTGTTCCAACCCGACACAATGCTGAGTTGAATCATGCCTTTTTGAAACTGGAAACCTATTGTTATTACCTACTTCTATTATGTGTAGTCTGAGTCCAAACGTACACTTTCTGCCTCATGTCGGTAAATCTCCTTACCTCTGAAAAATTATCTTTGATATTTTTTCCAATATTTGATTATCAGGCCAAAATTTTAACAAATTATAGGAAGCTTGCAGACCATTAATTAATGTTCTGAAGTTTAAATTTATGTCTTGGATTATTAGATTTATGTTAGTGTAGTAGTCACCAGTCAATATTTACAATCCTCCCCTCAACAGGCTATATACGCCACCGACTTGGCTTAACAGCTATGTGCAACTGGAAACAACTGAAACCGACAGTGTAACGTACCCTTCAAAACCCTATAGCAGTCGTATTAAATAGCCGCTAGTAGTTAACCATCCAAGGACTGACCGCGCCAAACGTTACTCAACTGCGCTAATACAGAGTGAAATTAAATTTTTGTAATTTCTATTTCCTGGCCCCTATTTCACCAAGTTGACAATTGTCAGCGACATATGTCGGCTGACAATTCGACATATGTCGCTGACAATTGTCAACGGACAGGTGACAAATGACAATTTTGTAAATTATTTCGTATAGAAAAGCTTATAAACATGACAGGCATTTTGTGACAATTGTCCTTATCTCAATCAAATGACAATTATGTTGTGAAACAAGAATCATTTTTTGAACTCGACATATTTGTAGATTTGGCGGTAATTGTTGACATGAGATCGAGGCTGTGTCAGGCTAGCGTGACAATTGTAGTGTTTACGTTGTTAATTACAAAATGGCTCTCCTTGAAAGCAGCAGTAGTGACAGTGATAGTGATTTAGATGAGTTCGCATATAGGAGAATATATAGAGAACGAATAAATTTCTCCTTTGACATTACTGAATTAGCGTTTAAGGAAAAATTTCGAATTAGTAAAACCAGTGTCGAATACTTAATAAATGAAATCGGTGCGGTTATATTTTTTTGACAATTGTCGCACCTGTCAACTTGGTGGAATAGGGGCCTGGTGACTCCGTTCCTGATTACGAACAACTTTCCCCAAGGAACCATAGTCGAATTCGATCAAAACATTATCGATTACCCATACAAAATAAAGCATTCTGAAACCACCTTTGTGTATGTCTAATCTAGACTGAGATAAGCTAAAATCTATCTTGATAACACGTCAACGTTACACAACTATCGTGGTGCAGTCTCATTCGTTTTTGGCTTTGAGCAACGTCTGACATGGCCGGATAAACTTTGTAAGTTTCATAGCCTAGCCTAGATTGGAATAGGCTAGACTCTATCTTAATAACACTGCAAGGTGGCATATGGCGGCTAGACTGACACATACCCACCAAATCGCACTAAACGTTACTTAACTATGTTAATAGACACTATCGTAGTGCAGTCGATTCGTTATTCGTTTTTGACTTTGAGCAACGTCTGACATGGTTGGATAAACTTTGTAAGTTTCGTAGCCTAGCCTAGACTAGAATAGGCTAGACTCTATCTTAATAACACTGCAAGGTGGCATATGGCGGCTAGACTGACACATACCCACCAAATCGCACTAAACGTTAGGCTTAACTATGTTAATAGGCACTATCATAGTGCAGTCGATTCGTTATTCGTTTTTGACTTTGAGCAACGTCTGACATGGCCGGATGTTTCATAGACTATGGGTCTGGATTGGACTAGGCTAGACTCTATATTGCTAGACTCTATCTTAATAACACTGCAAGTTGTCAAATGGCGGCTAGACTGACACATACCCACCAAATCGCACTAAACGTTACTTAACTATGTTAATAGGCATTATCATAGTGCAGTCGAGTCGTTATTCGTTTTTGACTTTGAGCAACGTCTGACATGGCCGGATGTTTCGTAGACTACGGGTCTGGATTGGACTAGGCTAGACTCTATATTGATAACACTGTGAGGTGGCGGCTATTCTGACCACCAATTCGCGTCAGGTCTACACGGTAGATTATGACTTGAAATTATAACCATACCCTCTAGTAGTCGAGGATGTTGGTTCTGATACTACATGTAATTGAACATTAGACGCTTTATACTATAAACATTACGTATCTACGTAACCTATTCATCCGCAGGTCACAGCTGAGGTTGATGTCATATTTTTTCTTTTTTTTTACTGTCGCGTATCCCAGAGATAATAAAGTAGACAGCTGTTGGTTAGACTATAAACTTTTTATACTCTCGAATGTATTCAGCGAGGAAACAATAGAGGCGTTTGGTAGATTTTGTTTGTAGTTTTCCGAGACAAAGGTTCACTTACTTTTAGTGTTCCGTTCCTAAAATGACAACGGAAGAATTATGGAACCATCCCTCAGTCTGTCCATCTGTTCCCCCATTTATTTAAAACAATTAATAGACACAAACTGAAAATCGAAGACCCTGAAAATACTATTATGACATCCTCATCTACACTTAACATCAGGTGTGAATGAGGTCAAGTGCTTACCCGTTGTACTAATACACAAAGCTAAATATCTACGAAACGGCTTACCCAACTTTCAACAAACATACAATACAATGCAATGCAATGAGTACCACCACCAGTCCCTCTCCCTCTCCCTCTGATTCTTGACTTATCAGCTGATATTATACACCATCAACTATACTATAAACGTCGCAATTGGGAGAATCTGTTTCCTTTGTTACATGTGCAAACAAGCTGAGGGATAGTGTCCCGAAAGCAACCTAAACAATGTTTCCAAATAAGGCAGGTAACCGTGGCTCTCATAAACCATGGCACTCGAGAAGGCTGACGTTGCAGTGTTCTGTACCTTTTCCTTTAGACCTTTTATTAATGAGAATTAGTGATAGATCAAATCTTTTTACAAGCTTTTATTTAACTTGTTTCCTATGTATGTACGGATATGTATGTCCGTTCAAAATTTGCAAGTCAAATTAGAATCATTTCCGGTTTACCTAAGAAGCTGAAATTTGGCAAACTCCTTTAGTTCTGATGATAGACATGTATTGATACTCCAGCCGGGATCGTCTCCTCACGAGGGGAACGCCATAACGGTTAATAGCACAAATACGACATTTTGCATACACGGACTTTGATAGTACAATTTTGACCATTACCTGATGCTGCAGCCAGGATTGTCTCCCCAAGACGGATCTGCTCAACAGATATGAAATTTTGCATACACGCTTAGACTAGAATAACATTTGATTTGATCATTATGGAGTAGCAAAAGTATTTTTAATTTTGAACTTATCGTTACATTGAGTTAGAAACCTCAATTTTTTACAACACCACAAGGTCGCAGATCTTAAATTAATTAAATTCCTTAACACCTCTACCCTTCCGTCTTGTAATTACCATTTCAGTAACGGAATCCTAAAAAAAACTGTAGTAAGGACGTTTGCTAGCAAACGATTCACAGTAGCTGCACCCGAGCTGCTATTAATTTATATTTTTACACCGAGTCCTTTTATAAAATTGTGAAACCTTTCTGAAAGGAGACCGCTATTCACCGGCAACCTTATCGCTACCGTTTGATGTGGCGTTAAACGAACGCAAAGAAAAATATAGCTGTTCAAAACTATGCTCACATATTTTTTAGTCGGAACTGACTTAACTTAAACGGGACGCTTATTTTTAATATTTTTTTATGCACAATTGGTTAGCTCTTGACCTCAGTTACACCTGAGTTAAGAAGTGTAAGCGCGCTCGCACTGAGCCTCCAACATATTTGAAAGGCTATCCTATCAACATTATTGCTCTTGGTGGCAGACAGTTCGACGGGAACGTTTTTGGTTTAGGTTTGGCTTCATCATCATCAGCCGAAAGACGTTCCTTATCATTCTTTAATTTATATGTGAGAGCTGGTACCTACTTTGCTCAGCAGCTGAGCTTATGCATTCAGCGGAGCAATAGCGCTAGGGTACTAGGTACTATGCCTCACGGAAGCGAGTTGGACGGCGTATTTTTTCTATAAGATGTAGGTATTTTTAATTGTGTTTTATAAATTTGTTGTTTCATGTATATACCTATATAACGTTACGACCTTTATCCCAGATAGGTGGTCAGTAAAATCCAAAACATATCGGTTTGGGCTTAATATTTATTTGAAATATACGTAAATTTATCAGATTTTACATTTTTTGAACTATTCGCCTTGTTTTCTAACAAATGTAAACGCATCTTTCCCTGGGAAGAAAAAGCAGGAAACTCGAAGGTTATCTCTTTTAAATACTGGACGAACTGTTTGGTGTAGAGTATTTAGAAATCCTGTCTGCTATACTAAAAGATCGCGGCTTCGAATCCCACTAAGTGCACATGACTGTGTGATGAATACGGACATGTGAGCCCGAGTTACGGATATTTTTCATTTATGTTTTCAATCACACCTGATGTTAAGTGAAGATAAGGTCGAAGGGGGCAGCGTACTAACCCGGAAACCCCAACACATTTGGGGGACTGGCTATCTTATATCTGACAACCGGAACCCAACAATGCTATTAACATTGCTGCTTGGCTGCAGATTTAGATAAGATGGTGGTAGCCAACCAAATGTATACACAATAAAAATGTATTTGCGTACTATATCAACCATCTGGTATCCGTAATACAAACCTCAATGCTTAGTGTGGAACTAGATGGCGCTATGAGTATGTGCAAAGATATTATGAATGAATTAAAACCTTAAGCATTTTGATTGACTGATTCCACATGCTACGATATTATCCAACACGATATTATACAATACAATACAATACATACTCTTTATTGCGCAAAATAATTTACAATAATTATATACATTATTATATACATGATTATACAATCATTATATAAATGTCACATTTTTTTTTATGCACTACGGGTTCGTCATGTTTTTATTATGAATACGGACATGTGTGCCCGAGTTACGGATATTTTTCATTTATGTTTTTTCTTATGCACAACGGGTTGGTACTTGACCTCAATCACACCTGATGTTAGTGAAGATGAGGTCGAAGGTGGAAGCGTACTGACCCGGAAACCCCAAAGATTTTTTTTTTTTTTTTTAATTAGAATGGGATCGCTCTTGACCTTAATCTGGACTAATGTCGAGATAAGGTCTACGATGGAACGAGCTTTCCCAGAAGATGCCTATTTAACCTGACTTTAAAGAGCTGCGGGTTATATGCGATTGGAAACACAGACGGAGGCAATGCGTTCCACTCCTTAGCCGTGCGCATGAGAAACGAAGACCTAAAACGCTTGGTCCTTATAAATGGCACGTCAACTAAGTGCGGGTGATATCCTGCGGTACGTCTTGAATTTCGATGTAAGAACGGGGATGGCGGGATCAACTCATGCAGTACTTCAGCACACTCTCCGAAATATATCCGATAGAAGATTGAAAGGCATGCGGCTTTCCGTCGGTGTTCAAGGCTGTGTAGATGGGATTCTACCAACTCTTTGTTGCCTTGCCTATCAATCGCTTGGCTCTGCGTTCCACCGAATTTTTCTAAAAGCTATTAAAAAAGCGTAACTCCGGATACATTTCTATGTTCTATTACATTTACGACTCTATCAAGGTCAAACTTTTGTCAAGGAAGTCATAAACTTTCATAGGTGATTGTCAATACAGTACGTGGGGTGTGTGCCATAAAATATACACGTACAACTTTTTTATTAGGCAATGAATTTTGTAAGTTGAGTAATAATTCAGTTCTCTATTTCTTTGTGACTTCGTAACCGGGTCATATTATGTACAGTCACCTGCATCTAAAAGTACACCGCTAACATACATAATAGATATATTATTATTATTTATTTATTACTAACTAATAACTAATGTTTCGCAGAATTTTATTTCGCCGAATAATCATTTGCCAACTTATCATATAATTATTTTTTTCCCAACCCCACAGTTACCAACTGTACGTTTGGTCTGCTTCATAAGGACACTTTTTAAAATGCCAACTTTTAAGTAGCAGAATAGGTATTGTGTACTCGAAAATGTTTTCATCGAATTCGACTATGGTCCCGGTATCGAGTAAATCAAGGGTTGGCGTCAAGTTATTGGGAATTACACGAATACAAATTCATCTTGTATACTTATTGATACTAGTTATATTTTTAATACTAAAATGTGTTATTTTGTTTTGCATATTTTTTACGTTGTCATCAATTATCATGACACCCATTAGAAAGATTAGATTTTTGCATAAGTACGCTCATAATATGTTCAAAGGACGGCAAAGATTATAAAATTCATAAGATTGTAAACTACTTATTTCCCGCGACTTAAAGCTAGTATATAAATACTTAAATAAAATGTTTAAATGGAGTGAATTATAAATTATGTGGAAATTTTAATTCTCCGAACCCACGCGCAATAACTGAAGTGACGCGGTTGGCATCAAAGGAACAGCTTAATGTTTGATCGCATTTTAACCAATTCAATGAATTCGTCCCAAAAATAAATTAATATTTTTCCTAGGGCAAATTTAAACAATTCGGGTACAGATAGATATATATTTTATTTGACAACCTGTTTTGGTGTAGTGGTTAGCAACTCTGACTTTCAATAAGGTTCCTGTTGATATACAAAATCTTCCTTTCAATAAATTTAAAGATACTATAAAACAGAAACTTATTAAGAACGCATACTATATATATATAAAATATAAATAAAACAAATATTTGCTCTTGATTTCATATTAATTCATTATTTCTTTACTATATTGTTAACGACGGTTTGGTGTGAGTGAGTGAAAGGCGGTGAGCCCATCGCAGTTGAAACATACAAAACTATAGATGTTTTTTTTAATGGAAAGTCCCTTAGTCGCCTTTTACGGCATCCGGAAGAGACGGGTTATTTCCATTCTATTTGAGTGTCGAAACCACATAGCTCTGATAATTTTATCTTATGAAATGAAATATTCAGTATTCACTCTCAGGTATTATACAGCTGTCTTCTTTAAAATAAAGTATCCACATGTTAATCCCGGACATAATCTACCGTGCCAAATTTCAACTAAATCCATTTAGAACTTTTGCATTTATAAATCA
Organism: Oegoconia quadripuncta; assembly: GCA_949316235.1. NCBI lineage: Eukaryota > Metazoa > Arthropoda > Insecta > Lepidoptera > Autostichidae > Oegoconia > Oegoconia quadripuncta. Next base: position 2,550,558 of record OX438757.1, on the reverse strand, counting down.
TTTATAGTTTGATTAGCTCACTATGAAATACGGAACTAACAAATCACACCCGAAAATTTGCTAGTATTACCATATAAATAGGGATCGGTGACGTTTCCATAAGGGCCACCTCACAATTTCAAGTTACTATATTCCCCAACTTGCTCAAATCCCATTCATCTGGCGCGCTTTCCCCAAAACTTTACATATATGGGGAAATATCGAAAAAACTGCGTCATCACATCCCGGGAGCGAAAACGATAGTAGCGCCACTCAGCGCGGCAGTTGGCATCCGTATGTCGCACGGGGAAGACGTACGTCGCGCGCTCGATTCCTAAAAAAACATAAAACATCGATTTTTGAACAGTGCTATACTGTGTATTTGTGTTGTGTGTGCGGTGATTTTGTGGTTATAAAATTGTTAATTTTGGTCCAAAACGGAATGCTGTGATGTTTGGACGATTGATGTAAGTTGGGATTTTTTTTAACATTTCAATTTTAACGTCCGTTTTTTGGGATTGATTGTTTTTTTTTGTTTTAATTCATTCATTCAAAAGTTTTAGATTGAAGTATTACTTTTTTTTTAATTTCAATTGAAGTCGCAAATAGTCAAAAATTCGTCCGTATTAAAAAATCTATTTTTGTAGTCATTAAAGTTATGTAAATCAGGAAAAAATAACGTAACGACTAGTGCCGTGACACCGGTAAATGTAGGGTGTTATAAAATTTTACAGCCCTAATTTAACCATTTACAGTTGAGCATTTACGCTTTTAATTTGTTTACTAAAGCTATTTTCTTACAATTAGGTTAAATAAACCCTTAACCTAGTAATTAAGAAGTTTATCACCAGACGAATTAGTCGAGTGTGTTTTAATTAACGGGTAATAGAAAGTTTTAACGGAAAATTGCTACGCAAAACTGTTTGGGAATTATCCCATAGCCAAATCTAATCAGAATTATATTGTATTCAATCATTTTATTTAAAGATTTATTTAAAATGACAGTTAAAATCACACATTCAAAAATATATGTAGATTACACGTTTAGAAACCAAATAAATTTAAGTTACTTTAAAGTAAATGCCGTGTCGTATCAGGAAGTTAAATAAAAGGTGGAATGTAGAGAATGGAAAGGACTCTACTGACAACACAGCTCTTAAATTGAAGAGAGACGATAGGTACATAATTTATTTCGGTACTATAGTAATAATAATCGAGACATCAAACTGATATGCTTGTGCTTATGAGGAAGAGAGAATGTGTATGGGGTGCCTGTATGTGCGTATGACTTGAGCAACTATAAATACTTAACTACCTCAATGCCTCCGACATTGTCATTTCGCACTGATCAAGAGGATTCATTCCTTCAGTGGCGCCCTCATTGGATAAATTAAGATTTCTTTTTAAATACAGAATAAAACAAAAGCTTAAAATATAATTATAAATAATACCTAAATAGCCATGATCAAAGAGAGCAATTACTGTTGATTAGTGATAATTATAAATATCAGATCGGAGGTTGTAACAGCGTCCTTGCCTCTCCACTCTCAGAGCTGACAAGGGCTCTTTACAAAGTTGTGCTGGTAGGTATACGCAGAAGATAGATTAAGACCTATCCATCTGCTTGTACCCATACGTACCACATTTTATGTATTTTAAACATTTTTTATGTTGTAGAAGCCTTTTGGTCATGGAACAATGGAGTGACATTGTCACGTAGTGACAAAACTCCTTAAAATTAGAAAAAAAAAATAACCATGATGAGGGCTTTTTTCCAGGATTCACGATAATAAAAAAAGTGGCCGTTTTTATCAATAATTTGAAATTCTGGAAAATAAATGTCATTATAGCTATTTTGGTATTATTTGTAATTATCTTCAAGACTATTTGAGTACCGATCAGAGCAATATTTTTGATTTATGCTATATTTAGAAAGAAATCTTAATTTATCCACACAGACAGACACCGATGGAAAATGTCCAATCCGAAAACCCAGTATACCTTCAAGCATGAAATCTTAGTTGACTACATTTCGTTTTTGTTCTGGGGATGTGCTACATACTCAAGATATGCAGATTATTCTCTTTTTAAATACAGAATAAATCAATAGCATCGCTCTGACCTGCACTCGAGAAACTGAGAAGAATTACTATACACCACCGTACAACATGATCTTTATAAAATACACACTTATGTTTGTTATTGAAAATTTTTGCACTGGTACCCTACCCTCGCTTTCTCTCGCAGGGCACTAGCTGAAAATCAGTGTCTTACCGCTATAGGTGAGGATCCACACTGAGCGATGGCCCATTTATGGTAGAGATACACATACAACTCTATTATAAGTTGTAACAGTTCTATTTAATTTTTGTTTTTATTTTTATTACTGTGAAATAAGGCTACATTTCGTAAGAATAATACAAAGCTGAATGATTGTTGCGTCGAATATTTTTGTTGTTTCTGTAATATACAAATTAACGCTTTATCTATCTAAAATATAATTATAAATAACACTTAAATGGCTATGATGAGGGTTGTTTTCCAGAATTCACGATTATAAAAAATAAATGGTTATAAAAGTATTTTGGACACCGATCGGTGTTCGCGTCCGCCTAAAGGTTAACGCTTTTCGAGTGCAGATCAGAGCAATATTGTTGATTTATGCTGTATTTAGAAAGAAATCTTAATTTATCCACGCAGACAGACACCGATGGAAAATGTCTAATCCAAAAACCCAGTATTCCTTCAAGCATCAAATCATAGTTGAGTAGTCAGTACATTACGTTTTTGTTCTGCGGGTGTGATACATACTCAAGACATGCAGATTATTCATGATTGCAATCTTGAGGGTTAAATTCTAGGGTAAGTAGACATAGAAGTTGGGGTTTCCGGGTCAGTACGCTTCCACCTTCGACCTCATCTTCACTTAACATCAGGTGTGATTGAGGTCAAGCACTAACCCGTTGTGCATAAAAAAATTAAAAAAATTACCGGAATCGCATGCTTCATTCTCGACTACACCGTCACGTTCCACCAACTGAGATTGTGGTCATAAGTATTTCCAGTCCAACTTAAAATTAGAAAACCAAAAAATACTGTAATACTGTAATATCATCCAAATATACCAACCAACTATGTTATAAGATAATTTTATTCGAAGCAGCTTAACCGAGATTCATAAAACATGGCTAATACCTGTCCCGTCGTTTAGTCTCTAACATGAAAAAAAAAACGGATTCTTCTTGGACCACGCATTACTGAGATTACAGAAGGTACACCCGGGTAAAGACTGCACATATACCTACATACAAAACACGATTAAATATGGCTTAGAAAATTATGAAAAAAAATCATGAATATTTAAAGAAATTAGGAAAGGTTGTTAGTAGGTTTGTATAACTTTGAAAATTTAAGAAAAAAACACTGATGGAAATGTGTTATGCTGTTTGAACATAACAGATGTTTTTTGTGCACATGGGGTTAGCACTTGACCAAACAAAATAAGCAATAAAAAAATTTAAAACTGGGGATAGTACAATTTGGCGGCCTTATCACTAAAAGCGATCTCTTCCAGGCAACCTTTGGGTTGGGAAGCATTATGCACATTATATGTAGGTAGTCCTCCTTATCGTCTAAATAATCATCTATCCCATAATAACCCTTTTTACATTTTATTTTGGCTTTGTCATAGTCGGGTAGAAATTATATCACTATCAATATTATTCACGTCTCTAAATTAATAACATCTTGTCCAACGCTAACTTTTGTAGTACCTACAGTCGACTTCTCAAAGAAATGTTTATGCCTGAAGGCTACAAAATTATATTCCTATTGAAGAAGTTTTCGGTTGTAACATCTACTTGTATACTTTATATAAGGTACGTAAAAGTTTTATGTTTTCACTCTATGTAGGTACCTATGTATATATGCCATGTATGTTTCACGTTTCATATGTGAATATCAAGTGGACATAATAGACTTTCACGAACTGTATAAATAAGCATTTGTAACAGAGAGTTATTTAATAGAAGCAAAATTTTGTGACGTGAACATCTTTTTCAACTTCCGATGAAAAAGGACGACGTTTTATGTGTGTATGCAGTCAAATAAATATCGGACGTAAATGCTGCTAGATTAGTATATTTTAGTTACTTCCATAGCCTGATGTCTTACGGTATCTTGCTGTGGGGAAATGCCGCGGATATAAATACAATCTTTGTTTTACAAAAACGAGCCGTTCGCGCAATTTATCAATTGAGACCTGAAGCGTCACTTATAGACAGATTTAAAGAGTATAATATTCTAACCTTTTCGTCACAGTTCATTTTTGAAAATCTAATATATGTCAAAAAAATATAGCATCACTTCGGAAAAATAGTGATAAACATGATGTCAATAAAAGAAATAAAGATAAACTTGCAGGTCATATAAGTCGCCTTCGCAAAGTCAGTAATTCATTCAAAGAGTTATGTATACGCTTTTTCAATAAAGTTCTTGTTGATATACAAAATCTTCCTTTCAATAAAAGACACTATAAAACGGAAGCTTATTAAGAAAGCATAAATATAAGATTATTTAGATGATAATCATTCATAGTTATAAACAGCCGCCCGTTTGCTTAACCAGGCTATTTCACAATTATAATGAAATATTATAATATAAAATAATATTTAATAATTTTGTAATATAAAAACCTTTTTTTTTAAGTTCTTACTTGTTCTTCTCAGGGGAAAATTGCCTTTTGAACAAGCAGTAACTTAAAAAATGTAAAATCTGACGATTTTAAGTGTACCCTGTGTACCTACAAAATAAAGCATTTTTTGATTGATTGTCCAGTATTTATCTGGATCCATCACAATAATACGTTGTCCGATTTAATTGCGGCTTTTATGTATTTCAGCAATACTAACCTAGAAGAATGGTTAACAATGTTTGATGAAAATCGATTCAGCCGTTTAGAAGATATTTATATTTTAACTGGCTTTCTGTCTGCGGCTTAGCCTGTGTGTAATTAGTTTATCCTATACTCTATCCATATACCAAATTTCATCCAATTCCGTTCAACCGTTTCGCCGCGATTGAGCAACGAACAAACAAACATCCGAACTTTCGCATTTTATAATATTAGTTAGATACAGGTACTTGGTAACATCATCAGCCCGTAAACATCCCACTGCAGAGGTATAGGCCTTCACTCGTATAATTAGGGAGTATGGACCATAGTCTCCCACGCTGGCCCAATGCGGGTTGGCGACTTCATATGCCTATGATTTTTTATTTCTCAGGCATGCAGTTTCCTCAGTTTTCCTTCATCGTTTAAGTACCGTCGGATAAATGCCATTTATACGTATGTTCAGCCAGTTTGCACAAAATGTTTTTAAAATTATTTCACAAACCTTCTTTGTTTATTTTAATAAGAATTAATAATAACAATAATGAGGTAAAATAGCCGGAGATTCCCCAAATTAGTATGGGGTTTCCGGGTCAGTAGCTTACACCTTCGACCTCATCTTCACTTAACATCAGGTGTGATTGAGGTCAAGCACTAACCCGATGTGCATAAAAAAAATTAAAAAATTACCGGAATCGCATGCTTCATTCTCGACTACACCGTCACGTTCCACCAACTGAGATTGTGGTCATAAGTATTTCCAGTCCAACTTAAAATTAGAAATTTAGTATGGGGTTTCCGGGTCAGTAGCTTACACCTTCGACCTCATCTTCACTTAACATCAGGTGTGAGCCAAGTGTTAACCCGTTGTGCATAAAAAAAACATTTATCTCTTTAATGAATTGTATATACTGTTATATATATTTATGTATATTTTATTATTGTACTTATTTATATGGTTTATTTATTTTAGTAAGTGTTTATTTTTGTATATATTCCACTATACCTATGTATTTTCTATGTATCGTCTATGTACCTACTGATATTTAAAGTTATTCACCTTCTACTTTGCACTATCCAACTACTTATTAAAAAGCTTCGTTAACTGAGGTTGTCTGGAAGATGTCTCTATCAGCGATAAGACCCCTTTGCACACTTCATCATCTATGTTAAATGTTCTTTGTATTTTATTTTTGTGTGCAATAAAGAATTTAATAATAATAATAATAATGATTACCCCAACAAATCGTGTAAATAAGGTGATTGTAGTTACCATAATACATTATTAACTTCGTGTGTTAGCCGGCGATAATAAAATAATTGTCATTTTCCACTTGATCGATCGTTTGGGGAAAGTTATTTAATAAATGGAGTGATTGATTGTGAAAATATTGGGGCTTGTAGCGACGATAAAATTTTAAATTAGTTGAAGCCCTGTGTGGAAGTGGTTTATCCTCCGCTTATTTCTTCAAATTGACGACGACGACTTGTTTGGTGTAGTGGTTAGAAATGCTACTATACCAAATGGTCGCGGGTTCGAATCCCGCTAGGGGCATATGTTTGTATGATGAATACAGACATGTGTTCCCGAGTCATGGATGTTTTACATTTATACATGTATTTATTAACAAAAAAAATGTATTTGTGTAGTTTATCAACCATCTGGTATCTATAACACAAGCGTAGATGCATATTGTGGACCTAGATGGCGGTGTGTGTTTGTGCAAAGACATTAAAATAAACCATTTTGAAACGATTTTCAATAATATTTGGAGAATTTCTAACATTACATCATAACATGAATGCGTATTATATTTATTGATAATAATGTATTTGCACTTGTCAGGACTTATACTTGGCTTTCTATTTGTTATACGAGTAATAGTTTCTATATTAAATGTTATTGCAACTGTTGGTCTTCCGATTAAATAAAAATATAAATAAATAAAATAATTGGTCTCGTGCGAAGCTGCGGTGGACCGCTAGCTATTTATAACTATATATAGCTTAGAATAGCTTTATAGCGGACACCTATGTCCCATTTGTTTATCCCGCGGGAACTGCTCAATTTATGTCTTAAACTATGGTATGTTCTACCAATACACCAAATTTACTACAAAAAAACTACAAATACACAAAATATCTGTGTGTGTATATTTTTAAGCTGTGTACAATAAAGAATTTTTTCTTTCTTTCTTTCTTCTTTCTTTTATCCAAATCCGTTCATCCGTTTCGCCGTGATTGAGCAATAAAAAAACAAACATCCAAACTTACGCATTTACAATATTAGTTTATATTATTACAAATGAGACATAGGTGTCCGCGATAAAACAATTCCACGCAGGCGAAGCCGCGGGTGGAAAGCTAGTTTATAATATTAGTTAGATTAGACAATAAACGCCTTATTTCCTTTTTATGGTTCCGTGCTCCACAAGGAATCCTTATAGTTTCGCCATGTCTGTCTGTCTGAGGTTAAGCTCAGAGGCTCTTAGTACTAGAAAGCTGTAATTTAGTATCGATATACCAAAAAAATATATTGGTAAATATTTTTAAACGCCTCCATACCTCAATGTGAACAACATAGGGTTTACGAATCGGAGGTCGCGGGTCTAATCACCAGCGGGGTACATGTTTAGTACTCGGTTTGGTTGGTGGTAGGGCATTTTAAATATCGCCTGGCTACCACCATCTTATCTAAGTGTGCCGCCAAACAGCAATGTTAATAGCATTGTGGTGTTCCGGTTGTCAAAGATAAGATAAGCAATCCCCCAAATACGATGGGATTTCCGGGTCTGTACGTTTCAACCTCCGGCCTCATCGTCACTTAACATCAGGTATGAATGTGGCGAAGTGCTAACCAGTTATGCATAAAAAAATCATGTCCACAAAGTGGTATAATAAAATAGTGAAAAATATTTTTAGGGTACCATTGTTCGATTTAGGGATCCGTTTAAAAAATATTAAGCTTTACAGTGCTTATTTTTGTTTGAGTTGGGTGTATTCCCTTTAAAAGCTGATGGCGGTTTAAAATTCACGGCAGCAGTATATACGATGAAGTTAAAAGGAAAACTATTACAGATAAGTAGGTTTAACAAGTTTAAAAATAAATAATAAAATAAATATTTCGGACACCTACACCAATAATCTAGTTAAAAACTAAGCAAAGCTTGTACTATGGATACTAGATAACGGATAAACATATATAAATAGTTATATGAACATCCATGACTCGGGAATAAACATTTACCCCTCGCGGGATTCGAACCCGCAACCGTTGGTTTCGCTGATAGGGTCACTAACCCACCAATCGGTCGTCAATGAGTAATAGTTGAAAAACTTATAAAATTGTACTCTCCGTTGAAATTTATTTATCCAGCAACAAAAAGCCCACTTCTAAGTCCGCATATTGTTATGGCAAGTACGGAACCCTACACTGCACGTGGTCCTACACGTACTTCGCCGATTTTTTTACTTTTATGATTTAAGCTGCTAAAGAAGCTAATTGAGATTTATCTATATTTATTACCGTTTGTAAACATTCGAACGATTTTCCGATCGGTCGACCGCCGCTGTGGCATAAAAGTTTTTGATAATAAATGACGTAACTTCGGGCGGCTTTAAAAATTAATTGGTTTTTGCAGTTCCTGCACAAAAACGTCAATTCCAATATAAAAAGAATTTAAAATAAATCGGATGGCACTTAAAGTGATTATCCAAATAATTAACTTAAAGGAAATTTTCACCAACCATTATGGTGGCTATACACTCTCGCCGAGACACTCCGAGGCAGGGCGAGCACGAGAGTGTAGATGGTAGCGCTCGCTCGCCTCGCCCTGTCTTGGTGTTCCTCGCTTGCTCTCCATCCCGGGTCGGTGTTTCGCGACCGCGTACGCAAGATTCTCGAGCCGCCTCACGCGAACTGCGAGCACGTCGCTGTATACTTTCTTTTGTTGTCTGAAAGAGATCGCTTTTAGTGATAAGACCGCCTAATTATGTTCTATTGTTATCATCAAAAATTATTGTAAATTGTTTTGCACAATAAAGAGTAGGTATTTGTATTGTATACTCTCGTGTCTCTCAGTTGCGCTCGCCCCGTGGGCATACGCCTATTCAGCCAAGTACACAATACGAAAATGTCGTGGAATAATGTATGTACGTAACCATATTAAATAGATGTAGCACATAGTGCAACCATCAACGTCTGTTTCGTCCATTCTCTCGGCGTTCACAGCTACAAATTATCCTAGCGTTAGTGCATATGGTCACTCCGAGCGCACAAATCTTTATTTGTGTCTTTTGTCGTTATAAAAAAACTTTGGGGCGTGCTCACCCCGCAGGTCTGCACTGCAGCTATCCTGAGTCCTCAGATGATTTAGCATCGTTCAGATCGGTCACCGCAGTTTGTAGGGCTGCTTCTTGTTTGCCACACTCTGAAGGAGCTGGGCCTTTTGCATTCTACAATTGTTCTAAAGTCGGCTTTGTGTGATGGCAATAGTCCGGGGTGCATGAAAGGAGCGGCGCATGCTGGAAGCAGCTAGACTCGATAGCGCAGAGTCTAGGCTGACTAATCCTCTTCCAACAATGATTCAAATATCACATGGGCAACTTTATAGTATTGCTAGAATATATGACTGTACTTCGAATCCCGCTGGGGGCATATGTTTGTGTGATGAATACGGACATGTGTACCCAAGTTATGGATGTTTTCATTTATAATAAGTATTTATTTCCAAAAAAAATATGTATTTATGTAGTATATCAACCATCTGGTATCCACAACACAAATCTATAGTTGCTTACTGTGGAACTAGATGGCGCTGTGTGTATGTCTAAGGATATTTATTTATTTAAGTCATGTTAGTGAAGTGGAGTTTCATTGACCAGTCATAAATGCACTGCAATTATGGAGGTCCATCACAAAATATGGCGCAATTGATCCCTTATCCACCTGTACCAAAATGGAATTTCACGGCTCCAGGTAACGCTACTAGCCTTGGAAGATATAATACAACTGTATACATTGACATGGTGAAGGAGAAGAAGCAATATATTATGATGATGAGGTGTTTAATAAGACAGACAATTAAAATGATATTTATTAGGTTTAATTAACCTAGACGTACACATTGACTGTGCTGACAGTACAGACGAATGACAAGTTTCTACACGGGAAACCACAATCACAGCGTTCCGATTTACTTAATATACTAATAAGACACTACTCTTTTCAACTGTCCACGAATTTCTGTCCCACTTTATGACGTTCTCCCCAAAAATATATCCCGCCCCATGAATGTTAACTACTTATTAAGTCAAGTTCACTCCCGTCTTGTATATGTACTAGCTGAATTTATAAAAGTTAACAACGTTATATTATAATTTATCTATCATGTCTACTTGTTTGAGTTTATCGTCCATTATCTTAATTATGTGTTGAGGTGGTGGTTATATGTGTTGTTCTGTTTGTCCTTTCTCCATCTACACAAACTAGAGAAGCTTAACTTACCGTATAATCGTCAACTTCAGCTTTGTGAACTTCAACCCTGACATTGGCAGAATCATCGTGCACAACGATGCAGCCATAACACTAAATTGGAATTGGAAGACACTACTCATAACCTGTGCTCATAACGCAATACTATTGCATGTCCATTTGATAGTTGCGGCGACAGTTTGAAATCGTTCCATTTTCAACCGTTGTCATGAGCCTGGGGATCCAGGTAAATTGATACCGGCAAATAGAAATCGGCCCTCCATTACTGAGACTGACAGCGGACCAAAAAGAAAGGTTCGGAACGGCCATTTCTCAAAATGTTATCGATGTACTAACAGGGATGGATTGTTTAACTAAATTTATTTATTTTTTAACCGCCTGCCCCAGGATGACCGATTGGTGTAGTGGATGGTAACCCTGGCTGCGAAAACAAAAGTTGGGTGTTCAAATCCCGCATGGGTTAATTTTTTTATGCACAAAAAATTTTGTTTTGTACTTGACCTCAATCGCACCTGATGTTAAGTGAAGATGAGGTCCAAGGTGGAAGCGTACTGACCCGGAAACCCCAACATATTTGGAGGAGTGGCTATCTTGTCTCTGACAACCGGAACATAACAATGCTATTAACATTGCTGCTTGGCGGCAGATTTAGATAAGATGGTGGTAGCTAGCCAGGCGGACATTTAAAATGCCCCACCACCAACTAAATATATATATCCTTGGATATATACAGACAGCGCCATCTAGTTTCACACTAAGCAACTAGGCTTGTGTTGTGGAGACCGGATGGTTTATACACACACAAATACATTTTTTTTGTAAATAAATACTTATAAATGAAAAACATCCTTAACTCGGGAACACATAAATAAATTAATAAATATCCTTAGACATACACACAGCGCCATCTAGATCCACAGTAAGCAACTATAGGCTTGTGTCATAGATACCAGATGGTTGATATACTACATAAATACCCTTTTTTTTTGTAAATAAATACTTATTCTAAATGAAAACATTCATAACTCGGGTACACATGTCAGTATTCATCACACAAACATATGCCCCTAGCGGGATTCGAACCCGCGACTTTTTTAGTATAGCAGTCAGAGTTTCTAACCACTACACCAAAAGGGTTGTCAACATACTACTTTAATCCCGATAAAGTGAGTAGTTCCCACAGAATAAACAAATTGTTCGATCTAATCCTAAACATTTCGAGCATGTAAGACGTGAACGTCGACGTGACCAGTTGTGTCTGGTCACATGTCTGGTAATCTGTAAAACTGCCCTTTTCAGAAATAGCATTTTTGCGATGGCTCCAATTATATACAACAAGATACCTAAATCTATTAGAGATTCGGGCGATTTAAACATATTTAAGAACGTATTATATAAATTTTTAATCAATAAAACGTATTATACTATCAAAGAATTTTTGAATGACAAATTCGTATAAATTGTTTCTGGCTAGATTACGGATAATTAAAAAGTTCAAATTTGACTATCATTGCTGTTATAAAGGTTTTATATTTTTGTTGCCATATACATACCTACCTAATTATAATATGACATGATGAGATGACATTATTAATATGACATAAATGATTTAATACAACTTTTCCATCTTTGGTGTAGTTTAAGTAATTAGTATAATAGTATGTAGAAAAATTGTTTTGTATGCCAATGTGCGGATCACAGCGCTCTGTCAGTTTTCTATGTAACATCACTTTATTGTATTTTACCTGTGTATCACAAATAAACTATTTGATTGATTGATTGATTGATTGAAACGCGGGCGGAAAACTAGACATTGTCAAAACAGCTGAATTCATCTGTGTATATTTTTACACGACTAATGCGCAATATTTCAAACCCTATCGTAACAGGTGTTTCTCATTTTTTTTTTTTTTTTTTTTTTTATTATTAAAAACTGGATTCGCGTTTGGCCACAATTTCACCTGATGGAAAGTGACGATGTAGCCGAAGATGTATCACGCGCACCCAGTAAATGCCTATTCACTCTAGACTTGAAGATCCCAAGGTTGTAAGTGTCGGGAAAAACCATCATACGTAGTCATTAACATTACAAGATTATAACTGATCATACACACACCCCCGAAACGTGATGGGTACATAATTTAATAACAAGAATTGTGATTACGTACCTAACATTAGCGACGGAATTAGGATTGGGATTTGAAATACTGAGTAAAGTCGTAATAAATACTCGTAATTTACAATGACTCTTAATAACGACCACATCACTTCGTCAATCTTACGCCCTACTGTTGGGACACATTGAGTATGGGCAATGGCATAGACCAATGAAACGAGAGGACTCACAATCGCCCTACTAGAATTCGTGCCCCAGAAGCTCTCAAAATATTGGGTCTTTACCTATGAAATTGGAGTTTTTTTCTTCGTTAATCATATCTATGTACCAATTCCTGCGATTTTCAAAGCTATATCCAAATTTGTGTTTTATTTGGAAAATGGAATATTATTTCATGGTTTCACATGAAATATTTTTTTGTTTCTGGGGTAAATCACATAATAAAAAAAAAATTTACAGAGTTCTTTTCATGTGCTTCCCATAATCATTTCTTAGATTGGCTGAAACTTTTATAAAGCGGTTACTTTTAAAAATTAACGCTACCTATACTTAACTTAATGTTATTCGATAATATACACAAAGTATAGCTAAATTTGGATTTGCCGTTCCTAATAAAAAAAAAAACAAAAATGTTTGTATGGAGAAAACAGTCATAATGAAATACTTCATACAAAATGCCAATTTCATAGGTCCTTACCTACTTTAAATACCTACTTTAAAACTAGATGACACAGACTCCTAAGGTTATAATGAAACCAGAATGACTATTGTATCTATATTTTCATATAACTTACTAGCTTTCCGCCCGCGGTTTCGATTACGTGGAGTAGCTTTATCGCGGATATGTTTAATTTATTTATTTATTATAAAAAAAAAAAAATCGCGGCAGGACCCGATGCGACGACACCCCAGGTCGCTACGGGGGGTGTCATCCTCTCCCGGGCCGCGTCCGACAACTACTTTTTATATGTAGGTATATATATATAATAGGTAAATAATCTATGGGCTCTTAATAGAATAGAATAGATAGGTAAATAATGTGTATGTAATGTGTACATGGAAATATTTGTTACCAAACATTTTAAATGAATACATGTAATTTATGTAATAATATGTAAGAATAATACATATAAATACCGTAAAGCGTCGGTGGCTCAGCGGTTAAGACGCGGTCCCCTAGTTTGGGAGCGAGTTTTTAAATGACATGGCTAAATAGAAGTATGGGCGACTGCCCTAGCAATGTATAAACATTGTACTTAGTAATATGTAATGCTGAATAGCTCGATATTGATATTTCGTGTGTAAAAAGTTTCAGGAACTTTTCATACCGTTACAATCCTGAAAATAAAATCGTAGAAACTCCTATGTCCAGTGGTATATAAAACTTCAATTAGAATATTTTGATATGAACTTTTAGGTAGGCGTTAGCATAGACACTTCAAGAATTAGGTAAAAAAAAGATTTTGCTGGGAAATTCACCGTACACATACATATTACACGCACTGATTAAACAAGGATTAGGTTGTCGTAAATAAAACTACAACTATCACATTTATTTATTATGTGGGTACATGCATTATTTATAAACGGAGAAACATAACGTAACTGCTCACACCTCTGGGAAACAGGCGCGTGACGTATATTTTTGTATGAGTTTATTAATAAGGTTTTGAGTGTACGCATCCTTAAAAGTAGGTTTCTTGTCCACATTTTTCATAAAACCGAACATCGTATATTCCACTTGTCAAAGACGCTGCACGCAAAAAACCGGAAAGGAGAATTGAAAACTTTTAATTTTTTGATTAGTTCACGAAAGTCCTATGGAAATAATAAATACGTCTTAATTAATGAAGCGATATTTAATTATTACCAGCTAGTGAGAAATTTATATACATGCTAAGGGCAGCTGTTTAGCCATGTCATTTAATTTAATTACTTATGTGCATTTATGTGACTGCTCTTACGGTGAAGGAAAACATCGTGAGGAAACATGCATGCCTTAGAAATAAAAATTCAAAGGCATGTGAAGTCCCCAACCCGCATTGATCCAGCGTGGTGGACTATGGCCCATACTCCTTCATATACGAGGGAAGGCCTATATCGCTGCAATGGGATGTTAATAAGCGGAGATGATGATGATGAAAGTGTATTGAGTGCATACTGATCTCACCACACCGCAGTGACAAAGTTCGGATATCGTTTTCTCATCTTCTCATCAGTTAATTTTCGATGATAATTAAAGATGAAAGTTTGATAATAATAAATAATAAATAAATAAATATTTCGGACACTTACACCAATCATCTAGTCCCAAACTAAGCAAAGCTTGTGCTATGGATACTAGATAACGGATAAACATACATAAATATTTATATAAACATCCAAGACTCGGGAATAAATGTTCGTGTTCATCACACAAACATTTACCCCTCGCGGGATTCGAACCCGCAACCGTTGGTTTCGCTGATAGGGTCACTATCCACTACACCAATCGGTCGTCAGTACACCAATCGGTCGTCATAATCTCATCGTCATAATCGTCATAATCGTCATAATAGACCCTTCGTTACCTAAGAATATACTAGCGGTAAACACCTATCGCAGTCACATTTATTATATCTATACGTGTATATTAGTTCAAAGGGATTCGGTTTATCTTTCAAAGATCGGTAATATTGCTTCACGATTTCGGTGTTTATTATTGATTTTACGCTATCCTGAGCTTTGGATCCAATGCGTAAACTTCTTGTATTTATGTACTGATCGGATGACAGTCGGCAACAACATTGTAGGTATTATACTTTTTATTTTGTTGTGTCTGTGTGGGTGTGTGTTATTTCACCAAAGCTACAATTCAAGAAGAGCTAAATGTTTCATCCTATCCACACCTTTTCATAGTACACTAGCTTTCTAGGGTAGTTTCCGCTATTTTTTAATTTAATTATTTATTTGAAATCACAATCATAATTAGAAATTTAAAATATAAGTTGTACATTCAGAAGCCAAAAAAGACCTCAGTAAGTTTATACATAGCTTATTTTGTTACCTTATCTATCGAGACATCAAATTGTTGTGTTTGTGGGTGTAAGGAAGAGAGAAAATGTATAGAGTAATATGTGCGTGTGTGTGTGTGTGTGTGTGCGTGTGTGTGTGTGTGTGTGTGTGTGTGTGTGTGTGTGTGTGTGTGCGCGTGCGTGTGTGTGTGTGTGTGTGTGTGTGTGTGTGTGTGTGTGTGTGTGTGTGTGTGTGCGTGTGTGCGTGTGTGCGTGTGTGCGTGTGTGTGTGTGTGTGTGTGTGTGTGTGTGTGTGTGAGTTGAGTGTATGTGTACACAATTACCTAATCTATGTCAGTGCTTTCAATACCGCTGATTTGAACTGATTACGACTCAGATGGAAAATGTCCAAATCCGAAAATTCTTCAGTGTATTCTCGTAAACATCGAATCATAGTGGAGTGGTGAATCAAGCTAGTAAATGTTGGAATAACCTGCCAACACCCAATAGATGTCTTAGGTCAATAGAGGACTTAGGTAGGTTTAGTTACTACTAATTTTTTAGATCTATGTATTCTACTTTTACGTATAAAGTTTCATTGAAGTCGTTAAAAAGGTGATATGGAATGCCATGCGGGATAAACTCTCTTAACACAAAGTCGCTATTCACATCTGTCTCCATGTGCGAAAGTTGTTATGATTTTCATTATCATTTCGATAATTTCTTCCTGAAGTGATAGCTAAACTAACGCGGACGAAGTCGCGGGCAGACTGCTAGTAGTCTCATAATTACAAGCTTTATTTAACTTGACTTGTTTATTTGTACGTTCGGGTGAAATTTCACAAGCTAAATTTGACCCACTTCACATTGTTCTATTAAGCTGAAATTTTGCAATAGTATTTAGGTCGAATGTTAATGTAATATGGTATCATTGATCTGGTCTAATAATGGTGTCGAAGGTGGTCATAGGAACTCTGTATTAAAACAATGTAACCCGCGTTTGACTACAATCTCACCTGATGGATGTGGCCGAAGATGAAGCACGCGATCTCAGTAAATGCCTCTTCATCATTCTTATGACTTATTTATTCATTAACGTGCGAGATAGTTCACAATTTCTATTGTGACGACCGATTGGTGTAATGGATAGTGACCCTATCAGCGAAGCCAACGGTTGCGGGTTCGAATCCCGCGAGGGGTAAATGTTTGTGTGGTGAATACGAACATTTATTCCCGAGTCTTGGATGTTTATATAAATATTTATGTATGTTTATCCGTTATCTAGTACCCATAGCACAAGCTTTGCTTAGTTTGGGACTAAATGATTGGTGTAAGTGTCCGAAATATTTATTTATTTATTGTGTAATGATCTCAAAATATTATTATTTCACATACTTTGGTATAAGTAAGTGTACAACCCTTAAAATAATCTTATCTTAGAACAGCTACGACCTTGAGTCAACGTTGAAATATTTTTTTTTAGTTTTTTAAAACTTTTATTTATGAAATCCGAAGTTGAAATCGTAATTCGATTACGGCCGCTTTGAATCACAATAGATTTGATTTCAATCAGGTTTCCCATAACAATTCGGAGTTGATTCACACTTTTTATTTTTTTTTGTTATATCCGATTCCAAAAAGTCAGTGAAACGTAACAAGGGATCTAAATGTTTGGTTAGCAGCTCTTACCGCTATACCAAAAGGTTGCGGGTTCGAATCCCGCTAGGGGCTGTTTGTGTGATAAATACGGACATGTGTACCCGAGTTGTGGATGTATTTCATTTATAATAAATATTTATTTACAAAAAAATAATGTATTTATGTAGTAAATCAACCATCTAGTATTCACAACACAAGCCTATAGTTGCTTACTGTGAAACTAGATGGCGCTGTGAGTATGTCTAAGGATATTTATTTATTATTTAAATAGGTTTTTATAATACCCTAAATGGTCGTTTTGCTACTTTTATTTATAAGTAGGACAATTTTTTTAAATAGTACAATTTTTTTATATTCAATCACCATTATGAAATTTCCGACTGTACAGGGTGAATATAAATTCGTATAATTCCCATTAATGACACCACTCTTGATTACGAACAACTTTCCCCAAGGAACGACAGTCGAATTCGATCAAAAAAATTTCGATTACCCACACAAATTAAACCATTCTGAAACCACCTTTAGTATGGAAGTACAACAATTTTCGGCTGATTTCGGATATATATGCTGGGAACTTCACCAGGAACCTAGTGGAAAGTTGTTCGTAATCAGGAGTGAAATCACCAGTAATCAGTAATTACACCAACTAAATTTCTACCTGTATGGAAAGAAAAATAAATATAATAACAATACAATACAATACAAATACACTTTGTTGCAATACAATACAAAAGAGGTCAAGAACGAACCCGTCGTGCAAAAAAAAATACAATTTATTGCACAACAGAAAAGAAAATACAGTTTCAGAAAAGTGGTAAGAATAGAATGTTCGTAATCACGAATGGAGTCACCAGTAATCAGTAATTACACGAACTAAATTTCTACCTGTATGGAAAGAAAAATAAATATAATAACAATACAAATACACTTTGTTGCAATACAATACAAAAGAGGTCAAGAACGAACCCGTCGTGCAAAAAAAAAATACACTTTATTGCACAACAGAAAAGAAAATACAGTTTCAGAAAAGTGGTAAGAATAGAATGTTCGTAATCACGAATGGAGTCACCAGTAATCAGTAATTACACCAACTAAATTTCTACCTGTATGGAAAGAAAAATAAATATAATAACAATACAATACAATACAAATACACTTTGTTGCAATACAATACAAAAGAGGTTAAGAACGAACCCGTCGTGCAAAAAAAAAATACACTTTATTGCACAACAGAAAAAAATACAGTTTCAGAAAAGTGATAAGAATAGAACGTTCGTAATCACGAATGGAGTCGCCAGTAATCAGTAATTACACGAACTAAATTTCTACCTGTATGGAAAGAAAAATAAATATAATAACAATACAATACAATACAAATACACTTTGTTGCACAATAGAAAAGAAAATACAGTTTCAGAAGAGTGGTAAGAATAGAATGTACAATTTTAATTAATTAATCATATTAGCTTCATTACATATTCAAAGCTAAATTTTCGAATATCATCCGGCGGTCAGAACATTTAACTGTGTTAAATACTTGGACAAATGCCCAATGTCGAAGACGTCATGTCTAACTGTAATGTTTGTGAACAAAAATTTTGTTATAAATATAGAGACTGTAGATAATGTATGAACAGTTTGTTCTATTTGGCCCGGAATAATAATTGTGTTATCATTATCACAATAGCAATTGTGAAATAATTCACATTGGTGTCGATTCGGATGTACACCAACTAAACTAAAACCAGTTTTAGAGTAATACTGTCTCTTTCTCCCTGGAACAGTACGATGCGACAGCATCACTCCAAAACTGGTTTTAGTTTAGTTGGTGTAAATCCGAATCGACACCATTGTCATGTTAACCATCTAATTTAGTTGGTCTACTATTTTGGTTGGTGGTAGGGCATTTTAAATGTCCGCCTGGCATAGCTACCACCATCTTATCTAAATCTGCCGCCAAACAGCAATGTTAATAGCATTTGTTGTGTTCCGGTTGTCAGAGATAAGATAGCCTGTACCCCAACTGTGTTGGGGATTCCGGGTCAGTACGCTTACACCTTCGACCTCATCTTCACTTAACATCAGGGGTGATTGAGGTCAAGTACGAATCCGTCGTGCATAAAAAAAAAATCTAACTTATATTATAATTGCGAAAATTTGGAAGTTTGTTGCTCTATCACGGCGCTACAGCTGAACGGATTTTGATGGAATTTGGTATATATATTTTTATCCCAATATAGTGAGTAGTCAAAATCAAAAAAAAAAAATTAAAAATGTTTTATTTCGTAAGTTATAAGAATAACATTTGAAATCGGTATGACATTCAGTCATCGCTCATTCACTAGGCAGTCTCCCCAGAGAAGAACGATCAAGAAACTCCGGGGTTGCTCTTTTTAAATAATTTAATGCAAATATGATTTGAAATAATTGTAAAATTTATGATTCGACAAAGAAAAATAAGAATAAAATATACTGGATATTGCCGAGCGGTTCATGTCCACGCATTTTTATCAGAAATTTTATAATAGCCTTTGGCGCATAGTTTCCGTTTAATGGTTGTTTTAAATTTATTTAAAGGCAAATTTTGAATGTCTACCGGAACCTTATTATAAAAGCATATACATTGTCCCTTGAATGACTTAGTGACTTTGTGTAAGCGACTGCTATGGACAGCAAGTTTATTTTTATATCTCGTATTAACATTGTGTAATTCACAATTTTTCCTAAACAAATGCAGATTCTTTCTTATATACGTATCTACATTAAGTTTTCGTAAATATATTGCGATGCCATAGTTTATATATTGATTTCCTGAAATTTGTTCCTCAGAGATACTCGGGAGCCTAACTTGTAGGTCGCACGAACCGCTCGCTTCTGCAGAACAAAAATACAATTAATATCCGCGGCATTTCCCCATAACAGAATGCCATATGCCATTATGCTATGGAAATAGCTGAAGTATACCAGCCTCGCGGTGTCCACGTCGGTTAAATAGCGGATTTTTTTAATAGCAATCACTGCAGAACTGAGACGTTTCGACAACTTTTCGATATGTGGACCGAAGTTCCTGCGGTATAAACAAATTTCCGCGATAAGTTATTTTTAATATTATTATATTAAAAATTTTAGAAAAGAGTTAAATATTCCTATACTTTTACCAAACAGATTGTCTTCTTCCCGAATACATCAGGACACCTCGTGCACGCAACAAATCTCTGATACCAAAAACCCGCGAATATTGCTCAAATAAATAAGCAACAAAACCCACAGCATTGCGACCTGTCAAATAAATAACTCAAAATGTAATAACGCCAAGTTCCTACCAACGTGTAATATTGCCCTTAGAGTTATTGTGTAACATGAGTACCTAGGTACCTATAAAGGATTTTCAGTGAAAGTGTACAATGTAAATTATCCATTAAAATTTTGGGCCAGGTTATCTGTATGTCCATTTTACTATGAACTACTTGTACCAAGAAAAAGTGAAATTTAAATTTGTAAACGGTTTGGAAAGAAACACGAAATCTATAGGTAAACATCATTCAAGAAGACCATGCCAAGCCAATTGTGTTGAAAGATAATTATCTCCGAAACGACTTGACCGATTTCCATAAAATATGCCTAAGAACGAATCTCCAAGCTTAAACATAAATATTAAAAAAAAAAATTGAAAACACCCGAAAGACTATGAAATAATCATCAAACTGTGTTAAAAAACTAAATATCTTCCAAACGGCTTAATCGATTTTCATCGAACCTGGCTAAGAATCTTTCCCCTCAATTACTCAAATCGGAACAACACAATACTGAGATACATTTTTTTATGTACAACGGGTTGGTAATTGACCTCAATCACACCTGATGATAAATAAAGATGAGGTCGAAGTTGGAAGCGTACTGACACGGAAACCCCAACACATTTGGGGGACTGGCTATGTTATCTCTGACAACCGGAACACAACAATGCTATTAACATTGCTACTTGGCGGCAGATTTAGATAAGATGGTGGTAGCTAGACAGCGGACATTAAAAATGCCCTACTACCAACCAAACCGAGTACTTAAACATGTACCCCGCTGGGGATCGAAACCGCGACCTCGGAATCGTAAACCCAATGTTGTTTACATTGAGCCACAGAGACATCCGGACAAAGACTGGACACACATACACAACGCCATCAAACGCTGCGTTATGACCTGTCGATTTTCGCCGAGGCTTAATAAATAAAAGATTGACAAAATTCATTGACAAAGCAAATAAAGCAATCTTATACCTCGAACAAAAATGAGATGAATAAGTGTTGATTTTCAGTCCCCCAGCAGGGTGCTACCATTACATGAACTATTTGATGTGTACAATGTGTTTGACATATAACACGCGTTGTTTTTCGACTGGGGTTCAAAAAGCATTTTTTTCAACATATAATCGAATAATATTTTTAAATGACCATAACATATTTTGCCACTTAATGCTACTCTATATTAATAGATTTTTAAGAGTTATGTAGTTTTTATACAATGGTTTTGTCTAATTTTATTATTATCAGCTTATTAAAATCTGTTAGAGATAGAGTTGTCGCAAGTTATTAAGTTGTGTACAAACTATCCTTTTACCCGAACAGGTTGGGTATAATTTCTATTCATTAATTTGACAGATCAAAAGGGAATAGTCTCGAATTATATCTCTAAAACTTTTAT
Organism: Oegoconia quadripuncta; assembly: GCA_949316235.1. Taxonomy (NCBI): domain Eukaryota; kingdom Metazoa; phylum Arthropoda; class Insecta; order Lepidoptera; family Autostichidae; genus Oegoconia; species Oegoconia quadripuncta. The sequence continues at coordinate 2,528,725 of OX438757.1, read as the reverse complement.
TATAAAGAGTAAGAACTAACTTGGAAGTTGGATTTTACAAAGTGTTTATCATGTCGAAGTTCATAATTATGTTAACAGTCTACTGATTAGTAATCAGGTTTCTAAAATATGAGCGGATATAAAATACTACATAACGTCGAGTTTTATCTTTCTATGATGATTTTGTAAAGAATCGTATACTAAAATCATCTCATATCTTTTATCTTTAAGCATAGATTTATCTACTTTATTTATAGATTTTTAGCTTATTTTGAAGTCATAGAAGCCCTAGCTTCGCCTGAAACACAAGATGTTCCTAGTCCAGGCACTAGGGTTACAGTTGCAATTAAGTATTATTATATAGATTTTATGTTTTAATATACCATAAGGATTAATAAATATATTTGATTTGATTTTTCATCATTAATTATTTGTGATAAAACAAAAAACCTTCACGGAAAATGAATAAAAAATGATATTGTGTAGTATGTTTGAATCTGTATGAGATCTCGTAAATTTTTATAGCTTAACAATCCCGAGACTTGGCCCTATTTTACGAGCATTGTTTTTGTTGAGATTTTATACTGATACCTTTAACCCGCTTAGTAAAACGTAATCATAAAAAAAAACTATTTGTAACAAAAACTATTCCATCGCCCAGCTCTCTCGCTATTCGATAAAGAAACCTAACGACTTTCACAATGGCGGTGGCGCAGTTTTTTTTACACAAAAAACATATTACGTAATCCTATAGCTCTCTGGGTAGGAATCTTCCAGAGCGTTTCGTGAAAAATTCACAGAAATCGACAAACGAGACTTCGCAAATGTTTGTCTGTGTTTACCATGTCACTACTAAACGCAATTTCCTCGAACACTACTTTGTGACCATTGCTACTTTTACGAGTAAAATTCTTAAACAATCCGTCGAGGCTACGCAATGGGAGTGAAAACAAGCAATATTGTCTGACGCTATGAAGTTAAACACCATTGGACATTCAACCAAAAGGGTTTTATTTCATCATGGGGTACACTTGGCGCCAGGTAACGAGTTTTTGAATGTCTGTTACGGGTCTTTGTTGCTAAACAGGGAATATGAATAAAAACCATTGTAAAACACGGAGAGAAAACGGTGATTAATGTTATTAACTCCCGACGAAAAACAAACGGGTTTTGTGTTGGACGGCGTTTATTTATTTATTTATTTATTTATTTATTTATTGCATATCACATGGTTCACATAGGTGTTAAATATAAAAGTGTACAAGCATGTGACACCCTGCAAGGGCACCGCAAAAGTATGTGTATTGCTGAAATACCAGTAACACGTGGTTTGATTTGAGTGCGGTTTTAATATATTAAAGATTACACGAAGGGACAGATTAGCCATGTTTGATGAAAAGCGGTTAAGCCGTTTCGAAATTTTTTTTTTTTTTTGCGCAACGGTAAGGTACTTGACCTCAATCACACCTGATGTTAAGTGAAGATGAGGTCGAAGGTGGAAGCGTACTGACCCGGAAACCCAACACATTTGGGGGACGGGCTATCTTATCTCTCCCAACCGGAACACAACAATGCTATTAACATTGTTGCTTGGCGGCGGCAGATTTAGATAAAGTTGTGCATAAAAAAAAAACTTCAAACTTCAAGCATTTCTTTGCGGTCGCGGGTGTTCTATATATTTCTCTAACTCTCACAGCCTGTAAATAAATCAGCTGACTAGCCAGACTTCCGCTGCTTATTCTCCTCATTAGACCCATCTTACGATAATTATATTTTATCTACTACTGAATAATCTGTTTTTCAATTTTATATACTTTGACCCTTATGGCCGTTATGGTTAGTTTTTGGGACGTAACCTATCCTATAACACTTGGACTGTCACCACAAATCTGACATTAATTAAAATCCATCCAGCCGTGTGAGTACTACGAGGGAACAAAGAATCCAACATTTGTATATGAAAATTTTCGAAAAACATAATCCTTCTTGCAGCCGGATAAAAAAGGAAAATCATTAAAATACGTTATGATACGTACTCTTGCAACCCTTTCGGTACTTCGGGGTTAATACGACCTTTCCAAGGTTAAAATGTAAGATCAGCGAATTTTATAACCCATTTGTTGTCTCAAAAGGGTACATGAGTGTCAGTTCTCTCTGCATATTATATTATAGGGCTACAAAAGGTCAAAATTCAAAACCTTTGTAAATGTGCTCGGGGATTACTTCTGCTATTCACTTCGTTATTGGTGAGACATAACATTTTCAACAAAGAGTCGTGGCAAGGTAAGGTTATTAGATAATTGTTATATATATCCCCTGCAGGTGCGATAAACGTTCTGGTTTATATTAAAGTGTAATACAATACAGTGCTGTGTGGTTTTGGTACTCAATAAGGATTTGAACTAACCCGTGTCTTCCGGTGGGTGTCGTAAAGGGCCACTCAGGAACTTTCCATCAAAAAACATCTATAGTTGTGCAAGTTTCAACGACGATGGAATCCCCCCCCCCCAACATGAAATAAATCTGTACTTTCCGTAAAAATACCAATTATATCGTGGATATAGGGATACCTACATATTACAACACGTAACATTTTTCTGATTTTTTGTATTATAGCTGTAGTAGTGTTCATTCATTATAACCATAGATAATATATTCCCGTAGCTATAGCTTTTCAGAGATTACAAATACACCCAGTAGAAGAGTATCTATAAACGTTTTTAACACCGCAGGTATTTTCGCAAATATGACAGGCGCGCCGAGATACTTGACCCTTAGAATTTTTGCGTGGCTACGGACGACAGAGAGGTTAAGAAACGGGTAATTCAATAAATTGTTATGAGAATTGGAAGCTCTATGGCAGGTTTCTAAGCTCGTTCTAATAAAAAACAGTAAATGGAATTCTATGCCTATACTCCCACCCAAAGAGAAAAAAAAAATTTCGCAAATACAGACTAAATATCATCGCTAACATAACATGGCGCACATTATTGGATGTGGAATTTAATAGAGAACAAGTTCAAACACAGTCCAAAGGAATTGGAACTCTATAATCATTACAATTGAGAGTTGAAAGTCGGGTGTCCGTAGGCACCGATCGGTGTCCGCGAGTGTTGTCGGTATAAAAATAAAGGTTTATTGCATTTATCTGTCAGTCGGTATGTCCAAGCTACTACCGCTTCGGAAAGTGAAATCATCTGCGGGAAAAGAAGCGGCGCAAGAAACCCACAGGATCATTGTTGTCCTCTTTTTTTTTTAAATAAAGTATATAACTAATACAATTTTATAATTTTGGGGAGCTGGTCGAAGTACACACTAGGATTGAGACGATATTGGTGTTAGATTTTTATGACCGATGGACTACAATTACGTAAATACTTAATCACCCTCCTTTTCGTTTCGTCGTAGTCGGGTAATAAACATAATATAGCACTTAGGCTAGTATTACAGAATGTTATTTAAGCAGAGATCTCTGCTTGAGGATAGTTCAAAAGGGTCAGCTTTATGTAACTTGTATTACGACATCTCTTTCTAACTATGCTCAAATGCAAATCTACTACAAAGCAACATTCTGAAATGCGGGACTTAGTTTCCACCTGAATTAAAATTGTTAACACGTATTTTAGTTAAATCGACCTTAGCACCGAAATTTCGTCGTCACCTCGGAATTATATTCTGTGGTTTTTGCTGTATTTAAACTTGACACAGTGTGAAAGAATTTATGGCATTTTGTACATTCCACATTAGCCCCGTGTATACGGTCATACGGTCATTACTTTCCTCATTCTCACTTAATTAGTTTGGGTAGTTTCACATAAAAAGCCTTATATTTCCATTGCTGGGTGCAGCGTTTAACTAGGAGAGGATGAGCCTTAATAATGAAAAAAAAAAAAAAAGTCAATGACCCTGTTGCGGGTCCAATGGTTGCGGATTCGCATCCGGCGAGGAGTAAATGTTTGGGTGATGGATATGAATATTTAGTCCCGAATCATGAATGTTTATATAAATTAATAAATAAATATCTTTGCACATACACACAGCGCCATCCAGTTCCACACTAAGCAACTAGGCTTGTATTATAGATACCAGATGGTTGATAAACTACACAAATTCATTTTTTTATATTTAAATAAATACATATATAAATGAAAAACATCCATAAGTCCGGAACACATGTCTGTATTCATCATACAAACATATGCCCCTAGCGAGGTTCGAACCCGCGACCTTTTGGTATAGTAATAGAGTTTCTAACCTCTACACTAAACCAAATATTTATGTATAGTCCGTTATCTAGTATCCTTAGTGCAAGCCTTGATTAGTTTGGGACTAGATGATTGGTGTAAGTATTTTATTTATTTATAATCCTTCATGAGGAAAACATCGTGAGGAAACCGGCCTGCCTGAAAAATAAAAATTCAAAGGCATGTCAAGTTCCCAACCCGCCAACGTGGTGGACTATAGTCCATACTCCCTCATTATACGAGAGAAGGCCTATATCCCTGCAGTGGGATGTTTACGGGCTGGTGATGATGACGAATCCTTCACGCGGATCCAGCGCGATATGACAGATTTGTATCAAACTAGTGACTATCTTGACTCTGACTTAAACTATACGTTTTTATGAATAATTTTAAATGATCGAAAATGGAATAGGTAGTATTTACACTTACATTAATGTCACGACCTTGTTACTAAGAGAGTGTTGAAAATGGATGTCGATGATTGGAAAGGAAGAGGAAGATCACGGAAAAGAAATTAAAGACATTAATATTTTAACATTTTCTTCACAATATATATATATGAAAATCTTGTATATGTTATGAGAAATATATATGACATAATGTCAATACAAGGAACAAAAATCAATTAGCTGTACCTTTTAGTAGACTTAGTAAAGTTAGTAAGTCATTCAGAGGTCAATGTGTGCGCTTCTACAACAAGGTTCCCATGGACATACGGAATCTTCCGCTTAATAAATTTAAACATAATTATAAAACAAAAATTATGCAAAAAGGGATATTACAAAATTTCAGACTACATTAATGATAGTCATCCATGGGATTAAACGGCTCCTCTACACGATATATAAAAATTATTGTAACCTTTCTAGATTGTAAATGACTGATTGAAAAGAAACAAACCCTCTGAGTTTCTCGCTAGCTCGTCTCAGTAGTGGTCGCGTTCCTAGCTAGTGGTAGCTTAAAAAACAAGTGACGTAAAAAAAAAAAAAACGTCCATAAGTGCATATTGTCTTGCTTACATGAATAAGTGATTTTCATTTCATTTCAAGATGTCAAAGTCAACGTCAAAATTGCTTTATTTTGTAGTTACACAGAGTACACTTAAAATAGTCAATTTTACATTTTTTAAGCTACTGCTTGTTCAAAATGCAGTTTTCCCCTGAGAAGAACCAGCAAGAAACTCGAAGGGTTGCTCTTTTAAAATCAAGCTTTTATTTTACATAAAGGTTTTTTTACTACAAAAAGGTTTTTATATTTCATTATTAATTGTGAAATAGCCTGGCATGCGAACGATCTGATTATGTCCAGGGATAATTATCATTTCAATTTATTGAGAGGAAGATTTTGTATATCAACTGGAACCTTATTGAAAAAGAGTATACATAACCCTTTGAATGAATTACTGACTTTGCGGAGGCGACTTATGTGACCTGCAAGTTTTATTTCTTGTATTGGCATCATGTTTATCACTATTTTTCCTAAATGATGTTATATTTTTTTTAACATAAATTATATTTACAAAAATTTACTGTGACGAAAAGGTTAGAATGTTATACGTTTGACGGCAGATTTAGATGAGATAGTGGTAGATTGCCAGGCGGACATTTAAAATGCCCTACCACCAACCCCATCGCGTACTAAATATGTACTGGGGATCGAAAACGCGACCTCTGATTCGGAAAAAGGGGAAATTAAAATTAACCAGCAGACATATAGATACACGAGTTCGTATTCGTACACATCAAAGTAATTACTCAAATCAAAACAATATTTGCTTACACAGAACCCTTTTGTTTCACGTAAACAAACCGATGGATTGAGCAAAACAAAAAAGGCAGACCTTTTTATCGGTTACCGAGACGAACAAATATTGGGTCTTTACCTATGAAATTGGAGTTTTTTTTCTTCGTTAATCATATGTACCAATTCTTGCGAGTTTCAATGCTATATCTAATGCTAATGCTATATTTTTAATTTCTGGGCTAAATCACATAATAATAAAAATTTGAACAGAGCTCTTTTCATGTGCTTGTCATTATCATTTCTTAGATTCGCTGAAACTTTTATAAAGCGGTTACTTTTAAAAATTAACGCTGCCTATACTTAACTTAATGTTATCCGATAATACACACAAAGTGTAGCTAAATTTTGATTTGCCGTTCCCAAAAAAAAAATCAAAAATGTTTGTATGGAGGAAACAGTCTCAATGAAATTCTTCATACAAACGCCAATTTCATAGGTAAGGACCTAATATTTCCACTAGGTAACTGCGTTATTGAGGAAAATAAATTTTAATTTTCTATTTTTTGTGTATCACTCGTACAATAAAAAAAGTAAAGCGGGTAAAATTGTAATGAGGTATTTTGTTTCTCTCATTAGTAACGATAGACATATTTTATTTAATTAACAGTAATTAGAACGAGCTTCGTCCTACCGTCCGCCGCATCCACGAAACTGAACTTCATGACTGATTCTTTTCTAACCATTGGTTCAATTAAAATAAAAAAATAAAACAAAAATAAAAATTGTTTATTTCTTTCTCAAATTTGCTTACAATAAACAGTGGACGGTGTTTTCTGGTAAGTACAAAATATACTTGTGTTAGAAAACACCGCTCTTCAATGCGCACAGAGTATGAGAATTTAAATTTATTCTTCAGAACAAAGATAAAAATAAAATAAAGCTAACAATAATAATATATGACAACAGAAATACCTATGACAAATGCCACTAAAATATGTATAAGTAGTGTATGCTAAACTGTTATAATAATTATAATAAAAATTATGGCATATGTGGTAATGTACATATGAGTGTGGCATGTGTGAATGTATATGTGCGTGTTTGTGTGTGTTTGTGTGTGTGTGTGTGTATGTATATTATTAGCATGGTCTTACTTACACCCGTCGATGCCAACCGGCTCTTCTGTATAAGGCGAGCTGAACCGCGGCCGCTGGACATTTCGTTGCTGGCGGTCGTCGCGTGCAAGTGAGCCATTTCGTTTTTCTTTATCATTCGTATAATGTTCTTAATTAAGAGTGAATAATAATTTATTTTTAGTTTGGATGATTTGTTCCTCCCTTAATTAATGAAATATCAATATTACGGATTTAAAAATACATGTTTAGATTGAAGCCCTTGTCTTTTTTTTTAAGTTTATATGAGGGGGTGTGTTTGTGTGTGTGTGTATCTGTATGCTTGCGTGTGTACGATCGCATGCATGCATAAGGGTATATAATTAGATAATGTAAAGTAAGGTATACCTGATATATCATTTTAGGCTTGTTATTTTATACATGTTTATATAGATTTATTCTATGTATAATTCTGGTCGTTAACCCTGCGATTTGGTATCTTGGGATCAGATGCTGTTTCCACAGCCTCTGCTAACTGTAGATTCAAAGATTCAATTAATGTTGATTTATTCTTAAAATGACCTCATTGATCTCTTATGAATGAATAAACACGTTTATATATTGATGTTTGGCTGGCCAGCCTCCTGCCTAAGGGAAAAGGCTTATTAAAGTAAAAACCTACGTAGGTATATAAAGCAAGTAAAATTCCGCAAAGTTACTTTTTCTCGAAGGGAGCGGCCTCTATTAGCTTATGGAATTAAGTTGCTAAAGGCATTCTCGGTCTGCGGTACAGTGAATTACAATTTCATTCTATTATTTGACTTACGGAACAAACCCGGGTCGTTACTGAACTTAAGCACCATCTCTAAGTTACCTTTACGCAGCTACAGTGTTACTATTTATTCTTTTCAAAAAATTAACATATAAAAATATGATTTATGATTAATCTGACTAATTATTATAAATACGAAAGTTGGATGTTTATTTAAGCAACAAAGCTCAATCGCGGCGAAACGGATGAACGGATTTTATTTAAATTTGGTATATAGGTAACATACCTTGGATTAAGATTTTATCTCGATAATGTGAGTAATTATAAAGTTATACCACGCAAGCGAAGCCGCGGGCGGAAAGCTAGTATGTAATAAATAACTATCCTTGAATATACAGACAGCGCACTCTAGTTCCACGCTAGAAAGAAAGAAATAAATAAATTCATTAAATTGTTATATTCCCATTACTTTTTTTTTTTTATGCACAAGGGGTTAGCACTTGTGTTCAATCACACCTGATGTTAAGTGAAGATGAGGCCGAAGGTGGAAGCGTACTAACCCGGCAACCCAAATATTTGGGGAAGTGGCTATCTTAACTCTGACAACCGGAACACAGCAATGCTACTTACATTCAGTTGTTATTGTACATTATTATCATAATATCATAATTGTCATGAAATATTTATTATTGTAATAACATTGCAAAATTGTAATAAAATTGTAATATTATATTTAGATAGCAGATGGTTGATAAACTACGCAAATATATTAAATTATTGGTAAAATGTGAGTGTATTATACTTTGACCAATATTAATGGTTTGCTCTTTGAACCATTATACAATAAGCTGTGACATACACTCATACAATGCCGTCAAACATATAACACCCGTCGTTTTTCGTCGGGGGTTAAAAACAAGTGACTTTGATTAAAATAATTTTAGGTAGAGGTAAGTATGACCCCTGTACTAAAAGTATATAAGAATAATTCCTGCTTTTATTGTTCAAGTGTTGTGTATGTTTGTGTGATCCACAGGTCAAAGAAAGCTTATTCTACCTTTGATATTTACACGATTCAGTCATTCGAAACAAACCGTCTCTTTCACAGGACTATTAAAATAAAATTTTTATTATTTGGACCTATGTCGCTGCTTTTACTAAATAAAAGATCCGCCTTTGTGCATAAATTTGTGTTTTGTATTTATTTCTTTTGTACTATAAAGCGTTTACAAACAAACAAACAATAAATGTAGGTATTCGACAGCGCAACGTAATCCCTTTGTAAAGGACATTATCCATTTATGAACAGTTCTGGCAGTTGGATACGACGCAGTAAGATTAACTATTTTAAATGAGCATATCAATTAACGGTCGTGGAATGAACTGGTGAAATTGAGATTGTGCCCTTTTAGACACACGGGGTCATGCGCAGAGCTTTCCTTACATTTCTATTTTCTCGTATATTAGTTTTGTGGTCTCTTCCCGGTTTCCTTATTGTAACGCGTCCCGCTGATACAAGCATGTATTAGACATCTTGTAGCTTATTTTTTTTTTTATGCACAACGAGTTGGTACTTGACCTGAATCACACCTGATGTTAAGTGAAGATGAGGTCGAAGGTGGAAGCGTACCGACCCTGAAACCCCAACACATTTAAAGGACTGGCTATCTTATCTCGGACAACCGGAACACAACAATGCTATTAACATTGCTACTTTGCGGCAGATTTAGATAAGATGGTGGTAGCTAGCCAGGCGGACATTTAAAATGCCCTACCACCAACCAAACCGAGTACTTAAACATGTACCCCGCTGGGGATCGAACCCGCGACCTCCGAATCGTAAGCCCAATGTTGTTTACATTGTACATTGTGTTGTTGTAGATTACATATTTGGTATCCCTACATCTAGAACAAATGTTCTACGTCATTCTCCAATCCCGAGACTATGTGGTGAATTTAACCATTTGAATAGTGAGATCCCACAGACTGACATCTTTCACGATTCATTAGGTGTGTTTAAGAGAAGAATTTCTCAATATTTGCGGAAGCAACATTTATAGATCGTTGTGCTGTTTTGAATTAAATTAATTTAGTTTTTTGTAATCGTTACTAGACTTGTAATAACTTAATTATGTTTAGAGCTGTGTATATCTCTTGAATGTTGTACACGCATATTATTGGCACATATATCAGACCTGTTTGTTACTGTGAGTTGTAATATGTGTGCTATTGATGTGTATTATTAAATAAATAAATAAATAATTTATTATACCGGATGATTTTTTTTAACTTAAGTAAAAAAATAGGGTATGTTAGGTAAGTGAAATAAAAGGTATTGGAATAGGTAGTTTATGTCATTTTTCAAAATCAACCTAGATAATCACACATAATTACATAATTAAATGAAATAAATAAAAAAAAACTTGGAGAAAATATGAGATCCTAATAAATATCGTGTGATAGAAACCATACGAATCCTGCCATTCAATCCCCGGCTGGCGCGGGCATCGATGATGGTTTTGAAAAAAAAAAATTAAACTACCTATGCCAATAACTTCTATTTCACATACCTAATAAGCCCTATTTTTTCCTTACGGTAAAAAAAAAACCATCCGGTATATATACAGGTTTGCTGGAAGAGATCTCTTATAGAGATAAGCTCGCCTTTTGTATATTTTAATATTCTCCTGTTTTTTTGTTTTGTTTGACGTGTATGCTTATATACAATAAAGTGTTAAATAAATAAATAAATAAATAAATAAATATAAATATCTTTCGCCAGGTATGGACTGGCTCTCCTGTTTTAATTCCAGTAACAAAAACCAAATACGATTTAATACAGTCTTCGACTGGGGCCGCTTCACTTCGTTGATATTAAAATTTCAGTTTTCAATTTTTGGCAATTTAATAATATGCTCCATGGGTAACAGCACTGTAATATAAGTAGTACCCACAGATTATCGCAAAATAAGATGAAAATATGAAAATAATTTCGGTACAAGGTGACTTGAATAACCTCAGAACATTGTCCTTTGGAAATGTAATACCTATTCAATATTTCAGGACAAAATTAATACCTACCTAACATACAGGACATCGACGGGTCATATTTGACAAGTCAATTAGTTAACGGTCTTTCAGTGACAGTAATACACTTTCGTTACCAAACAATACTACTCCAAGCCGCAAAATTTAGAGAAAATCAATGACAAAATAATTCTTTGACAAGTCATTTAATAACCTTTGACGAAAAACGACGGGTGTGCTGAAAGATCTATAGCTAATAACTGGCTAATATAGATTTTCTTGGTTGAGAGCCATCCGGGTTCACATTGGCATAGATAATTGTTATAAGGAGTGAAGTTGTCGCATGTCCTTAGCGCATTTGATCAGCTTAAATCAAGTATTAAGAAGCTAATTTCATTCTCAAATTAATCCAACCAATCTGGATAAAAATATACTAAATTAAATAACAAAACGGGAATAAATCAGACATGTCGACAACCCTAAGGGTTCATGATAAAGTTTTCTAATATTCCTCGTTTGAAATTGGATGAATTTTTCTTTTTCACGACGTGACGTAATGAAAAGATTGTTGGCGTAACGACTTCTCGGATAGTTAATCCATATTTTTAACCGACTTCAATAAAAGAGGAGGTTATCAACTCGTTTTTTTTTTATTTGTTACCTCAGAACACAGTCATTTATAAACCGATTCGGAAAAATATTTTTTAATTTATTGATCAAAATACTTATAGGTAGGTAGGTATAACAAAAAATACAAATCTTTTGTATATTGACGACCGATTGGTGTAGTGGATAGTGACCCTATCAGCGAAACCAACGCTTACGGGTTTGAATCCCGATTCCCGGTTTGTGTGATGAATACGAACATTTTATTCCCGAAACTTGGATGTTTATATAAATATTTATGTATGTTTATCTTGTATCCATAGCACAAGCTTTGCTTAGTTTGGGACTAGATGATTGGTGTAAGTGTCCGAAATATTTATTTATTTATTTATTTATTTTGTATATTTTAATATTCTCCTGTTTTTTGTTTTGTTTGACGTGTATGCTTATATACAATAAAGTGTTAAATAAATAAATAAATAAATAAATATTATATCCATCGAACGGAAATCTCATCGGTTTATGTGTAGATGGTGAGTTCAAAATTCTATCTTGTTAAGTATACAATGCATTATATATGACATGGTTACAGAATATAGCTTATATCATTATTTTTGATAAAATGGTTTTTTAACATAGTTTTGATTTAATCTTTACTTATACATGCCTTTTTAACACTATTTGGTACTTGGATAATGATTTTAATAATTTAATAAGATATACTTCCAGGGTGGTCACATGTTCATTATAATCCTTTTCTGATGATGGGATCTAAGAGGGATTGAGGGAATTCCTCACATATTAGTGTAGGGACACACCTGCGGAAGGTACTGCGCCGACAGTTCGGCGACTGAATTAGTTTCAGTTACCCGCTGAGCCACCGACGCTCTCCTTATGAGAGTGAATGAAGCAAAAGAGGTGTGTAAGGGGCTTTTTGGCGGGAACTCGGCGAGTGAAGTTGCATTTTTCTTTATAATTCGTAAAATTTGTGCATTCTAACTTTTGAAGCTTAATAATGGCAGAATATTGTGCAGCGAACGTTAGTGATGGTGTACAAGTGAAGGGAAGTGTAAATTATAGTGCGTATCGGAGCTTTCTGGTTCCCACAAGAAGCCGCCAAAATCTTTTGTAAAGCATTCTGCCACTTTACTGAAGAATGACTTGACCGTGACTAGACTCTGTATTCGCCAAGTATACGACGAATTACTTGTTTTGACTGAGACTGACTTACAAACTGAAGAAATAAGAGAAATAAGACATGGCTGTTATGGGCTAGATCCCTTTGCCTTCTCCTAGAGGAGAGAATGAAACGAAAAAAAAAGGTGTGTCAGGATCATAGCAAATAGAAGTCTGTGATCTCCGTCTACCCCTACGGGAAACCGGCGTGAGTTAATGTATGCATAATATTTTTTTTATTAAATTGAGTAATTTTTAATTAAAGAAAAATCCCATAAGCAAGGCTAATCAATATCAGCAGTCAACCACGTAGTTTCAGGGAATAAACCAATTCGAATTCATTCTGTATAAAATCATCCATTAGAGTTGCCTTTGTGCAAAATAACAGTTACAATTCTCCCATCTCTAATTTCATTCTTGGAGGCGACACTAAAAATAATTAATCTCTTACATTACTAAAGTTTCGAATTAATTACTGATCCGGTGGGTAATAACAAATGTGTCAGTCTCAATGCTGGCTCGGATGAATAATAATTAGGTACGATTCATTGTTGGAGAGGGACTAATTTTCTATTGAAATGGAAATTGTGACGAACGAGATACAATGTTTTGAGTTCCGCATTTAAGTAAACATTGGTGTAGGAAGCACTCGTGGCTCGGGCGACTGCGAATGTGAATTCGCTATTCGTTTTCGATTAGCGAAGTTAAGCAACGATGATTGAAACAGATTAAAATGAAAGTTAATAAATAAATAATACATATTCCCATCAATAGTTTTACACTTCCACACTGTTGGGACACAGTGTCCTCTCACTGGAAAGGGTATGGGGCCATAATCCAATACGCGGGCTCAGTACGGATTGATGAATTTGTATCAGACTAGGCCACCGGACAGTTAGTGTTTTTAAGGCGCCCCTGTAGCACATTGACTACAAATACCTATTTATAACAAGTATCTTTATATATTTATTTAATTTACATAGCACATTTTTATTTCTTCTTTATGCAACTAGCGACGGTAACTCATCTGCTCTGGGTACGACAGTAAACCAGCGCTGAGCTCTTATAAGCTCAGCATATAGCTGAGTCGTTTCCTATTCGCTGCTGCGACACTTATCTGAGTGTTCTGTTATTTTATTTGCCTAACAATTGTTGTATATGTGTTGAAGTGGCGAATAAACAGTTTCTTTCTTTCATTTCTTTTCTTTCTTATAGCAGTGGCGTGCCCTTCATACAGGCAGAAAGGCACTGACTCTCCTAGCAAATTATCGTACAAGTTTCACAAGATGAACGAGTTATCAGACTGTACTGTCAATGTATCAAAGTTCAATACTTAGTTCAGATTTTTGCAGTGGTTGTAAATTTTCCTCGAAACACATTATCAAGACAGCTGATTCGTACTGATGTGAACAAAGATATTCTAAACATTTGCGAACATTGCTACAAAAATAAGTTATTATTTTGATGATGGAAGTTTTGTAGTTGTATTTTTTCTCATTTAATAGCAAACTTTATCATTCTGGCTACCCTGTGCACGCCAATGATTTGATCTGACGACCAATTGGTGTACTGGATAGTGACCCTGTCAGCGAAACCAACGGTTGCGGGTTCGAATCCCGTGAGGGGTAAATTATTGTGTGATGAATACGAACATTTATTCGCGAGTCATGGATGTTTATATAAATATTGATATATGTTGTTTGGAATGCGACTATATCCTATAACATTAAGATTATTCTATTCATATATTATAATTCTAAATTGAAAAATAGTATAATTATCTTTATTTCTTTAAGTTTGCATGTTATAATTGAAATATATGGTTTTATGGCGTGACATAACCTACGTAATGTACACAATAAAAGAGTTTACTATGCTAATATAATTGTATCTCCACACTCTCCATGCCACACACATATGCACACACACACACACACACACACACACACACGCACGCGCACACACACACACACACACACACACACACACACACACACACACACACATACACACACACACACAGTCAGTTAGTCTATAATTTATACCTAGGTACTAAAGTCGAAAATAAACTTTTTTAATTTTTCATGTTTTTCCGTTATCTTATATCCGTTATCTTATTTAATATAGTATCCATAGCACAAGCTTTGCTTAGTTTGGGAATATTTTTTAATTTATTTATAGAGCCACAGTTGCTCACGTTCGTAGCGAAATTACTATTAGATACCTATATTTAGTTTATGACAACATCCTCACCCAAAATTTTATCATTTTAATCGAAAATTCATCGCTTAATCGTAAAGGTATTACTTTGTCCACGCATCTGACAGGGCAATATTCCAGTTTATTGGTCATTTTACGTTGACTGCCGCTGTTTACCCACTTCAGCTGTGATGGACTTGTTTACGATAATAGTGCTTCATGGACATAAGGTTCGGACATAGTGTTAAGGTACGGCTTACAATGTAACCGAGTTTTTGTAATCAGTTACCAAGGTGGAATGTATTGTTCCATTTCGTAACCAAGTCAAATGTTGGGATGCTATATTAATGATTCATTTGGTACAGGTATTTTTTCATCTTGTTAGCGTAGTTAGGTTTGTTTAGGTTTTTATTTGATTTAACGATATATATTTTTTTTATATTCAAAATTTAGAAGACCCCCAAAATAGATAAAATAACCTGTACCCATGTTTATTCTTTAATACACGCCACGACGCCGTCAAACACATGACATCAGTCTTTTATCGTCGGGGGTAAAAAATATCAACGGCAATTATCACCCAGTGATCGCATCACAGCTGTTTTTACAATTAAAAGCAGGTGTGATTGAGGTCAAGTGCTCACCAGTTATGCATAAAAAAAGCTGGTTGTCAAATACTAGTTCGGTTCGGCAATGTAAGCTACTTTCGATTTTTTTACGTTTATTTTATTTTCTTGGGAAAACTAACAGCTGTTTTACAGATTATCACTTACCCTAAAAAAACTGAACTTTTACCTGTTACCAGTTTACCTATTAGTGTTCTGAATACGGAACCATTATTTAATATTCCTATTAATAATAATGACAATTGGTTTACCATTCATTTATTTTAAATATTTAATTCTATTTTTGAATTACGCTGTACGACTTACACCGTAATGTCATCAAAACAGAAACATAAGGAATGCAATTAAATGATTTGAATTTGAGTCTTAAGTAATGGTTTTTATTTTATATGTACGACGGGTTCGTACTTGACCTCAATCACACCAGATGTTAAGTGAAGATGAGGTCGAAGCGTACTGACCCGGAAACCCCAACACATTGGGGGACTGGCTATCTTATCTCTGACAACCGGAACACAACAATGTTATTAACAGTGTTGCTTGGCGGCAGATTTAGATCAGATGGTGGTAGCTAACCAGGCGGACATTTTAAAATGCCCTACCACCATCCAAACCGAGTACTTAAACATGTACCCCACTGGGAATCGAACGCGCGACCTCTGAATCGTGAACCCAATGTTGTTTACATTGAGCCACGGAGACGGTTAAAAATGGTTTTATCTCTTTGTGGATACTATTTTGTCTAGGCACTGACTAGTGTGATTTGATTTAAATTGTATAGTAATGAACAGTCATAGAAGTTCTCTAAAATAAAAAAAGAAAATCCTTCGTTTTCCGAAGAATAAACAGCTACAAAACGGAACAAATAAATACCATAGTTTGATGTCATCAAACTAGAACAAACAATTCTCATTTTGTAACTGGCGGATCACCAGTGGAGTAATAAATAAAAAAAAAGCGACTTCGATCTGAAACAAAGAATTGATCCGACATATTATGGTGCCAGAAACCATACGACCACCCAGTTGGTCGTTGTATATAAATCATAATCTGCAAGAAGAAGAAGATAACCAGCAAGCGATATGATAGAGCCAATACCCGCAAGTGATAGGTGAATGCGAGGGGAACTAGCATTGTGCAATAATAATAATAAATTATGTTATAAATTTTAAATTTATATTATACATATCACATTTGAATGTCAGATTTTTTTTATATTCACGACGGGTTCGTACTTGACCTCAATCACACCTGATGTTAAGTGAAAATGAGGTCGAAGGTGGAAGCGTACTGACCCGGAAACCCGAACACATTTGGGGGACTGGCTATCTTATCCCTGACAACCGGAACACAACAATGCTATTAACAACACACAACGGCAGATTTAGATAAGATGGTGGTAGCTAGCCAGGCGTAAATTTAAAATGCCCTACCACCAACCAAAGTACTTAAACATGTGGGGTACATGTTGTACCCCGCTGAGGATCGAACCCGCGACCTCCGAATCGTAAACCCAATGTTGTTTACATTGAGCCACGGAGGCTGTTAATTATAAATTATTATACATTTACGGAGGAGGTTGATCTAGTTATTAATTATACATGCTTCATCTACTTCAGGTAGTTTAAGTCCTGATATTATAAAATATTCTGATATTATTATTATCTAACATTTGTTATATTCATAATAAAAATAATATTCATTATGAAATAAATAAATTGAATTGAATAACGAAAATGAGTAAAGTGAAAGACCATTATAAATCAGCAATCGCTAGGTCAACCGCTACCGCGTATAACCAGGTAGGTGCTTTAAAAAAGGCTAAATCGACTCATCATTACACGAACCATTCCGTCAGGTTAGAATGCGTGGCTATTTCAAGCACCATTTACCAACGTCAACGACTATAGGCAACAGATGGATTTGGTTAAAGGTCTCCTTGTCATATAGTTAAAGATTTTTGCAAGAGTCAGGCTACTTAAAACTCTCCAATAAGTAAAAATGTTCTACAAGAAACTGAGAAATTTCAGCGTGCTTAGTACCCCAAGCAAAGGTTTGCCTGCGCCTTCAAAAGCAAGTGTCTGTGCTAACGATTTCATAGTTTCAAAGAGTGAATGGTCACCCCATCCCCAGGATTGATTATTGATGGATTATATAATCGCTTATTTCCTTGTGGATTTTCTAAATTTCAATTTATAGCTTAGTAGGTATGTTTCGAAAGGTAAATCTTGGGTATTTTTTCATGCATTGAATTAAATTATTATTGGAACATCCAAACACTTGTTTGCGATATTCTGACTGCACTGTTTGAGATATTGTTCGTGACATATGTATTATGTTAACGCAGAAATACGACCTCTGTATGTATCACAGGTGGGTAGGGGAAAATGATAGAAAGACAGAATTTTCCGCGTAAAACTTTTAAAGTAAAAATCACATTTATACTTAGTTGAGGCTTCACCGTAAAATCGATAATAAATTCCATTTGTAACTTCATTTCCTCTGCCGTTGCAAAATGAAATAGTTATTTCTCATAGAGTGGCTTCAGATAAGTGGAGTAGGTACTTATATAACAGAGCATTGTATCTAAATTCTTCTATTCGAGACAGACATTTATATTTGGTTAAGAAATACAGTTTGAAAAACCTGTATTACTGTGAAGAAATATGAGTATGTAAATATTCATCAAAAAGGGAGACTCTTCATTATAACGGTAGTATAATTTCTTTATTACCCTCCAAAATGATGAAAGGGAAATAAGATCCAAGTCATGCAATAGTGTAGCTGCCCTTGACAAAATTACACTTTTTGGCTATTTAGAGAGAGCGCGTGCTTTACTTGCTAAAAATGCGAACTGATTAATAAATCGTGGTATCGGCGTAAATAGCCGAATATGCATTTTAGCCACGGTAAGGAACAAGTCGATGGATCGTTTTATTCCATTGTAATAGAGCGCATGACCGCTCATTCATTATTATGATGCCTATTGTACGTGCTAGCCCGTACAGGCCTATGCGAGGGAGTGAACGGCGATGACGATGAATATTACTCATTGCCGGAACCCACATAGTGCGAAATTAAACGAATAATATTTACTTTTCTTCTTCCTGACATTTGAACCCTATGTTCGTACAAGCAAGATTCATATTAAGAAATAAGAGTACTCGTATGTAAGTAATAAAATAAGTAGACCAATTTTATAATCAAAGAACGTAAAAGTTCAGACGGAGTAAACAAGTTTGAGCTAAAGTAGATCTTATTGCGAATGAAAATTCACAGACAACGCGTCTACAATCTGCAATGCTCTTTGAATCTACAATGTTAGTTGGGTTTTAAAGGATTTCACTTTGATGGCATTTCCTTTGATGGCATATTGACATGATTAAATAATGTAAACATGAGGAATATTTATTTAAACAACATTTTTATGGTTTACAGTCTCGATGAAGGTATTTATATGGGGTACAATTAAAACTTGACTATTGGAAGTTCCGTATTCGATTTTCGCTTCAGTATATTCAGGAAATTAACTTTCCTATATTAGTTTCCAAGTGTGTTCTGAGATATCTTTCAGCTTCCACAACTAAGTGAAACAAAGTATTAATTATATAACAGTAATATTTATAACAGTTTTCAAGGACAGGAAGAGATTCTCAATTCGACTATATTTTTTTGTAAGATAATTGACGACGTGTTTGGTGTAGTGGTTAGCAACTCTGAACACTATACCAAAAGGCTGCGGGTTCAAATCCCGCTAGGGGCATAATATGTTTGTGTGATGAATACGGACATGTGTACCCGAGTTATGGATGTTTTCATTTATAATAAGTACTAGCAGCTGCCCGCGACTTCGTCCGCGTAGACTACATGAATCAACACTTTATTACTTTCCCACGGGAATACATTCAGCAGAAAAATTACCATGTAGAGTTTATCGATATCGATATCGATTTTATGGTTTTAACCACCATTTCACAACCCAGGGGGTTGTTTTTCGAAAAATCTCAAAACACGTGCTAGCTTATTTGTTCCTAGGAGTACTCTTAGTCGAAAATAGTCGAAATGTCCAAGTTATTCTGTTTCTTCATACAAACTTCCCACCCTTGTTTCACCCCCTTAAAGGGTGAATTTTGAAAAATCCTTTCTTAGTGCTCCCCTAGACTTCGTAAGGAACCTACGTGCCAAATTTGGAAACTCTATTCACCCCTTTGACTATGACTATGACTTTGACTAAAACTTTGACTATGACTTTGACTATGATTTTGAGCCTTTGACTTTGAGCCTTCGACTTTGAGCATTCGACTTTGAGTCTTCGACTTTGAGTCTTCGACTTTTAGCCTTCGACTTTGAGCCTTCGACTTTGAGCCTTCGACTTTCAGCCTTCGACTTTGAGCCTTCGAATTTGAGCCTTCGTCTTTGAGCCTTTGACTTTGAGCCTTCGACTTTGAGTCTTCGACTTTGAGCCTTCGACTTTGAGCCTTCGACTTTGAGCCTTCGAATTTGAGCCTTCGACTTTGAATTTCGAATTTGAATCTTCGACATTGACTCTTCGACTCTGACTCTTCGACTTCGACACCAATTTGAATTTGTGATTTCAACCCCTACCACTATCGCAACCCGTAAGGGATTAGCTTCAAAATAAATGTCATTTTCGCAATCAACGTCCCAAAAAACCTAAATAACGGCACCAATATAGACTTTTTTGGTATCATCCCCCACCCCTATCACACCCCTAGAGGGTTGGCTAAAAATAAATGTCATTTTCATAATCAACATCCCAAAAAACCTAAATAACGACACCAAAATCGATTTTGTGGTTTCAACCCCCATTTCACACCCCAGGGGGCTATTTTTCGAAAAATCTCAACTCACTCTTATCTCATTCTCTAACACCAAGGGGTTAGCTTCAAAACAAATGGCATTTTCGTAATCAACGTCCCAGAAACCTAAATAATCACACTAATACTCACTTGTTTGGTATCAACCCCCACCCCTATCTCAACCCTAGAGGGTTAACTTAAAATAAATGTCATATTCATAATCAACATCCCATAAAATCTAAATAACGACACCATTATCGATTATATGGTTTTAGCCCCCATTTCACACCCCAGGAGGTTGTCCAATATAGACTTTTTTGGGTAGCAACCCCCACCCCTATCTCAATCCTAGAGGGTTAACTTAAAATAAATGTCAGTTTCATAATCAACATCCCATAAAACCTAAATAACGACACCAATATCGATTTTATGGTTTTAACCCCCATTTCACAACCCAGGGGGTTGTTTTTCGACAAATCTCAAAACACGTATTAGCTTATTTGTTCCTAGGAGTACTCTTGCGAAGTTTCGAGTCGAAAATAGTCGAAATGTCTAAGTTATACTGTTTCTTCATACAAACTTCCCACCCCTGTTTCACCCCCTTAAAGGGTGAATTTTGAAAAATCCTTTCTTAGTGCTCCCCTAGACCTCGTAAGGAACCTACGTGCCAAATTTGGAAACTCTATTCACCCCTTTGACTATGACTATGACTTTGACTAAAACTTTGACTATGACTTTGACTATGATTTCGACTATGACATTGACTACGACTTTGACTTTGACTATGACTTTGACTATGACTTTGACTATGACTTTGACTATGACTTTGACTATGACTTTGACTATGACTTTGACTATGACTTTGACTATGACTTTGACTATGACTTTGACTATGACTTTGACTATGACTTTGACTATGACTTTGACTATGACTTTGACTATGACTTTGACTATGACTTTGACTATGACTTTGACTATGACTTTGACTATGACTTTGACTATGACTTTGACTATGACTTTGACTATGACTTTGACTATGACTTTGACTATGACTTTGACTATGACTTTGACTATGACTTTGACTATGACTTTGACTATGACTTTGACTATGACTTTGACTATGACTTTGACTATGACTTTGACTATGACTTTGACTATGACTTTGACTATGACTTTGACTATGACTTTGACTATGACTTTGACTATGACTTTGACTATGACTTTGACTATGACTTTGACTATGACTTTGACTATGACTTTGACTATGACTTTGACTATGACTTTGACTATGACTTTGACTATGACTTTGACTATGACTTTGACTATGACTGACTATGACTTTGACTATGACTTTGACTATGACTTTGACTATGACTTTGACTATGACTTTGACTATGACTTTGACTATGACTATGACTATGACTATGAATTTTACTTTTCGACTTTGAGTCTTCGACTTTGAGCCTTCGACTTTGAGCCTTCGTCTTTGAGCCTTCGATTTTGAGCCTTCGACTTTGAGCCTTCGACTTTGAGCTTTCGACTTTGAGTCTTCGACTTTTAGCCTTCGACTTTGAGCCTTCGACTTTGAGCCTTCGATTTTGAGCCTTCGACTTTGAGCCTTCGACTTTGAGCTTTCGACTTTGAGTCTTCGACTTTTAGCCTTCGACTTCCAGCCTTCGAATTTGAGCCTTCGACTTTGACTCTTCGACTTCGACACCAATTTGAATTTGTGATTTCAACCCCTACCACTATCGCAACCCGTAAGGGGTTTGCTTCAAAATAAATGTCATTTTCGCAATCAACGTCCCAAAAAACCTAAATAACGACACCAATATAGACTTTTTTGGTATCATCCCCCACCCCTATCACACCCCTAGAGGGTTGGCTAAAAATAAATGTCATTTTCATAATCAACATCCCAAAAAACCTAAATAACGACACCAATATCGATTTTATGGTTTCAACCCCCATTTCACACCCCAGGGGGCTGTTTTTCGAAAAATCTCAACTCACTCTTATCTCATTCTCTAACACCAAGGGGTTAGCTTCAAAACAAATGGCATTTTCGTAATCAACGTCCCAAAAAACCTAAATAATCACACCGATATAGACTTTTTTGGTGTCATCCCCCACCCCTATCTCACCCCTAGAGGGTTGGCTTAAAATAAATGTCATTTTCATAATCAACATCCCAAAAAAGCTAAATAACGACACCATTATCGATTATATGGTTTTAACCCCCATTTCACACCCCAGCGGGTTGTCCAATATAGACTTTTTTGGGTAGCAACCCCCACCCCTATCTCAATCCTAGAGGGTTAACTTAAAATAAATGTCAGTTTCATAATCAACATCCCATAAAACCTAAATAACGACACCAATATCGATTTTATGGTTTTAACGCCCATTTCACAACACAGGGGGTTGTTTTTCGAAAAATCTCAAAACACGTATTAGCTTATTTGTTCCTAGGAGAACTCTTGCGAAGTTTCGAGTCGAAAATAGTCGAAATGTCCAAGTTATGCTGTTTCTTCATACAAACTTCCCACCCCTGTTTCACCCCCTTAAAGGGTGAATTTCGAAAAATCCTTTCTTAGTGCTCCCCTAGACCTCGTAAGGAACCTACGTGCCAAATTTGGAAACTCTAAACCCAGCGGTTTGGCCTGTGCGTTGATATGTCAGTCAGTCAGTCAGTCAGTCAGTCAGTTTCTTCCTTTATATATTTAGATTAATTTACAAAAAAAAAATGTATTTATGTAGTATATCAACCATCTGGTATCCACAACACAAGTATATAGTTGCCTACTGTGGAACTAGATGGCGCTGTGTGTATGTCTAAGGATATTTTTTATTTATTTTTATTTTTTTAATTGTAAACCAATGTTGATTATTATTATTTTTTTTGATATGATTTACCGCTAGCGTGGTGGCACGAAATGCTTTCCGCAGGTGGAGATAGAACCGTGCTGAAGTCCGTTGTTTTGATTTTTATGGTTCAATTATTAAAGACCTCGTTTTCTTAGAAGGTCTTTGTGACTTGTATGTAGTGTATTTTTGACACTTTACCTCAATCACACCTAATGTTAAGTGAAGATGAGGCCGAAAGTGGAAACGTACTGACCCGGAAACCCCATCTTATTTGGGCGACTGGCTAACTTATCTCTGAAAAGCGAAACACAACAATACTATTAACATTGCTGTTTGGCGGCAGACATAGATAAGATGGTGGTAGCTAGCCAGGCGGACATTTAAAATGCTCTACCACCAACCAACCCGAGTACTAAATATGCACCCCGCTGGGGATCGAACCCGCGACCTCCGAATCGTTAAACCTTATGTTGTTTACATTGAGCATTGAGTTAAAATGCTATTATAGTAGAGCAGTATCGACACATGTTACAATCTTGCAGACGAACTGGGCATTGATCACAAAAGAATCTATACATTACATACATAATACTGCATGAGTTTTTTTACTGTAAGGAAAAAATAGGGCCAAAACCACACAGCACGATGAAGTAAATTCACTATAAAATAGGTAAGTACTTCAAAACTGTCATACACTTCATTACGGTTTGATTATGATTGATGGAAATGGGTTTAGCTGTTCCCACGATATTTAATATCGAGTTTGGTGTCAAATGTTTGCTTTTGTGTCGCTGTCGGGGGAATTTTTAATTTTGCGAACAGCCAAGGCATTTAACTTCTACATGAATACAGGAAATGTATACAACTAATACTTTGTTCGGGTGTTAGCCGAAATAGTTCGGAAATGATAATATACCACTTTAAAAATGATAAATTTTATTATAATTAATTATGCTAGATAAATGATGAGAGCGCGTGGTTTACAATACAATACAATACAATACAATACAAATACTCTTTATTGCGCATAATAATTTACAATAATTTTTGCTTGCTACCTATAAACGCGAACTGATTAATATTTTTTTATTTTTTTTTATTGAAGAGGTGGGCAAACGAGCAAGAGGCGCACCTGATGGTAAGTGTCACCGCTGCCCATAACCATCTAGGGAAACGGAAGATCCGCAGTGGCGTTGCCGGCCTTTAAGGAAGGAATATGCTCGCTTCTTGAAGGTTCCCAGATCGTATCGGTTCGGAAAGACATAAACACAAGAAATAAAACGTGGTATCGGCGTAAATAGCCGAATATGCATTTTACCCACGGTAAGGAACAAGTCGATGGATCGTTTTACCGCGTCATCGGCCTTATTCCATTGTAATAGAGCGCATGACCGCTCATTCATTTTTATGATGCCTATTGTACGTGCTAGCTCGTACATACATCTTCATAATTTTTGGATACTGTTCGAAAGTCATTAATTTTGTAATAACCTATTTTTGCTCGATCTTTAAATTATATCTCAGTTGTAATAATGATATTCTCAGGTATCAGGTTTTAAAGAGTATAACAGTGTCCTAATAACTGATGATTTAACTTTGCTTATAATATTCTCTTAAGTAAAGGAACTGTTAAAATACTGATTTCAAGAAACTTCTTACCACGTACGGCCACCCTGTGGAACGGACTTCCTGCAGCGGTATTCCCGAACGAGTACGACATTGGAACCTTCAAGAAACGAGCCTACACCTTCCTCAAAGGCCGGCAACGCATCTGTGACCCTTTTGGTGTTGCGGGTGTCCATGGGCGGCGGTGATTGCTTTCCATCAGGTGACCCGCAGGCTGGTTTGCCGCCCTCTCATATAAAAAAAAAATAACATAACGACCATCTAACACCAGACCTTCTTATCGCCTAAATAATCATCTATCCTGTAATAACCCTCTTTACACAGAGTTTCTTTAATGTGGCGTTTAAATTTACTGCTCTGTTGAACTCAATACATGTTCTGGTAATTTATTGTAAAAGCGTATGCTGTGTCCCACAAAGGATGTGCTAACCTTGCTAAGTCTAAATTGTGGAATTTCAATTTTATTTTTATTTCTAGTATTCAAATTATGGTTGTCAGAATGTTTTCGGAATAGGCATTTGCATATATACATTGTACTGTCAATTGGGATGCAACAGTTAAAATACTTATTTCTATAAACAGATCTCTTAGAGAGTCACGGCAGCATAAATTATATATTGCGTGATGGATTGTGTGAGGGATGATATGAACGAAAAAGGCGTGAATGATGAGGTAACGACCGATAGAGGAGAATGTATGAAAAAGACGTATTGCGCCCACCCTAAAAAAATTGAGACCACGGCAAGAATATGATGATGATGAATAAGGAGCTTTATAGGCACAGACTGATAAATGTTCCACGGGTGTAACAAAATTTTGTCCTACACTTGATTCTCAGACAATGTTCTAAATCTGATACTCCGAACCCCAACGTCGGAATGACTTCATCTGTTTCCGTCCATTCAAATCATCATTTTATAAAGTAAATTCATAAAATTAACTAGTTTTTTATGGACAACGGGTTCGTACTTGACCTCAATCACACATGATGTTAAGTGAAGATGAAGTCGAAGATGGAAGCATACTGACCCGGAAACCCCAACACATTTCGGGGACTGGCTATGTTATATCTGACAACTGGAACACAACAATGTTAATTAACATTGCTGCTTAGCGGCAGATTAGATAAGATGGTGGTAGCTAGCCAGGCGGACATTTAAAATGCCCCATCACCAATCAAACCGAGAACTTAAACATGTACCCCGCTGGGGATCGAACCCGCGACCTCCGAATCGTAAACCCAATGCAATGTTGTTTACATTGAGCCACGGAAACGGTTAACACTCTATTCGGGTGTAAAAAGTAGTTATAGATTGTCTTCAAAATTTTAACTACGACAAAACGAAAGAATGGAATTTCTGGGCTAATAAAACAAATAAAGACAGTGCACAACAATAATTCCACTTCAATGAACCGTATTTTCCTTGCCATTTGTTCCTTTAAAAAATGTATTTTCGTCTACAATTGCCATTCATTTTTTACAATCATTTTCGTAGACACCGCTAGCAAATCACTGATTTGTTCATCTGTGGCTGGTGAGATGTGATCTTTCTTTTTAAGCTGCGTCCCTAACGGTAGACATCACTCCAAATGGCCCCACGTCGCCCGACTTCTTGTCTCTGTCCGCATCAGTTTAGTTGAAACTATCTTGTCACCGGAAGAGGTAGTGTTATTCAGTGCATGGTTGACCTAACATGGTGACCAGGTATAAGCTCCCAATGTCACGTCTAGCAACGCCGCCCTATATCTCCCGGGACACGTATTTACACTTATTTTTTAAAGTTTTATGATTCTCCTTGGTGACAAGTTAATATGATTTATTGAATGATGAATCAAATAAAATTGGTGCATTTGTCAGTTAGTACGTGAAAATTAATATCGCTCCGGAAACGGAACTCATCTTTTTCAGTTGCATGGATTCGAAACTGTGCAAATCAATGTTGATGATTATCTCATACAAGATAGAGCAGAGTGCTTGGTATTGGGACTCTTCTACATGTAGATAAAATGGTCGTGTTGCCTCTTCGATAATGGATAGTATAAGCAGATTATGCTGACACCTTACATACATAACGTTGCTACTTCGTTACATAACGTTCCAAATGAGGTGGTTATAAATATCTCAAACATAATCGTATAAGTGTATTATACAATAAAAGTTTAATGCTTGCAACAACATTCATGATTCACCTTTCGAAATATACAGAAATGCAAGCATGACAGAGAGTGAACCCATCGCCTTTTAAACGTTCGCGTCTTAAGATTTTTGGTGCAAGTTGATTCAATTATTTTTACTTGTTTGAAACTTACAAATTATTTCAAATTAATTGAAATTGTTCTACTTGACGGAATTCGTAGCTGTCACGGAGTAAACGGCATTGTCCTAGATTTATTTAAACCATACAAGCGAGCTTCACGTTGCTCTATAGAACATACGATTCACACGCCAGTTCGCTGTAATTCATACCCATTAATAAATGTCCACAGGAATGACGAGGTTCGTACAAAGAGGTGACGCAGTACATAAAACATGTAACATTCTATTGCACAGTTGGCGTACGTTTGGAGCAAACGGTTTAGTTTGATTTAATACTGTGGCACACCTTTATAAGAGATACCCTCGTTTAAGTTGACATGCAAGTGACTTGTATCGCGTGTATTGTGGTAGAATGGGAATGAAGTTTCAAGCCTACGTTTGTGTTGCATTGTAGCGCCTAAATGGCTCAACAAAATTCAAAGCTAGCCCAGTACTTTAGAATTTTTATTCCTGTAATACTACTCTACTGTTTTGTTCTGTATTACCAATTGTTATAATTGTGCAATGTGATTAGAGGCAAATAAACAAATTATCTATCTATCTATCTATCTATCTATCTATCTATCTATCTATATATCTATCTATCAGTAAAAATACGTAATTTTTGTGGTGTAATTTCTTATAATATTACAAAGTGTTAACATAATGTATTGAAGGCCCATGATATTTGGATTCCTAAGCGCTTGTGTTTGGGATGTTTCTGACCTCCAATTTGGGATGGTTCTCGTGATACTACTATGTATGTAAGCTGGGCTTCTCTTCTATTTGAATGATCAACTTTTATTTAGGGTAAATGGGTACACTTTTTTCTCGCTAAGTTATTTTTTTTTCTTGTTTTTTTAATTTAATTATATTTTATGTAATCCATCTGATGCATGCGGTGTTAACATAATATAATTGTTTGTACATTTAGCTAATAACTAATATACATAAGGCTTCATTACTCTAAGCGATGTAACAAGCGTTTGTAAACTTATTTAATAAAAAAAAAAATCTTACAGTTTTATGCTGAAGGATAGAGTCATTATCATCAGTCCGTAGACATCCCACTGCAGGGATTTACCTTACCTCGTATTGAGGGAGTATAGGTCCACCAAGCTGGCCTAGTACGTGGGGACTTCACATGCCTTCGAATTTTTATTTGACAGGCGTAAAGGTTTCTTTTATGATTCACTGGATACGCGTTTGACCACAATCTCATCTGAAGGAAAATGTGGCCGAAACAAACCATATAAATAAGTACAATAATAAAATACACATAAATATATATAACAGTATATACAATTCATTAAAGAGATAAATAAAACTCGTCTTGGCGGGGGCACTACCGTGCCCCAAGATAATAAATAAATATTTCGGACACTTACACCAATCATCTAGTCCCAAACTAAGCAAAGCTTGTACTATGGATAACTAGATAACGGATAAACATACATAAATATTTATATAAACATCCATGACTCAGGAATAAATGTTCATATTCATCACACAAACATTTACCCGTCGCGGGTATAATATTCCTTTAGACGCAGTTCATTATAAATTTTCAATTTGTATTAAATAATGATGGACTAGAGATGGCTTCGGCCATCTCACCTGGAGAAAAGTAAGATTTGGGCAGTTTTAAACAATTTACAAATAGAACTTTTCAAAAGAAGGAAGCATACAACAAATAGCTAAAAGCATTTCCCTTCTTTTTAGAAGTTGCGAATATAAAAAGTTGCGGCACAAAAGTCTCGTCTGAGACAAAAACTCCGTGTAAAAGGGAAAGTTTTTAAACATTTTCATTTCGCTAATGCATGTACCGAGTCCGATTGCTTGTAAATCTGTATTATTTTGGCAATACTGTTGCTAAATTTGTTAGATGGTCATGGAAATTATTTCTGCTGATATAACTGGAAATTAAAAATTTTGGAAATTTTGATATATTTGGAAATAGATGAACCAGGCAATTTATGTTAAAGCTAAATATCTTCGGAACGGTTTAAATAATTTTCATCAAACATGGCTTATTTTTTATTTGTTAATTATTGATTTATTCTGTATTATAAAAATAATCGCTCTAATTGGATCACGGATTACTGAAATACGTCCGAATAAAGACTGGACACATACACATTGAAGTACATAACACCCGTCGTTTCCCGTCGGGGATTAACCCGGAAGAACTCGCGCCTTCAAAAGTTATGCAAGCACATATAGCATTTTACTCGCAATCAACAGGAAGCCTGAAACGTACATATAACCTAATAAGTAGTATATTTTTGACGTGTTTATAACAAAACACCTTCTTTTAAAATTATACTCATATGCCTGAACTTTACTTCCCCAATTTCTTTTGCCCGAATGTTTTGTTTACCATAAAAGATATGTGACATACTCTTGTTTACCCGTACATTAGATTCCATAACGATACGAGTGCCATACGTATTGTTATCCATTTTATATTGCAATAATATTATTTAACATATTGAAATATTCAACGCCATGTAAAACTAATTTCGAATCTATTCAACATCAAATTTGTAGTGGCACTAAGAAGTAAATTGTAATAAATATGTGATAGTATGATTATATATTAAAATTGTTTTTATATCTAATACCTACATATCACTATAAACAATCCAAGTCGTTTCCGTACAAATTTTACCTAACGCCTTTGTCCTAAAAAGCGATTGGCTTTCTGGCACTACGCCGGCCGCTGCCGCAGCATGCTCGCTTCGCTCGCTCGGCTCGTGCGTTATCTTTCATGTTTTAACCTAACCTAAACCTATTGATCGTTTAGTTTAAACAGATTTTATGATTTTTTTCTAGAAGCAATTTCTATAGCAAATGATGTATCGCATGTGATAATTACAGCTTACAATGATGATAACAAAATTATGTCATTGAAATTGACTTTATGGGAAACAAAGTTTCCAGCATGTGACTTATATAGTAAACAATGAGATATATGAAATTATGAGTAAAAATATTATGTCTATTGACCATTATAGCAGATGAATTCTGGCAAGTGAGTGTAAACGGTAAAGATTAAAAACTTAGACATAAGAAAGGTAAACATAAAGAGTAAGAAATGGAAAGGCAACCAAAACAAATATACCCCCAACTTTATCAACACCCGTGATAGATGGCGGCGGAACAAAGGGGTGTAACCCAGTATTTCATTATTAACGGGCCGTCATAAAACCGGAGTTTCGGGTTTACAGGGTTGCAAGCCGAAGCTTAGCGGAAGCGGTATTTAGAACTTTGGAGGGAAATTGGGAACAATGTGTATTAAGTATGAGGAATTTATTTTTAGCTTAGCTCTTCTAACTTCAGTCCCATTTATAATATAATTAACATTTGATTTCATCTATCTTGCATTCTTGGGATTTTTTCCAAGTACATACCTACTCGGCGAACGTGATCGTTTATTTCTTGCATTTAAATCTAGGGCTAATAGGAATTTATTGGAATCGCGTGCTTAATCCTCGGCTGCATCGTTATTTTCAACAAGTGGCGTCAAACGCGTGACCAGACGTACATAAAAAAAGTTAATTAAATTTAAGGACTGGCAACCCTATATTTATCCCAGACCCAACATGAAGGATTATGTTCGCAATCATTTCGGGGGCTTCTATAATAAAATTTCAAGAGGTTTTGGTTATTGAAATTTGTGTTTTAATGAAATTTAACGACCTTTCGTAGCTTACGAGCTTTGTTTAAATTTTCATGACAAATCTTTGAATATTCTTTTACGAGAGCTACGTTACTTGCTAATCTGGATGAAATCAGTTCTGTCCTTAGAATTTTTGACTATATCTTCATCCACCGAACAAAAACCAGGCAGCAATAAAAGCCTTATCTTCAGGTAGGGATGGACTCCAAATTAGTTATGGACGCAGTTGGAAGCTTCAGCAATCTTAAGGACAAAAATAAGGTCCGTCTAATGTGGGTCTCTGGACATGAAAGAATTGAACGAAGCGAGGGCGCTGACACGCTGGCCAGGAAGGGCTCTGAACAAGCTCGTATTTAACTAGAGCCATTTTTCGGACTCCAAAATCAAAAATGAAAATCAAAATCAAAAAATGCTTTATTTTGTAGGTACACAGGGTACACTTAAAATAGTCAGATTTTACATTTTTAAAGCTACTGCTTGTTCAAAAGGCAATTTTCCCCTGAGAAGAACAAGCAAGAAACTCGAGAGGTCGCTCTTTTAAAAAACTCCATGAGCACCGTTCACTTGGTTTTGAATTCTAATGTTAGACAGCTGCACGCTAAGGAGTGAAGCAATCTAGATCGCCTTACGCATTCTGAAACGCTTACCAAGAAGGTCTGCAGATTGAACAAAGTGCACCTATTATGTAATAGGTGCACTTACTAGACTCCACGGCACGAATAGGTCCCTTTCTTCTGGATTATTTAGGACTTTCCACTCGCGATTTCGCCTGCGTGGATTAACTTTATCGCGGAAATGTGTTTATCCCTCAGGAACTACTCACTTTATCGGGATAAAAAATATCCTATGTCTTAACCTAGAATATGCTCTATCTATATACTTATATTCAACCAAATCCGTTCATCCTTTTCGGCGTGATTGAGCGACAAACAAACGTCCAAATTTTCGCATTTGTAATATTAGTTAGGTGGGCCTAGTCGACAATCAACCTGCAGAGTATGGAATGATGAAAGTGAATCAATGAAGCACCTTCTCTGTGACTGCGAAATCATAGCTGTAAGTGTTATTTTGGTAAGGAATATATATATATATTTTTTTTATATGAGAGGGCGGCAAACGAGCATGCGGGTCACCTGATGGAAAGCAATCACCGCCGCCCATGGGCACCTGCAACACCAAAAGGGTCACAGATGCGTTGCCGGCCTTTGAGGAAGGTGTCCACCCCAGAATAAGTAGGGCATCCTGAGCGATGAGGGATTCTCCAGCAGTGCTGGTACCCTCCTGGGGTACTAACTCTTTAAATACCGCTACCATTCTGGAGAGAGACTGAAAGGTGGGCCTCCGGCGCCCTCGCTCACCGGACGAAGCGCAGTGGCAAAATGCCACTACTCAGACGTCGGTCTTCTGCGAGAGGGTGGTACTTCCCCGGTCGAGCCGGCCCATTCATGCTGCAAGCAATATTCCAAACATTGTGACCACATACGCTTTCTACTACATTGTATCGTAAGACTTATGAAGTCTATAATTTGGCAGCAGGGAAAGCGCTACTAATGAAAAGGGATCACTACTCCAACCGCTTCTCGCGCAGGGTAAGCGCACAGAAGATACCGATTGGATCGAAATACGTGCTAAAAAGAGGATTGTCAATTTATTTCGCTCTAAAAACGCTGCTGGCGATCATCAGAATTCTATTATACGCATATGTTCTATTATTAGATTAATAATATTAAATCAGCGAAAATGTATTCGCTGTAGCGTCACGACGGAACTAGTCAATGGAACTAATGTGAACTAAGAAATTCATTTTGGCAAAAGAATCAACTCAAAAGTCAAAAAGTCAAAGGTCAATGTCACACTTAAAATAGTCAATTTTACATTTTTTAAGCTACTGCTTGTTCAAAATGCAATTTTTTCCTGAGAATAACAAGTAAGAAACTCGAAGGGTTGCTCTTTTAAAATCGGGCTTTGATTTTACATAAAGGTTTTTATATTTCATTATTGATTGTGAAATTAATGTGTTATTAATTGTGAACTACGTTCATAAGTCCTTGGAAACGAATGTACTGATTTCCATTAAACATAGCTCACAAATTATCTCGTAAATCGCTATTAAATCTTCAAAAAAATATATCATTTATAAATCAATTCAGCGGTTTTGGGGCTATATTGCTACAGATAGGCAAAACTTCAAACTCAAAATACCGCTGTAGGATATTTCCATCAAGGGGCATGGTAACTTTAAAATCCTTCTTATTATACAAACATTTTATATTACAAAGCAACAGTTAGCAAGCCCTAAGAAACATATTATCGAAATCGCAACACGCGAACAAAAAGTGTGGATAACGAAGATAAAAACTGAGACAAACGACTGACTAAGGAGGAGGTAAGAAAATCAAAAGGTAACAACTACAAAAATAAGAAAAACTAGAACATTTAAAAAGTCCAATTACCTTGACTCTAAAACACGATTTGCACAAATAACGTAAATTACATACAGAAGTAAACAATATCTTACATAAGACGTAATATGGATATGACATAAACGAGACGGCACAATATCTAGCAGAAATTTGGCAAGCCACCGAGCGACGTGACGCTTCGCTCGCAAACCAGAATTTATGGATCCGAATAAAAAACGAGACGTGGCAGAAAATATGTCTCCATTAACCGCAAGGACACGTTCTGACTGACATATCTCCGTGGGGCATATTTAGCTTTCGTAAAGACAATATAAATCATATTTGGGAAACAACCTCCTATCTGTGTTTGCCGCCAAGCATGTCAACATGCTGTGTTCCAATGTGGATAAGACAGTCTGTGAAATCTGCATGAGCCACGTATGGGTGAAAGACCCTGTGGGTTGAGGGTCTGAGAAGCGGTTGGAGTAGTGATCCCTTTCCATTAGTAGGGGA
Source organism: Oegoconia quadripuncta (assembly GCA_949316235.1). Classification (NCBI taxonomy): domain Eukaryota; kingdom Metazoa; phylum Arthropoda; class Insecta; order Lepidoptera; family Autostichidae; genus Oegoconia; species Oegoconia quadripuncta. The sequence continues at coordinate 2,495,034 of OX438757.1, read as the reverse complement.
AGTCTGATTTTGCTTTGATTTAAACTTAAAAACTCGTTATAACCTCTACTACGTTACACTATACGCTTTTATAACCTTATACCTGAGAATATCATTGATCTAACTGAGAAAAAATTTATAGAGCATGTCAAAACAACATGCTGCATTTTAACACAGTTGGTTTGGTTTATCTGGATGATATATTGGGTCCTTACCTATGAAATTGGCGTTTTGTATGAAGAATTTCATTAAGACTGTTTTCTTCATACAAACATTTTTGTTTTTTTTTTGGGAACGGCAAATCCGAATTTAGCTAAACTTTGTGTGTATTATCGGATAACATTAAGTTAAGTATAGGCAGCGTTAATTTTTAAAAGTAACCGCTTTATAAACGTTTCAGCGAATCTAAGAAATGATTATGGGAAGCACATGAAAAGAGTTCTGTTCAAATTTTTTTTATTATGTGATTTAGTCCAGAAATTAAAAAATATTTCATGTGAAACATTGAAATAATATTTCATTTTCCAAATAAAAAACTAATTTGGATATAGCTTTGAAATTCGCAGGAATTGGTACATAATGATTAACAAAGAAAAAAATTCCAATTTCATCGGTAATAATAATAACTTTTAATGTATTGGGTGTTTCAAACGTGTATGATTGGGAACTGCATCCTGCTGTAAATTAACGTCCAAGCTCTGGAGGCAAACTACTGAAGTAAAATAATCACCTGTTTTATATTTTGCATCACATTAACTAAAAGATGTGTATATACGTTAAAGCATGTAGAGCGATAATGCTATCAAAGTCATGTCATATATATGAATAATAAATAAATATTTACATATTTCGGACACTTGCACCAATCATAGAATCACAAACTAAGCAAAATTCGTACCAGGGATACAAGAAAATGGATAAACTAACATAAGTATTTATATAAACATGCATGACTCGGTAATAAGTGTTGGGATATTCAAGTGCATTGTGAATCGGCATCTACTGAGATCGCATGCTTCATCTTCGACCACATCGTCACTTCCCATCAGGTGAGATTGTGGTCAAAGGCGTATCCAGTTAATCATAAAAAAAAAAATTCATCACAAACATTTACCCCTCGCGGGATTCGAACCAGCAACCGTTTGTTTCATCGTCTGTTTTCTCGGAGGTTATCTAAATTTTCAATTCTCAATAGTTATTGGTACCAGTTTTAACACCTATTATAGTCTGTATCGCTACGTATTGTTCAAAGTCATAATAAACACCAAAATATTTTGGCGCCGAAACGATCAAATTTCGCGGTTGGGAGCATTTAATTCAAGCGCATAGAGCATAAAATCGAATGTGTTCATATGAGGTGATGTGATAAAACAAAGTTTACGATGTCAGGTAATTTCTACTCTTCTTGCTTTTTTTTTGTTCGACAGCCTTGACTACTAGAATCTTTTCCCAGGCTTTGTTTTCCTTTCGGTTGTAATGTCGGGTATTTACTTTCAACACATATAAAGATAATAGGTACTTATTGTAAACATTTAATTATATTTTTTTTATGCACAACGAATTCTTAACCTCAATCACACCTGATGTTAAGTGAAGATGAGGCCGAAGGTGGAAGCGTACTAACTCGGAAACCCCATCTTATTTGGGGAATCATCTTATCTTATCTCTGACCAGGTCGCGGGTTCGATTCCCAGCGGGGTACATGTTTAGTACTCGGTTTAGTTGGTGATAGGGCATTTTAAAATGTCCACCTGGCTAGCTACCACCATCTTATCTAAATCTGCCGCCAAGCAGCAATGTTAATAGCATTGTTGTATGCCGGTTGTCAGAGATAAAATAGCCAGTCCCCCAAAAGTGTTGGGGGTTTCCGGGTCAGTACGCTTCCACCTTCGACCTCATCTTCACTTAACATCAGGTGTGATTAAGGTCAAGTACGAACCCGTCGTGTATAATAAAAAATACTTCTTGTTCTTGTTGGATAGTTCTTTGATAGTTGACCACTAGTGGCATTTTAATACGAGTGTTTCCGTGTTCTAGAGGGCAAGTTAAATACTTGGTCCCGGTTATTTCAAAGAGAGTCGTCAAATCAGTTCAGCGTTTTAGCGATACAATGCCACAAAAAGAAACCAAGTGCAACTGTTAAAATCAGAACCCTTCTTTTGCTTAACCTTAGTCGGGTAAAAAACAGCATGTTTAAAGCAGGTTACTAAAAATGGTATTATAGGCGCTTTCAATGTACAGTGTATACCATTGGAAGTGGACCCCTAGTGCCAAAGAACACTTCATACATGTTCAGGTTCCGAGTACGCTTGAGCAATTACCCTGCCGCTCTATAGTAACAGGAGCCTACCAATAAGAAAATAAATATGCTAAAACCAGTTTGACTTTGATGGCATTATCGCTTTACATGCTTTAACGTATATAAACATATATAAAATATAAAACAGGTGATTATTTTACATCAGTAGTTTGCCTCCAGAGCTTGGACGTTAATTTATAGCAGGATGCAGTTCCCAATCATACACGTTTGAAACACCCAATACATTAAAAGTTATTATTATTACCTATGAAATTGGAGTTTGTTTTTCTTCGTTAATCATAATGTACCAATTTCTGCGATTTTCAAAGCTATATCCAAATTTGTTTTTTATTTGGAAAATGGAATATTATTTCAAGTTTTCACATGAAATATTTTTTAATTACTGGGCTAAATCACACAATAAAAACAATTTGAACGGAGCTCTTTTCATGTGCTTCCCATAATCATTTCCTAGATTCGCTGAAACTTTTATAAAGCGGTTACTTTTGAAAATTAACGCTGCCCATACTTAACTTAATGTTATCCGATAATACACACAAAGTTTAGCTAAATTCGGATTTGCCGTTCCCAAAAAAAAAATCAAAAATGTTTGTATGGAGAAAACAGTCTTAATGAAATTCTTCATACAAAACGCCAATTTCATAGGTAAGGACCTAATACAAAAATGCACAGGTGACGTTTTCTTTTCGAATGCCCCTTAGGCCCGTATTAATAAATCATTCTCAAGATTGAGAACAGTCTTGTGATCGGTCTCAAGTAAACGTGTTGATTAATAAACCTAACTTGAGACGTGAAACGCACGTGTATACTCAAGCTGCACTCACTAGAGAGATCCGCCGAGTTTCACGTATTAATAAACGAAACTCAATACTTCATTCATTCGCCGCTGAGGCGAATATTTGAGAAGTGATCGCAACTGAGTAGACCTCAAGATTGGTTTATAAATTAGCACGGAGCTTCAGATAGCGTCAACTGCTTAAGCCGCATCTCGGTTGATACAGCCTCAAGACTTGTATCGAGATTTTTTTATATAAATAATAAATAAATATCATTAGACATACACACATCGCCTTCTAGTTTCACAGTAAGCTACTATAGGCTTGTGTTGTGTATACCAGATGGTTGATACACTACATATATTTTTTTTTTTTGTAAATAAATACATATATAAATGAAAGACACCCGTAACTCGGGTACACATGTCCGTATTCATCATACAAACATATGCCCCTAGCGGGATTCGAACCCACGACCTTTTGGTATAGCAGCAGAGTTTCTAACCACTACACCAAACAGGTCGCCAATTATGTATTTAAATTCCCAGGAAAGCCTAAATAATCAGATGAAGCCCTGTTTTTTTTTATACCATAAACCGTTTTTTCTATTCTACTTTTAAGATGTCGGCGTCCATTTTATTTACACCCCAAATTTTCTTTGCACTAAGCGAAAATTAGAAGTCATATTTTACTCAGTCCACTTTGGGAATGAATTAACCTTTCCTCTTAAGGGAGAAAGGTGGCGAATTCACACGAATCACAATGTTCCTTGAATGAAGGTAAATATGGATTTTAGAGAGAGATTTGATGCGAAATTCTGTCGTGAATTCCGTGGGAATTTTGTTGGCAAAGATTTATGCTGACAATGGGTCATAGACTATTAACCGTGTTGTTCCCCGGAGTTGAATAGGACCAACCTTCTCTTCCCGTGGGAATCGTGAAGGACGACTAAACGATTGTGAGCATAACAACAAAGACCAGGAGCATCAGAGTCAGTGCAGGACTCCAAGAAAAAACTGTAATCGCCAACACGCCTGCCCAATGTGGCGATTACAGAAAATCCTACTATGTCAATATTTATAGTCAATGCTAATATTCATAATTCTTTATTTCCATGAACTTCAGAAGAGCACTTGGACACCTCCACAATGAAGGTTGAACCTATGACGTGAGTGTATGTCCGGGCCCTTCTTTTTCTATCTATTTTTAGTATGTTTTTGTTAATATCTTGCATTATGTTCCTCTATTGTAAAACAATATACTCAAATAAAATGAAGGTTGAATAACTGTAGATTTGAAATTCAAAAAACAATATTTATCGAACAAATGATTAGACCAAAAGATAGAGTTAAAAGCTAAATATATTTGAAACGGCTCAACAGATTTTCATCGAACATGGCTAAGAATATACGTATTTATCCGGGTTGAATCTTAATATATATAAAAAAAATAATTAAAACCCTCGTAAGATATGATATCATAGAACTACACCAAATAACGGTGTTTAAAGCTATATATATTTTTGAAACGACCTAATCGATTGTCATTAAACATTATCTGTTATTAAAAAAATTATTTGCAAAAATTCGATCTGGTAATTGACTTGCTTCAGGAATTATTAAAGCTTACTAGCGTTAGGTGCCTAATGTGTTTTGCCCCCGACGAAAACAGGTGGTATGTATTTGACGGCGTTGTGTGTGTGTGTGTCCAGTGTCCAGACGTATCTCACTGATTTGTGGACCGATTTGAGTGCAGATTTTTTATATGACAGACTAAACGAGGACACAGCTTTTTAGCCCCGTATTAATAAACCGTTCTCAAGATTGAGATGACCGTAAGTTGACGCTTGAGAATCTCTTGCATATTAAAACAGTGTCAAATAAACAGTATTGAGACTGAGATGCGATTTCAATCTCAAGATCGGTTTATCGACCATAATCATATTTTATGGAAATCAGTTAAACGCTGCGAAGATTTAGCGTTTAACATAGTTTATTTAGATAAGATGGTGGTAGCTAGACAGGTGGACATTTAAAATGCCCTACCATGTGTGCGATGGAATTGCACGATCTTATTCCACCGTCCCCTTTCCATCTTCGGACAACCAGGCGCGGGGAGGGTTTCCATCCATATGTTGTCAACATACCGAACATCCGCACTAAGCGCTTTTCTTCATCATTTATAATGTGGACTGCTAAGGTATGGAACTCACTGCCCGCGTCGGTTTTTCCCGACGCTTACAACCTTGGGATCTTCAAGTCTAGAGTGAATAGGTATTTACTGGATGCGCGTGATACATCTTCGGCTACATCGTCACTTTCCATCAGGTGAGATTGTAGTCAAACGCGAAACCAGTTTTTAATAAAAAAAAAAAAAAAAAACACCAGCCAAACCGAGTACTAAACATACCCCGCTGGGGATGGCAACCCGCGACCTCCGATTCGTAAACCGTATGTTGTTTACATTGGTTAATCGTTTGCTTGGTCTATCTGAATGATAAGATACCTATATAGGGTTTTCTAAATTTAAAATTTACAGGTATCTCAATTAGGTTTATGAGTGGTGCCTTCAAGAATTTGAATGCACAATGTTTCTCATCATTCTATCTAATCCTTCCTTATTTTGTCAGTAACAACTTGACTTCAGCCTTGCCATCTTGACAGACACTTGTCAGTTACGAAAATCCAGTTTATCTTTCCAACATTTAATCAATATTTTATGCTCACATCTCCATCAAAGATACAAGATACTAGAATAGTCTTTGTAAATACAAAATTTAGGTTAAGCGTAACGCAAAAAAGCGCCGCGTTCTACAATTCGCAACTGAAGATAAATAATTAAAAAAAAAAAAAAAACTGCTATAAAATCTCCTTTTACACGTCCCAATCCTCCGTTCATCCGTATAAAAACCCGGAAAAGAAAATCCTGATAAACAGGCCCGCGTGAAACCGTAAAAAATCATTCCAATTGCTTTTTATTGGTACGGATACGATTATAACTGAAAACGAAATATAAAACCTCGTTCCTTGTGAAATATTGCCATAACGAAGTTATGTAATAGGATTGTAATTCAAATATGAGCATCGTATTGTAAAGAAATTCATATTGGTTTTGCGGGAAGAATGGGGAAAGTGCGATGGAGGCTATTGGAAGAATTAATGTCTTATTGCTTTTGCCTGCAGCGTTAAGTACTTGCAGGTCACTTCGTAAAGTCAGTAATTCAATTATAGGGCTATACATTTATAAGGTACTGACTTTTCGCCCATGAATTCATTCGCGTCGAAGATTTCATTCAAATCCAGCTGTTTAGCCAATTTTAATATAATATAATATAATATTTCGGACACTTACACCAATCATCCAGTCCCAAACTAAGCAAAGCTTGTGCTATGGATACTAGATAACGGATAAACATACATAAATACTTATATAAACATCCAAGACTCGGGAATAAATGTTCGTATTCATCACACAAACATTTACCCCTCGCGGGATTCGAACCCGCAACCGTTGGTTTCGCTGATAGGGTCACTATCCACTACACCAATCGGTCGTCTATCAATATCGTCGTCAATATTATAAATCCAAACTATTGCATTTATAATATTAGTTGGGGATTAGTTAAGATCGTTGGGATATATTTTTAAACCGACCGACAAAGTACGACGCGTATCGTGTTTGATGGCATTGTACTTATGTATGTCTTTGTCCTGATGTATCTCAATAATGCGCGGTCCGATTTAACTGCGATTGTTTTATAGAAAAGGTATTAAGTATGTTTGATTTTTTGGTTAAGCCGTTTTTAGCTTTTAATAGTTTTTACGTGTTCCTAAATTGGACAAATTAGATGTCAAACACAATGTTTACTTTTTATTTGTGTCTCAACTGCGTAATACTTGTACCTGATTGTTTGTGTCACAAGATGGGTTTAAATTTTTTTTTTTTGTTTATTTCTAAGTTTTAAATTTCTAGTTTTGATAATAAGATTCCCGTTGATTAACAAAACTTCCTTATGAAAAAGGAACTTATGAAAGCATATGATGAAATATCAGACTAGATGATAGTCATCCATTGACATTATCAACTCACTCGCATGCCAGGCTATTTCACAATTAATAATGAAATTTGCCTTTTGTAATATAAAATCCTGTTTATAAAAGAGTAACGCTTCGAGTGGCTTGCTTGTTCTTTTCAGTGGAAAATTTCCCTTTGAACAAGCAGTAATTTAAAAAATGTAAAGTCTTACCGCTTTGAGTTTACTCTGTGTACTTATATAATAAAGAGTTTTTGATTATTGGCTAAGTCGGGCTCGCAGATTACGGTTCCGAATCTAAGGTATGTCCTTTGATTATGTAATTTCATCGGTAACGTCAACGATAACGTTGACCAATGATAAACCGTTAAATTACCGAGCGAGCGATGAGCCAACCAATCACATGTCAGAAACTAACGGATGACAATATCGATGAAATTATGTAATAGGACTCTTGATTATTTGGGATAACAGCACAGGTGTGAATAGTGACATATGCAAACCACTGTCTCAAATTCTAAGCATACTGCTACCAGTTACATGTCTATTATAATATATATATTTGAAGTAGCCATGTATGTATTAGAAGTATGTATGCCGAGCTCTTTAAAGCTGCCAGAAGTGTTGCTCAGTAATACTATATGAATCCAAATAGATTAGCTCATGTTATCTTTCCAAAAACTACATGCTATCAAAACAATTGTCATTCTAAGTGTGTAAAAATATTTAATCGTTTACCGACACGCACGTTACACGTACAGGAATTTTGTTCTTGGTTTCAAAATTAGTTATTGGTTAGTTTATTGTTTCATTAATAAAAAAAATATCTTGAGACATATATACAGCACCATTTAGTTCCACACTATGCCACTAGGTTTGCATTATGGATACCCGATGGTTGATATACTATATGAATACATGTTTTTTTTTGCAAAAAACCTATACATATTACAAATATCCATAACTTAGTTGCATATGTCCGTATTCATCATACAATTTACCCCTGGCGGGATTCGAACCCGCGACCTCTTGACATAGCAGTCAGGGTCTCTAACCAGTATACCAAACAGGTAGTCAATACTATTGTTAGTATTGTGTCTCATATCTAGTCGCGTTTATTTAAGTGTATATTTATTTTCATTAAATATGGTGTGAGGGATAATATTGTTACCTTCATACCATATTTAATAAAAATAAATATATTTCAATAGTTTCCAAAATTCACTACTCTCCAGCCACAACATTAATCTACGTAGTGACTTGCATTGCACGTCATAATTTTACTGGGTACTCGTAAAAATTACTCAAACGCACTAAACAATGCCATTTGGCAAAAACAACGTTACTATTCACTGAATAAGGAACGAAGTGAAAAGCGTATCACAAAAGACCCAATTCATCCATTTCAAAACGAATATTAAGTAACCGAGTTTCCATCGCTACCGTTAACCGAGTGAAACGAAAAAGTTAACAAAAGAAACAGCGGTTGAACTGTGTACGTACCTATTCGGAATATTCGGTTTTAAGGATGCATCTACAATGCGCGCTGGCGATGTCGCATTTTTATATGTATTTTTCGATAACTTTATTAATACACATTAACATCGATTACGATGTAATGTATATTAAGACCACCGATTGGCGTAGTAGGTAGGCATCCTGCCTTTGAAACTAACGGTTGCGAATTTGAATCCCGCTAGGGGTAAATGTTTGTGTGACGAATATGAAAAATTATTTCAGAGTCGTGGATGTTTACTTAAATATCTATGTATGTTTATCCGCTATCTTGTAAGCACTATCTCCATAGATGCACCCCTAAATCGACGGAATCGATAATAATCTAAATTTAAAATACTATAAATAAGAATAAGTTAACGTATGAATAAGTTCACGGAAATGCTTTGCAAAATCAATGAGATGCTATTTGGAATGGAAACTCAACTAGAAACGACTTTTATATGGTAGAGCGTATTCAAAATCGTATTTTTAAAGATGGCAAATGATAGAGCATAGTTAAACATTGGCAAAGAATTGGATCAATGAATAACTTGCAAGGAATTGGACCAATGTTGAAGCTAAAAATGATTTTATTATATCTACCCAAGAAAAAGATTTTTTCCTTCATAACTAATGCATTTAAAAGGCGACTACCTTCAATAGCGTTACATTGCTGTAGCTAATTTCGTTTTAGCGAAAAAAGATTATTGCATTCTATTTTTAGAAAATTCCTTAGCGCAACGATGCTTTTGATTCTGCCTTTACAGTCAGTTAAAGCTGCCTTAGCAAAACAACCAGAAACTCTGACTCACCGAACCACCCTTATACCAATATAGTGATTACCCATCCAAAGACTTCTAGGACTGACCAGATCAGACGGTGCTTAACTTATCGGAAGCGATTTCCGAATGAAACTGTGCCGCGAGTATTTCTATAATATGAACTAGGTATACCTAAATAATTCCAACATCATCTCTTTTGTGTGAGCTACGGAATCTAACTATTATTTACCATTTACAAATCCATACTTAGGTATGGATTGATGTATTTAAATATACAAGAAATCATTACAAATTTTAGCCAAGATAGAATAGAAGTATTCCAAACACAAGCATTTGAGAGTGTTCATAGTATTAAAAGTTTATCTAATCGAATCGAAATATATTGAAATGTAAAAGTCTATAGATGTTATTTGGTTTAAAGTCCCTTAGTCATCTCTTACGATACCCATGGCAAGTGAGGGGTAATTTCCAATCCTTTTACGTGCTCTCTCAAAAATGAAATCACTCAAAAATTAAAGTTAAAATCGTTCATGCAATTGATGATACAAGAAGATCGTTGAAAGATTGATTGACCTGAAACTAAATAAATCTACAAAACCTTATCCTATGACGGTTGCGCTAAGCGCACCCACTTCACCCTCCTCAAGTGAGCTCAGTAGGAATTCATCGACAGCTCAAAAGTTAGAGCGATTCCAGAATAGGACCCCAAACTGGGAGACGATTGTGGAAAAGATTTATTGTCATTCGTTTAACACCAAATTTGGAGCAGTATCGGTTTCAATTTTAAAACGTTATTCTCTTATTATTTTCTGAATGAGGCTTTTGGGACACCTGGAGTTTACGTTGTTGGATTCTTTTAAACGTTTCTTTCGATATTTATTACGGCATTATCAATAGAAAGTTTAAGGATGAATAAGGAAATTAATAAATTAAATTAAAACGGAAATGATGTTACTGTATTAGCTGAATTTTTGTGTGTTCTCTACTAAAACTTTTGGGATGGTCTATTTATTGAATCAAACTCAAGCGATTATTTCAACGTAAGATACATGATGTCATTATTGAATGTCAATTTAATTATATTGGATATAATAACTGAGTATAAGCATTTCTTTGCCAGTCAATATGTCCCAGCTACTACCGCTTCGGCAAGGGGAATCATATGTGGCAAGAAACACAAGAAACCCACATCGTGATATTGTAAACTTACAATAATTTTATTGATTCCCAAAACAACGATTTTAATTTCATAATTTTTGATAAAGAATACTAAAAAGACAAACCCTCTGAGTTTCTCGCTAGCTCTTCTCAGTAGTGGTCGCGTTCCGAGCTAGTGGTAGTTTTAAAAACAAATGACGTTCATAAGTGCATATTGTATTGCCTACATGAGTAAATGATTTTCATTTCATTTTCATTTTATTTCATTTCATTTCAAAAATAATGTAAAATTCCATACTTCATCTATATCGTCACATTTTAGACGAGATCATCCTTGTCCGCATTGAATCATCCGCATCTAAAAGGCCTAAATCCCAAATTTCTTCAACGAAATCGGGTAGACACCCTTCATTTGTCTTTGCCATTGTTTTTATCACGGACCCCGTTCATCGAAATACCATAAAAGTGGGAAATAGGGCCAGGGCTGTAGTAAGGACAAGAAAATGGGAAAATATTTGTTATGGGAAAATATTTGTTTCTCCGGAACTACAATTAGGTTTATTGACGACCCGTTTAGTGGAATAGTTAGAAACTCTGACTGCTATACCAAAAGGTCGCAAGTTCGAATCCCGCTAGGGGCATTATGTTTGTATGATGAATACAGACATGTGCTAAATAAATAAAGTACATTAATAATACACTTTATCACATGTTATTACTACTTGGACGTTTATTGTGACCAGCCCTACACAGTCCACTACAAGATTCCTACACCCCCGAGTTACTATATTTTTTTATACTTATTACTATTTCTTACTATATTATACGAGTTACTATATTTATAAAAAAATGTATTTGTGTAGTTTATCAACCATCTGGCATCCATAATTCAAACCTAGTTGCTTAGTATGGAACAGTGTGTATGTGCAATATATTTATTTATGTATTTGTTACCATGTTAGTTTTCTGCTTGAGCTATCTCATGCACATTTTAGTGATGTTTTAACTGTTTGAGATAAGATTTCTAGTCGTAAAAATTCCTAATTCCTAGTTGTTCACATTTTGGGTGATCATGCTCCAACCATCGATCTCATCTTTATTTACGATGCTTTATTCCGTCCAGTGGTACCCTCATTAGATACAGTAAATTTCTCTTTCAATACAGAATACATAAATAAAAAGATCGCTTTGGCCTGCTCTCGAGAAGCTTTAGGCTAATTTTTAAAATAATACATAAGCTCTAAATTTTATTTTAAATATATCTATTTTGTTACAGAATTCAATCAGTTTGATGTTTCTCACCTGATGGTAAGTAAATTATTGTTACAATAGCAAGTAGAGTATTGAAGGAGTAAATTTAAATTTTTCAATTCAATTTCATTTAATGTCTCGTTAAAAATTTGTGTGAGCATTAGAGGTAACGATTTAAATTTTAATACTTTCCATTATAAGTTTCTTTCCAATATTCCATTAGAAAAGGTGATTAATGCAAACTCGAAGGAGTTATAAATAAATTAAGACATAGGCTGCAAACATTAAACAGATTTAAAAGTTGCTATAAAAATCTTCTTTTAGGGTTCTGGTAGTTAACTACGTAAAACTATCACAGCCCAACTAAAAGCGTACTTTACAAGTTAATGCGTTATTATATTAGGTCCTTACCTATGAAATTGGCGTTTTGTATGAAGAATTTCATTAAAACTGTTTTCTCCATACAAACATTTTTGAAATTTTTTTGGGAACGGAAAATACACATTTAGCTAAACTTTGTGTGTATTATCGGATAACATTAAGTTAAATATAGGCAGTGTTAATTTTTAAAACTAACTGCTTTATAAAAGTTTCTGCGTATCTAAGAAATAATATGGGACGCTCATGAAAAGAGCTATGTTCAAGATTTTTTCATTATGTGATTTAGCTTAGACATTAAAAAATATTTCATGTGAAACCTTGAAAATATATTCTATTTTCCAAATAAAAAACAAATTTGGAAATAGCTGTAGAATCGTAGGAGTTAGTACATAAAGATTAACGAAGAAAAAAATCTCCAATTTAATAGGTAAAGACCTAATATTAGTCTTTGATCGAAGGTAACAGTAGAAAAGCTAATAAAATATACTTTCCATTGAAAATTATTGTTAGACGTATAAATTAGATGGGGTTTCCGGGTCAGTACGCTTCCACCTTCACCTTACCATCAGGTGTGATTGAGGCTAGGCTAAAAAAAACCTACCCACAGGAACCAGTCACTTTTCCGAGATAAAGAGTAGCCTATATGTTAATCCAGATCTTAAACTGACTAACATCTAAATTTCAACCAAATCTGTCCAGCCATTTAGGCGTGAAGAGGTGACAAACGTACAAACAAATTTTCGCATTTTTTTATATGTACAAAGGGATCGTACTTGACCTCAATCACACCTGATGCTAAGTGAAGATGAGGTCGAAGGTGGAAGCGTGCTGACCCTGAAACCCTAACACATTTTTGGGGGACTGTCTATCTTATCTCTGACAACCCGAACACAACAGTGGTATTAACATTGCTGCTTGGCGGCAGATTTAGAAAAGATGGTAGTAGCTAGCCAGGCGGACACAAAATGCCCTACCACCAACCAAACCGAGTACTTAAACATGTACCCCGCTGGGGATCGAACCGCGCCCTCCTAATCGTAAACCCAATGTTGTTTACATTGAGCCACGGAGGCGGTTTACATATAATATTAGTTGAGATTTTTGTGCACATACATATGTTTATAGATTTATGTGGCTTTTATGTTCATCCCTTAAACCGGCCCTGCCTCTACGGATCAATTCCGCGGAACAAAAACGTAGTTCGTCCTAACCCCACCGAGTTCGGGCTATATGATGGCAATCAATTTTATACGGTCTTTTTAGACCCGATTTTATTGTGGAATTGTACATTTGTCCCGTTTATTAGTTCTGTGATAGTTTTTCGGTTAATTAAACCGAGATTAAGAATTTATTCTGTGTGTGTACGTCTATCTGTCGCCGCGATAATTTTAAATAAAAATAAATAAATAAAAGGTATTTATTCATCACAAAAAAAAAAGAAAACACAAGCATGCATAGAATCGAGAACCACAGTATTGTAATGAATGGGTAGGGACTTAGCAGTGTTACTGTAAACGTCGTCACCGCGGCATTTCCGGTGATACCAGCGCCACCAGGTTCACTTCTTGTAGCAAACCGCGCACCATGGTATTAAAGGACTTTTCACATTATAAATTTCGTCGCAATTTTTTTTTTTTTTTTATCCACAACGTGTTAGCACTTGACCTCAATCACACTTGATGTTAAGTGAAGATAAGGCCGAAGATGGTAGCGTACTGACCCGGAAACCCCATCTTATTTGGGGGACTGGCTATCTTATCTCTGACAACCGGAACACAACAATGCTTTTAACATTGTTGCTTGGCGGCAGATTTATCGCTATCCGTGACGTATAATATATATATTATTATATTTATTATTTCATTATTATTATATTTATGGTTATTTTATTATTAAGAGCCCATAGTGTCCCACTGCTGGGCAAATGCCTCCCTCATCTGTTTCCAGTCGCATTTGTTCTTGGCGAGCGAAAACCATACCGTATCCATTAAAACCGTCAAGCTCCTCTCTCCACCGTTTTCGTGGTCTGCCACGTTTGCGTCTGACGTTTGTAGGAGTCCAAATAGTGGACGCATGTGCCCACAACTCGCACGGCATGCGGCCCACGTGACCCGCCCTGGCCCACTTTAACGTGGCCGCTTTTTTCCCAACGTCAGAGATCCGAATCCGTGAGCGTAGTGTAGCATTTCTGACGCGGCCGATCAGTTTGACTCCCAATATGCTAAGTTCCATGCTCCTCTGGCAAACCCTGAGTTTTGATTTCTGACGTTCCGTCAAAGACTAAGTCTGTGCACCGTACGTACGAATATTATTTCATAATGATTTAAAAAAAAACATGCCTCAAACATACTGTCTACCAGATCATTTTTAAAAGTCTAACCTCTTAAAGTAAATTCGGGCTATGGGGATGGCAATCAATTTTATACGGTCTCTTTAGATCCCATTTTATTGCAGAAATGTTTCATTTCTCCCCTTTATTAGTTCTGTGATAGTTTTTGGGTTAATTAAACCGAGATAAGGGATGTTCGTCCAAAGTTTGAAGAGACGCTGCAATAGTCGTTGTAGAGGGAATGTCTTGTGGTAAACAAGTTTGGTGTATTGCGACATATTATACATACATACTGCGTTTATCTTGTATGTGTGGTAAATTATGTTCGGTATTTCACTACAAGATAGATTCAGGAATTACTACAGAATAGCGATATATTGAAATGGTAGATAGATAAAGCGTTTATTTACGCCACTGCGTTCACACAACTATACAATTTTTAAATTACAAAGAAATATACATACAAATAAAAATAAAAAATAGAAAATAGAAAATACAAAGAGCGAGTGTGTGCCGCAGTAGCACAAATGGGTTTTTTTTTCAAATCAAATCAAAATATTTTATTTCATAGGATAAAATTATCACTTGAAAAAGTCACTATTAATATTACATTTACATTTTAAATTTACTGTTCATTCACAAAGCAAGAAGAACGAGCAGGAAACTCTAGGGTTGCTCTTTTAAACAGATTATAGGTTGCGATTTGATAATTATATGAATAATAAGACCATCCATGCTTGCTTATCATTCAAATAGTCAGTGATTTTATAATAGCCTTTTGTTAATAATTTGTTTTATGATTGCTTTAAATTTATTTTTTTAAAATTTAAAGCAATCTTTTTTAAATTTAAAAAGGTTATAACTCAATGTGGCACATCACTCAAAGAGTGGTAGTGAGCAGGGCACTTGCTTGAAGTACTAATGACCGTTGGGACAGAGCGCAGACCATCCACCGACAAGCCGCCGCTAACCGGTCTCTCAGGAAATCTATGAGGGAGGCAGGCATATGTTCAGCAAATCTAACCGCCTCCGTGGCTCAATCGAGCCCTACCATCAACCAAATCGAGTACTTAAACATGTACCCCGCTGGGGATCGAACCCGCGACCTCCAAATCGTAAACCCAATGTTGTTTACATTGAACCACGGAGGCGGTTAATTAACAATAAGATTTCACAACAATAATGATTAACATATAATGTAACATTGACATAATTATACTTGGTAAATATTGTAGTGAATGCTTGACATATAATATAAATAATATTTGTACGCTTGTGCCTAGGCAGATTTTGCTGAGACTATGTAATTATACCAAGTAATGTATGTACCCAAAATCATTTGCAAATAAATTACTATTTCATTTCACTTAATTTCATTTTAAAGTTAATTTATCTGTCACTTTCATACTTATACGCTACCTACGGTAAAAGTGATAAACCTATCCATATCTATTAAAATTTAGGTGGCAGTATACGTCCCTATTTTCAGCAGGGAATATGATAGGGTGAGACGATGACAGCAAATTATCAGTGACGTCACTTATTTTGTGTGATAGTGATGTTAAATACGATTGACATTGTGTGATAGTGACGTTAAATACGATTGACAAATAATGTAACATTTAATTTAATACATTGTCGAAATATCAACACTAATATAATGATTAGTGCGAATTGTGTCTACTTTAATTAACATTGTAATTTGTGCCACAATACTAAATATTTACAACAACATCTACTACTTCTAACTTCTACTATCAATTTAGGCAGATTTATAGAAAGCCTTGGACAATCGTACTTGTGTCATTTTGGCATCGTTTGTCGCGCGCGACGCGATGTGAGAGTGGGATAATTGTATATTTGGTTCAAATGAATGAACAGGACAAATATTGGGTCTTTACCTATGAAATTGGAGTTTTTTTTGTTCATTAATCATATGCACCAATTCCTGCGATTTTCAAAGCTATATCCAAATTTGTTTTTTATTTGGAAAATGGAATATTATTTCAAGGTTTGACATGAAATATTTTTTAATTGCTGAGCTAAATCGCATAATAATAAAAAATTTAACAGAGCTCTTTTCATGTGCTACCCATAATTATTTCTTAGATTCGCTGAAACTTTTACAAAGCGGTTACTTTTAAAAATAAACGCTGCCCATACTTAACCTAATGTTATCCGATAATACTTTTTTTTTTTTTTTTATATGAGAGGGCGGCAAACGAGCATGCGGGTCACCTGATGGAAAGCAATCACCGCCGCCCATGGACACCCGCAACACCAAAAGGGTCACAGATGCGTTGCCGGCCTTTGAGGAAGGTGTCCACCCCAGAATAAGTAGGGCAGCCTGAGCGATGAGGGATTCTCCAGCACTAATAGTGCTGGTACCCTCCTGGGGTACTAACTCTTTATATACCGCTACCATTCTGGAGAGAGACTGGAAGGTGGGCCTCCGGCGCCCTCGCTCACCGGACGTTTACGTTCACGAATACACACAAAGTTTAGCTAAAATTGGATTTGCCGTTCCCAAAATCAAATAAACAATGTTTGTATGGAGAAAACAGTCTTAATGGAATTCTTCATACAAAACGCCAATTTCATAGGTAAGGACCTAATACTATCTCGCGCGACATAAACGTTTATCGTACCTCTCATGCAACTAGTGCAAAGCGCGTTGTTAGGTGAATTTGGAAATACTGGAGCACTCCTCATAGCAGTGCAGGAAACGTCCGCCGTATATTACAATCTACCTAGGCATTTAATGTAATGGATAATTCACTGATCTGCCTGCGGCACATCGATTAGTACCATCGCTATTGTTCTACTGCTTACCATACGATATCGAATGGTCCAGCATAATCACACGAATTGTAATCCCACACATATTTTTAAGACCGCTAAACCTGGTGTAATTTGTATCAATAGGGGAGCAATTGAAATAGTGTCATCGGCCACCCGAAAGAGCTTTAACCCTTGGGCGTATAAATGCCTAACCTGGGCCTAAATTGCCACTTTGAAGTTGGCAATTAAAGTGTTAAACATGTTTAATGTCTACTCTAGTTTTAAAGCGTGTCAGGTTAAACGATTTAGTTTAAAGACTAAACAACTACCAACAAATGACCACTTAAATTGCCATAATAAACCGATATGCATCCCCTGTGGACTTATTCATTGCACAAACAAAGCAGGTGTATGAGTTG
Source organism: Oegoconia quadripuncta (assembly GCA_949316235.1). NCBI lineage: Eukaryota > Metazoa > Arthropoda > Insecta > Lepidoptera > Autostichidae > Oegoconia > Oegoconia quadripuncta. The sequence continues at coordinate 2,477,328 of OX438757.1, read as the reverse complement.
TACGAGAACTTAAATTTGCATATGACACTTTAATGCGGGCGCATTTGCTGAAGCCTGTAGATGTAGAGAATGACTGGAAGCGGTGTGAGCGTAGTTTGAGACGATTTGGAACTATAATAATTTAAATGTCAAAATTATTGAAAATTATAACGATACATCTTATTTTTAATCAAAAACTTTGGGCAATTGTTATCAAGTAATTGTCAGGTTATTCTTTGGGGTTTTTCTACAGTAAAAAGGTAGTCTTGCTGCTCTTGAAAGGATGGACCGAACCGTACCGGACGAAAAATGACTAACCGGAATGGTGTATTAAATTAGGGAGTCGAGCTTCACTCGACTCTCTCCCCCATAGGGTTAGCCGCTTTGGCTTTTTGCGTCACATTAGCTACACTCCCATTTGCTGGGGGGGAGGTGGGACTTTCTTTCTTTCCTACTTTTCACCCTTAAATTCTTTCTTTAATTAGTCTGGGGTCCAAGGTAGCAATAGAGTCACGTAGGGCACCGTCTACCTTCAGTAGGCGCCGTGCAGAGTACCACTGTTGATCCTGGCTTACAGGAGTTACAGTGGGAGGAGAGCGGAGGTGGGATATAACCGGAATGGAGTTACTGTGATGTATTCGTAATATATTCATCTGAGTATCTATCATCGCTATTGATGTCAAAAACTATTTCATGTAGACCAATGAAATTTGGTATATTTCACAATTAACAATTAACAGATACAGTTGTGAAGTCAAAGGAATAAAATTACGACTTCAGTAGGGTAAGTTATTTTATAGATTAGATTCTTAAGATTAGTTTATTGATTTTACTACAAAAATCATTAAAGCAATGTCCATGATAAACAGTGACAAAACACTTATATTGTCCAAAAAAACATTCTTAATCTTTTTGAGGTTAAACGCGAATGAAACTATAAAATTAAACACAAATTTGTGATCACTCTCAAAACGACTTAAATATTTATTTAAGACTTGTTTAATAATAGTCATGTCTCTAATGGTTTAAGTTTTATCCAAACGAGATTAAGATTACCGATAATCCCAAGTAAATATAAATTTAAACCTTTTTCTCGAATAAGCCATGGGCATCGTTAGCGTCAGGTTCAATAAACTTTGGGGAGGGTGAACACTCAGATTAAAGAATCAAATGGCGCCAGACCTCGGCCTAGGATATAGCCTTGAGAGGGAGAATCGGAGGGAAACACCTGAGTCTGGCACGGTTTGTTTCGATATTCATTTGTTTGTTTGTACGAGTGTACATTCAACTTAATGGTCCGTTTTATAAATCGCTTTTTGTGTACATAGTCCTTCCTTTCTGAATGTTTTTAATTTTCTTTGCATTTTCAAAGGACGTAAAGGGTAATTTTTTTAAACATATTATATTTTTAACCGCCTCCGTGGCTCAATGTAAACAACATTGAATTTACGTTTCGGAGGTCGCGGGTTCGATCCCTAACGGGGTACATATTTAGTACTCGGTTTGGTTGATTTACATATTTTTCCTAATTTTCCTATTTTTTTACTTACGTTTAAAAAACTCATCCGATATTATAAAAATATGTTTGTCTTTGTAAATTCTTCTATCAATAACCTTGGCTATATGTAAAACAAACTACTATCCTTTTTTACATATTTTGATTGTCAATAATTCATATTCTAAAAGAATATTTTTTTTTCCGCTCAATTCTAGATAATCCAACTAGAAATATACAACCTTACATTACTTATACTTTTTTTTTATGCACGATTGGTTCGTACTTGACCGCAATCACACCTGATGTTAAGTGAAGATGAGGTCGAAGGTGGAAACGTACTGACCCGGAAACCCCAACACATTTGGGGGACTGGCTATCTAATCTCTGACAACCGGAACACAACAATGCTATTAACATTACTGCTTGGCGGCAGATTTAGATGAGATGGTGGTAGCTAGCCAGGCGAACATTTAAACTGCCCTACCACCAACCAAGCCGAGTACTTAAACATGTACCTACCTCCGAATCGTAAACCCAATGTTTTTACATTGAGCCACGGAGGCGGTTACGGAAAACCTATCAAAACGGAAGCATTGACTCCCAAACTGGGTGTGAACCTGTGCCCTGGGTGTCAGTGTTCATCAATAGAACCAAGTACATACTATTTAGCATATCCAGGATTTATATAACAATTGTCTTTTACATTCCCGTTAATCCCGCATCCGTATGTATATGAAGAATGCATGCGATTATTTTCTCCCAGCGTTGTTAATGTATGATAAAACATGCGAATTAGTTTCAGAGGTTTTTCTTTTTCATATTTCCCTCGGCCAAAAGTGAACTCAGCGTGAAAAACGTGAATGTTCTGAAGATTAAAATGAGTTTTTTTTTTTCACTGAGTGAATAGAATGCGGAGAGTGCGCAGTAATTATGCTTGCATATAGAAATTAATATATCCGTACGTATTGCATACAATTTCAGAGAAAGGTTCAAGTTGTAACGCGCCAATTTAATGAGCAAAACTTTGCTCATTAACAGGTATCACGGTAGTGTTACACAAAAAGGAATTGTTTTATAATACGCTTTTACTTTACTTGTGACTAACAAATCTTGGAACTCAATTTTAACCCACTTCCAATTGTCGTATCGAAATGAAACTTAGTATGTATACGTATAGTTAGGATGATAATACTATAATTTGGTATCTTGGAGCTCATCTGATGATAGACCGGATTAGACGGATGGTGGAACTCTTCAGTAGCTACTAGTAAACATCTCGAGTTTGGGCTCATATGATTCATTTTGACGAGTCCAATTTATTGCACTTGGTATCGAGGGTCTGATGAACGACCCAAAAGGTGGGTGGTGGCACTATAGTATTTTTTTTTTAAATACACTATGCCAGTATCAAGTTATTGACTCTCAGTGTATACTTATCTATATTTACTAATATTATTAAGAGATTAAGTTGTTTAAGAGAAGACTTACGAAAGAGATATACAAAGCGAATGTGGATGGTAGTGTTGGTAGGGGAAGACCACGGCGAACGTACCATGATCAAATCGGGGACGTCTTAAAGAAAGGCCAAGTCAAGAGGACCCTAAACCGACGAGCATGTATGAACAACCTTATGAGAGTGAAGGAAGCAGAAGAGGTGTGTCAGGATCGTAGCAAGTGGAAGTCTGTGGTCTCTGCCTACCCCAACGGGAAACAGGCGTGACATTATGTATGTATGTATTAAGTTGTTTGTAAGTTAGTATTTTGAAAGATGACAGGTGTTATGTCTGCGACGACGTCGTATGTGTGTGTGTGTATTCAGAGTTAATCCGGATGTATTCCAGTACGCGTGATCTGAGTTGAGTGCGGTTTTTGTATAGACTATATGATGGGACAGGTTATAAGTTATGTATAGGGAAAATTGGTTAAGCCATTTCATTATCTTCCAGGGATTTATTTTATAAAACTCTGATAAGCCGTCTCGAATAAATGTACCATTTTAATTAGCTAATTGGTTTGCTATAACTTGGAGTCAAGGATGATAAATATCATTTGTTTTCTCGTGGGTTTTCTAAATTCTCAATTTATAGGTAGGTACTGTATCTCTGGAAATACTGAACTGATTAAACTTCTTTAATATGGAAGTCTAAATAGTCCAGTAAAAAGACGTAAGTTTATGGTGTAACTTCCTATAATCTTAATGTTCCTAATTTTTTGTCGAAGGATAGAGTACCCGTCACTAATATAATAAAAGTGTTTTCTAACCTAAGACGACCGATTGATGTACCCTGTCAGCGAAACCAACGGTTGCGGGTTCGAATCCCGCGAAGTAATAAAAATGACTTAAATTGTCAAAACACTGCAAGTATTCCCTTGAGTACTTCATTCTTTACCTTCATAGGTCGTCATGAGATTTGAATTTTTCCAACAAAACGAACATCATTGAACTCAACGAAACACACGACATAAACTTTCGAGCCCTTTTAAAGACGCGACCGTTTGGCTCTTCGTTTATAATGCGAATAGATAATGTCTGTGGTACGGAGTTAATTCGCTAGTGACGGTGAAATACGTCATTAGTCTGAAGCCTCAATATCAGCGATCGGCAACTCGCTTGCTACTGAGTCGAATCCTTCCTTAAGTAGTAATAGCGTGCTCCCATACAGGCATTGGGTCCAACAGTGGACTGTCATATGTACGGCGACGTGGAATAGCATTACATGACCTTCTCTTTTACATCTCAACTGCCTCAGCGGGGCATACCGTCACGTACACGTACACGAAAGCAAGAAACCCAGGTATAGGGTTACATTTTGCATTTCATGAGCTACAACTCCCATTTGCCGAAGGGGGAGTGCGAAACTTCTTTTCTTACATACCCTATTTCTTTATTTAATTAGTTCGAGGTTCAAGGTAGCAATAGAGTCACACGCGCCGTGCAGTGTCTCACTGTTGATCCTAGCTTATAGGAGAGGGAGTGCTGATGAATAGCCTCCTCTAAGAGAATATAGGTCATAACATTTAAGTCAAAGTAGCAACCGGTTTCAGGGTTTTTAAGCTGTTGGCTCGGCCGCTATACGCCACTGACTTGTATTGGCATGCTAGACGTTGCTCAATTCTCTAATCGAAAACGAAAAGCGAAGCTTACGCCAGTAGTCCTTCTCAACCGAACACTATTCGTAATAATAAATAATATATGCTTCGAAGTTCCATTAGGATTTAACTCAAATATTTGCAAAGGTTGATTTATTTATTGATAGATACCTGCTGTTCGCATAATTCACTCATGATGTGGTTAATGGTAACGATGAAGCAAGCAAGTATGACTTTAGCTAGTATATTACCCCAGCCAATAACCGCCTATTCGTATTTTTCATGGACATAGGCCCAAAAAACCCTTCACCTATCCATTCAATGATCTCATCCATCAGTTTTGAAGGCAACATAAAAAAATTCGCCGTGAATCTAAAAGGGCGTTGGTCCCTCCTCAACCGACCCTTTTTTGTTGAAAAATCGTGAAACGACAGATAGTGACAGATAAATCAGATGCCCACTGCAGATAGTGGTGTAGTTCTGAGTGGGGTTTCATATGTGAGAATTTCTGGATCATCCTGGATGGTAAGTTTTCTTTTTGCATAGGGTGGCAAGTAAGTGCAATCCTTCGTAACTCTAAGGTAGAAGAAGAGCACCCATCAGGACTAGATAGAAAAAGAAGGAAGGAGAAATAAAATTTGAAGTCTATATCTGTATAAGTCTATATCTACTACTAATATCTACGTGTATCAGTATATTTTGATAATAGTCATCGTTGGACTTAACCAGCTCGCTCGCATTCCAGACTATTTTACAATTAACAATGAAATATCATTTTGCCTTTTTGTAATATTAAAATTAGTTTTAAAAGACCAACACCTCGAGTTTCTTGCTTATTCTTCTCAGGGGAAAATTGCCTTTTGAACAAGCAGTAGCTTAAGACATGTAAAGATTGATTACGTAAAAAGTGTACTCTTGTGTAACTACAAAATAAAGATTTTTTCACTATTGACTTCGACTATTATCTTACTAGTACGATATAGGTCCTACAATAAACACGACTTATATAGACGATTATTCATTCTTTAAATATACTTTCATATAACCTTACTCAAGGGAATTTGATTATTAAAATCGATTTTACCCTTCGACATCGGATCAGCCCCGGCGTGTTTCCAATTTCTCCATAATAATCAAAGCCTGTAATAATTTCATTTGCTGGGATATTGCACCAATATCATATTCCATGGACAGGCCATAACCTCGTCGAATCGATACTTGATTAGGAACAAAGGCTCTCGATACACGGAAAAAAAGAAATTCTTATACTAAAACAATATCGACTTGGTCAAGAATAATATTGATTTATATATGGGGAACACTATATTGTGTTGAATCAAGAATAAGAAATTAAGAAGAGTTACTTTGGTAAAGAAAATATTTACTTGGACTGATACAATATTTTTAAGAATATTGATATTCTTGGTTTAAAAATTCCTTTTTTTCCGTGTAGACTATCGCATATTGGTGGGCACAACATTCTGCAGCCCACATATTACAGAGATAGACGACGATCTTGCGGCCTTATTCATCATCACCCTACCAGCCACACGACGACCATTCCCCACAGCTTTCCAGCGTAACCGGTCCACTGACTTCCACCATGAGAGTGGACGTCCCACGTTTCGCTTGAGGCCTATTAATGTCAACGGGCAATGAATTAATTATAATCTGTTTCGCCATTCGTCGAATTTGATATTTGTTGACTGATTATTAGTTAAAATTGACAGCTGACATTGGATCGTCCCTCATGGTAGTTCTTGTGACCAAATGTCTCATTTCTATTAACACAATATCATACATACAGACATGATGCTTGATGATGCTTCCGACCGATTTCGGCCATGGCGACCATTTTGACATGGAAGCGGTCAGATGCGCAGAATATTTTAAGGTACGCCAGCGTTCGCGCAAACACAGGCGCACACACTCGTCCTCCCTCTCCTCGGTTCAGTGGAACGGGAAACCGCTACGACTGGGAAAGAGGTCAGATGATGTGTCTGGCCTATGGTAACTTTATGCCTTCAACCATCGCCTTAGGCCATTCAACTCGTCTTGGTGAAGCGCCGAGTTAGCCAAACCCTTATGCTGCATTAGGTTGCCTTCCTCGCCAGATCAAACATTGAAAATTTAAGGCTTGAAAGAATAACATCCAGTGTTTAGCCTTCGAAACGGAAAAAAAATTGCATTTACTCGTGGTCGCCCAATAAACGATGCTGATAAGATGAGCGCTCATTTAACTTATTTTTAAAGCCTGAGAGATTGCACTAAAAGTCATTTATGTCTTCTCTGATCTGTCCAAGGCTTTTGATTATGTTCATTACAATACATTATTCAGAAAACTACATAACTACGGTATATACGACCAGGCATTGATTTTATAAAATCATATTTATTCAAGAATCCTGAGAGTTGTTGTTATAGGCTCTAAATCTTCCTCTGCGCCTAAGGTCAGTATGGGTATGCCCCAAAGTTCATTTCTGGAACCATTTTTATTTCTTCTTTACTTAATAACTTGCATAAATATGAAATAATGTTGTTTACAAATAATAATCTGGCTGAATTTAATTTTGTATTCCTATGAGGGTGACATGTTCAACAAATGAACAAACCCTCCTTAAAGTAAAAAAATTATAACCTTTATGTAATTTAATGTTAACAAATATCTTCTTCTTTCATCTTGCGACGATGTGACCAGTTCCATTTTAAAAATTGTTTACTGATGTATACCAAATAATCTACTTTTAAACGAGAAGAAACTAAATGTATAAAATATACTGCTCTAATTCATGCCTTATTTCTTTTTCCAAAAAGCAAGATATTCGTAAATTATATAAATTGGGACCTAAAGTGTGTCACAAATTTATTAAATCCGTCAAAGGGAAACCTGTACGCTTTTACAATAATGATCCCGCTGATATCCAAAACTTAGCCTTTGATAAAATATAAAACAATTATGAAACGCCAATTGTGCGTGAAAGGCTCTTAAACGATAATGGGCGATAAAAGTGCGCCGAACTAATTACTTGGCTGTCAAGTTCTTTCTTTTACAAATAAAAGAAACAACATGACAGCCAAGTAATTAATTAATTGTTTTGCCAATTTTTGGCGGCATAATTATTATACTACAAATACTACTACTACTCCCTCATATTGAAAGACATTAATAATTTTGCCGCCAAAAATTTACAAAACAACCGACTTCCAGTATGTATCTCCGGAGTGCATCATCAGATCTTACCTTAAACCCTATCAAACAACAAAACAATCATCAAAATCGGTTAACAATTTAACGAAAATATGGGTGAACATACACAAAAAAGTTTTGGAAGTTGATTTAAAAGAACCACCTTTGAGTTTCTTGGAGTTTTTTTCGAAAGGAATAATATTTCTTATAGTTTGTATAACACCATTAAAGTATAAAGCACGTATATTATATATTTAGCTGTTAGCGATAAGGCCGCCTAATTTGTAGTTTCTATAAGATATTTAAATGTACCTTCCTTATTTAAACAATAAAGCGTATTTGATTGATTGATTGATTGATATTTATAATTATATATAAATTAAATTTCACGCTGTATATAAGTACTATTTTTTTTTCATAACTATTATCTACTCCTTTCACCCGGTGGTTGCGTGGAAGAAATTACATCCAATGATAAGGCCGCCATTGAACCTACCATATTTTTAAATTCCATGTTTATACTGTAACTACTGTTGGTGTACAATAAAGGATATTAGTTTTGTATTGTATTGAAGATTTTAGTTTTAAACATCTGGTAACTAAAGAAAGTGCAAAATGTTCAAGTGTAAATTTCATCGTTGAATATAATAGTGTATCAATTATGTTGTCAGCCTGTGTATTTATTATGCTATTTAATAAAGTTCTAACTTGAAATTAGATACACTTGTCCCACTTTCGCAGAAATGAACTTGATGTCAGACATATGAGTTGACCAGAAATGTGATGATGTACTTAGCATAAAAGTCGTCAATAGTGTATATTTTGTATTTTAAGATTAACACAGTGAATGTCGAATTTTTTATTATTTTAATCGGTTGGGATGCGCGAGATGCGTTCATAATCTCTTACTTTTAAGGCTCTGGCAGAATGATCAGCGCTGTGGGTTTCATCCGCAGCATTATGCTGAGCCAGATCCCTTTCACTGGCCTGACAAATTCCTAGTTGTTATTTTAAAATAGTATAATCTAAGTAAGTGTATCATGTGTCTTCAGTGAATAAAGCTATTTAATGCGCTGAGCTATGGCCTTGTTGCATGACTGTTGCACACATACCCACATATATTCTATATAGTCTGGAAGGTATTTTTAATGTTATGGTATATTTGTTTATATCTGTTTGTATTTGTTAAAAATTGTATGTCTCTTGTTTTCTTATTTGTTCATGTTTCACTTTTGTATGTGAGCCAGTTTATGCAATAAACTTTTTATCTATCTATCTATTCTATTCTATTTTCTGTTATAATTATTATACGTAAGTATCCGAGATATTTATACATTTATTATTAATCCTATACCCACTGATATCAAGATAAGCGTTCGACTTTTTCCTTCAAATGACAAATCACAAAGATCACTCCACCATTTGTCCTCCGTCCGTCCGCGTACACCGGACCATCTAGATATCTTTATTGTTTGCAATTTTTCAAAACAAAAATATATTAGGGCCTATTTCCTTCCCCCTTTCGGATATTTTCCGGTGGCGTGCCTTCCCTATTACCTTTGGTAAGCGGTTTTTCTTTGATTGATACGATAGATATCGTCTTTTTTGCTTAGCTAAAGGTGTGATATAACATTTTAAGGTTATTGTTTTAGATATATATGTCGATAGATGGAGTTTACGAGCGTCGTGTCACAAAGGCTTTTGTTTCTTGAGAAGGGGTAAAGATTATGTTGAACAAGAGGAAATATATTTACTGTCTAGAATAACAATTTACTAGATGTGGGTATATGAGAAAATATTTATTGGATTGACATGAAACGAAAAGAAAATACTGTAAATTGGCACTGGAAAAATTATTAACCATTAGAAGTACTATTTCATATTCGGATTATTTCTGTTAAATTTTATTATGCAAATTGGTTTAGCTGTTAATACATAGCTATAGATAAAGAGTAACCCTCAATTTTCGTGTTCTCCTTAGTCTCCGACGAAAAGCGATGGGTTTCATGTATTTTTTATTCGTATTCGTGATACATCTTCGGCTACATCGTCACTTTCCATCAGGTGAGATTGTAGTCAAACGCGAAAACAGTTTTTAATTAAAAAAAAAAATTGACGGCGTCGTTTGGGTACATGTCCAGCCTACATGTCCAGCCTTTGTCCGAATGTATCTCATTAATGCGTGGTTTTTAGCTATGTTGGTTGAAAATCACTTAACATGTTGTACTCAATTTATGTATCAATGCAAAATTAATGTATTGCCTTATTGTACAATAAAGCGTTTACAAACAAACAAAATAAACATGTTTTGAAGATTTTTTTTTTTTTTTTTTTTTTTTTTTATATGAGAGGGCGGCAAACGAGCATGCGGGTCACCTGATGGAAAGCAATCACCGCCGCCCATGGACACCCGCAACACCAAAAGGGTCACAGATGCGTTGCCGGCCTTTGAGGAAGGTGTCCACCCCAGAATAAGTAGGGCAGCCTGAGCGATGAGGGATTCTCCAGCAGTGCTGGTACCCTCCTGGGGTACTAACTCTTTAAATACCGCTACCATTCTGGAGAGAGACTGGAAGATATTTTCAACACAGGTTTTTGGTGTATTTTTGGATGATATATAAATGGATTTCGGTGATTTTCAAAATTTCAATTTTTTATATTTAAGATTAGATTTGGCACAGAATTAATACAGTACTACTTGGGTATTGGTTCTTAGCCAGTTTGATGGAAATCTGTTAAAATGTTTCGATGATATTTTAGCTTTAACAAAGACACACCACACGCCACATATACAATTGGAAATCCGTTGTTTGCGGACACCATTTGTTTACTTAGCCGTTGAAAGCCTTAAATATAATAGATTTGATTTATCTAGATAATGAACCCATTCGTTTTCTCACAGGTTATCTAAATTGTAATTATATAGTTGTTCCTCTTCGTCTTAATTTGAATTAAAAATGAAATGATTGATATTGATAGATTGATAACTTTTTTTTTTATTTATTAAAAACTGGTTTCGCGTTTGACTACAATCTCACCTGATGGAAAGTGACGATGTAGCCGAAGATGTATCACGCGCACCCAGTAAATGCCTATTCATTCTAGACTTGAAGATCCCAAGGTTGTAAGTGTCGGGAAAAACCGACTCGGGCAGTTATTCCATTAAAATAATTGTTTGAGTTTGAACGTAGATGGACAGAGTATAGGTACCCTTACCTACAGCTAACTAATTATACTCTGTCCATTGGTATATAGGGATATACCAATCTGAGATGCCAAATAACACAGTAACAATTGCGACAAGTCATTGTAGTGGTTAAAAACTCTGATCACTATACCAAAAGGTCGCGGGTTCGAATCCCGCTAGGGGCATATGTTTGTATGATGAATACGGACATGTGTACTCGAGTTATGGATGTTTTCATTTATAATAAGTATTTATTTACAAAAAAAAATGTAATGTAGTGTGTCAACCATCTGGTATCCACAACACAAGCCTATAGTTGCTTAAAGTGGAACTAGATGGCATTGTGTGGCATGTCCGAGGATATTTATTTATTATTTATTTATTAAACGATGATTCCATTGTTCCAATTTCTCTATGTTCATTGGCTATTTTTACACTTACATACATATATGTTTGTGTTACTAAATGGGCCAAATAAACGATTGTTCTCTATTTAATTACGCGCTTCCAAAAACACGCCAGCACACAGTCACACACACACACCTCTAAATACACTTACTCTCATACCTTACCAACATATACCCCTTGCGGGAATCGAATACACCAGTATTCGATTCCCGCAAGGGGTATATGTACCAACAATCAGGTACCAACCTGATTGTTGGTGTCATGAGATGGGTTTAAATAAATTTTAAAACGACTTTTGTAATATAAAAAAAACAGCATTCCAATCGGACCGCGAATTACTGATATACGTCCGGACAAAGACTTGCAAACACACAGACAAACACAACACCGTCAAACGCATAACACCCGTAGTTTTGCGTCGGGTGTTAAAAGCGAGATAAGTCGCGCGTCATCAACTGTTGTTGGTTAGTTTTCTCAAAGGAGAATCGCGAAACTTCCCCAATTATACAACTTCATTTGTCATGCAACAGTGAAACAATTACATATGTAATTCGTTCATGAGCAAGCATGACGTCAGCTCGTCCCTTCTAACCCCATTTACGACGTCTCAAACCATTAACATAGTCTCGTAAAGACCACAACTAAATATAGGAAGGACTGAACGGCGCCATTATATGTTTCCTCACAAAATGGCCGACTGGCTATGTTGACAACTTAGCTTTTTTAGAACATTATCTTAAGCTATCTTCGCATAATTTTTTGTGGACGTTTACGATGAAAATAGAAGAGTAAAAGATTGGTTTAATATAACTGGCTCTACCAAGGTACAACGGACATGGGGCAAGACATTCAAACCACTCTGCCAAATCCCATGCCAACTAATATTTTTTTAAAAAAGAAGGTTTGTGTGTAGGTGTGTGTGTTACCCCTTCACACCTAAACGGCTAGCGGGATTTTAGACAGATTAGGACCGGGTTTAATATATAGGAAATTTTTTTTGCTAAACCGACTTTCACGAAATTTTCCACGCGGACGAAGTCGCGGGCGGAAAGCTAGTATTATATACGATCGGTAAAAAACAGACAGCCATAGTTACTTTTGTATTATACATATATTACGCGTGGATATGGATTACTCATATTTATTTATAAAATAGAGAAAGACTGCTGTGTAGTTGCCAAGTTGCCTTGAACATATTCAACGTTTTGGACGCGCTTCTTACATATATAATATAATCTTTTCATTTCATTTTTCTTTTCACACAATAAATAAGTAAACTGCCTTTATTGCAGACTTTACATCCACACATCTATCGGTATACTTAAGAACTATGTTGGTTGGCCGTGTGGCCAACTTTAGTGGCAGTGGGAGGGGCACATTGTTTGTAGAACCGACGGCTGTTGGGGCGGAAACGTTCTCGACTGGCTACCACGCACCGGAAGACGAAGCGTGGGCAGGGCCTCCGCGAGGTGGACCGACGATTTGGTAAAGATCGCGACAAGCCGCTGGATGCGGGTAGCGCAGAACGATCGGTCCATCGTTTTGGAGATCTTTGGGAGAGGCCTTTGTCCATCAGTTGACGTCTTTCGGCTGATGACCGAAAAGGCGAATAAGGGTTCGTGGGATTGAAATGAAATGAAGAAAATGAAAATGAAATGAAAGTCATTTATTCATGTAGGCAATAAACGCATTTCCTGGGTAAAAAAAAAAGGTACAATATGCACTTATGAACGTCACTTTTAAACTACGCCTAGCTCGGAACGCGACCACTACTGAGAAGAGCTAGCGAGAAACTCAGAGGGTTTGTCTTTTTTCAATCAGTCATTTACAATCTAGAAAGGTTACAACAATTTTTATATATCGTGTACAGTGATAATGTAGTCTGAAATTTTATTTATTTAGATTAACAGTAAAGACCAATGAGGTAGTGTCATTGGTGCGGTGCTACCAAATAATTTGCGATCACCTATCTGCCTGCCCAGAGCGTTGGGAGAGGCTTATGTGCAGTAGTGGATTATAGACTGATGATTTTGGTAAAAGTACTGCCAAGTAAAAATAAATTTCATGAACAGTGTAATACATACACCTATCCGTTCACTCTGCGTTTCTTCTCGCTCACTAACCTCTGCGAGACTTGTGTCTCATCATCCAGTGACGCAGTATAGTGCAATCTAGTTCTTCTGCTATTTTGCATATATGCATATAGGTTTCATTGAATTAAACTTATTAACAAAGCATATTATAAAATATCAGACTATTTAGATGATAATCATCCCTGGACATAATCAGATCGTTCGCATGCCAGGCTATTTCATTAATAATGAAATATAAAAACCTTTATGTAAAATCAAAGCCTGATTTTAAAAGAGCAACCCTTCGAGTTTCTTGCTTGTTCTTCTCAGGGGAAAATTGCATTGTGAACAAGCAGTAGCTTAAAAAATGTAAAATTGGCTATGTAAAATTGAGTATTTTAAGTGTACTCACCTACAAAACAAAGCATTTTGACTTTGACTATGACTTTGAATAGCCAATTATTTAAGCAAACCACAAATATGTAGGTAGACATGAACATGATTATAAATGTTGTCTAAGTAATTCGCTGTTTAATGGCACCTCGTTGTACTCTTGCAATCTTGTTCCATTTTTATTTCTGTGCAATAAAGCAACAAAATGGCTACATTAAGCGCTCCTTAGTGATTACAAAGTTTTCCAGCGCTAAATGCTTGAAGTGAATTGGCAGAGCCGACAAAATGGCGGACTCATCAACGAGCAACCGTTTCCGATGAGTGCTTGAGAGAAATTAAAATTCGAGACTTGTTGGCGGTTTTTACAACTGGAGATAATTTTCTCTTTTAAAACGAACGCTTTACGTGATTCAGGACCTCGATAAGTGCGGTTATTGTCTTGTTTTTACTTAACTGCGAAAGTATAGGAATATAAAAGTATACATATTTTAACATGCATTCTTATCATCATCATATCAGCCACAGAACATCTACCGCTGGACATTATGGCTTCCATCTAGATATATAGATAAAACGTTTATTTACATATTACCTATACTTGTTTTCTTTTCTGCACAACGGGTTAGCACTTGACTTCAATCACACCTGATGTTCAGTGTGAAGATGATACCGATGGTCGAAGCATACTGACCCAGAAAAACCGCAACCTATTTGGGGAACTGGATATCTTATCTCTGACAACCGGAACACAACAATGCTATTAACATTGCTGTTTGACAGCTAATGGGAAAATTGCCTTTTGAATAAGCAGTAGCTTTAAATCTGTTTAAGTGTACCCTGTGAACCTATAAAATAACGCATTTTTTTATTTAACTTTGAGCTATTACGCGAGTCTAATCTACAAATACATAATCATACCTCATTGGCTTTCCTTCCAATCATTATTTATAATATTGCGTATATAAAGAAAATGGTTACTTGTTTTGTGAATATAGCGAGTGTCACAGCGAGTATAATGTGGGTGGAACTCCTTTTGACTATTTGATTTAATTAATTTGTTTGAGACAAGTTCCAAGTTCCAATCCAAATTTACGCTTTGAAATTATTGCAAAACTAAGTTTATGTCTGCTGTACGTACTAACTATTGTGGGATGATATTACAATTAGAAACTTCATTTAACTATTTGCACCGCATTTATGTCCGTTGTCTGTGAAATTGATCTTTAATTAATTGGTAATAACAACCTATCATATATGCACACCTACATTATTACCCACCAGAATTGGATTCTGTACCAATACCTACGTACGCGTATATGTTTAAATAAATAACATTTCATTAACTCGATTTCGAACTTATGATCCTTTAGCGATGATTCATTTTTTGTGAAAATGGAAATCAAAAGGTAGTGAAAAACGGAAGCTCCTGTTTAAATATAATAATTTTTTTTATGACTGACTGGATTCGCGTTTGACCACAATCTCATCTGGATGTAAGGATGTATCTGACGATGTGGACATAATAATGAAATAAGTTCTTTATAAAACATACTTAAAAGAAATACTCCTTCATGTTTATCACATAATTGAGTTGAATAACATTGCGGGTTTTGATACTAACCATTGGTTTTTAGGGCAGGGTCACTAACGGAAGCTCCTGTTTAAATATAATATTTTTTTTTTATGACTGACTGGATTCGCGTTTGACCACAATCTCATCTGGATGTAAGGATGTATCTGACGATGTGGACATAATAATGAAATAAGATCTTTATAAAACATACTTAAAAGAAATACTCCTTCATGTTTATCACATAATGGATTTGAATAACATTGCGGGTTTTGATACTAACCATTGGTTTCTAGGGCAGGGTCACTATCCACTATACCCATCGGTTATCATATGTATGAAAATGTACGCTTTAATGCATATTGTATTATCCACTCTGGGTTACTTTGCAGTCTTATTTTCAGCTGACACCATATAGAAATATATTCATATCTTGTAGTTTCGACCTACTGATAAGCAAATAATTGTGTTGCCAGCAGTGGTGTATAATTGGAAGGCAAATGTGCGTGCGAGGGAAGAAATATTGCGTGATGAAGTTTTCGTGTTACACTCGTACTTTAGCTCGCTCCAAATCCGCCCAGTGGTTGTTCGTTCAGCCATATGAAATGAAAGTAAAATTATGGTGTAGAATTGATGATACAAATGGAAGAAGTCTCAACTTTTTAACAGTTATAATAAGTAGTGTAATAATATCTAACCTAATATAGATGTGTATGATTTCGGCACGATCTGAATTTATACCATCGATAAGCGTAGGCGATAAGATTTCGCATTTGACGACAACGGGCTCATGGTCTTTACTGCAAACACCGCAAATTCGTACTTGAATGTAAGGGTCACATATTTGCGGCTCTTGAGTTTGTGCAATTTCGGTAGGACTTCCCCAGTTATGCAGAAATTCTTATGAAACAGAAATAGTGCCAGATTGTTGTCACGAAGTGAGCTGAAATTATACCTATTCATATTTTTAAAACGAAAGGTATGTTACAATAGCTTTGATAACACTAAATTGAACATTTACTGACTACTATGTCGTCATCCAAATATGCAAACCAACTTAAAGGATTGATAGCAATGATGTTCTCGCTTAGTCTTTAATATAATTTTTTTTTATGCACAACTAGTTGTTTCTTGGCCTCAATCGAGACAAAGATACAATGCCGGCAAACACATAACTCCCGTCGTTTATTTTCATTTATTTGATTTATAATTTATTGCACACGAGTACACATAAAAGTCAATTACATTATTAGATACAGGATGTACAAAAGGCGCTAGTTTATCTCTAAAAAGAGATTTCTTCCAGCAAGACCCTGCAAATGTGAAGGAAAACAGGTTCGATAGGATAGACATACATACGTGCACTGAGAAAAAGTGTTCATAGTCAACTTAAAATCAAAAGACTAATAATAATACTTCAAATATAATAGAATAAATACCCATTTAATCTTAAATAAAATACGTACACAAGTTTTTATTATGAAATAAATGAGGAATGCCTGTGTCTTTTTAACAAATAAATATATACTTACATATAATATATACATATCTACACTAAACATACAAGTCTGTCATATAAACATACATAGTATTATTATGCATACGAAAAATTTTTTTATATCTAAATGCATACAATCCAGGACTTTTAGTTAAAAGCCAAAGTCAAATAGTTTCTTAGACGTTTTTTGAAGATGTCGTTTTTGTCGTGGATTAAAAATGAGTGTGTCAAACTGCTCTTGAAGATCCCAAGATAGGATTTTGGATAGACTGACGCCGGAAGGGAATTTCATGCCTTGGCGTTTTCAAAGGAAAAGCCAAACGGCTCAGTGCGACTGTTCGGTATGTCAATGACATTCGGATTGCAAATCCTCAATCCTGCTAACGGCTAGTGGTGCGATAATGTAATGGAACATTCAATAAGATTATGCAATTACATCGCACACTCGCCGAAATACATCTCAAATAACTACAGGAATTAAACATTTCGAAAACCTCCGAGAAACTAAATATTATAAACATCTAGCCATTCAAAGTAACTGTGTTAAAAGCTACGAAATTAAAGCAATTCTGTTCAGGAGAAATTGTCATTGTTTTTAATAAAAATAATTTATTGTATCTTAAATTATCTTAATATTTTAGTTATACCAAACCCTACCTTTGTCAATTTTAATAAAAATTAACATTATCAATTACCATCTAATTATCATGATTTACAATATACTACATACAATATTAAATAATTTAATCAAATCATAGAACAGTTAAAAATAAAGTCAACCTATTTTTTTTTATATAAATATTTGGGACACTTGCACCAATGATCTAGTCCCAAACTAAGCAAAGCTTGTGCTATAGTTACTAGATAACGGATAAACATACATAAATATTCATATAAACATCCAAGACTCGGGAATAAATGTTCGTATTCATCACACAAACATTTACCCCTCGCTGGATTCGAACCCGCAAGCGTTGGTCTCGCTAATAGGGTCACTATCCTCTATACCAATCGGTCGTCCTTGATGTCCATAAATATAATTTAATTTATTTCCCTCACATAAAAAAAAATAGAACGTATTATTAACGTTAGTAACGTTCGATCCTCAACTCCACTGAGGATGAAAATATGAAAAACATAAATCTGTAACCAGACCATTTCGACGGTCGACAGTAATCAGAACTTTTTAAATTACTTCCTAAATTTATAATATCTTTTAGCCGCGGGCGGCTGATCGAAATCGAATATTCCCCTTACCATGTTACATTAGGTATCTACTTGGGTACTTTGTTTGCCAAAACATGCAACACTATATTCATGTAAGTACATAGACGGGTAAACTTTAAACTTTAGTGATATGGTCAATGGGACGAACATTGATTTGGGATGCTACATGCGTCGACACTTTTGCACCTTCTCACATCCCCAAAACCGCTACGAGAGTCAGGGCTGCGGGTGAGGAATCCCAGCTACTCAAGCGCTGCAAATACTCATCGTTACGCGGTAACCATGAGTTTGTGGAACTTGCTGTATAGAGACTATGGGCCCGTGGTCATCAGACAGGCAGAAGTTCGTGCACGATCTCTCAACCAGATTGGTTCTGGCCTCTTGTGATCTACGGGCTGGTGCGTACGTCGCTCAACGTCTTAGTCTAGATGTTCAGCGAGGTAATGCAGCAAGTGCGTTAGGGTCCATTCCTCAAACAGGAGGTATGGATAACGTTTTCGTCCTTTACTTTAGCTTTATTGCTTTGTATTTAAGAAAAAACTTAATGTGTACTATATTCATTGAATTCTATACTAATAAACCTTACTTTTGATTCTGATGTTAAAGTTTATTGGTACCTAATAGAATTAGTCACACAGTTATGCTATACACACAAAAACATTTTTGTTCTGCAAGAGCGAGCGGTCCGTGCGATCTACAAGTTGGGCCCCAGAGTATCTCTAAGGAATAAATTTAAAGAAATCAATATACAGCATGGGGCAGCGCGGAACAGGAACAAATAAAAAAATTACGAGTTATATAAGTCTTCAGCGGTTGGTTGGAGATGTTGCAAACCAATTACAATCTCAAGCCCTTTTTTATAATAAAGTATTGTTTTTATAAAAAAGTAAGTAAACTTCAGTGTACTGCCAATACACACTCCATTTTCATAGTTTTTAAACAAACTTTTAATACTTCATCATGCTTTTCGTGTTTAACTATCAAAACTAACCGTGTATGCAAAATTTCATAAACGTGCTATTTACCGTAGAGAGGATTCCTTGTTGACTACGGAACCCTGAAACGGAGATGAGTTTTGAAATCCCACACGATTGGGTTCAAAAATAAAATGGACCACAATAATTTGTCCTGCATGACTTATTCCATTTACTTACATCGTACGTTAATTTCGGTGAAGAATTTATCATGCATGACTTATTCCATTTACTTGCATCGTACGTTAATTTCGGTGAAGAATTTGTCATGCATGACTTATTCCATTTACTTACATCGTACGTTAATTTCGGTGAAGAATTTATCATGCATGACTTATTCCATTTACTTGCATCGTACGTTAATTTCGGTGAAGAATTTGTCATGCATGACTTATTCCATTTACTTACATCGTACGTTAATTTCGGTGAAGAATTTGTCATGCATGACTTATTCCATTTACTTGCATCGTACGTTAATTTCGGTGAAGAATTTGTCATGCATGACATATTCCATTTACTTACATCGTACGTTAATTTCGGTAAAAAATTTGTCATGCATGACTTATTTCATTTACTTACATCGTACGTTAATTTCGGAAAAGAATTTGTCATGCATGACATATTCCATTTACTTACATCGTACGTTAATTTCGATAAAAAATTTGTCATACATGACGTATTTCATTTACTTACAACGTACGTTAATTTCGGTAAAGAATTTGCATTTATGACTTATTCCATTTACTTACATCGTACGTTAATTTCGGTAAAAAATTTGTCATGCATGACTTATTTCATTTACTTACATCGGACGTTAATTTCGGAAAAGAATTTGTCATGCATGACATATTCCATTTACTTACATCGTACGTTAATTTCGGTAAAGACATATACAATCAAATTCATGGAAGTTACAACGCTCCTGCAACGGACTTACAAAGGGTTTGCAAGACGTGTGTACAAAATTGTGATTCATAGACGCTAAAATCCATTTTATCTCCATTGTAACCTGATTGCAAGCTGACAATGTTACATAAGCGTTTTGCGTACTTTAAGGGTATTCGAATGACACGTCGTCGCCGTCAATAAAAGGCAACTATTGCAATTGGTGGGATAACGGGGGAAATACGAGGATGCCGTTCCGACACTCTGTAAAGATATTTTAGTTAACAAATGGTCCATGGATTATGAAAACTTACATCACTGTTTAAAACTTACAGAGGGTTTTAGTTTTTTTTTTATACACAACAGGTTGGTACTTTACCTCAATCACACCTGATGTTAAGTGAAGATGAAGTCGAAGATGGAAGCGTACTGACCCGGACACCCCAACACATTTGGGGGACTGGCTATCTTATCTCTGACAACCGGAACACAACAATGATAATTAACATTGCTGCTTAGCGGCAGATTAGATAAGATGGTGGTAGTTAGCCAGGCGGACATTTAAAATGCCCTACCACCAACCAAACCGAGTACATAAACATGTACCCCCCTGGGGATCCGAATCGTAAACCCAATTTGTTTATATTTTCTACTACCTTTCCGCCCGCGTCTTCACCTGCATGGAAAAACTATATCGTGGAAATTTGTTTATCCCGCGGGAACACTCACTTTATCGGGATAAAAATATCCTATGTTTTAATCTAGGGTATGTTCTACCTATATACCAAATTTCAGCCAAATCCGTTCAGCCGTTTCCCAGTGATTGAGCTACAAATAAATAAACAAACTTCCAAAGTTTCGCATTAAATAAATAAATAAATATCCTTAGACATACACACAGCGCCATCTAGTTCCACTTTAAGCAACTATAGGCTTGTGTTGTGAATACTAGATGGTTGATATACTACATAATAACATTTTTTTTTTGTAAATAAATACTTATTATAAATGAAAAACATCCATAACTCAGGTACACATGTCCGTATTTATAATATTATTTAGATTAGTTGAATTCGGCTGTTAGAATATAAGAGAAAATGCTCACTAATACTACATTTTAAGGTTTTCTATATTACATGAACAGTGTGATTAAGACGAATTTAATAATTTTTTCCGTCGAGCAATTAGCAACTTTCCAAAATACCGTCGTCAAGATTAGAAACATGCCAATCCATAGCCACATGGTCTCGGCTCAACACGTAACGCTAATTTTCTCAATCTGTCCAAAGCGTTGAAATGCGATAAATCTAGGTTCACTCATATACATCGTGCTAGCGCTGCTGTTGTAATGTTATATGCCCACCATGGCTTATGTCCATTAATGGATTTCTACAGAATATTGACGTATATAATGTAATGGACTGTATTTAGTACATCAAAGGTACCGGCTATTATACTCCAGTAAACTTTTTCGGTTTGAACCCAACTCAGGCCATTTTCTTTGAAGGTAGAACGCTTTGAAATTACGTCTTTGTGTTTTCGTTTTTTTTAATGGAGGCAATCATAACGATATGTGATTCTCTTTCGTATAATCGTAAATATTTCAGTAATAATATAATATACTTAGTAAATTATAACATAGTTAATATATAATTATTATTAATAATAATATTAATATAACATCGAGTTACATGTGGTGTGCTCTATCTGAAGGTAGGTAATGAAACTTTGCCATAGCTAGTAATAAAACAAATTAGTTTGCTGTTTTATCCGACTCCCCAGTAAGGAAGGTGATGTTTTAGATTTATATGTTTTTTTTTTATTTATTAAAAGTAATTTAAACCTCCACAGACACATGGTCCGTGCTCTTGTTTACAAAAATATAATTTATAAATTAACTTGTTTCTTTTTACATTTTATACTCTAAAGACTATGACTATGCTTAAATCTAAAACAGTGAGTTCTTATTCTTATATCTTATATGTCTTCCCTTTGTCATATTCTTATTATTATTATTTATAATTATTTCTATTCCCGATATAATTATGGTATGTAAAATTTTAAATATTTGCTTATTTCTATGATGATTACAACTGATTACAATTCAAGGGGAGGTGCGTTTTTTAACTACGGGAGTGAGTACAATGGCAGTGATAGAATAATCTTGTATACTTGTCATGGACTGTGGCTCGTTATTGGAGGGTCTGACTACCTCCCTCTCCAAACCTTTTCAGCTTTTCCACGACCGCTGTGTCACGATGGCGTATTGCCATTTTCAGATTGTAATCTAAAATGCTCTTCGTCGAAGCAGCCGTTGCCCGCTGCATAAACCTGCCCGTCGCATCATCCCTGTCATCCGCGTAGTAAACACAGCTAACAGCGTGACGCGACACTGCCACGACAGCATGCTGTACGCTATAACCAGGCGGTTAATTGGTTAATGCGGTTAATTAACATTGCTGTTCGGCGGCATATTTAGATAAGATGGTGGTAGCTAGCCAGGCGGACATTTAAAATGCCCTATCACCAACCAAACCGAGTACTTAAACATGTACCCCGCTGGGGATCGAACCCAATGTTGTTTACATTGAGCCACGGAGGCGGTTAAAATTGTCAGAGATGAGATAGGCAGTCCCCCAAATGTGTTAGGGTTTCCGGGTCAGTACGCTTCCACCTTCGACCTCATCTTCACTTAACATCAGATGTGATTGAGATCAAGTACGAACCCGTCGTACATAAAAAAAAGAGTACTATTATTGGGTAAAGGGACACACTAAGTTATAACCCTTTTGTATTACTGAGGCTCACACATGATTTTATTGCACATCATCATCCTATCAGCCACAAGACGTCCACTGCTGAACATAAGCCTCTCCAATAGAACTCCAAATGAGACCGGCTGGAATTGTCTGCATCCAGAGATTTCCCGCGACCTTCATCAGGTCGATTGTCCACGCTGCGCTTGTCGGTGCGTGGTCTCCACGCGAGATTCAACTTGCTAATTTGCTGGGCTATGTCAGTGCCTTTGCTCGCCGCCGGATTTCTACATGATTGATTCGATCACGTAATGAAACCCCGAGCATCGCCCTCTCCATAGCTCGGTTGCGTGCTCAAGCTTTCTCATAATTTTTTTTTTTTTAATTTATTTAACACTTTATTGCATACACAGAAAACAATAAAATTACAGTGATACTTAAGAGTAAGATATACAAAAGGCGAGCTTATCCCTAAAAGAGATATCTTCCAGCAAACCCAACATAGGAAATAACAATAGTGAAGGGGAAACATAGAGTGCACACAAGTAAAATGAAAATAAGAAAATAAATATTAAGTACATAAATAAGCTTACGAATATATAAATGAATATATACACGAACATATAAATGAATATATTAATACATATATTAATAAATATATAAATAAACAATGGTTAGTGACAGGACCCAAGATAATGCTCTCTCACACGGAGTTTAAAAATGGGCAGTGACTGGCTGTCGCGTATATTAGTGGGAAGTGAGTTCCACAGCCTGACTGCATGAACAGTGAATGAGAAACTATAAAAATCAGTGGTATGAGGATGGAAACGTAGAAGAGTGGACATGTGTGATCGGGAGAGACTAGTGGGAGTTCTTATTGTTATTGAAATTTGATAATTCTCTTATATTAAAAAATAAGGTCTAACAAAATTAACCCGACAAACGTTGCAGAGTATATGTATAGGATGTACCTATTACGGAAAAAATAAAAAATAAAACAATAAAGTTAACAGATTTTATTCAATAAATAAAATTTAGAAATGTAAATTTTGTGAGTTGGACATTAATGGCCGCACGCTCTAAGTACTTTGCCACAACACACAAATACGTGCCTCGGTATCTTTGAAGACGCCGAAAGGCGACCACTCGCCGCTCGTCGCCTGCGCTTGCCCCGGCGCCGCCGCGACTTGCTGTGATTGGTTGCGCCCTGTGCCCCGCCACTCGCTTCTTCTGGCTCTTCCATATCAATGGAACGTTGCCTGTTTTTTCTCATTGATAAAACAAAGTACAATCGAAATGAAGTAAGTCTGTTAATGTGTATTTTCATTTGCACTTACAATTAATTTTTTTACACGGAAACAATTTTTAAGACTAGTTTTTTTAATGAATATATTATTTTATTGTCATGTACGTGCAAAGTTTGTCGGGTTAATTTTGTTAGACCATAGGGTCTAACAACCACTTGTGTCGCCTATTTACCGGGAGGATGTTCTACTTATATAGATAAGTAGAACATCCTCCCGGTAAATAGGCGACACAAGTGGTAAGAGGCGGTGCGGCGGGGGTAGAGGACGCTTGCAGGCGATCACTACGCGAGTGCCGGCGGAGCAGTAGGGCAGGGGGAGCACACTTCAAATGTCATCAATTTTCATAGCAGACTGCGACCTCTGAACTGCGGTTGACGAACTAACCGTTATTAGTGTTCTGTGGCAGCAGCCGCCATCTTACCGGTGGGTGATGTCATGTCGAGCTCTCAGTCAACGTCGATTTCCTTTTGAAAGTTTTTGTAAAAGTTCAGATTTTTGTTAATTTGTTGTTTGTTTTTGTTATACTTGTTTTTCATAGCTAATTTAAAGAAATTAGTTATGAGAAATAAAAATTTCCTCAAACAACAATACCTATTTCTAAACCCAGTTTCTACCTATATAATCAGTGTACGTAGGTATGTATAGATAGATTTAATTCCTCAACCAATCGCTGGCAGCAGCACTGTCTATACATGCAAATTTAACCACGGAGTTGCCACTCTTTCTCGGTAAATAGTTACTATACTCTTTGCAGTAGGGTCAGCATGTCATGCGACTCGCGCGCACAGAACATTATTATGCGCGCTCGCAGCTCAAACACTACTTTGACCGCCGACTTTGTACTGTTATTTATTACGTGTTAGTTACATTATTGGACATGCCGACACGGTGTGCAATGCTTACGTGTACCAACAATAATTATAAAAGTCATGAACATAAGTGTGCGGGACAAGTGAAAGTGTGTGTGTGTGTGTAGACTATTACAACAGACAATAATTAAAGTATGTGATTTATTTAATTAGATATAGTTTCAGTTTATAAGTTAGAATAACTAGATATAAGTCAGATTGTATACACTTAGAATAGTTTGTTTTGTAAAATCAGGTAGGATAATATAGAATTAAGGTACCTTGTAAATAATAGCATACCGGCTCTCGTTAACGTATTGCTGCCGGGAAGGGACCTACGCGCACGAGTCGCGCGACGCTAGCGCCCCTACCGTAATATTAAGAAAACAGCGGGTAGCTTCCCGGCAGGAACGTATAGCGTATAGCGAAAAAAGCGTAAATAGGCGTTTTAGACAAATTCACGCCAGTTTGGAATCAGTTCGTCAAACAGTGCAGTCGACTAAAACCACCCCGCTCTGGGAAAAATATACAGTTTAAACAGAAGTGTAAAGTGTATTCTTTCTCAACAATCAACACAGGTGCAACACGGCCCGTTCCTTCATCGCATAAGGAGGTCGTGCACATAAGCTGGTCCTTCGAGCCGGATTAAGAGAAAGAATATCACGGACCGGAAATAATGCCGATCACACGTTCTCAGAGCGGCAAGCCGCCACCGCCGCGAGTGGCAGCACCGCTCGTATATGAAGATCCGTCACCTTCACCTACGGTCCAACAGCAAGACAGAGAGTTTGAGCAAACCGTTCTCCGTAATCCGTCTCGCGCATCGACATCGAAATCTGTACGTGCGAGACGGATAGCTCAGGCTCAAGAAGAAGTCGCGAGACTGAAGCTAGAGGCAGCCGAAGCCCGCCTCGCCGCTATTCAAGCCGAAGACTCCGACGACGAAGGATCGCAGGCAACAAGTCCCGGTGAAACAGATATAACACGAGCACGCGTGGAACAGTGGATTAACGCAACAAAACCGCAAGTACAAGTAGTGAAAACATCAGCGCCGCAGAATAATGATGTAGCTGGTACAAAGGCCAGCGCTCTACCGTCGCAAATACCAGAGAAACAATGTCTAACACAGAAGATCGACTTATCCGAGTTGGCAGCGGCACTTGTATCAACCGCGAAGGCTATTATGCCACCGCCTACGCCGGTTTCCGTCATCCGTCAGATTACAATTACCGAATTGCCGCCCTTCAACGGAGCACATACAGAATGGTTGAATTTCATCGGAGCCTACAACGAGTCGTCGCCGCACGTCGGCCCATCCGAAAATATAGCAAGATTACGCCGCGCCCTTAGAGGTCGAGCTAAGGAAGCTGTAAGCAGCCTATTAGTCGCCGGTGCGAAGCCTGAAGAAATAATTAAAACACTGGAAAACCGCTTCGGACGCTCCGAATTGATCGCTCAAATCGAATACGAGAAGTTAGAAAATATACAGCGGCCGACCGACTCTGCGCGCGATGTTTGCTTGTTTGCGAACAAAGTTCAAAACGTCGTAGCTATACTGCGAGCACTCGATGAAGATGGCTACTACTACAATCCGAAGCTCATGAAAGGCTTGGTAGACAAGTTGACACCAGCGCTTCGATACCGATGGTACGACTTCCGGAACAATATACCTGTAAAAAAGGCCAACCTCGTCGTATTCAAAGATTTTATTGTGAGCGAAGCCGATAATTGCCGAGAATTCGCTCCACCTGAAATAATAAGTGCAGACGACACCGTGCCTCAACGACAGCGCCACCGCACTCACACAATTGCCGACCGGAAGTTTCCGACATGCGCTATATGCAAGAGTAGTGCTCATTATCCGACAGATTGCGAACAGTTTAAAAAGGTCGACAACGACGGGCGGTGGGCGCTTGCAAAAGAAAAACGTCTCTGTTTCCGTTGTCTTCGATACAAATCAGCTTCTCATCGGTGCAAGACGAAGACCTGCGATGAAGACGGCTGTACGAGAACGCACAATCCACTACTACACTTCGTGTCACTACAAGATACGTCTACAGAAAAGAAAGAGAAAGAGATAGTTGCCTCTACGTACACTCAGCGCGCAACGGATACATATTTGAAGATAGTGCCTGTTCGAATCATAGGAGCAACCGGTTACGTCGACACATACGCCCTTTTGGACGACGGGTCAACAGTGACATTAATCAATGCAGATACAGCTTTACAAGTTGGTGCCGATGGACCGGTCGACCCTCTCTCCATAGAAACCGTTTCGGGCGATAATATTGAGAAATTATCCCGACGTGTAACTCTGCAGTTACGTGGCCGAAGTGACAAGACATTCACAGTGAAAGCGAGAACCGTCGATCATCTTAACTTATCGGCGCAAACTATAGAAGATATAGATATTAACAATCTTCAACATCTTCGTGATATACACCAACAATTGAAGTATGAAGATGCGAAACCGACAATACTTATCGGGCAAGACAACTGGCCTCTACTGATTGCCGATGAAACAAGAAGAGGGACAGTTACGCAACTCGCCGCATCCCTCACACCACTGGGATGGGTTTTACATGGAGCTACCACACGAAGCCTCGGTCAACGTGTCCATTACGTCGCTCACGTCACCGACCGCCACCAAACAGCTGATGACCGCTTTGATGAAGAAATGAAGAAGTTCTTCTCCATTGAATCTCTCTGTGTGCAGCCGAAAACTACGCGAGCCGATCCTAACGAGCTCGCCCTGCAAATATTACAGAAAAATACAGTGAAAAGACCCGAGGGAGGATACGAAACAGCTTTAGTATGGAAGACGGACGTCACGCTTCCCGATAACTATGAGGGCGCATTCAAGCGACTTCAGAGCACTGAAAAAAAGATCGATCGAGACACGCAATTACGTATCCAATATGAACAACAGATTGAAACTTTGTTAGTGAAGAACTATGCAGAACTAGCGCCACCACATACCACGCCTGGAAAAACGTGGTACCCACCACATTTCGCTGTGCTTCATCCAGCTAAACCGGGAAAAGTTCGTATAGTTTTTGACGCCGCCGCCCGCTACTATAATACGTCGCTGAACGACCACCTACTCTCCGGACCCGACTTACTTCAATCTCTGCCCGGCGTTCTAATGCGGTTTCGACAACATCCAATCGCAGTCGCCGCCGACATCGAAGAAATGTTTCTACGAATTGGCATCCGTGAAGAAGATCGAGATTCACTGCGATTCCTGTGGCGCGATCAGCGGCGGGAGGGCACACCACAACAGTACCGTATGAAGTCTGTAATATTCGGCGCCGCCTGTTCACCTAGTACAGCTTTGTTCGTGAAGAATTACAATGCCGAGAAACACCGCGAACAATACCCCGAGGCGGCAGAGGCCATCATCAAACACCACTATATGGACGATTATCTCCAAAGTTTTCCAACAATAGAGAAGGCCATCGAAATATCGACCGAAGTGAAACAAGTGCACCGTGAAGCTAACTTCAATTTAAGAAAGTGGACGTCGAATAATGTCGAAGTGATTACAGCAATAACCGACGGTGAACAGTCATCGAACGACAGCCGTGACGTCACACTTGCCGACATAAAAGAAGAAAAGATACTTGGACTCACCTGGCGGCCCACTACAGACACGCTCGGCTTTAATTTGAATTTCGCGCGCGCCTCGCCTGAAATCGTTAATGGACTACGTACACCGACTAAGCGAGAAGCACTGAAAACCGTGATGTCGTTGTTTGACCCGCTCGGATTCGCCTCGCCTATCACTATACAGGCAAAACAAATATTGCAAGAGACTTGGCGTACCGGCACAGCATGGGACAACCCTATACCGGAGAACACGCAGAAAAAATGGCATCAATGGGTTGAAGACTTAAAACGATTAAAGTACATCGAGATACCACGCTGTCATCTACATCTCACCGATGCTGTCGACCTGCAGCTACATACATTCGTCGACGCAAGCGAGTCCGCCTACGCTGCCGCCGTGTATTGGCGCGTAATCGATAATATTGGCACCATCCACGTGTCCCTCGCAGCTGCTAAAGCAAAAGTCACACCACTCAAGATCACCTCTGTACCGCGCCTAGAACTTCAAGCCGCCGTGCTAGGCTGCCGCCTATCAAAAACAGTTGCCGACGAATATCAAGTATCCTATTCTCAGCGATATTACTGGAGCGACTCAAAAACAGCACTCGCCTGGTTACGGTCGGGACCGCGTACCTTCAAGGCCTTCGTCGCACACAGAGTAGCAGAAATAGAAGAAGAGACTACAGTCGACGAATGGCACTGGGTACCAAGCCGCGATAATGTGGCAGACGACGCAACGCGTGGAATACCGGCAGATTTCGATACGCAACACCGATGGTTCACCGGGCCGGCCTTCCTATACAGACCCGAAGCTGAGTGGCCGCAAGAAACAACCGATACAATCATTGGCACTACCGGCGAGGAACGAGTGCACGTGACATCGATAACAGGACCCAAACTTACCGGGGCCCTCCCAGACATTACACGTTTCTCATCGTGGCTACGCTTAATACGCTCAAGTGCACGCGTACTTCAGTTTATTGACCTATTGTCAAAATCAACACAGAAGACTAACTACAGCCGTACGAAGCGCCACATAGAAAAAGATCCACAATGGCGAAGCTCAACACGTAAAGAAAAATTAGCAACACGCTCCGCAGCCCGCGGCCCACCTCGTAAGACTAACGCCGCCCAATATAAATACTTGGACGCCGATTACATTCGTCGAGCCGAACAACTATGGGTGCGAGCGTCTCAACAACAAGCCTTTGCCACAGAAATCGCGGCGCTACGAGCACAAAGAGTACAGCATAAGGACAGCCGATTGAAACAACTGTCTGTATACATTGATGATACCGACACAGTGAAGCTCAAATCCCGCATCGCAGCTGCGGACGGTATCACCGCTCAACAGCGAGAACCCGCAGTACTGGACGGCGATCATCCATATACAAGATTGTACCTCGATTGGATACATACGAAGCTATCACACGGTAGCACAGAAATTATTGTGAACGAAGTCCGACAACAATATTGGGTAGTGCGCCTTCGACCCACCGTTAAGCAAGTTGTAAAGCAATGCCTGAAATGTCGCATTAGAAGAGCACAGCCTGCAACACCGCCAACCGGAGATCACCCACATACTCGATTGGGACATCATCAGCGTCCATTTACATTCGTCGGACTCGACTATTTTGGACCATTATCCGTGACAGTTGGACGCCGCCACGAAAAAAGATATGTGGCACTATTCACGTGCCTCACGACTCGCGCGATCCACCTCGAAATAGCAGCGAATCTCAGCAGCGATTCAACGGTGATGGCAATGCGCCGATTCATAGCACGGCGCGGATGTCCGGCCGAGATCTACTCCGATAACGGGACGAACATGCATGGCGCAGAACGCGAACTCCGAGAAGCAATACGGAATGAAGCATCGAAACATATGATCCGGTGGAAGTTTATATGCCCGTCCGCACCGTTTATGGGAGGAGCCTGGGAAAGGCTCGTGAAATCAGTAAAGACAGCCCTCTACCGCATACTACACGAGAAACACCCGCACGAAGAATGCCTGGCCACGCTTCTAGCTGAAGCGGAATACACAGTGAATAGTCGACCGTTAACGCACGTATCCGTCGAGCCTGTAGATGAAGAAGCATTAACGCCGAATCACTTCATTCTCGGTGGCTCGTCCCGCACACCTCCGCCCGGAACATTCACCGATTGCGACCTGGCAGGCAAGAAACAATGGCGACGCGCACAGCTATTAGCCGATCACTTTTGGGCGCGCTGGCTACAGGAATACTTGCCCGAGCTTCAACACCGGCGGGAGCCGCATGGGCACGGAAAACGGCTCGACATTGGTAACATCGTGCTCATAGTGGATGGAAACCTGCCTCGCAACACATGGCCGCGAGGCATTATCACCGCACTCCACCCCGGTAAAGATGGCCAAGTTCGTGTAGTCGATGTCCAGACGCAAGGTGGTGTACTACGTCGACCTACCAAACGCATCGTAGTGCTACCACCAACCGACGTGCCCGCACCAGAATAGAATACAGAACCCGCGGACGGCTCTGTACGGCGGGAGAATGTGCGGGACAAGTGAAAGTGTGTGTGTGTGTGTAGACTATTACAACAGACAATAATTAAAGTATGTGATTTATTTAATTAGATATAGTTTCAGTTTATAAGTTAGAATAACTAGATATAAGTCAGATTGTATACACTTAGAATAGTTTGTTTTGTAAAATCAGGTAGGATAATATAGAATTAAGGTACCTTGTAAATAATAGCATACCGGCTCTCGTTAACGTATTGCTGCCGGGAAGGGACCTACGCGCACGAGTCGCGCGACGCTAGCGCCCCTACCGTAATATTAAGAAAACAGCGGGTAGCTTCCCGGCAGGAACGTATAGCGTATAGCGAAAAAAGCGTAAATAGGCGTTTTAGACAAATTCACGCCAGTTTGGAATCAGTTCGTCAAACAGTGCAGTCGACTAAAACCACCCCGCTCTGGGAAAAATATACAGTTTAAACAGAAGTGTAAAGTGTATTCTTTCTCAACAATCAACACAGGTGCAACACGGCCCGTTCCTTCATCGCATAAGGAGGTCGTGCACAATAAGCTTTACTTTAATCCAAAAGATCGCAATAAGTAGGTAGAATTCAATTGTCGTAGATGATATATTAGTAAATCGATCAATTGGATATACCTATATTTGTTTTCTTAGCTTGGTGGGGTTCCGTTGGATGATATTAAAATATCGATAACCCCGGAGTCAACGGATAAGTTTGAGAATCATGATATTATTATTACATTATAATCATTTATAATAAATAATAGGTAGATATTCATGTCAATACTGACTTTTAAATTAAAAGATATTAAAAAGTCACAGATTTTACGCTTGTCTAATAGATTTGATGTAGGTATGCGAAGCTACGAATAACAAAGATAGGTATTTGTTCGTAGATGCGATGTCGACATCCCTACAACCATCTCGCTTTAAACCATCCTGATTCGGCGCTCGTATGGAAGATGTTGTACTTACTTGGGGCCGGGCGCTCTAAGTACTTTGCAAATGTTACACAAAAAGTAGGCCAATATTAATTATTTATGACGTTAGCGTACTTAGCATTTTTTATTCGTATTTGTTTCGCATTAAATTATGGTTGTGATTTCAGTTAGACTTTGATACAAAAATACCAAAATTTAATCATACTACATTTTGCGACTGCAAACAATGTTCAGTTGTCACAATACCAACACAAATAAACCGAATAATAAACGGTCGTTACTTTTTAAATTATATGCTTGCGAAGCGAAAACCATAAAACATTGTTATGCATCTCGTCGACCATTTATTTGCAAACGAATGGTCTGAACATCAAAGTGGGTTATGCTAATCTGTCTGGGAGAATAGGGTTGTACCACGAGTGTCAGTTACGGGACAAGTTCGGGCGGGACATATTGTTTTCAACCTCCGCAGAGTTGTCACATTAAAGCCTGTCTATCAGTGTCAATTGTAAAACGGCTAAACACGGATAGACGGATTGGGTATTGGAGACTTTGGGGGAGCTATGCACCGATGATGCTGGTGCCCATCATTGGACTTTGCTGCTTTGACTTATACTATTGTGGGAATTGACGATGTGGCCGAAGATGAAGCACGCGATCTCAGTAGATACCTATTCACCCTGCTCTTGAAGATCCCAAGGTTGTAGGATTCAGGAAAGACTGACGCCGGTTCCAAGCCTTGGCTGTTCGCATTATGAATTTCGCATTTATAATATTTATTAACAATTCTTTGTCATCTGTTTCAGATCTTTAACTACAAGACATGAAACTGGTAAGTTCGACGAACTATTGACTATCAGCCTGAATCGTTCAACCTTATTTGAGAGCATTATGTTAGGTCCTAGATCATTTATATTAAAAGATTGGTCATACAGTGAAACATATTAAGCGACATTCATATTTCTTAATCATCTTCATCAGCCCGTAAACATCCCACTGCAGGGATTCCCTCGTATAATCCCTCGTATAGTCCACCACGCTGGCCCAATGCGGGTTGGGGACTTTTTTTTTTTTTTTTATTAAAAACTGGTTTCGCGTTTGACTTCAATCTCACCTGATGGAAAGTGACGATGAAGCCGAAGATGTATCACGCGCACCCAGTAAATGCCTATTCACTCTAGACTTGAAGATCCCAAGGTTGTAAGTGTCGGGAAAAACCGACGCGGGCAGTGAGTTCCATACCTTAGCAGTCCGCATTATAAATGATGAAGCAAAGCGCTTAGTGCGGATGCCCTTCACATGCCCTTTAGTTTTTATTTGTCAGGCATGGAGGTTTCCTCACGATGTTTTCCTTCACCGTTTAAGAGCAATCGGATAAATGCACATAAATAATTAAATTTAATTTAAAACTCCTTGGTACATGGCCTGCATGGGAATTGAACCCGAACCTCCCAAATTATATATATAATATTATATTAATATCGCGTCTTAACCGCTGAGGCACCGACCCTCTTAACCATATTTGATGAACATCGTTAAAGAGTTTTTAACGAAGAAAAGACTTTTTGGGATACGTAGATGTTACAATCGTTTGATTTCTCGGGGGTGTCCTAAATTTCATTGTTTATCTTAAAAGTTGTGTTATCACTTATTTATAGATACCATTTAGAGAGAAATATTTTATTGTGGATATTTTATATAAGTAGGTATTTATGTTATTGTTCGTTTTACACAAAATGCAAAAGAC
This sequence comes from Oegoconia quadripuncta, assembly GCA_949316235.1. Taxonomy (NCBI): domain Eukaryota; kingdom Metazoa; phylum Arthropoda; class Insecta; order Lepidoptera; family Autostichidae; genus Oegoconia; species Oegoconia quadripuncta. The sequence continues at coordinate 2,443,633 of OX438757.1, read as the reverse complement.
GAGATTGTAGCAGCCGGCGAAGTGTCAGAACGGCATTGTAAGTTACAATTAGGTGAAAGCCACCCGAAAAGTTTCCATTTTAAATATGCTGCCTACTTTTTCACAACACATGAGTAATGGTTTTGACTTACCTACCTTTATATTTATTTGACAAGGGAGACAGAAAAAGATTGAAGTCCATTTACTACACCGGCGTATGACAATGAAGAGAATACATCTGCACCGGAACATGCACTCTACTTTAATAACCACAAAGCCCATTTTACATAGACGCCACACTTTAATATTATAATCTTGAATACCTTTATAGGGCACTAAGATAGAACGGTGGCCCATTTGAGGAAATGGCAAACATTTTATAAGATTTGTTGGTACAAGATCTTTTTATTCAATTTTATGTACAGACGGTTGGATGAGTAAATTTTTGTATGCTTTTTTTTTAATATCGTAAGTATACACGCAGAGAGTTCAAAGGAAGAAAAAGACGTACTGGGCCGACCCCAAATAATTAGGATCATGGTATCAAGATGATTATACTGTCGTACACACGCAAACTCATTAACAGCCTATTAGGCCTTTTCGAAAGAAGAATAAAAAATTATTGTAGAACTTGAAAAGAATGAAAAAAAATACAGCCAACGTCAAAAAGGCTTTACTTTATAGGTACTGTGGCAACGGTCCAAGGAGAACGCTTGGGATCGTGTGGTGTGATGCTGGCCACGGTAGACGGCGCGTTGTTTAAAAAAGAAATGATTTTAAATGAGGAATAAGAATTCTTGCTTGCACCGTCGCTCCAGGGCGGTCTCCTATCGACCAATTCTATAATAAACTATGTGATCCGCTATAAAAGAGTGAATAAACAGAATTAATATATGCAGCACAGCCTTGTCATTGACACCCATGTTACAGTACACAGGGTACCCTTGAAATAGTCAGAATTATACCATTTTTAAGCTACTGCTTGTTCTAAAAGCAATTTTCCCCTGAGAAAAACAAGCAAGAAACTTGAGAGGTTGCTAATTTAAAAACAGGTTTTTATTTTTATATGATAATAAATAAATAATATAAATAAATATCCTTAGACATATACATAGCGCCATCTAGTTCCACAGTAAGCAACTATAGGCTTGTGTTGTGGATACCAGATGGTTGATATACTACATAAATTCATTTTCTGTTGTAAATAAATACTTATTATAAATGAAAACATCGATAACACTGGTACACATGTCCGTATTCATCACACAAACATATAATATGATATACACACATACATGGTTCTTATCTAAATTTGGAGGTAACTGGTTAAACTGATTCGACGATAATTATCTTATAACACAGTTGCTTTGCCATTATATTTTTGTCATAATGTTCGGGAGCTTTTCTAAACTTCAAATTTGTGCTATTGTTAATAACAGTATTCACCAGTGAAACTTAATCCCATTGGACTGGAAATTATCTTCCATGAGTTTCCGCAGTTGAATATGCTGCAGTAAACTATTAACTATTTCAACGGGTACTTCAATCTACGCCCTTTCATCGCGGAATATGTATTCATAGTCAAAATGGAACCGCTTCATTGGTGTTAAAATGGGCATTTGGAACCAATAGAAACTCAGTCATACACCGACTTTCTTCGCGATCTGTCGTATCAAATGCTGATTTACGTTGTTAAAAATTCATCACTTGCCACAGAAAACTGACCAAAAACATGCGAGTATCTTTTAAGTATAAACAAATATAATATATTACTCTAAAAACTCATATTTTTAATTAAAGTTATAATTTTTCTCATGCACTTTTATAAGTTGTGAGCACATACTAAAAACAAAGTTTTGGTGTTGGCCATTTATTCTCAGCAGTCATATTAGTTCTCAAGGATTCTAATAGAAGCTAAGAGAAGCTCGAAAAATATTTGTTCGCGCGACCATATCTATAGAATAGTCAATAATCCAGGGGAGCGTGCCCCCCTGTGTCGACTGACTAACATCTATAATAAATGTCTAACGGATGTGGATTTTTTTTTTTTATATGAGAGGGCGGCAAACGAGCATGCGGGTCACCTGGTGGAAAGCAATCACCGCCGCTCATGGACACCCGCAACACCAAAAGGGTCACAGATGCGTTGCCGGCCTTTGAGGAAGGTGTAGGCTCGTTTCTTGAAGGTTCCAATTTCGTACTCGTTCGGGAATACCGCTGCCGGAAGTCCGTTCCACATTGTATTGTTTTTGTCTAAAAACCAATATAAGAAACAGTATTTTGAAGTCCTGTCGGACATTGATGATGCTTAAGTTTTAAATTAACTGGTTCGGATTGCTTTTCTGATTTTACAGTTATATATAAAATTGTCGTAGATAACGGAGTCGGTTACACAATGATCTCCATTGTCTACATATAAGATTATAAAACATAATTTTATTTATTTTTTATTTATTTTTATTTTATTGTTTTAGGGATAACAACAGCTTTATACAATCTATAATCATGATTCTTAAATTGTATTGTGTACCTACCTGTTAGTTGTTCTGAATAAAATAAAATACTCATCAGTCCGTAAACATCCCACTACGGGAATATAGACCTTCCCTCATATTGAGGGAATATGGGCCATAGCCCGCAACGCTGACCCAGCCTGAGTTAGAGATTTCACATGCCTTCGATTTTTTAAAATTTCTCAGGCATATATGTTTCCTCGCGATGTTTTCCTTCACCGTTTAGGAGCCGGCGGATAAATGCACATAAGTAATTAAATTTAATTTAAAAATCATTGGTACATAATATTTCTATTCTTTCTTTTATAAATTTTATGGCATATGCCTCTTTTTACCTGACTACAGCAAGCCAAATAGAAGAGTTATAATAATATTAGCAGACTATGTATGTAATACATACATTAACTAGATTTTTTTCAGGATGTAAATTAGCCGGCCTTTCTCCTGGTCCCAGACTGCCTTTCTGTCAAATTTCAGACTTATTCGTATTTCTCGAGATTTTTTTACCTATGATTATAATTTATATTTTTTTTTTTTTTATATGAGAGAGCGGAAAACGGAAATTATATACCAAAAATGATGCTACATCCAATAAATAGTTCTTCAAAAACAACGAAATTATTTACCTGCCTTTGTGAAGTGTTTGTCCAGTGCAGACGATGGACTTTTTGTCGACCGCCCTTTTGGTTCTTCGTGTGTATTATTGCAAAGAATATCATGCATCCTCGTCGACAAAATTGGCTGATTTGTCAATTTGACATTGTCAAAATAAGTGAAGTCCACTGTATGTATTCTAACATCAGGTCCGTCAAATAATGCTATCAATATTGCTGCTTGATGAGAGATTTAGATAAGATGGTGGTAACTGGCCAGGCGGACATTTAATTTACCCTACCACCAACCAAACCGAGTACTAGGGTTTTGAGCAATAAAGTGTATTTGTATTGCATTGTATTGTATAGCACAATTTACTCGCAATCACCGTTGTTTAAATTTTATGTACCTTACATAGACCCACAGAGTATCCACATGAATACTAATTCTGCAAATAAAAAAATAAATTCCTTTAATTACGCCAATCAGAGAAACGATATTTAAATTCGTCCAGAAATTGTGTTAGGCATTAAAGACTAATGGTTGGAATGGGAGAGGAAAACAAAGGAGATTGCCTAAGTAATTTGGCTTCTGCCAAACACTAAAGAAACGAATTTTCTCAGAATGATGGAGTCATAATGGAATGATTAATTAATGTGGAACACTTTGTTACCGTTATCTATTTCCTACAATAATTATTAAACTGTGCCAACTGTTTTTTAAACTGAGGTGTAAGCTGCTGTTAGATTACATTAACTTAACCGCCTCCGTGGCTCAATGTAAAGAACATTGCGTTTACGATTCGGACGTCGCGAGTTCGATCCCCAGCGGGTTACATGTTTAAGTACTCGGTTTGGCTGGTGGTAGGGTATTTTAAATGTCCGCCTGGCTAGCTACCACTATATTATCTAAAAACATAATTGGCTGATAGGAATTTTTATTGAATCGTTATTTCAATGAAGTACGGGACCTTAATAAGTAGTCTAACTGAAAATCTCCTCGTTTTTCAAAGTCTGTCGAAACAAAAACACTGAAATAAGTAGACAATAATTGTCTACTCCATATTTATCTAACATTAAGTAAGACTAAATTGTAATAATATTGTAAATGAAGACGAAGAAAAGAATCTTTATTGCTGAAATTTTCGTAAGGCACGAGGACCCAAACTTAATAATATCATCCAGGTATACAAAGCAACTCTGTTAAAGTGAAGTGATCTTCCTCTACTTTAATATCTCATACTAGCTTCCTGCCCGTGGCTTCGCCAGCGTGGAATAATTTGTTTATTCCGCCGGAACTACTCACTTTATCGGGATTAAAAATATTCTATGATTTAATCCAGGATATGTTCCACCTACATACCAAATTTCATCCAAATCCGTTTCGCCGTGATTGAACAACAAACAAAAATATTAACTAACATCCAAACTTTCGCATTAATAATATTAGTTAGATTAGATAAACTGCACTCAAGTCATTGATTGAGATACATCCGGACATAGACTATAGACATACACACACAACGCCGTCAAACTAATGAAACCCGTCGCTTTTCTTCCGATTAAAAATATATCACGAAATATATGAACGGATTTGGATGAAATTTGGTATAAATAAATAATAAATAAATATTTCGGACACTTATACCAATCATCTAATCCCAAACTAAGCAAAGCTTGTACTATGGATACTAGATAACGGATAAACATACATAAATATTTATATAAACATCCATGACTCAGGAATAAAATGTTCATATTCATCACACAAACATTTACCCGTCGCGGGATTCGAACCCGCAACCGTTGGTTTCGCTGACAGGGTCACTATCTACTACACCAATCGGTCGTCGGTATCGGTTATGTCGGTAGTAAACACCCTGGATTAAGACATAGGATATTTTTAACCGATAAAGTAAGTAGTTCCCGCGGGATAAAACAATTTCCGCGATTATTCCACCCAGGCGAAGCCGCGGTCGGAAAGCTACTGTTCATTAAAATTCGCTTGTTATCATTCTGTTCCATATTTAAATGATAATACCACATGATTTATTTACGTATCATATTCATTGACTTGTTTGGAAATTCCAATAAAAAGCTTGAATGAATAAAATTCCACGAATCGGAATAATTATGTTTAACATATACGGCCTTTGATTCGTTTCAACCCTTTTATGCTTATTTGTGTACAGGATTATTATTTTTCTTCATTTCCTTTACACGTGCCGTGTTGATTAATACTAATATTTACCGAAGGAATTTCGGACTTAGGAATGAATAAACAACTAGTATTAAGCCGTCGAATTCGTCGCTTACTTTCTCTCACTCTCTTTTTAATGACTGGGCACATTATTGACCACAATTTCGGTTATAGGAAAGTGACGTGTGATCGAGGATGAAACACGCGATCTCAGTAGGCCCTGCTTTCGAAGATCCCTTCATTTTGCGTTTTAGCAATATTTTAAAATTGTAATTCCAAAAATTATGACATATATGTATAATGTTATTATTTTATGACTGACAATCACTTTTATTTTTGACTTCATTTATTTACGAAACTGTACTTATGATATGATACTTTAAAAGTCAACTAAACTAACCTAATCTATCTCCTACTAAAATCTTCGCCCTAGAAATCTGAGCCTTAATTACACCAAAATCCAGGCTCCAGACACTCTCTAAAATAAACTACAATCACGCGACTAATTGGAGCGCGAGCATGTTGACGGCTCGGCTTTCCTTTGTCAACTTTGCTAACTGTTTTTCGAAACTAATTTCTAAGCCGTATCAGCTCAAAGTTGTAAGCACGTTGTTTGCTAAGATCATATTTGGTCACATACTTCTAAGAGTTTATACAATAATAATTTTAGTATTCATATTATCATTTGAAAGCAAGAAAGAAAAAGTTTTTTTTGACACCATTATTGCTTACTTAATTCACTTGATACGACACGATATTTTTTTGAAGAACATAATTGAGGGAAAGATTGAAGGAAAGAGGGAAAGGGGAAGACCTAGGCGTAATTACTTTGACCAAGTGAAAGAAAAGGTGAATGTCGTGTCGTAAAACGAGGGCGGAAAGTAGAGAGACATGGTCGTTACTCCACCGACAAGAGCGTAGCTCTTAAATTGAAGAAGAAGTTAGAACATGAAGTGGTGGTGCGAAAAAGGCACCCACTCAGCATAATGTCACGACATTGGAGCCGCTGGTATTCTGTGGACACTGGAGGACGGATACTGGACAGACACCGCACAGTGCTTATACGAGTATGCAACCATAATTTTTTTTAAGTGCTCGCAGAATTGGCTAATAAAGTGGTACAAAGGCATATTTACAAAATAGAATTTGTTACAAGCATGTCAAGAAAAAAATAACTTAATATCGAATGAACTAAGGCCTGCGGCGTCATACTGATATAAAAAGAACAATAAACGCATTTTGCCATAGTGGCGGAATTATCCGTTAATTTCCTCCTTGGTGAATCCGTCAAATCCTTGGTGAAATTAATACGCAACATACTTGTATTTTTTGCGTTTTTGTCGTACAGGCAGTCGCTAATATTTTGTAATAACTTTTGCTAATGTTGTTTTGACATTGTCTTTAAAGTGTTTCTCATTTAGATTAATAATATTCTCCGGTATAAAGGTTATAAAAGCGTATACAGTGTCCCATATTAATTGTGCTTATTCTGAACATAGGTTAAAATCGATTTTCTAATGTTAGTTACAAGTGAAGATAATATAAGCGTTGGATGTTGATTCAAATGAATGTGGGCCGTAAGATTTATATTATAGATCCTCCCTAAGAGATAATGAAATCTATCCATAATGTAAACTGTTGAAAAGAAAAAGAGATCCACACCATAACAAAACGTAAAGGTAAGCAAATATTGCTTTCCATCAGGTGACCCGCATGCGCGTTTGCCGCTCTCTCATATAAAAAAAAAAAATTAAAATCTTGGTCGTCTATAATAAAACCCTTTTGGCTTTTAATTAACAATTCATAACCGTTTTGGTTTTATAACTGGGTTCAAATTTTTGTAATTTCCACTTATATGTGTAACTTGTGTTCCGCGTGGTTTGGATTATTTTCACCTTAAAAAGTAAGAAAAACGAAAATCTGGCAAATATGAAATTTTTGACATTTAGGACATTTTGACATTTTTTACATTTATGATATTTTTGACATTTATGAAATGTTTGACACTTATGACATTGTTGACATTCTTGACATCCTTGCCATCCTCGACATCCTTGACATCCTTGACATCCTTGACATCCTTGACATCCTTGACATCCTTCACATCCTTCACATCTTTCACATCCTTCACATCCTTTATATCCTTCACATCCTTGACATCCTTGACATCCTTGACATCCTTGACATCCTTGACATCCTTGACATCCTTGACATCCTTGACATCCTTGACATCCTTGACATTCTTGACATCCTAGACATCCTTGACATCCTTGACATCCTTGACATCCTTGACATCCTTGACACCCTTGACATCCTTGACATCCTTGTCGTCTTTGACGTCCTTGACGTCCTTGATGCCCTTGACGTCCTTGACATCCTTGGCGTCTTTGACATCCTAGACGTCCTTGACATCCTTGACATCCTTGATATTTTTGACAATATCTACATTTTGATAGTAGGCCCTGTTATGGTAAGAGTATGGATGCGTACTTGATAACGGATAAACATACATAAATATTTATATAACACCCATGACTCGGGAATAAAATGGTGCGTATTTATCACACTAACATTTACCCATCGTAGGATTCGCACCCGCAACCGTTGGTTTCGCTGACAGGGTCACTATCCACGATACCAATCGGTCGGAAGACCATGTTTTGATAAACATTAACAATTTTGTATAAAGTTTCGTCTATCAAAATAAATATACTACGCCCCGTTCTCCCACCCGCCTATATTACACGGCCACATATTATAGGGCCACAGTTATACGGGAGAAATCAAAGCCTTTGTGCGAATGCCACGTTTTAAGGTACATAATTACAAAGCAGTTTGTTAATTGTTTCCCGGTAATACGTGCGGCGGCACCCTTTGTAATTTCAAAGGTTATGGTTACCAAAGAAAAAGGCGCGAAGTCAAAGGCTTTGCGGAACAAACAAGTCAACAAGATTTAAGGTAATTTTTTGCATTAAAACACCAGACTGCCTAAAAGCCATAATATATAAGAAAATGCAAAAAATCACCTATTCTACACCTAATCTGTCAGCACGTCTGTTGCCTATTTCACTTGTAACATACATTTTCAGAATACTCATAATTGTAGTCCTAGAACATTTTTTTTTTCCATATAGGTAAAATTTTAATTGTTGCGGCCGCTGTGGTTTATTTTTCTGTGACGCAACTTATGCGATGACATTTTGACCTGTCGACTAGATTAGCGAGGTTAGCCCGCAATCTATGACGCACTTGTTATCGTGCCCTGTCTCTCCAATTTCTTGCACACCTTTTTGAGGCAAACCAAAAATTATATATAAAAAATCGGACGTTTTGATGATATTTAGCATTAAAAAAAGTTTTCGGTGTAGGTATTTGGATATAATAATTCTAGACATCTTTTTCGGCTCTTTAGTTAAACTTACTTTACTTACGTTACTTTTGAACTAAAGATTGTTTTCCCTTATATTGGTTTCCTGGCCGTATTCTCCTATAATTAGGTGTGAATACAGTTTTTCTTTGCTGTGCCTGCAACATCTGTTGTTGAATTAATAAATAAAAATGATTTTTATTCTTTTTTTTTATCCACAAAGGGTTAGCACTTGACCTCAATCACACCTGATGTTAAGTGAAGATGAGGCCGAAAGTAGTAGCGTACTGACCCGGAAACCCCATCTTATTTGTGGGACTTGCTATCTTATCTCTGACAACCCGAACACAACAATGCTATTAACATTGCTGTTTGGCGGCAGATTTAGATAAGATGGTGGTAGCTAGCCAGGCGAACATAAACCCAATGTTGTTTACATTGAGGTGGCGGTATAATATAAATTTGTTATCTCATAGGTTTTCTAAATTTTCAATTAATAGTCAAAGCTGACATCCGTACCAATCCTACGATCAGTCATTCACTTGATAGTGTTCCGCAGAAATTATGGCACACAAATATTGACTAGAAATAGAGCAAAGAGTAAAAAAATCCCCAGGGCCGCATACGATGTTTTCCTTCAATAACCGTCGTATACGTGACCGGAATCATAACGTGTTAATAATGTACCGTTACGGTATAACTAACACGTTGTTATTGAGAAAACCGTTATTAAATTATTGGAACGCTTTTGGAGCGACTTCGCAGAACGCTTCTTGGTTACATCAGTAATTAAGTAATTAATGGAAAGTTTAGTGAAAACTTTCGATACTTAATTGACGAAAACGCGTTGATAGCATTAATAAAATAATAAAAAAACTGCTGAACCGCTTTCTATTAAGCAAAGCTAATAATAATCTCGCAAACACCGACCGTGGAAACAGCCATTTTCAATGTACCTAATCCTTTAAAATCGTTACGAAGCATCAAAATAACTTACATTTTGTGCAATTATAGTTAACGGATCAGCTTAGGCCACGTGGTTCGATCGGCTTTTTTTACTGATGTTTCGTTTACTCGAACTCTAAAGTTCTCGTAGAACTATTATAAAACGTTAATGTTTTATTTATTTCATTGTAGTCCGATCGATCGGGCCATGAGGTCATCTTGTTCAATCGAACTACAAACACTTGACTCGTTATTAGAAACGAGCATTGATAAACTTTTCTATATGACCAGAGAAGGAACGGCTACTATTTTCGATGAAAAAATGTGGAGTGTGAGTGTGTTCAGCCTTTGTCTCGATATGAATAAATAAATAAATATCCTTGGACATGCACACAATGCCATCTAGTTCCCTTTTAGCAACTATAGGCGTGTGTTGTGGATACCAGATGGTTGATATACTACATAAATACATTTTCTTTTGGAAATAAATACTTATTATACGTTATTAGCCATGTTTTATAGAAAACGATAAAATCAGTTTCGAAGCTTTTAAAACAGTTGTATGGTCCTTTGACCCTCATCTTCACTTAACATCAGGTATGATTGAGGCCAAGTTCCAACCCAAAAAAATTGTAAATTTGGATGAAATCATAGGATATTCTTTATAGTTTCTATAAATTCGATGCTCTTCCAAAAGTGCCTATTCCTTTTTGTACGTAGACACTGATTTTACAAATGGCACTGTCAGTGGATCGTGCGTCACACGAAGATACGTGAAACTGTCTTCAATTTCGGTATATCCAGACCGAGACAAAGTTTTAGATTCATTACTGAACATTAAAGTCACAATGTAGATATATGCCACGAAGACATTACGTTGATATATCTGTCTCTACCTTGAAACTTTGGGTTATAAAACCCCTAGCATTTTTTGAACGACAAAATTTTCCATTTAAGTACTGTTAATACGACTTTGGGAAGTTAATTTGTAAAGCGTATTGCAGAAGGATATATAAAAAAAGGAATTGAACAGCCAAAAGATTTCAGTGTAGTTCAGTGTATTACCTGATAACCTTAAAGCCTTGTCTGCAACTTCAGCTTGGTTATATCAATGCAATTAACACAAAAATATTAGTTGTGAATTGCCATCAATTGAAAATGACCGGGGCTGACTGTTCTACTAATCCTACTACTACTACTCGTATAAAATTACCACTATTAGTTCATCATAATCAGCCCGTAACCACCCACAGGATATGGGCCCTCCCTCGTATAATGAGGGTGTTTGGAATTTTTAGATACAAGTACCAATCTGTGGTCAACTTGCCCATTTCGTGTTCTTTGATGTACAGTGCGGCCCCTTTCCCCGCACCCACCCCCGCCTACTGTCGACCTCTGACAGTGGAGCAGAGACCTTACGACCACTGTGCGCGCTGTGTCGAAAAGTGACTGTGCTTTGGTGCTTTTCGCTGTCAGAGACCTTCTGCATTCTTTCTACTCTTTCTGGGACTATCTGTGTGTGCGTCTGTAGTCTCAACCTATAGCCATAAGGGTTGGGATCCATCACTTGCCAGTGGAGATCAGTGCGGTCATCCGGGTTCACCAGGTGACCAGTTGATTACTACTATTGCATGCTTGCGTCTAAACCTATTTCTAAACAGAGGGAGTATGGGCCATAATCTCCACGCTGGGCCAATGCGGGTTGGGAACTTCACATGCCGTTGAATTTTTATTTCTCAGGCCTGCAGGTTTCATCACGATGTTTTCCTTCGCCGTTCAAGAGCAGTTGGATAAATGCACATAAGCAATTAAATTCAATTTAAAAACTCATTGGTACATGGCCTGCCTGGGAATCGATCCCGGACCTACCATATTGGGAGACCGCGTATTAACCGCTGAACCATCTACCCTCCATTACTAGTGGTTATATACCCAAGAACTGGCGACGCAGAATTAACTTTGCAACTCAAAAACAAGCAGCGGATGCGACTGCGCACAAGTGATTCGTACATTAGCCCGCTTAATATAAATATGTACCGATATGTAACTGCCAAACTATTACGAGTTACTTATCCTTTTGCACCACGTGGAATACTCTATCAAAATGTTTACTGTATCGTAAGGTCCACCAATATCATAAGGTCCATCGTGTAGTATTCCCTTCTTCTTCGTGTCAATGCGTCCATTTATTTATTTAGGAGAAGCCAACGGCGATACATTGTTGTTAAAACAAAGCATTGAGTAGATGTATGTACAGCTATTACAGGCTTCTACATATTAACAAAAAAAAATAAAAACTAAGTAACAGATATGCTTCCATATTGCATGTATGGTGGTATGATGTGTGTATATGTGTGGGTGTGTGTGTGTGTGTGAAGGGAGTGTATGATACGTGTTTGAATGACCAAAAAGATTTACACTATAAATAGCATATTACATGTTATAATAAAAGGGTAAGGTATAGACATATTAGAGTAATTATAGTATTATAATAATTATTAATATTATCTATATGTATATTCAGTGAATATGTCATTAACATAACCACTTAGTAATTCGATGCAAAGAGTTTATTAGTTATCCTATCTTTAAATTTGGTACACCCATAATTCAGTCACAACTACGGCGTTGTCTGTGTCCAGGTCCTCCATGACACAAGCCCCTCCACCTCTCCACCTCCAGAGAGCAGGAGAGCAAGTGCGCCATGTTTTGAGATAAGGTTCCATAATCATGTAGTACGGTATACCGTATCATCTTATGCAATAATAACTCGATTAATAAAGGCCAACTCTATCTATGTATATCTACACCTACACTAGTATTAAATATTTAAAGATCCGATTCTGCAAATTCTTTCACTGCCTACGGAAAAGCTGGTTTACTTGCTCCCATAGTACAGGGAAGCCTAGTTCGGGACTCAGAACTCCATTCTTACTGAGGCTCATATTGGTGAAGCATTCTCGGGATCGAATTGATCTTGAGTTTTTTTTATACACAATGGGTTGGTACTTGACCTCAATCACACCTGATGTTAAGTGAAGATGAAGTCGAAGGTGGAAGCGTACTGACCCGGAAACCCCAACACATTTGGGGGACTGGCTATCTCATCTCTGACAACCGGAACACAACAATGCTATTAACATTTAGATAAGATGGTGGTAGCTAGCCAGGCGGACATTTAAAATGCCCTACCACCAACCAAACCGAGTACTTAAAACATGTAGCCCGCTGGGATTCGAACCCGCGACCTCCGAATCGTAAACCCAATGATGTTTATAAGCCACGGAGGCGGTTTACGTTTCACGGAGTTGACGCTTGAAAATCTGATACATTTTAAAACACTATCAAAAAAAAAAATATTGAGACTCGAAATCGGGATAGGCCCTAAGACTATTTCTACACAACTTCTTCTTCAAACCTACTTAGTCAAATATTTTGTGTGTAAACGTTTTTTATTGTTATTTTTATTATTATTAAAGCTATATTCTCGGTTAACATGAAATGAAAAAATGAAAAAATGAAAAAATATTTAATTTCACAACAACAGAACATGCAAGTACTAACAAATTTTCTATCTTAAAATAGACACTATAATATGTTAAACATGCCCTGTATTGTTGTAATGGATACCTAGGAGTATTGCCTGTGATCCCCACACTAGGCGGACCTGTATCGTGAGGATCACCCACAAAAACTATTTTACAACAATATTAACCTCCGTCTTAACCCATAAATAAACAATGTTTTGGGAAAAAGAAAAAGTTAATTAATACAGAATATGATATTCTCAAAGATTCAACTTGATGAAGTTTTAGTTTGCAATCAGGTAACATACCATGATTAGTATAATAATTATAATAACAAATACTAGATTTATACAAATAATAAATAAAGAAAGCAAGAAATATACTATAATAAAATATGGAATAAGCATTTATAGCAAATAAATCTACATATAATGTATAATGATAAATAGATAAATAATGAATAATAATAATTGTGCCTACATGACTATTTTAAGCAAGTTTTCAGTTTGGTCGTAGCTGAGAGTCATCAACCACTCATTAATTAGAATTTTAGCTTGACGACAAGAAGCACTTTTTATATCACAAGCCCTAACTATTGTGTTGTATAAATATTTATCGATAAAGGGACTGAATCTTTGAGCAAAGGCAGTTCGCACCGAATTTAATGGGACTTTAAAGGTACGCTTTAGTAACATGTCTTTATATAACTCACAGTTGAGGGTGTCTTTGTGTGTACATAGTGCCATTTTGGATATATACAGCTGCCGGACTGTTAGAACCAGGCTTTCTCTATATACGTTGGCAGTAGGGTACCTGTACGGCCTTTTGAGCATGACTTTCAATGCAGAGCGTTGGGCTCTCTCAATTTTAATCATATGTGACTTAGCAGCTCCTCCCCAACATTCAATACAATATGTCAAAAGAGACTGGCAGAGAGCATAGTAAACGAATTTCAGAGTCTCCTTGTTTGCTACGTCACGAAGTCGTCCAATCACATTTACAACTTTTCGCACTCGGCTTGACAAGTAATCAATATCCCACCAAAAACATTCTGTAAAAAACTAGCCAAATCTCGATGGAGCTGCTTGATTATCTCTAAAAAGTAATGAAATCTATACAAAGTCGTGCCAAGTGTAAGGTTCCTTACTGCGATTTCTTTATTATTATAGTTAATGTTGTGTGACTTGGCCGTTGAAGGGTACACAGGGGTACAAAACCAGGTGCTCCATGACACCATTGCACCAATCTGTCGCCAGAACCGCTATTAATGTTATTAATTATGTTATTAAGAATATTCAACGGCAAACTATTAGCGAATAATCTGTGTGGCGTTTACATAACATTCTTTATACGTTAGTGGCTTTATCAAGCCTACAATTGACTGGTTATTGAATCAACGTTTTCCAAGTGGCAATTTTCCATCGTCATTGCGTAGCGGTTCTGGCGACAGATTGGTGCAATGGTGTCATGGAGCACCTGGTTTTGTACCCCTGTGTACCCTTCAACGGCCAAGTCACACAACATTAACTATAATAATAAAGAAATCGCAGTAAGGAACCTTACACTTGGCACGACTTTGTATAGATTTCATTACTTTTTAGAGATAATCAAGCAGCTCCATCGAGATTTGGCTAGTTTTTTACAGAATGTTTTTGGTGGGATTTCACTTCTTTTTGTAGAAATGTGGGCATATTACATATATGCCCACGTTTCTACAAATATACTTGATACTGCAAGTTGAGTCAGTTCTACCATACACCAAGAAAGATATTGAATGGAAGAGACAAGACCCGTCTTTGGGCATACCAACTACTTGGTAGCAACTAAGTTCATCGTCGTCTTTTAATAATATCGACATTTTTTACGATAATTATTATCTTGCGAAATCAAACACAATTAAACTCAACGACCTTTAGTATATGGACAACAAATCAGAAATACCGATAATATTTAGACTAAAACCTGCTTATATCTTTAAGACTTCTTTTGTCTTAATAAAAAAAACTTAAAGAAAATATTACTCTGCCTACTCAATCTATACAAACTATAAGCAAAACGTTAACTCTTAATTATTAGACAAGTGTCAATATAATTAATTATCAATGAACTTTCTACCAAAGGTACTACCTACCTAGTACTGAAATACAGCTAAATTAATGATATTTTTAAACGAAACGAAGTAATATCTAACTAAATAAACTAAACTAGAATACTAGAAAAGTACTTATAAACACGAACGCGATTCGAAGTACTGCCTAACTGTAAATTAAACCTAGAAAACTAAAAGTAGGTACTAAATAATTAACAATTAAATAAAGTATTCAATTGAAACTTCTTTTAATTCTGATAATTAAGTAATAATCAGTAATCCGTCACTAACCATATAATTCCTAACCTGTTTAAATCTTTGAATTAATATAATAACAACCTGCCAATTAACCTTAGCAAACCTCACGAAATAATCAGCGAAATCAACGAAATGCAAATAATCCCTCCTAATCCCTAGCAAACATTTTCAAGCGCAATAGAAGAATGTCGTAAACGACTGTAACGCGGCCGGTTGCCACTTTGCCATATAAGGTTATCGGAAAAACAAAACGTAAGCGCGTTTTAAAATACAGTCAACGCCATCTAGCGACGCGTGCGGGTATCACCGCCACTCTTAGCCAATGCATTATATTTTGACCAAATTTTCGTTTGTTTATTTAATTTGTGTAATGTTCGAGTAGAATAAAATTAATCGTTTGACTATTTCTTCTTGTAAACTTGTAATAAGTATAAGTAAGTATAAGTATAAAAGCCAGTCTAGTCTTATCCAGAGTTTTCCTTTAATTTTATTTATATTCGTATTAAAAGCAGAAGGGGAGGCATTCGCCCAGCAGTGGGACGCTATAGGCTAGATTAAATTAGAAGATGTGTCCCACTACGCTGGATTTTTGCAATGACAGTCGATTTTTCTATGTACCAATAGTAGAAGGGGGCATTACCATATCTCTAATACAGCTGAGACCAGCTGAGGGTTCTTCATCAGATACTTCAGACCTTCGATTTTTGACATCAAATGAAGCGGCCCAAAAAGTTGAATATTTTTTGTAAAGGCGGTATATGTCGATCTCTAATAGTTTGGTTGGGCTCTTGTGTTTCCTAATCAGGGTCACCAGGTACTCCAGATCTTCGATTATCCTAGTTTTTATAGTTTTCCCTTTATGTGGCCATTGAACCATAACTCTGTACCAAATTTCAGCTCTCTGAGTTTATGGGAAGTACTAGTTCTATTTTGATGATCATGAGTGAGTGAGTGAGTGAGTGAGTGTCATAAATGCGAAACTTTGCTTTCGCTTAACTTCGGAACTAAATGACCTACAGACTTGAAATTTTGGATTTTAAGTATGTGATTATAGCTTACTGGATGACGAAAATTTCTGCGTTCTAGTCTTATCCAGAGGTTCTAAAATAGGGGCCTGAAAATGCGGCGAAATGGTTCCAGTAAAGGATGGTACGGCAGTGTTTGCTTCGCGCTCGACTTGGCGGGGGCACTGCCGTGCCCCCAGATGATTACTGAAATTTAGATTGTGGTCGAGAATGACACCTAAATATTTGATAACTTCTGTTTTTATTATCTTTTCACAGTGGCATGAATTAGCATTTTTGCAAGTGTGTATCCGAATTTCTAGTGAGGAAGGAGGAGCCGAGGATGCTGTTATGTGGAAACACATGTACATAGTTTTCTTTGTGTTCAGTGTGAGAAGATTCTCCTGCAGCCACACATTGGACAATCCGTGTTCCGCCGTCAAGTAAGCTTCTTTCCAGCTGGAACCTCTAAATAGGATTGCCGTGTCGTCAGCGTAGCATACTATTTCCGCGTCTCTTAGAGGCAAGTTATGTATGTCGTTCATGTACAGGATGAATAACGTTGGTCCAAGGATACTTCCCTGCGGTACGCCAAAATTCACGCTTTTAAAGCCGCTGGTTACTGAGCCAATCTTAACATAATCTACGAGTTTGAGTATCATTTTTATTTATTTTGAGACCCACGCAAACGAAGTCACGGGCGAAGAGCTAGTTAATATACCGAAAATATAGCTCAATTTGAATTTCGACGAATCATCAATTGAATATGATCATTCTTATGGAGATCAGAGTGTAATTGAATAATACGAGTAAACGGACGAAAAGATATTATTCATGAGTGAACTGAATTGGTTGTATTGATGTCTTTTCGATCGTTAATCCTTTTCCAATAAACATAACAATAAAGTGAGACAGTTATCTGAAATTCAGTAGCGGGTAGTTTTTAACGTTGAAATTTAATTTTAAAAGGGTTTATCCGACCCGTCTTTCGATACAAACTTTCACGTCCAAATTTTCCAAAATAAATTCAAATTCAAGTTCAAGTTCAAGTTCAAGTTCAAGTTCAAGTTCAAGTTCAAGTTCAAATTCAAATAATTTATTGTGAAGTTACATGTGGTAAAAAGGATACAGATGTCAGATCAATGGAATGTCCAATGTAACTTACCTATTAGGCGTACAATACAAAGTGTTAAATTTAAACAAAATGGTTCTCTCTAAACTAATCAAGGCAATCCAGATGTTGTGAATCTGTAAACATAGTTGAACATTATACAATAATAGATTATAAATACCCCATATTCTTACTCTCTATACATGAGTCATTATACATGAGTTGGTTGTGAATCTGTAAACATAGTTGAACATTATACAATAATAGATTATAAATACCCCATATTCTTACTCTCTATACATGAGTTATTATACATGAGTTGGTTGTGAATCTGTAAACATAGTTGAACATTATACAATAATAGATTATAAATACCCCATATTCTTACTCTCTATACCTGAGTTATTATACATGAGTTGGTTGTGAATCTGTAAACATAGTTGAACATTATACAATAATAGATTATAAATACCCCATATTCTTACTCTCTATACCTGAGTTATTATACATGAGTTGGTTGTGAATCTGTAAACATAGTTGAACATTATACAATAATAGATTATAAATACCCCATATTCTTACTCTCTATACCTGAGTTATTATACATGAGTTGGTTGTGAATCTGTAAACATAGTTGAACATTATACAATAATAGATTATAAATACCCCATATTCTCCTATTATTTTCCAAAAATAAATTTAAAAGTAACGCAATATACGGTGAGGTAAGGTAGGTAGGTATGGTCTACTCTCTGTCGGTTTATCCCAACTAATATTATAAATGCATGCATACATAGATAAAGCATTTATTTAAACCACTGCGTTCACACACATACACAATTTTTTAATTACAATGAAATATACACTGCATATTACTTTTGCCGACAAACAAAAACAGTTGGTATGGGTTGGAATACACTTATAACAATTTAAAAAACAAGCAAATGCATATGAAACTGCAGATTGAAGAGAAAAAAGACAACCAAGAAGTACCTATATGGTTAATGTAAAAGCCACAGAAACATTCTTGGGCTTGCCCTACTTTGAAGCCCTAGGCACGCCATTGAGGTCTACGAATGGATACGGTTATCATTCTGATAAATTAATTAATAACGTTAAATTAAAAATTTAGTAAACCCCGAAGATTATGTGTCATCCAGATAGACCCAACCTATTGTGTTAAAAGTTAAATATCTTGGAAACGCATTAACCGATTTCCATTAGACATGACTAAGAACGTATCCACTAAAAAGTGGGTTCAAATTTTGCTCTACCCGGCTCTGTAATAAACATGGTGGTTTAACTATGTGTGCATTTTAAATATTCTTTACTTAAAAGTCACATTTGGCAACACCGAAAATAATATATTCACAAGCGCTTCTCTTAACGTTTAAGTGGCTACATTGAAACCCGCCATCTTTAAGGTTGCGCTTTAAACCCAGGGCTACAATAAGGCTGCCAGCGATACTCAGCGATAGTATGATAAAATCTTTTTATAAAATGTCCGATTACTTGAATTATAAAAATACTTGAACACAGAAATTTCAATTTCTTGGGCTTCTCAAAGGACGCCTGCGGTAGCTTCAAATTTAACATCTGTTAATAAAATGATTGACAAAGAGTTTTTTTATGCACAACGGGTTAGCACTTGACCTCAATCCACCTGATGTTAAGTGAAGATGAGGCCGAAGGTGGAAGCGTATTGACCCGGAAACCCAAATATTTGGGGAACTGGCGATCTTATTTCTGACAACCGGAACACAACAATGCTGCATTGCTGTTTGGTTGCAGATTTAGATTAGATGGTGGTAGCTAGCCATTCGCACATTTAAAATGCCCTACCACAAACCAAACCAAGTAATGAACATGTACCCCACTGGAAATCGAACCCGAGAGCTACGATTCGTAAACCCTATGGTGTTTACATTGAGCCATGGAGACGGTTAAAGTCTCACGATGTAGCAATAATAGCTTGTATTTAAAAAGTAATTTTGATGTAAATAGAACATATGTTGTCTTTGCAGAGAGAAGTAGCAGTAAATAAATTTTAACTGCATGCTATCTTTTCATAATCGCATATCATTCGCTACACATAACCCTCAAGTTAAACGCGGCACGTTGACTGAATCGCTACTTTAATTCTGCCCGAATATCAAAGCGCTACGGAAATTATGTCATTAAGTGCGGAAGCTGGGGAGCTGCTTGAATGTGGATGGGGATACGATAACTGTTCATACAAATTTCAGTCTTATAATTCGTATAACTGAAGCTCTAATTGGCAACAAACCAATAGCAGTGATGTAACTTTATGGCTTTGTACGAATCGTCAACAGTGCAACGTCTGTTGCATAAACAGAGCATGAAAGGGTTTAAAAATAATACATTGTTTGTGCAGCAAGAACTTCCTACGATACGACTATCATCAGCACTAGTACTTGCCTCTCGACAGTAACTTATGTATGAGATAATTGACAATGCCCCTTTAGAGCAGCTTAACTTCGTTTATTTTTAAACATTATTTAATTATTGTCTTCAATTTGTACTATTTATGTATTTTGACGTGTCCAAGTGCTCTAATTGAAGTGTATGGTAATAAAGAATTATGAGTATGAGTAGTATGACATGCGCGACCAACGTTTTTTTTTTTTAACACTTTATTGTACACACACACAAAGATATGGTCATTAACAAAAATTTTAGAAAAATGTACAAAGGGCGAACTTATCTCTATAAGAGATCTCTTCCAGCAAACCCGTGAGAGCGAAATTTGATAAAAAAAGGTAGACATAAAGTGTACACAAAACAGAAGAAACGAAAAATGTTAAAAATATCATATAAAAGAATAAAACCAAAACAATACATTAAGCGAAAAATTACCCAACATAAATACACAAATACATACATACAACACGTTTATGTCGCGCGTGTTAATTTGTCCTGCTCATTCGCTTGGACGAAATGTATAACTATCGATCTCTCACTCCCACGTCGCGCGCGACAAATGATGTAATGCTACGGGAGCTGATAGGGTTACGTTTTTTTTTTTAATGCACAACGGGTTGGTCCTTGGCCACAATCACACCTGATGTTAAGTGAAGATGAGGTCGAAGGTGGACGCGTACTGACCCGGAAACCCCAACACATTTGGGGGACTGGCTATCTTATCTCTGACAACCGGAACACAACAATGCTATTAACATTGCTGCTTGGCGGCAGATTTAGATAAGATGGTGGTAGCTAGCCAGGCGGACATTTAATGCCCTACCACCAACCAAACCGAGTACTTAAACATGGACCCCGCTGGGGATCGATCCCGCGACCTCCGAATCGTAAACCCAATGTAGTTTACATTGAGCCACGAAGATGGTTTGTTTCACAACAAACTATAATTAATTGTAAACATACTCGGATGATAATAAATCATCAATCACCCACCGGACGTGCTGAACATAGGCCACCACCATAGATTTTCTGAACGACCGGTTGGAAGCGGCTTTCATCCAGCGACTTCACGCTACCTTGATCAGGTCATCCGACCACGTTGTGAGTGGACGTCTTACGCTGCGCTTGCCGGTGTGGTCTTCTTCTCTCTTCTTCTTCGAAGCGCAAGAACAGTTCTTCGAGCAATGTGCCTTGCCGTTTTATGTTCTAATCTGCTGGGCTATGCCAGTGACTTTCGTACGGACTTTATTCTTAATTCGATCATGTAATGACACGCCGAGCATCGCCTCTCCATAGCTCGTTGCGCGGATTTGAGCTTTCTTAATACTCGTATCTCCCTAGGGAAAGACCACGTTTCAGTGCTGTGTCTTCGCTTGTAACACGCGTTGATTTAAGATTTTCGTCTTCAAGCATTGAGGTATTTTTTAATGAGAATACCTACGTTGCTCAGTTTCCCGAATGTAGCTCATACGAGTTTGATTCGTCGATAGGCCTCTCTCTCTACATTGAATCCGAATAGTTTTGACGGGGTTTTGGTTGCGGGGATTCTTCTAGGAATGACACAACCAACTCTTCTTAATAATATATGTGTATTCAGCTCTCCACATGAACGGTACACCACCAAACATTCAAGCAATTAATTATCTAAAAAACTAACTAGGAAAATCGTACATTGAAAATATCGCTCATGACGTCTGTCTGAATTTATTTGAATTCCGAGGGCCCGACCAAAGAGTTTCCATAGGCGCGGTTTAAATGTTAGTGGCCAATACAGTTTCTCTCTGGTCCTTGTTAATAACTAAAAATTGCAAATACCTCCAAGTTTGAAAAAACAATTAATCCATTTTTTAATTTTTCCATTAATTACGTCACATCCTAATATGTTTTATTTTCTGTCCTGTATTGTACGCTTGGGTTGACTAGACTAACACTAAAATGGTATTTAGTGAATTAATAATAAATAATAAATATTTATTATCTCACCACAAAGAAATAGGTACATTGATTAAATAGTAATGTTAGGTAAATACAAAAACAAATCCCTTTGTGAGAGACTGGAGTCTGAAATAGGTTCGAAACTTGTGCTACAGATCACCAGGCTCTCACTCCCTTACTATTAGACATTACAACAAGAGCACTGAGAATACATTATCTAAGTGATGCAATATGATGCTTAAATTAAATATGTAAAACACCTTTTTTACTTTAAGATGACCAAATCGATGGGACCATCGGGACAAAACCGTCCACCAACATGGAAACGAGTGGCAACGCCAATTTATAATCATGAATAATGCAAAATGCGCCAGGAAAAGCACTGCCGTTTCTTATTATTTTAAGGGATTTTATCGTAAGACCAAGCGTCCCTTTCTCCCTGATTCGTTGTTATGTAGGTAAGATAAGGCGATAACGATTTACCTGTTTTATTGGAAGGTATTTGAGCTGACATATAGACGGTTTAGCCAAAGCTTAGCTTATGTAGGTACTTAAATTAAACGCATCGTATATATTTTTTAAAATCTATATTAAAAGAGCTTAGACTCTTGAATGTAACTATGTCGCTCTGTAATTATTAACTTTGTTGTGGAATTATCTATTATTAAGAGCTAACTTAGTAAGTTTATACAATAGCCTGGTATATTATTTGAAATGATTTTTTTATTACCCGACTGCCCAAGGAAGAGGGTAATGTTTTTCGGGTGTTGAAGTTGTATTTATTCTCTTTTAATAGCAAATTTTATTATTCTGCCTGCCCTGTGACATAACGCTGTGCATGTCACTGAGTAATACTATCTGCAAGCAAAGGAAAACAAACCAGAGAAACCTTCGGACTAAGAAAACCCCAATTTCTTTAATAGATACCAACAACTTCGGAGCGAAAAAATTATAATTGGAATGTACAGCCAATTTGCTTCTCAAAGTGGCCCTTCGCCCTTGGTGACGTCACAATGAACGGAAATGGGGAATACGGAATAGATTTTCCGCGCGTTTTCGTTTTGTTAAGAAGTTTTACAATCTCGCATATTTCATTTCCAATTTATATTTTGGTATCGCGAACTTGGATATTAATAATTTTGTTTGAAGTTCAATTATTTGATACTATTTTCGGGTATCGTAGGCTTTATTGTTTTCTATCTTAATCTAATAATACTTTGGGGTCGGTAAATAAATTCAAATTAAATTAATAGTACGCACAAACATGATTATCATAAGTCCAAAGTCGCAAGTTTTACCATATTATTATGTCGTTGCTAAGTTTCTGTTCCCGCCATCCGACTCCATGATCACACCCAGGTATCATCTAAAATCAGACTTTTTTTATGCGCAAAGGGTTAGCACTTGACGTCAATCACACCTGATGTTAACTGTAGATGAGGCCGAAGGTGGAAGCGTACTGACCCGGAAACCCCATCTTATTTGGGGGACTGGTTATCTTACTTCTGACAACCGGAACCCAACAATGCTATTGCTGTGTTGGCGGCAGATTTAGATAAGATGGTGGTAGCTAGCCAGGCTGACATTTAAAATATCCTACCACCAACCAAACCAAGTACTAAATATGTACCCCGCCGGGGGTCGAAGCCGTGGTTCGTAAACCCTATGTTGTTTAAATTGAGCCACAGACGCGGCCAAGACAAGACTATAAGATAAATGAAACGTGCCCAAATTCGATGGGGTAGCTTTGTATTGTATAGAGTTCCCATTGATCCCTCCCGACTCCATCAACAAACCAGCTTATTGGCATCATTGTATTGTCGTTTGATTTACACGCATGCAACGGTGGGTCAAAAGTTGGGAGATTGGAAGAAGACGTACGCGCCGACCCCAAAAAAATTGGGACAAGACCCAGAAGATGATGATGTTCCTACATTTGACCACTCTGGCAACCAATAATAATAATAATAATAAATAAATAAATAAATTTGCATAAACACAGCGCCATCTAGGTCCACAGTAAGCATCTAGGCTTGTGTTATGGATACCAGATGGTTGATAAACTACACAAATACATTTTTTTTTGTAAATAAATACATGTATAAATGAAAAACATCCAACATGTCTGTATTCATCATACAATCATAGTGGGCGGGATTCGAACCCGCGACCATTTGGTATAGTAGCAGAGTTTCTAACCACTACACCAAACAGGTCGTCATAATGGTTGTATGTACAGTGCAGTGAATAAATGTTTTATCTATCTAATATAATTTGATACCGACTGTACTTCTTTGAGTGGTCACTCATAAAAAAAGTCAAAACACAACAGTCATCAAACATACTTTCGGCCACTAAAAACATGCCAATATCCGAGAATTTATCACCAATATCGCCGTATAGGATAGCTTTATTTACATTGATCTACATAAACCTTTTATTCGTTATCCGAACAGAAAGAACAAACAACCCCTAGTCGCGGGAATCACAAAATATTACTCTCTGTATTTTGGTAGTGACAGAAACAAAAATAAATGAAGGACACACGGAAAAAGACGTGTAAGTCACGTTATGTCTTGCAGGCGAATAAAATGAATTCACATAACATCCAAAATGGCGGCCGATTTAAAATATTCCTCTTTATTTTGCCGTATAATACTTGTGTTGCCAGAATTAACTAGAATATATTTTATTATTGCATTTATTTTATATGTAAAAACATTTAATTGACTGCGTTTATTCTCTAAGTTCGCTTTAGATTTTGATACATAAAAACTATTACTTTTCAACCGTAAAATAATCTTTACAATCACTATATTCGAATGGTATAGTTGGTACTGACCCTGTTTTCGATACTAACAGCTAAATTCAAATTCAGCTGCAGATAAATGAATGTATGATGAATTATTTAGTTTGGGACTGGATAAATGGTGCAAGGGCCGTATTAATAAATCTATCTTGAGGCTGAGATCACGTCTCAGCCACGTCAAGACCACACCTGTCTTTTTCAGCGGGTTTTTGAAAACATTGAGCGTGAAAATATGACCTATTATTATTGTTGTACAACCTTTTATGCGAGCAGTACAGCTGCGCTGGTTTTGATCTCATATCAAATTTAACTCCCGATAAATTCGACATTCCTTTTCATAGTTGTCACATAAGTTCAGGAGTTATCTTTTACTTGGGACAGAAAGTAATAGAAAATATATTGGGCCACGTGAATAGGTAAGGAAGAACGTTCTCAATTATTGACGCTTTATTTTGGTGATGATATAGTTTTATTTCGTAAGGGATCCGGGGTGAGATTTGTGTCGTTCGCTTTTGAATACTGAATAT
Source organism: Oegoconia quadripuncta (assembly GCA_949316235.1). Classification (NCBI taxonomy): domain Eukaryota; kingdom Metazoa; phylum Arthropoda; class Insecta; order Lepidoptera; family Autostichidae; genus Oegoconia; species Oegoconia quadripuncta. The sequence goes on along the minus strand of OX438757.1, from coordinate 2,418,334 downwards.
TACAGATTCACAATCACTTTATAGTCATAGTGCAGTAAAAGTATATAATTATTGTGGCGTATAAAACGTAGTGAATATATTCTCTTTGGTATCTACCTTCCTATGATCTTTTTTTTTTAACCTTATTTATTTTATAAGCCATACATCATATGATTAAGCCGGCTTAAAATTAAAACAATGTTGCTTAAACTTTAGGTGTGACTTCAAAACAAAAAAAAAACATTGTAATGTTACTCTAATCTAATGTAAACTTGGGATTACTGCCTATAGAGTATTTTTATAATGTTCAGATCTAAGATTCAGTGAGTGTATGATGAAACTTAAAAATCTATCACTATATTCGATAGTGGACCCTGAGCTTAAAATTTGATGGAAAAAGAAGAGGAGATCCCCCGCAGAGTACCGAGTTTCTTTTAAGAGATCCAACCTCGGTTGTTCGTTGATTTTACATTCGAGAACTAAATGGAGGAGGTACTCCCCTCCCTCGCATCGGGGACAGTTTGGGGTCGTCTCTTATTTTCATAACGAAGTAAATTTGTTAAGTGGGATGGGGTAAGTTCAGGTTCGGAAACAAATAACTAATTCTTTTCTATTGAAGTTTCGTGAGGCAAACCAAGGTACGCGTGGAGGTTCCCACCTCCGCTCTCCTCCCACTGTAACTCCTGTAAGCCAGGATCAACAGTGGTACTCTGCACGGCGCCTACTGAAGGTAGACGGTGCCCTACGTGACTCTATTGCTACCTTGGACCCCAGACTAATTAAAGAAAGAATTTATTATACTTAATATACGAATATATTTAATATACGCGTGGAGGTTCGTCAACCTTCCTGTAATCTTAACATTCATGATTTTTTGTAGAATGTTAGAGTTACCCATCAGTAATAAAATATAAATATTTTCTAACCATTTTGTAGCTTGCTTTCCACGATTTTTTAACTCCGCTCCCGTAGCGGCCGCACCCAACCCCTCCGCAGTCGAATTGATTTCGATTGGTTTTTTTTTTCTGTCGGGAGGGATACCCACTAAAACCCCGCGGCCACCTTCCTCGGTAGTAGAAAGGACCTGGGTACGCATTAGCGGCTCCAGGTCCCCCGTCGTCGTCGTCCCCCCTCCTCACAAGGGGAGGCCCGTTCCCGGAAATTCTTGATGACAAGAACTGCTTGGCGATATCCAGTCTGTTCTTTGCTTTATTTTTCTTTATCGCGTCATAAATTGATAAATTATTAATTATAAAAGAGCAACCCCTAAGTTTATTGCTCGTTCATCTCGGAGAGTCTGCCTTGTGAATGAGCGATAATTGTATATCATGACGTTTCCAAATATTATTCTTATAATTTGCGAAATAAAACTTTTTTGAATTTGAAATCAAGTATTATTTAGCATCAATCGCCCAAGATTCGATCACTTCAATTTTAAAAAACATGGGAGTAAGTCGCACGCTGACGCAATAAATCCGCCTTAACCTGTACATCACGTTAAACTCGCTTTCACGGTCTTAGCACTGTCAGTGGCATGAGAGCATTATAACGGACAACCCCGAAATAACATTTCCCCCGAATTTCAAAATCGGAATAATTTAAAATTTCAGTTCCAAGATTTTTTTTTTCTTTCAAACGTGTAATAAATTTATTTTTTTCTACCTTAGTTCGAGGCGTCGAAGCTTCACCTATCGCCGCTGTTCCCTGCGATATACGAACCCTTGTGTTTTCAATAGTATTATCTGTATGTTTAGGATTGACCTTGTCTCTCCTTAGTGAATCCTAGTTTACTACCGCGGGGAGCCATTTGCGATGGTACCTACTCGTACTTCCACTACTCTCAAATTTACATGAACTTCCACGTGAGGGGAAGTTTGAGATTTAGTGTGTAGTTAATAATGTTTATGTGACGCGCATGCGGGCGAGTTTTGGTCTTTAGAACTGTAAGAAAATTCAGTAAGATGGAGAATTGGATTTTTTAAGGGGTAGATACTTAAGTGACTAATAGTGAATTGATAGATGAACCTTGAGTGATTGATATTAAGTGTAATAAAACTCACCTCATTATTCTTCACAAATTACAGGTATATCAATTTCGCTGATGTAGTATACTCAAAAATTATTTACTTAGGCAATATTACATTTGTTATAATTAAATATGGCGGTACTCCCTTATACAACGATACTTTCCTAGAGGACAACTCGCTGTCACCGAGGCCAGACACTCAATGTCTCTCCGATTCCGGTCGCCAAGTCTCGACCATTCCATCGTTCGATCCCATTCGTTCAATCCCTGTGTTGCCAATCAAGTCACCCAAAATGTACTCACATTATTGTGGCGAATTATTAATTAAAATTGCCAATGAATCAAAAGGGGAACCTTACATAAGTAATACCGGTTAGTATGTAAAGTACGATAGACGTTTCATCGAAGTGCACGGGAGTGCAAAAGTCAAGTTCTCAAAAAAAAACTTTCACCTGTTTTGTAGATCTAAATGACAACTGAATGAGAAGTTGGCCTCTTTTTTACAGTAATGTTTTTGGTGGGCTTGTTATTACGCCCATAGGCGTGATTTGTCCCGGACTAATGTTGTCTCGTACAGTTGGTACTTATAAAAATTGTATTTGCGACCAAAAATTAGAAAAACATATTACAATCGAATTCATTGCGAAACCGCCAATTCAAAATAGAGGTATAATACATAATTATATTGCATTGTGACAATAAAACGGCTGAATAGGTGTGAAAGCGGTTTTTTTCATCGAAATTCATGGTAATAACATAATAAAAATAAATAAATATCCTTAGACATACACACAGCGCCATCTAGTTCCACAGTAAGCAACTATAGGCTTGTGTTGTGGATACCAGATAGTTGATATACTACATAAATCATCCATAACTCGGGTACAAATGTCCGTATTCATTACACAAACATATGCCCCTAGCGGGATTCGAACCTGCAACCTTTTGGTATATTAGCCAGAGTTGCTAACCACCACTCCAAACAGGTCGTCCATACTGTCCACTACACCATAATTGGATCTTCAAGAGCAGGATAAAAAGGCATCTAATGAGATCGCGTGCTTCATCTACGGCCACATCATCACTTTCCAATTTGGGTCGAATGGAAGAGATTCATGGCATAAGTCCGCCTTTTGTTATTTTGTACAACAAAGCGTTTACAAACAAATAAACAGAATACTACAGAAATCGCTACCAGGAATATACGTTGAGGCAGTAGAAATCAGTTTAGTTATTTCCAAGATATTTCGATTTTAACATAGCTTAGCTCTTAGGCAATTAGTTGATATGAATAGGTCGTTTAATTTTAAAATTAAATATAGCAAAATATTCGCCTTTGTTAGATTTGCGCTTGACTTTTTTTCTATGCACTATGGGTTCGTTGACCCTCAATCACACCTGATCTTAAGTGAAGATGAGGTCGAAGGTGGAAGCGTACTGACCCGGAAACTCCAACACATTTGGGGAAATGGGTATCTTATCTCTGACAACCGGAACACAACAATGCCATTAACATTGCTTCTTAGCGGCAGATTTAGATAAGATGGTGGTAGCTAGCCAGGCGGATATTTAAAATGCCCTACCACCAACCAACCCGAGTACTTAAATATGTACCCCGCTGGGGAGCGAACCCACGACCTCCGAGTCGTAAAACCAATGTTGTTTACATTGAGCCACGGAGGCGGTTAACAAACTTAAAGGGTTGCTTTTTAAAAACAGGAGAGAATTGAACATCAGCTTGAATTAAATATAACACCTACTCCGTCGCATTAAAACATACTTTACTTTATCAATGAACAGGTATCACAGGTCTTTTACGATCCACGAAGAAAGTGTTAGCTCTATTTTTATCCTTAAACCCTCAGCAGTGGCAATAACAATAAAGACCGAATAAACCCAAAAAATACTAGTAAAAAAGGCCCAAGCAAATTACACGTGGCTTATTTCCCAGGCCATTAGTTCAACATATTGTTCACTGGTCATTGCCCAGTCGTTTGCGCCAGGGAAGAGGGTAGGATAAACTAAAAAGGGCAAATGGATGGACATAAAGTATAGCATCCTAATCTCTGTTCGGATGGTTTTAGAATGATTTACTCGTAAATAAATAATGGCGTGTATTACTGAATTACAATGGGGATGTCACATTTAAAGGGACTAGTCGATAATCAGAAATTCTTTATTTTGTAGGTACACAGGGTACACTTATAATAGTCAAATTTTACATTTTGCGGGACACAGCTTGTTCACAGGCAATTTTTCCCTGAGAAGAACAAGCAAGAAACTTAAAGGGTTGCTTTTTAAAAACAGGTTTATTAATTGTGAAATAGCCTGGAATGCCAACGAGCTGGTTATGTCCTGTCATGTAAATAGTTTGATATTTAATACTACGCTTTCTTAAGTTTACTGTATTATCAAGTTTATAGAAAGGAAGATTTTGTATATCAACAGGAAGCTGATTGAGAAACCGTATATGTATACGGTTATGTAGCCCATTAAATGAATTACTGCCTTTACTAACAGGTAAACAATGAAACGTTTACAAACGGAGGTAACCGATACGATCGGTTAAGTCATTTCGATGGTAATTTAGCTTTTATCACAGTTTTTTCACGTATTTCGATGATATCATAATCGTTCAAGGGTTTACTATTTTTTTTTATATTTAAAATTAAATCCGGAGATTAGCAATGCAAATCGGTTGAACCATTTCGGAGATATTTAGCCCTTTACACTATAATTTGACCTTAATATACCAGGAATGATATAATCCGTTGCTGAAAAAATGCTTTCGGGGTTTTTTTAAAATTTTGAATTTCGTATACTATTGCATTGTAATGTAATATTTATAATGGAATCAGTTTCTTTTTTTTATCCACAGCTAGTTTGCACTAAACCTTAATCACACCTGATTCATACCATTTCATGATGGTGTGAAGATGAGGCCGAATGTGGAAGTGTGCTCACCCGGAACCTCAGTTTTTTTTTGGGCTAATGCTATTTTATCTATAACAACCGGAACACAGCAATGCATTATTGTACAAAAGAAAATTAATACAAAACAAATTTACTTAAAACTATACACAAAGGCGGACTTATCTGAATATTTAAAATCTACGGTTGTCAAATTTCGGAAAAGGGAGCGCTACTTTCGTCCTGGATAAATAAAAAAAAAACCAAGCGACCGGACTAGATTTTATTTTATGCACAACGGGATTACACTTGACCGCAATCACACCTGACGCTAAGTGAAGATGAGGCCTAAGGTCGAAGCCTGGAATCCCATTTTATTTGCAAGACTGGCTATCTTATCTCTGATAACCGGAATGCAACAACGCTATTAACATTGCTGTTTTAGCGGCAGACTTAGTTAAAATGGTGGTAGGTAGCCAGGCGGACATTTAAAATGCCTTACCACCAACCAAACCGAGTAAGTACTAAATATATACCCAGCTGGGGATCGATCCCGTGACCACCAATTCGTAAGCCATATGTTGCTTAAATTGAGCCACGAAGGCGGTAAGAATTTGTCTCAGATATTAAGCTTTTACTATCCCGCGTATTAGTATACATACAGTTTAAATACAATCTGTTTTTAAGTTTCTGGAATACCCTAAGAGGTGAACCCGAATACTTACATAGGGAATTCTAAAGAAAGTCATATTGCTAAGTGCTCCGTTTTCATTTCACACAACAAAACACTAACAAAGGCGAGTATGTAAATAGGGAAATGTTCAAAGGATAAACGAATTGTGTGTACGTATGTGCGTGTATTTACATAAATAATCAAGGCGTGGGAAGGGGACTTACGGAAAGCATTTTTGTATGTAAATGTTGGTGGGGTGACGGAGAATTTTTCGTAGATAGCTGTTTGTTGTGAACAAGTAATGGATTATAGTAGAAATATAGTGTAAACATATTGGTCTCACTTTAGTTACTACTCACTTTAGCAGGATTATGTCATATATGACGACCTGTTTGGTGTAGTGGTTAGCAACTCTGACAGCTATACCAAAAGTTTGCGGGTTCGAATCCTGCTAGGGGCGTATGTTTGTGTGATGTATACAGACATGTTTACCCGAGTTATGGATGTTTTCATTTATAATAAGTATTTTTTGACTACAACAATTTACATTTGTTTCTAAATAAACCTACACATAATAAATGTTATAAATGTACCCGTAGGCGAAAGATGGTGTTCTCGTTCAAAAGATGTGGAGCTTGCAGAAGTTGACCGCTTGGTCGTATCTATTTGTTCACTCTATGTACCTTCATTTAGTTGTATCTACTTTTACTCTATTAAGGACTTCCCAAAAGACCTTTATTGTAAGTATGATCTTATCATTATTGTTAAAAGATTGCACATTTTGCATAGAAGAAGATGCATCACATTTTGAACATTTGGTAAATTAATTATAAGAGCGCAAGATATATTGGCAGTTTCTTTTTTACGGGGTGAAGAGAAGGTTATGTTTATTGCTCGTATTAATATACGTATGTAGGATAACGAAACGACTGGATGGATTTTAATTAATGAAGTAATGTAAGATTCATCGTGTCAATCCAAGTGCCGAATTTCACCAACAATGTCCACGCATTTGAGCCGTGCGACGATCTCTGGGTCAATCAGTCAGTAAGTCAGAACATTGCCTTTTTGCTATGTATATTTATGTTATATCTATCACGATCAAACGATGAATTTGCCTTTCGCAATAAAATGTTTTACGTTATGTGTCGAACCCCAAGATATTCCTTCTCGCACAAAGGCAAATATTTAGCAAACACACGAAATGTCGTGTTCTAAGGAATAAAATTGGTTTCCTTATGAAAAACATTGCGATATAAATTATGCTTGAATATTTATTCCCCAATTGCGGTATGAGTAACGAACATTTCAAGACACCTTGTCATGTCACGAGTAAATTTGCCGCCCAGCAACAATGTTGTGTTCCGGTTGTGAGAGATAAGATAGCCAGTCCCCCAAATGTGTTGGGGTTTCCGGGTCAGTACGCGTCCACCTTCGACCTCATCTTCACTTAACATCAGGAGTGATTGAGATCAAGTACCAACTCGATGTGCATAAAAAAAACTTTTAAGGTTTCCTCACGAAATCAAAGTCACCAAACTCTTTATTCTGTATACAGAGTACACCTAAAATACCCAGACTTTACATTTTTTTAAGTTACGCTTTGTTCAAAAGGTAATTTTCCCTTAAGAAGAACAAGCAAGAAATTTTTCAGGTTATGCTCTCTACGGGTTGCTCTCGGCACGTATAGAAAAATCACTCTTTATCCATCTGTCTGTCGATCAAGACTGTACGAGCACGCTGTACATTATTTTTATGCCGACTGTACGCCCACATTTCCATGTGTACACATTCTTTTTCGTGCAATAAAGACGCTCGACAGTGACGAATGTAGGTACAGTGGTTTTTCTAATACAATTTCCCGCGCTGACTAACATTAAGTAACATATAACAGCTAACATATATATCAAATTACATACAGTTTAAGGTGTTTGGGATAAGCCCCAACAAAGACACTTTTTCTCGGGAACGGCTAATAATAGCTCAAAGGGAAGCTCAAATTAATATTAAATGTTTTAAAGCACTTTGCGGACTTTGCCCGTGACCAAGATCGGTACCACGCTGGACTGAAGTCCCTTTACTCGCAGTTTGTCTTCGTTTACAAATATCCAATATATTATATTATATTTACAATATATTAGTATTCACACAAGCCCCGATTATTGGACATATAATAAATTGCTCCGTATGCTTTCCAACACATAATTAGAATTGAACCAACCTGTATGTATTAGGTCTTTACCTATGAAATTGGAGATTTTTTCTTCGTTAATCATAATGTACCAACTCCTACGATTCTATAGCTATTTCCAAATTTGTTTTTTATTTGGAAAATAGAATATATTTTCTACATTTCACATACAAAAAAAAACTTGAACACAGCTCTTTTCATGAGATTCCCATATTATTTCTTAGATTCGCAGTAACTTTTATAAAGCGGTTACTTTTAAAAATTAACACTGCCTATATTTAACTTAATGTTATCCGATAATACACACAAAGTTTAGCTAAATTTGGATTTGCCGTTCCCAAAAAAATTTCAAAAATGTTTGTACGGAGAAAACAGTCTTCATGAAATTCTTCATACAAAACGCCAATTTCATAGGTAAGGACCTAATAATAAGTAACAAATTCTTTCTATAAAACTATTATATTACCTACTGTAAGTACATCAATCAATCTTAGCTTACATCCATCCACTACTGGATGTCGCTTCTCCATTCTTCTCAAGTATATACGTATAACGATGCTCAACCTGTATTACATTGTAATCTCCCGGGTTTAATCTTCCCGTCTCCATGTTTGTCATTCATTCACATTCAACCTCAAAGCGTTGCGACTATCTTCAGTGACTGAGACATAAACGTCGCAAATGAAGCAGAGGCATCGAATGTTTACGTAAATTTCGTATAATGCAACAAGCGTGAAACGAAGTGATATTAGAGGGAAAATTGTTACCCCTTGATATGGGAATGACGCATGGAGATTGTATGGAAAGTGGTTTCGTTCTGGGCCATTGTGCTGAGGTTCTAAACTACTTTGTTGCCAACTTCATTCAGATATCACAATTCGTAACTTAGTTACAAACTGCAGCAAATATTACTCGTTTTGTGCTGTGTGGTTTCATATATATTTCAACATATTAAATATGTAACATTTGAATAATGATTAAACAAAATATCGACTGCGCGGTAGACTAACTTAGAATGCTCGCTAATAAAGGCCTTTGTCAGGCCTCTGAAGGGCCTGTCTGTTCATAATAAGCTTGGATGGGGAAAGGAATTCTTAATATGCATGTTTTATAGACGAGATCTCTTTTCACAATACGAAAGTAATATTCGTCTGAAAATGCCTTTATAAGTACTTCTTGGAGCTGGTCCAGTTCTAATAAGTTATAGTTATACACATATTTATAGTCTTCTGTTCATAAAGAGTAGGTAATTGTTTGAAATCTGATAAATTGTGCTTATCTACTAAGTATGTAATCTTAAACCGAAGCCACAGGGAATAGTATTTCGGTTTGTTTGTACAATATTCTACCTCGATATTTGAATCAAACTATTGGGAAATGGTAATACCTATCTATTCATGAAACCCTAGTACTCTGATATGCGAAACTTGAGATTCGGCAAATCCAAATGGGTCCAATCAAGAGGATATTGTACCGCGAAGCAATTAGGGTGCATCCATAATAATAATTATGCATGCGAAAGTATGTCTGTCTGTTTGTTGCCTTTACGCAACTTAATCTCCAAGCCGGTCGTATTGAATTTGGCAGACAGGTAGTCTGTAACAGGACGACCTGAAATGAAGAGAAGATTTGCGAACATACACGGTGTGATAGGATTATGTTTGTTACGTATTCTGGAATAAAGCTCTGAACCGTTTTGGTAGAGAAATAGTCTTAGAAATAAAAAAGAACACAGATTACGTTGAGATGACATAAGATAACATATAATGGACACAAAGAAACGAAAGATTCAAAAGGCACAGAACACAAAACAATAGACAAACGATAAGTCCGCAATATAGCAACTTCTTCCTTAACCTTCAATGTGAACTGCTGATTATTTAAATAAATTTAAACCCCCGACAATAAATGATAGGTGTTATGTGTTTGATGGCGTTGCGTGTATCCAGTAAAAACTGGACGGACAAAGGTCCGAACGTGTGTTAGTAATGCGTGGTCCGACTTGAGTGCGAGACTAAACGAAGAAACCGGTTATTAGTCATGCTTAGGCTATTTCAAAGATATTTAGATTTTAATACAATTGTCTGGTGTATTTGGAGGTTTGCCGCCGCCGTGGTTCAATGTAAACAACATAGGTTTAAAAAATCGGAGGTCGTGGGGTCGAACCCTAGCAGGGTACAAGTTTAGTACTCGGTTTGGTTGGTGGCAAGGGCATTCCAAATGTCCGCCTGGCTGCTACCACCATCTCATCTCAGTTTGCCGCCAAGCAGCAATGTTAATATTATTGTTGTGTTGTTTCTTTTTATGCACAGCGGGTTCGTACTTGACCTCATTCACACCTGATGTTAAGTGAAGATGAGGTCGAAGGTGGAAGCGTACGGACCCGGAAACCCCAACACATTTGGGGGACTGGATATCTTATCTCTGACAACCGGAACACAACAATGCTATTAACATTGCTGCTTGGCGGCAGATTTAGATAAGATGGTGGTAGCTAGCCAGGCAGACATTTAAAATGCCCTACCACCAACCAAACCGAGTCTTAAACATGTACCCCGCTGGGGATCGAACCCGCGACCTCCGAATCATAAACCGTTCCGGTGTGTTCCGGTTATTGAAGATAAGATAGCCAGTTCCCGAAATAAGATGGACTTCCGGATTAGTACGCTTCTATCTTCGACCTCGTCTTCACTTAATATTACCTGCTATCGAGGTCAATGCTAACCGTTGTGCACATCAAAAAAATATCCTAACGTACGGGGATTTTTTTATATTACAATTTTTAGTAAAGGTTGTGACTGCAGCCTGTTACAATTCTCCATTTTTCTCACCACCATTTTGCAGCTCGGATACGTTTCCTCAAATTACGGCTCATGTCAAGAAAACGACACGTAAATCGCAACGAATAGTGACAATAAAGACGCAAAGGGAAGAATTCCTTTCCGACTGAACTATTCGAGATGTCAGAGCTCGTAACCGTCGCTATGATATGTACCACACAAGTAAACGAAAACCAAACCGCATTCTCATCTCAACTCATTTTTCATAACTCCGGGTTACTTATTAGTAACTGAGATCGCGAGTTTGATTCCTAGTTGTAAGTTTCCGTATATGCTAGTCACAAACTGACATTCTTACATTATAAATATCGACGTTTTAATATAATACTATCTTAGACGATTATCGATTACTGACATATAATTAATTAAACAAATTTTGTGACATCATATTTGAGGACATAAAATGTATTTCTATTACTATTTATAAATATGGTGCCTACCAATAGCCCAAATGGAGGGAATAAGCTGGACAGAGAAGAGAACAAATGAGGTGTTAATGATGGCAAAAGAGAAGAGATGCCTGTTGGCCGCAGTTGGGAACCGAAGAGGAAAGAAGATAGGTCACTTGTACAGCACGAAATTTTTTTGAACATAATTTAGTGAAAGATTGAAGGGGAGAGAGGGGGAGGGGAAAACCTAGTCATAACTACTATGACCAAGTGAAAGAAAAAGAAGAAGTCGTACCAAGAAGTAAAATCGAGGGCGGAAAGCAGAGAGTCATGGTCATTACTCCACGACAAGAGCATAGCTCTTAAAAAGAAATACTTGCATGTTATAAATAACAATATACATAACTCGGGTACATGTGTCTGTATTCATCATACAAACATACTCTAGCGAAATTCGAACCTGCAACCCTCTAGTATACCAGTCATCGTTTCTTATCACTACACCAAATAGGTCGTCATTGGTGTCGATTCGGATGTACACCAACTAACTAACACTAACTAACCAGTTTTAAAGTAGCACTTGTTAAAACCCGTCCCAATTTTATTAATAGATTGAAAAATAGTCGAAAACATTGACTAATGTGTCAGACATTTATTGTGAGAAGTGATTTGACATGACACATGAAAAAGTATAAAGAAAAACCGACGGCCAGCTCCAACATCCTCGGCCGCAGCAAAGAGAGAATATCCCAGTGGATATACTTGTGGTGGCACTAAAACTTTAAGTGACAAGGCACCCTCACTGTCCTGTCACGGTCGCCAGATGTTAAAACCCGTCCCAATCTCACAATAAATGTCTGACACATTAGTCAATGTTTTCGACTATTTTTCAATCTATTATAAAATTGGGACGGGTTTTAACGGTACTGTCTCTTTCTATCTGGAACAGTACGATGCAACGGCACCACTCCAAAACTGGTTTTAGTTTAGTTGGTGTACATCCGAATCGACACCATTGACTATTAAATGACTTAGTGACTTTATGTAAACGACTGACATGAATAGCAGAACTGCTACCGCTTCCGAATAGATCTGGACCAATTTCACTATCTCATCTCAGTTGTTACAACCTCACCGAACCAACAATGCGCTCGTAGCTACACGATTAGTATGCATTGTTAGGCCATAACATCGTCATACTACTACGCCTTTGGTAATTCAATCTTAGCGATAGAACGCAATCTGACATAGGCCTGCGTGATTCAATTTGGTACGAGATATGTGAGTGGGTATAGGGTTATCAACCGCCGCGGATCAAATCTAATATTGTATTGGGGGTATTTTAGGTACTATGTAGTGGTAGAGCCACGCTGTAAGCTATTAGCTTGCAGCATGAATGGGCCGGCTCGACCGGGGAAGTACCACCCTCTCGCAGAAGACCGACGTCTGAGTAGTGGCATTTTGCCACTGCGCTTCGTCCGGTGAGCGAGGGCGCCGGAGGCCCACCTTCCAGTCTATCTCCAGAATGGTAGCGGTATTTAAAGAGTTAGTACCCCAGGAGGGTACCAGCACTATTAGTGCTGGAGAATCTCTCATCGCTCAGGCTGCCCTACTTATTCTGGGGTGGACACCTTCCTCAAAGGCCGGCAACGCATCTGTGACCCTGTTGGTGTTGCGGGTGTCCATGGGCGGCGGTGATTGCTTTCCATCAGGTGACCCGCATGCTCGTTTGCCGCCCTCTCATATTAAAAAAAAAAAAAAAAAAAAAAAACTATAAGATTGCAAGTTTCTAGTTAGATCTTCCTGAAGTTGAATCCTTACATATGAAATTGGCGTTTTGTATGAAGAATTTCATTAAGACTGTTTTCTCCATACAAACATTTTTGATTTTTTTTGGGAACGACAAATCCAAATTTAGCTAAACTTTGTGTGTATTATCGGATAATATTAAGTTAAGTATAGGCAACGCAAAAGTAACTGCTTTATAAAAGTTTCGGCGAATCTAAGAAATGATTATGGGAAGCACATGAAAAGAGCTCTGTTCAAATTTTTTTTATTATGTGATTTAGCCCAGAAATTAAAAAATATTTCATTTGAAACCTTGAAATAATATTCCATTTTCCAAACAAAAAACAAATTTGGATATGTAGCCTTGAAAATCGCAGGAATTGGTATATATGATTAACAAGAAAAAAACTCCAATTTCATAGGTAAAGATGGCTCTTTACCTATGAAATTGGAGTTTTTTTCTACGTTAATTTAAAAAATATTGGCATATAAGAATACATATACAGATCCCACCTCCGCACTCCTTCCACTGTAACTCCTGTAAGCCAGGTCACCATCTACCTTCCTGGTGACTCTACTTACCTTGGACCCCAGACTGATTAAAGAAAGAATTTAACGGTGAAAAGGTAGGAAAGAACGGATCCCACTTCCCCCCAGCAAATGGGAATGTAGCTAACGTGACACAAAAATGCAGAGAGTTGAAGCACTACTCCCAGGATGGTGCTGTAGATGTCCAGGAGTAGGCCACAGTCTGTAGAGAGATGAGGATGAGCCGGATCTTTGAAAAAAAAAAATTAAAAAAAAAATATTTCGGACACTTACACCAATCATCTAGTCCCAAATTAAGCAAAGCTTGTACTATGGATACTAGATAACGGATAAACATACATAAATATTTATATAAACATCCAAGACTCAGAAATAAATGTTCATATTATTGACAACTTATATTAAAAAGGTATTACGTACACAAACAATTACACACGTACACAAAATAACATTTATACTGGTTAAAAGGAATAAACAGAATTTATTTAGTTTTGTAGTTCAAACAATACTAATAGAAAAGTATACATCCAGTATTTGTAACGGTAAATTATGAACTCATTAAACAAAAGCTACAGCAGAACAGAACAGGCAGAGTTCAAATTTTGAATTTTAAATATTATGACTTAACCGAAAACGAACGAAAAGTCTCACTGACCGACTGGATCCCCTGGCGTTACGAAGAGACGTCGCGTCCCTCTGCATTCTCTATCGCATATTTCATGGGGAGTGTTCTGAGTTCGAGCTAATACCCGCTGCTCAATTTAACCGATACACTTCTCGCCGAAAATTTAATTTCCATCCACATCACCTGGATGAGTGGAAGTCTACCACTGTACGTTTCTCAAGAAACTTCTTACCACGTACGACCACCCTGTGGAACGGACTTCCGGCAGCGGTATTCCCGAACGACTACGACATTGGAACCTTCAAGAAACGAGCCTACACCTTCCTCAAAGGCCGGCAACGCATCTGTGACCCTTTTGGTGTTGCGGATGTCCATGGGCGGCGGTGATTGCTTTCCATCAGGTGACCCGCATGCTCGTTTGCCGCCCTCTCAAAAGAAACAAACAAGAAGAATACTGAATGAAGAGAACCGACAAGTCGCATGGCGTCTCGTTACAGAGTTAACCCTATGGGGGAGAGAGTCAAGTGAAACTCGACTTCCTAATCTAATACATCACGGACAGCGGCAGATCGCAGTGAGCGTTGATGGTGGGGTAGCAAATGGCCACCGTATAAGTAAAAGTGTCAGTAGTAGGTATAGCAGAAGCGCTTGAACGCTCGGAAGTTGTGGCGGTTTAGTATCAAGTCGCCGTAATACCGGCCGGTTATCGGAATTTGGATTGTCAAGCATGAGTTTGAGTACAGTTTAACCGCCTCCGTAGCTCAATGTAAACAACATTGGGTTTACGATTCGGAGGTCGCGGGTTCCATCCCCAGCGGGGTACATGTTTAAGTACTCAGTTTGGTTGGTGGTAGGGCATTTTGAATGGCTAGCTACCACCATCTTATCTAAATCTGCCGCCAAGCAGCAATGTTAATAGCATTGTTCTGTTCCGGTTGTCAGAGATAAGATGTGTGTTGGGGTTTCCGGGTCAGTATGCTTCCACCTTCGACCTCATCTTCACTTAACATCAGGTGTGATGGAGGTCAAGTAACAACCCGTCGTGCAAAAAAAAAATGTAGGATTCCGAAGTTAACAAGGAACCCTTATAATTTCGGCATGACTCTGGCCGCGGCTTAATTCGGAGGCTCTTAATACTAGAAAGATCGGATATCGTTGAATAACCTGTTATATCGTTCAATAATATTGGAGGTTATCTTGGATAGTTGCAACAACAAGCATGCTTATTACACTTACTACGTTGACTCCATCCACTAATTAAAAAATGTTGAATTTGTATTTGTAATAGTTACTGATAATTCTTTGTCATCTTTTTCAGATCTTTACCTGCACGACATGAAACTGGTAAGTGTTCAGTTTGCGACGGTTATGTGGTTCTTGGCACTTGTCATTATGTAATATACAATTTTTTAGTTTTACCCAACGAAGACAGGGTTATGTGTGTGTGTGTGTGTGTGTGTGTGTGTGTGTGTGTGTGTGTGTGTGTGTGTGTGTGTGTGTGTGTGTGTGTGTGTGTGTGTGTGTGTGTGTGTCTGTGTGTGTATGTGTGTGTATGTGTGTGAGTGAGTGTGTGTATGTGTGTGTGTGTATACATGTCCGTTCCATTGGCGCATCCTGTAGCCTAAACGCATGACTGATTGATTACGAAGTGCATGGTGTCGTTATCTTCGTCTTGACACCTGGAGTGTTATGGAGCTTCATAATTAATGATACAGGGCTAGTTTACGCCAGTAATGGTGGCATTCTGGCTTAAGCTATATTGCATATGCATTTTCAACTAGCACATTAACTAGATGTAGTTATTATGCTATGGACAATTACCCGACTCCACACTCCTCCCACTGCAACTCCTGTAAGCCAGGATCAACAGTGGTACTTTGCACGGTGCCCTACGTGTCTCTATTGCTACCTTGGGCCCCAGACTACTTAAAGAAGAGTTAAAGCTGTGAAGTAGGAAAGAAGTTTCCCCCCTTCAACCCTCCCCCCCCCCTCGGCAAATGGGAGTGTCGGCAAGTTATTATGCTAGTTGTAAATGCAAGTAATATAAAAATTTTACTATATGTCATACGAATATTTGTACGCATAGTCAGCTGACTGTATCTATGACGTAGGCCTACAATTGGTAAATTTGACATTAGATAAGAGGTATGAACTTCGATTGCCAATCTTAAGGAAGCAATTCCAGAACACATTTCGTTCGTCGTTCGCAAAAAATACGAAGCACACAAAATCAACATTAGCTTTGATGGTGCTCGACGGAAATAAACTCACAGCCACTCGTGTATGAAGAAACGGCCGCAATATTTAAATTAACAGATAAGATGAGACTCAAGTGCGGTCGTACTGAGGAGGCTATCAATGCTAATAGGAAAACTTTCCCAGTTTCATTCTTTGACATCTAATTTTACCTTATAATTTTTATTTTATGCACAACGGTTTAGCACTTGACCTCAATCACACCTGAGTTAAGTGAAGATGAGGCTGAAGGTGGAAGCGTACCTACTAACCCGGAAACCTCAACATATTTGAGGGACTGGCTATCTTATCTCTGACAACCGGAACACAACAATGCTATTAGCATTGCTGTTTGGCGGCAGACTTAGATAAGATGGTGGTAGCTAGCCAGGCAGACATATAAAATGCTCTACCACCAAACATATACCCCGCTGGGGATCGAACATGCGACCTCCGATTTAAAGCATTCATTTGGATGTCAATTTAAATCTACTGTAAATAATAATAGGGTGTATGGCATTTATCTGTCAGTCAGTATGTCCAAGCTACTATCGCACCGGTATAAATGGAAACATCAATGGGAAAGGCGGCTCAAGAAACCCATAGGTAGCTTTTCCAAAATTGTGTGTCAGAGAGTTTCTTGCGTCGTTTCTTCTCTCTGACTATACACTTCACGAAGCGATGGTAGTCTGTCTTTAAACTTCCCACGCAACGTCATAAGCCGAAGTTCGAGCCCCCGAGGGCACCCTTAGGCATATCGTTTGCAACTACGCATACGTGCTATTGCATACAGTCAGAGCGCTCACGCGCTCGCCCCCACGCCCGGTGAAGCTGTCAAACAAAAAAAAAAGAAAGGCGGCTCAAAAACCCCTTGGGAATATTGTTGTTCTTTTTGCAACTCGCCCCCACGCCCGGTGAAGCTGTCAAACAAAAAAAAAAGAAAGGCGGCTCAAAAAACCCATGGGAATATTGTTGTTCGAATGCAACTACTTAATACAATTTTATAATTTTTGGAGTTTGATTGAAGTGACTACACCAAGCGTGTTTGTCATTCGAGATATTCATTAATTTTGTATATAGCCTTTTTCAATATTTTCAGAATCAAAACATTGCGAAAAACATCAAACTATATGCAAGAAAACCATATCGAGTCAATCCCAAACCGCATAACATTCAAACACTGGCAAACAAGGCGACCGAACATGGGTAATCGAATGCATGACCTCCGGCTTGGAACGGATTTGTCACAGACATAAAGTAACGGAACTACTACTATATATATCTACTACTAACATACGGCAGGTACTAGTAACCGATAGTATTACTGTTTCTATATAATAAAACGCGTCTTTTTACAAAAAAGAGTACTCGTATGTGATAGGGCTATGATAGTTCATAGATAAGATAGATATTTCGAAAGGTAGCATTGTATAGAACTTAATTTTAATTTGAAAATTTAGAAAATCGT
Organism: Oegoconia quadripuncta; assembly: GCA_949316235.1. Taxonomy (NCBI): domain Eukaryota; kingdom Metazoa; phylum Arthropoda; class Insecta; order Lepidoptera; family Autostichidae; genus Oegoconia; species Oegoconia quadripuncta. Next base: position 2,400,661 of record OX438757.1, on the reverse strand, counting down.
CGAGCAAACAAGCGATTATATCGTAAAATATTCGAAGTGTAATTGTAAATATAAAAAAAACCTCGAAATACTAATATATTGTAGAATACTATGATATTCTTTAATATAAAAAAACCACACTCAAATCGGTCCAAGCATTCCTTAGATACGCCCGGACAAAACCTGGACTCACACACACCCACACACAACGTCGTCAATTCGTCGGGAGTTAGTGCAATGCAATTAACGCAATGCATACACACTTTTTTTATGCACAACGGGTTATTACTTGACCTCAGCCACACCTGATGTTACGTGAAGATGATGTCGAAGGTGGAAGCGTACTGACCCGGAAACCCCTACATATTTGGGGGACTTGCTATCTTATCTCTGACAACCGGAACACAACAATGCTATTAACATTGTTGTTGACGGCAGATTTAGATAAGATGGTGGTAGCTAGGCAGGTGGACATCTAAAATGCCCTACCACCAACACATTCCCCACATCAGAGAGATGATTGTTTTTTTTTCTAGTTACGTTACTTTATTCCACTTTTACATAGTGTACGGATATAAAAAAAGTTGTATTGTATTATATGTATGCTCTACGTCTAGTCTCTAATAATATTTCACATCTAGTTGTCCTTAGTTCTTCGCATTGCGCAATCTGTTTCGTCAGTGACGTGACGACATTTGCATTTCCCCAGACTATTGTACCTACGGGATCTCAAAGTGAACGGTAGGCATAACATTTATCATCACTCCATGTGGAATATTCACGATGAATTATATTTGGAGTTATCCATAATTTAAGCCGACATATTGATGTAAGTTTGTAATGCGTGCAGCACTGCATACAAATATCATAGGAAAGTTTGTGTCAATTGTCTCCAACTCCTCGTCATCTCAGCCCGTAAACATTCTACTGCAGGGATATAAGCCTTTCCTTGTAATGAGGGAGTAAGGGCCATGGTCCACCACGCTGGCCCAATGCGAGACTTCACATGTTTTAGTATTTTTATTTCTCAGGCATGCAGGTTTCCTCACTATGTTATACTTCACCGTTTTAAGAGCAGTCGGATAAATGCACATAAGTAATTAAATTTAATTTAAAAACTCATTGGTACATGGCCTGCCTGGGAATCGAATCCGGAACTCTCAACCGGAACTCACAAAACTCGTCTTAACCGCTGAGCCACCAACGCTCTCTCTCCACCTCCTATATCCATCATTTCTGTATAACTTTTTTTTTTTTTGTACACAACGGGTTCGTACTTGACCTCAATCACACCTGATGTTAAGTGAAGATGAGGTCGAAGGTGGAAACGTACTGCCCCTGAAACTCCAACACATTTGGGAGACTGGCTATCTTGTCTCTGACAACCAGAACACAACAATGCTATTAACATTGCTGCTTGGCGGCAGATTTAGATAAGATGGTGGTAGCTAGCCAGGCGGTCATTTAAAATGCCCTACCACCAACCAAACCGAGTACTTAAACATGTACCCCGCTGGGGATCGAATCCGCGGTCTTTGTACTAGAACATTATGTGATAATCATGATGGAGTATTAAAGGATTGTTTTTAAAGTATTTTTAATATAATATCTATTAGTTATGTAACCGTACTAGTATATTATCACATCTCTTTCAAATTTACAGGCTAAGCCCAGTCATTTGTATGACGTGATGACACATATATCCGACAATGTCCAACATCTAGAGAATTTAATCTAAATGAGACGAGGAATAGAATAAATTTTATTGTGACATTCCACATGCGCTTGCGTATTTCTAGCCTCATGCAGTAACCTCATAATCTAGGTATAAATTGTTGTTTTTTTTTTTTTTTTTTTTGTACATAACGGGTTGGTACTTGACCTCAATCACACCTGATGTTAAGTGAAGATGATGTCGAAGATGGAAGCGTACTGACCCGGAAACCCCAACACATTTGGGGGACTGGCTATCTTATCTCTGACAACCGGAACACGACAATGCTATTAACATTGCTGCTTGGCGGCAGATTTAGATAAGATGGTGGTAGCTAGCCAGGCGGACATTTAAAATGCCCTACCACCAACCAAACCGAGTACTTAAACATGTACCCCGCTGGGGATCGAACCCGCGACCTCCGAATCGTAAACCCAATGTTGTTTACATTGAGCCACGGAGGCGGTTGAATGGTATGGTAATCCACAGGAGTGCGTGGGTATCACCGGCTCCCTGTATTCTGATTTATCAAACACTTTTTTCTTTATGGCAAGAATCCGAGTATTATTCTAATGTAATATAATTTACTGAAAAAGAATAAAATATAATTTACATAAAAAAATGTAAAAAAAAAAAAATTAAGTGTCCAGAGAAGCCGAGGCTGTGGTTGTTCGTGCGCATAATTTTCATTTTTTTTTTGTGGCATGTCTGTATGTATTATTATTTTACCGATATGTTTCGGCTTTTTGGCGGGAACTCGGCGAGTGAAATTGCATTTTTCTTAATAATTCTTATAATTTGTGCATTCTAACTTTTGAAACTTAATAATGGCAGAATATTGTGCAGCAAACGTTAGTGATGGTGTACAAGTGAAGGGAAGTGTAAATTAAAGTGCGTAACGGAGCTTTCGGGTTCCCACAAGAAGCCGCCAAAATCTTTTGTAAAGCATTCTGCCTCTTTACTGAAGAATGACTTGACCGTGACTAGACTCTGTATACGCCAAGTATACGACGAATTACTTGTTTTGACTGAGACTGACTTACAAACTAAAGAAATAAGAGAAATGAGACATGGCTGTTATGGGCTAGATCCCTTTGCCTTCTCCTAGAGGAGAGAATGAAACGATAAAAAAAACCAATATGTTTCTTGTATTATCTTTGAGCGTTTGTGTTCTTAAAATAAAACAAAATTAAAAACATAAAAAATAATCGAGCACTATGTTACAGAGTGAATAATATAAATTTGTAATTCATGAGGTATTCCATTTTTTTTCCAATCACCGCCGCCCATGGACACCCGTAACACCAAAAGGGTCACAGATGCGTTGCCGGCCTTTGAGGAAGGTGTAGGCTCGTTTCTTGAAGGCAGGAAGTCCGTTCCTCAGGGTGGTCGTCCGTGGTAAGAAATTTCTTGAGAAACGTACAGTAGTAGACTTCCACCCATCCAGGTGATGTGGATGGAAATTGAATTTTTACTTTTGGCGTCCATTAATTAAGGTAAAGATAATAAAGGCAAAAATTGTATAGAAAAATCAATGGTATTTATAATAAGCGTAATCCTGAGCTATTAACACCATCTCAACTTGATGAGGGATTTGAAATCATTTATACAGGAACAATAGTATTGTTTTATTATGACGACCGATTGGTGTAGCCGATAGTGACCCTGTCAGCGAAACAAATGGTTGCGGGTTCGAAACCCGCGAGGGGTAAATGTTTGTGTGATGAATACAAACATTTATTCCCGAGTCATGGATGTTTGTATAAATATTTATGTATGTTTATCCGTTATCTAGTTTCCATAGCACAAGCTTCGCTTAGATTGGTGACTAGATGATTGGTGTAAGTGTCCGAAATATTTATTTTATTTATTTATTTTTTTATTATTACATGGAAAACTATAATGTTAAATAACAACAGATCAATATGGGAAGGGTAATAGAGCCAATACAAATAGCAGAAAATAAAAATTTTGAACTAAGGTTATTTCCTATTTTTAATAGAGACAATGGTTATTTTAGTTCAGATTCGTAGAGTATAAACAGTTATCTAGGAATAGTAATAAAACATTTTGTATAGTAATAACAATTTATTTATATACTATAATATATTTGGCCAAGAAACAAGCCTACACCTTCCTCAAAGGCCGGCAACGCATCTGTGACCCTTTTGGTGTTGCGGGTGTCCATGGGCGGTGGTGATTGCTTTCCATCAGGTGACCCGCATGCTCGTTTGCCGCCCTTTCATATAAAAAAAAAAAAAACATGCTCACACATCTCGGAACTAAAACTAAACACCAAATAAAGAGTCATGGGCTGCAAAAATAATTTAAAAATTAATGATATTGTTATTAAACACGTAACAGTGGCTCGTAACTTGGGATTGATATTGGATGGAGAGCAAAAGTATGTGGATCATGTAAATGAAAAAATTAAGCATTAATTTTTTAAACTAAAAACGTTATACAAAATTAGGCATTATATAAAGGAAGAATTACGTATACTTTTAACAGAATTACTGGTGCTCTCTCGTTTTAATTACTGCAGCTCTCTCTGTACTCGGCTGAACGGCAACTCTGAAAGAGCTATTCAACGTGTACAATATGCATGTATCCAATACTGCTTCAATGTACCTTGGGGGGAATATATAACCCCCTATTTGAATAGGAAAGGTATCTTTAACATAAGTGCTAGGTGGGATCTTCACTACGCTTGCACTGTGCAAAGAGTGCTCTGGAATAAAGAACCAGAATATCTGTTTAAGAAGCTTACTTGAGTAAAAGACGTTTTCTTTATATGAGAGGGTAGGCAAACGAGCATGCGGGTCACCTGATGGAAAGCAATCACCGCTGTCCATGGACACTCGCAACACCAAAAGCGTCACAGATGCGTTGCCGGCCTTTGAGGAAGGTATAGGCTCGTTTCTTGAAGGTTCCAACGTAACATATAAAAGGCTACGATCTGCTGCACTAAACCTGCTGAAAATCAATTCTGTAAAGGGGAGGTTTTAAGTTTAATGCAGACAGAATATGGAATGACTTACCCCTTCCGCTGACAAAGAAGATGAAGATTCCTTTAATGCTAAATATAAATCAGCCTTACTAAAAAAAACAAATTGCTGCAGAAGACTTGAAACATGCCTGATAATAACTGAGTGCGATTAGTGGGAATACGGGAATAACAAGCTGGTTTATCGGGAGAAATGGGTTTTATTAAGCATAAACAGATCAAATAATATCCCTAAACCGACGAGCATGTATGAACAACCTTATCAGAGTGAAGGAAGCAGAGGAGGTGTGTCAGGATCGTAGCAAGTGGAAGTCTGTGGTCTCTGCCTACCCCTACGGGAAACAGGCGTGACATTATGTATGTATGTAAACAGATCAATCAGAGACCTGACGTTTTCAAATTCGTTTCACAGACATTCCAAAAAGGTTGGTATCATGCTCTACATTTTTAAGGGGTGGAAAATTCTAGGATCCCATGAGTATCAGCTGCTTCAACGGTCTTTTCAGAAGTCCTACGCAAGTTTACTGTATTTTGATTTCATATTATTTGTCGAAAATGTTTGCTACAACTAACTTTGTTTAGAAACGGTTTATTCATTCCGATGCCTTTGAACGTGAAAGTTTGTATTGAATGCATTCATGCAAACGCTGGTAGTATAAGAATCTGATTTTGCTATTTCAAAGCTTTGCTGCTGATCAATATTTTGAAGTTTCACCTTTTGTTATATGTCATTGTAGCTTGTCTTTTGATTATTACAAATTGTTTCAAGTCACTCTTAACAAAATCAAATTCAGATTTTGTGACAGTGACTTGAGAACAATATGTAATTTTAATATTCTTTTCCTCCATAAAATGTAAAAGAAAATTCGGTCCAGTCGGGTAGTCAAAAACACATTAATATGTGTCCCGTAAAGCCTCTCCCGCTACGTAACATATGACCCTTGAGAAACTCTAATTCAATATTTGTAGTTTAAATCAAGTTGTAACAATATATTCTTTATTGCACCAACAAATTACATATAACAGAGTACAAACAATAGGTCATGTACAAAGGAGCAAAAAAAAAAAGCAATTGGAAATTATTATTTAGAAGGCTGAGTATTAACCTAGTACGTAATAAAATTACAATTGCTGACAAAATTAATATCATTATGGCATTACCAAGAATAATTATGAAGCAAAAGACTCATTACAATGCTAAATGAAGCAAGCTTCAAGCGCGTTGTAACATATAATATGCAGAGCAAATTTCATTAAAAGTTCCGTTGGTTTATACTCCATCAATATTTGATCAGGTTTATTTTTTATTTAAGTGGGAAGTACTTATATGTTAAATACTGTTCTGAATGTCGATTCTTTTTATAATATTCATTTTGATGAACAGATTACTTAAATAATAAATAAATATTGTTAGACATCACACAGCGCCATCTAGTTCCACAGTAAGCAACTATAGGCTTGTGTTGTGGATACCATAATATGGTTGATGTATTACATAAATACATTTTTTTTGTAAATAAATACTTATTATAAATGAAAATATTAATAACTCGGGTACACATGTCCGTATTCTTCACACAAACATGTGCCCCGCAACAGTGGTCAGAGTTGCTAACCACTACACCAAACAGATCGTCAAATTATGACTATTAAAGTTAAATGAAAATTCATTATTGAACGTAACCAATACTATTATAATATATTACTCAATACCCGCTTTACGTTCTTTGTACAACTTGGCTAGTGAACTAGGTAAGGATTGAAAATTGCACAATGATTCAGGTTTCTTTAAAAAGTGTCGTTGCGTTAGAAGATTATGGAAGTGGATGACTCAAATTTAAAACGCACAATTCAATGTATGTTGATGACTAATATACATATACCCTTATCTAATACCTATTTTTCGGTATTGATTAATGACAACATGAAACTATACGACTATCTGCATTAGTTGATAAAGGAGTGAGGAGTGTCAGAAACTCAGAACAGTAGCAAAGGAAAGTCTTGGGGGCTAGGGCTCGGCTAGGAAACAGACGCATTGATTTTTTTTATTTTTTTTATGCACAACGGGTTTTTGTACTTGACCCCAATCACACCTGATGTTAAGTGAAGATGAGGTCGAAGGTGGAAGCGTACTGACCCGGAAACCCCAACACATTTGGGGGCTGGCTAGGTATCTTTTTTTTTTTTTTTTTCGGGGGGAAATACGTTTACGCATTCGACCCGCCGCTGTGGGGCAGCGACGGGGATATGTGGGACTCCCCGCTCCAATGACAGGAGCGGGACTACCCACTAAAACCCCCCGGCGACCTTCCTCGGCAGTAGGGAGGACCTGGGAACGCATAGCATAAGCGGCTCCAGGTCGTCCCCCGCCCCGCCTCCCCTCACAAGGGGAGGCCCGTTCCCGGAGGGCGGCTAGCGCGCCCTCCGCGGGAGCACGGTCGAGCCCCACACCGCGATCAGCGAGCGGTATGAGGCGCGACAGGGCCCGATGCGACGACACCCCCCCGGTCGCTCCGGGGGGTGTCATCCTCTCCCGGGTCGCGTCCGGCGGCTACATCGCCCTGAGATGTAGCCGCCCGCGACCCCGGGCGACGTGCAGGGGGGCTAACGAGCGTTGCCGCCCCCCCGACGTCGCCTCCTGCGAGCGGGATCGGCCCTCTCCCGATCCCGCTCTGCGGCCTCCTTCTGGAGCATGACTGCCTCGCAGAAGGAGGCCGCTGCCCTCCAACCCTCCTCGCTCGCCAGCATAGCCGCGACTAATGCTGGCGGGGACAGATCTCGTCCGATCCGGTCGACCAGGTCTCGACGCTCGGACTGCCACGCCGGGCAGTCCTCCAGCGTGTGCTGGGCGGAGTCCTGGTCGGACGCGCAGTGGTGGCATCGTGCCGTCTCCTCCCGTCCGATTCGACTCAGATACTCACCGAAGCACCCGTGCCCGGTGAGTATCTGAGTCAACCTGTAGGTGACGCAGCCTTTCCTCCCCATCCATGCTTCGAAGTTCGGCAGAACGGCTCCGACGGCGCGTTGGCGGGCGCAGCCTTGTAGCACAAGGCGCTCCCGCCAGAGCGTCAGCGCACGTCGGTGTGCGTTCTGCCGTAGCATTTCGAGCTCTCGGTCCGGCGCAACCCCCTCGGCGTCCCGTCCGACAGAACGGATGCGGTCGTAAACCGCCGCGTCCATGTCGGCCAGGATGTTGAAGGGTGGAGCCCGCGCTAGGACCGTCGCCGCCTCGAACGAAATCGTCCGGTAGCCTCGTACAATCCGGATGGCCATCAGCCGCTGCAGGCTCCCGAGGAGAGCTCTGCAGCGGGAGGACCCCGCCAGGTCGCTGGACCAGACGGGGGCCCCGTAGAGGGCCATGGATCGCACGACGCCACCGTAGAGGCGGCGAACTTCCTCCCGTGGTCCCCCGAGATTAGGTAGCAGGCGGTGCAACGCGCCCGCTACCTTCCGCACTCGGGGGACCAGGCGCTCGAAATGCTCTTCGAAGCCCCATCGGCTGTCCAGGGTGAGGCCCAGGTACTTGATGCACCGCCCCACCTGGACTTCAGCGTCACCTACCCGGAGTCGCGAGCTGGGTGGTTGCCGGCCTCGTCGGAGGCCATGGAACCATAGCGCCTCGGTCTTGTGAGGCGCTACCTCCAGGCCCAGCTCGCGTACCTTCCCGACAACACATGCCACGCCAAGTTCGGCGAGCCGAAGCACCTCCTCGAAGTCGGTCCCCTCGGCCAACACCAGTGTGTCGTCTGCGTAGCAGACGATAGACAGGCCGGGGGGGAGACTGATGCGAAGGACCGCATCGTATGCGAGGTTCCACAACAGGGGCCCTAAAACGGACCCCTGTGGAACCCCGCAACAGACATCCCTCCGTGTTTCCACCCCGTTCCGACCAATAAACCTCACGGTCCTGTCGCGCAGATAGGCGCAGATTTTTTTTTTTTTGTGCATAACGGGTTGGTACTTGACCTCAATCACACCTGATATTAAGTGAAGATGATGTCGAAGATGGAAGCGTACTGACCCGGAAACCCCAACACATTTGGGGGGCTGGCTATCTTATCTCTGACAATCGGAACACAACAATGCTATTAACATTGCTGCTTGGTCGCAGATTAGATAAGATGGTGGTAGCTAGCCAGGCGGGCATTTAAAATGCCCTACCACCAACCAAACCGAGTACTTAAAGATGTACCCCGCTGGGGATCGAATCCGTGACCTCAGAATCGTAAACCCAATGTTGTTTACATTGAGCCACGTAGGCGGTTACTGCTTCAATGCTAATATTAGTGAATAACATGTTGTTATAACATGTTCAGAAAACCGTCGCAACCATACTATAATTTTTTTTGGAGGACTGTAGACACCTTTTACCAAAATCTCATCTGATGGAAAGTCACGATGTAGCCGAATGAAATGATGGTGTTGAAAAATAAAAAAATTGACATACCTTTGCCAACACCTTCTATTTCCTAAGGCAAAAAACACAAAAAACAGTTTACTATAAACTGGATGAGTTTTTTTCCGTAAAAAAAAAATAGGACATATTAGGCTTACCTAATATGTATTTCCCTTAGGACATAGAAGGTGTGGCATAGGTAGGTAGGTATTTTTTTTTTATTTTTCAACACCATCATTTCATCGGAAATGGATGATGCGATTTACATTAAACATAGCTAAAAATCATCAAACGTCAGCTTTCGAAAAAAGAAACGGCATCCAAACTACAATACCACAGACAGAATAGGCACACGGGAAAGACGTCAATCGTAATATATTTGGAACTAGATAATTAGTGCAAATGTCGGAAATATATATATTTATTAACTTACTCCTACAATCTTCAACATTAAATACTTGGTTCAAAAAACTTTCGTCAGAGGCGTTAATGAATACAAAATTGTGCCAATTTCCGCGAATATGTTGAATCATTGTTAAGATTGTGCTTTCATACTCACACAGAACAGAGGTGACTAATTAGGTTTTAAGATATATATTTTGTTTCGGGATATTAAATTCCGATGTTTTTTTTATACTCTACGAGTTTGCACTTGACCTCAATCACAGCTGAAGTTAAGTGAATATGAGGCTGAAGGTGGAAGTCTGCTCACCCGGAACCCCAATCTTATTTAATGGGACTGGCTACCTTATCTACAACAACCGGAACACGACAATGCTGGAACATTGCTGTTTGGCGGCTGACTTAGATATGATGGTGGTAGCTAGCCAGGCGGACATTTAAAATGCCTTACCACCAACCTGGCGATCGAACCGGCGACCTTGTGGTTTAATTTGTAAACCCTATGTGGTTTAATTGAGCCACGGAGGCGGTTAAAAAGTTTGTAACTTTACAAGAGAAGGTGGGAAAGCAAAGGCTAGAAATTTATTTATTTAGAAAATACACTAACCCGAAAACCCCAACAAATCACAGGTTAATTATATCGAGAAGCTTGTTACAATTTTCAAAGCTAACTTTAGTGAATTTCAATTCATCATGTCAGCGACAGGTGGACATAGTTTTTGCCATAGAAATCCAGCCCATAGCCGGTTGATACCGGCCTACATCTAGCAACTTCCTTCATTAGTTCGTCCTTCCACCTAGCGTCGATCATCATCAGTTCTTCGAGATATGTGCCCTGTCCACTTCAACTTACTAATTTCTCTAGACTATGTCGACGATTCTTTCCCTCTAGGAATTTCTTCAACTTTCAAATTAAATATTTAATGATGGAAACTCATCAAACTTGACATTAAAAGAAAATAAAACAATTCATATCTTAGGTCCTTACCTATGAAATTGGCGTTTCGTATGAAGAATTTCATTAAGACCGTTTTCTCCATACAAACATTTTTGATTATTTTTTTTTGGGAACGGCAAATCCAAATTTAGCTAAACTTTGTGTGTATTATCGGATAACATTAAGTTACATATAGGCAGCGTTGATTTTTAAAAGTAACCGCTTTATAAAAGTTTCAGCGAATCTAAGAATTTATTATGGGAAGCACATGAAAAGAGCTATGTTCAAATCTTTTTTATTATGTGATTTAGCCCAGAAATTAAATAATATTCAATTTTCCAAATTAAAAACAAATTAGGATATAGCTTTGAAAATCACAGGAATTGGTACATATGTTTGACGAAGAAAAAAAAACGCCAATTTCATAGGTAAAGACCCAATATTTGTTTTCCACTCCACATATGACCAACAAATGAAGTAGGTACCTATACTTTGTTAGCAAAACCCTCGATTACACTGTAGGAGCAACTATTTGCGATAGTATAAGGCAGACTCATCCCAAGGCGCCGGATAGCCGGGCCCTGTCTTATTACTTTACTTAATGAAAATACGTAAACGTTGCTGCGGCAACGAGCCGACTAGATTCGATCCTTCACAGTTGTGTAAGAAATGAGGGTTGCTTATTTTTGTACCGCAATTAAGTGGTCGTTGGGGTAAGGTAGTTGGCGTACAGCAATTGGAATAGCGATAGGGTTTCGAGTCAACGTTGTGAAGTTCTAATCACAGACGTATACGTTTCGGAGGTCGCGGGTTCGATCCCCAGCGGGGTACATATTTAGTACTCGGTTTGGTTGGTGGTAGGACATATTAAATGTCCGCCTGGCTAGCTACCACCATCTTATCTAAATCTGCCGCCAAACAACAACGTTAATAGCATTGTTGTGTACCGGTTGTCAGAGATAAGATATCCAGTTCCCCAAATATTTGGGTTTGCGGGTCAGTACGCTTCCACCTTCGGCCTCATCTTCACTTAACATCAGGTGTGATTGAGGTCAAAGCAGACCCGACCGAAAAAAAAAGATTTGCTCATTTGTGATGTATGAGGCATATATCTCTTTCCCATTTACTCCTTTCACTTTTTCCGCTCTTATCTGCCATATTTATCTCACTCGCGATGAACGAAACGAGCTAGAACCGTCTCCCTGCTGCATCCACTTCCGACTCCAACCTCTCCGGGCAGCCAGCAAAACCATTTTCCTTTAGACATCATCATCTCCCTGCGCCCAGAAAATATGAATCCCTCAATTTATTACTTTTCAAACATAATCATCGTCTCTTCATAGATCAACTTTCATTTAACAACGACGTCGAACTGTGTCCAAATTTGGCATAGCTATATAGGGTCTAACAAAATTAACCCGACAAACTTTGGCAATTGCACGTACATGTCAATAAAATAAAATAATATATTCATTAAAAACACTAGCCTTAAAAATTTTGTTTCCGAGTAATAAAATTAAATGAAAGTGTAAATGAAAATACAAATTAACGAAGTAGACTTACTTCATTTCGACTGTAATACCTTATTTTATCAATGCCAAAAAAAAAGGCAACGTTCATATCGAAGACGCCAAACGGGTTGGTGGGGCACAGGGCGCAACTAATCACAGCAAGTCGTGTGGTCACCTTTTGGCGTCTTCAAAGATACCGCGGCACATGTTTGTGTGTTGTGGCAAAGTACTTAGAGCGTGCGGCCATTAAGGTCCAACTCACAAAATTTACATTTCTAAATTTAATTTTTTTAATAAAATCTGTTATGTAACTTTAATGTTTTATTTTTTATTTTTTTCGTAATAGGTACATCCTATACATACACTCTGCAACGTTTGTCGGGTTCATTTTGTTAGACCTTATAATATATGTGAGATTGCTGACTGCAATTTTTTTTTTATATGAGAGGGCGGCAAACGAGCATGCGGGTCACCTGACGGAAAGCAATCACCGCCGCCCATGGACACCCGCAACACCAAAAGGGTCACAGATGCGTTGCCGGCCTTTGAGGAAGGTGTAGGCTCGTTTCTTGAAGGTTATATATATATATTATGATACTTTCGAAACACAATTATTTAATTCCAATAACATGTTTATGAAACCTTAATTAAGCCGAAACTACTTTAGGTCATTATAATTTTTGCCATTGACTCGAAAAGAAGAATTTTTTAGGTTATTTTTTTTTATGAGTAACTGGATACGCATTTGACCACAACCTCACCTGATGGGAAGTGACGATGTGGTCGAAAATTTAATTATTTAGAATAATTTAGCTTAAGTAATAATGGAGCCGGTATGCAGGGACTGGAACGCCCTGATGGCAAATAGCAAATAGATAGGCTAGTATGCTTTGATGCCATGAGCATTTTCCATTATACATGATGAGGAGGGTATGAAGATGGAACCACAAGATTGCAACTGGGACTCCTTGATGAACTTTATGCTACTCATCTTTGTACTAGAATAATATGTGATAATCATGTGGAGCATTAAAAGCTTGTTTTTAAAAGTATTGCTAATGTCGAACTTATTTCTATTGTGCATAATTATCATGATGTATCTTATGTTGAAATCGACAATTTACATCTCCATCGGTGTTTCAGTAATAAATATACATATAACAATCTTCTATTATCAGTAGTTTCGACAAAGATGTATTTATAACAGACTGCCTAAGGATGTTAATGTTCCGAGCTTGAATACATTTAAGCGAATGAGACAGTTTGCAGCTGATTTCGGCCCGTAAATAGAAAGGGCGACTGAGAGACTTCCAATAAAAAAATATAAGAGTTTAATGCTTGAACCAACATCAAGGTAACCAGAAATGCACACGTGACAGAGGGTGAGCCCATCACCGTTAAAACGTGTTAATCTATAAATATTTTTTGGACGAAAGGCCCTGAGTGGCCGTTTACGAAACCCACGGGAAGAGACGGGTTGGTTCTATTATTTTTAGGTGTCGAATCCATAGATTATAGGTGTCTCAGTTTTTTCTCAGTCCATTCCTAATTACGAACAACTTTCCACTACGATGCATAATTGAATTCAGCCGAAAATTGTTGGACTTCCTTACTAAAGGTGGTCTCAGAATGGCTTACTTTGTGTAAATCGAAATTGTTTTGATCGAATTTGACATGAATCGAGGAACGTTGTTCTTAATCAAGAATTGCGTCACCAATAATGGGAATTACACGAATTCATATCGGTAATATTGCTGTAGTTGCGGGTGTGTGAGCACACATGTGTGAGCATGGGGGTGCGTGTGATGTGATTGGGGGGAAGCGTGATGTGCACCTGGCCTTTCCACGGCTGATACTAATGAAATTTTAATATTGAATTGAAATAATTATCGTGCTATAGAGCGCCGGCCCGATCTAATGACATATGGACACTAGATAACGGATAAACATACATAAATATTTATATAAACATCCATGACTCGGGAATAAATGTTCGTATTCATCACTGGTTTTATTAACGCTCCTGACACCCTCGCGCGCCTTCGCTTCTCTGTTCCCCGACCCGGCAGTCGTCTACCTAATCGTAAAGTACTGTCCCCCCCCTCCTACAGAACCAACATCGGTCAACACAACGCTTTGTATCGAATGTGTGCATCATGTAATAGTACGGGAAACCAGATTGATATATTTTCAGGAACAATCGCCTCCACTAAGAAAGTTGTCTATGGTTGTATATGTATTAAGGATTAATCATCCTTAATACATATGCATAATTTTGTACAACAATTATAAATAGGTCTTTTTGTATCGTTTTATTGATTTAGTTAATAGCCTATTTTATTCTTAAGTATTGGGACTGTTTACCTGTGTGCACGCTGTGTTCACATCAAGTAGGATACATTCAATTAATTATGTCGTAATGTTGGGTAAGACAAAAAATATTGGGAATTGTGTAAAGTTTTGTGAACCGTTTAAAAAAAAAAAATCACACAAACATTTACCCCTCATCGGATTCGAACCCGCAACCGTTTGCTTCACAGACAGGGTCACTATCTATTACACCAATCGGTCGTCCACTATAATAGTCAGACATAGCCTGTTATTAATATACCCAGACATTTCAAACACAAATAAGGGTTGAGTTAAAATTTAATTAAAATTTATCTAAAGACGGAGTCGCATTTTCCTAAAGCCTGGATTTCGACAGATTAATTTAAATTTCAAAAATAAAATTATCATTCATAAAGGCAACGGAACAAGGGATCCAATAATGAAATTTTAATTTTAAGTACGGACAAGGGATAATTAGAGCTCTTGGAGAATTAATTGTATTGCTTCCAGTTCAATTGACATGAAATACCTACTTCTTTCCTCGTTTTAAATTTGAAAAAAGTTTTATTTGAAACTAATACGAAAATTTAAAATAAGTTCTACTGTACAGTCGGCAACAAAATTAAGGGAGCAGGCTTAACTTTGATGATATTGTTTGGAGGGTCTTGGTTGGTTTTTATTATAAATGTTCCTTTTCATCATGAACGGTGCATATCATTTGATAGATAAATTTAACATAATATACATGACGTCATTCAGATCAGATTGTTAAATCAAATATATTTAAGAAATTACTAAACATACATACATACATAACGTCCTCACATCTGTCCCAAATAAGGTGGTCGGAGATTTTCCAAAGAATAGTATTTGAATGTTCCAAGAATTAAAAGTCTTATGATTGACACAACATCAACGGTTCACCGTATTAAATATACAGAAATGCACACGTGACAGGGGTAATTTTCCTTTAGACTTTCTCGTACATACCTACATTTTTAAATAAAAGCCTGCTACCTTAATTGTGTTGCCGACTGTACATTAAAAATTTACAAATATTCGAAAAACTATGTAGTCCAGTAAGGATACACTTTAACTTCCTATAATTTAAAGGCCATAATGTTTTTGCACCGCATTTAAGTACCTGCCAGTGATAAAACAAAAATGTATTGATAGATAATTGCGACTTTTTAACCGACTTCAAAAACGTGGACACCGATATCTCCGAGATTTGGCGGTGGATTTACGTGGTTCTTTTTGTAAATGAAAGGGAATATCGTCAAGTTAGTCCCAATGTAATTTCAGAGAAATTAGTTCAGTAGTTTTTGGTAATCATGGTAAATTATAACATGAGGCGGGATGTGGAAGCATGCTCACGCAAAACTTCTGACTTATTTGTAAGTCTATCTAACTTCAACCTGCCGAAACATAATAATGCTTTTATTACTACTTGGTGACAGATTATTAAAATAAGATGGTAGCCAGCTAACTAGGCGGACATTTTAGTAATGCCCTATCACCAACCAAACCTAGAACTAAACATTTTTTTTATCCACAACGGGTTAGCACTTCTGATGTTAAGTGAAGATGAGGCCGAAGGTGGTAGCGTACTGACCCGGAAACCCCATCTTATTTAGGGGACTGGCTATCTTATATCTGACAACCGGAACACAACAATGCTATTAACATTGTTACTTGGCGGCAGATTTAGATACGATGATGGTAGCTAGCCAGACGGACATTTAATTTAATTACATTATATAGGAATAGACCGGTGACCTCGATGTAGAGACCTTATTTTATTCGCAATGATGTCACGCGCCTCCTTGGTAAATATTGGTTACGATGACATTATTAGATAAGGCATAAGTACTGTAACATGGGTGTCATTGACAAGGCTGTGCTGCACATATTAACTCTGTTTATTCGCTCTTTAAAAATGGATCACATAGCTTATTATAAAATTGGTCGATAGGAGACCGCTCTGGAGCGACGGTGCAAGCTCTCTCTCGAAATGAATTCTTATTCCTCATTTAAATTAATTTCTTTTTTAAACAACGCGCGGTCTACCACGACCAGCATCACACCACGCGATCCCAAGCGTTCTCCTTGGCCGTCACCATAGTACCAACTTTGAGGAGATATTAGATTATCAACATCATATCTTATCTCTGTATGTGGGATTCCCCTAATCTGGCGGGCGTATATTTCTTCGAAAAAACACTATCTACGAGAAATATTTTGGTGTCTACAATAACGTTGTACAAGCGAGAAATCTGCGAAATCATTTTTGATAGTTTTACGCAAACCTTAGTTATTTGTATCCTAAAAACTGTGCGTAAATCGTACCATCGAAATATAAGTCCCATGAATAATACTTCAATAAATTTTAAGTTCAGAAAACCATCAAGGAAACAAAGTCATCCAAATAGACAAAACTATGATAAAAGCCAAATATCTTCGAAACGGCTTTCCATCAAACATGGCTGATAAAGGTATGAGTTTAAACATAAAGTTAAAAAAAATAATTGGGAAAACCATCTAAAGCTTATGATATCATCGAAATACGCAAAAAACTGTGTTAAAAACCTCGTGTGTCTCTATAATATTAATTTTATATATATAAATATTAATATTAATATTAAAAAATCACATTCAAATCGTACCACGCAATACTGAGATGCGTCCGGATAAAGACAGGTTTGCCTGGAAGAGATCGCTGTTAGCGATAAGGCCGCCTTTTTTTGCGATTAATGATGTACGCTGTATTCTTCATGTAGCTTTTGTTAATTGTGCAATAAAGAGTATTTAATTGATTGATTGATTGAAAGACAGGAAACACACACATAACATCCATCATTTTTCGTCGTAGGTTAAAACGATTAACAACGAAAAATATTGAATAAACTACAATGGCTTTATTTTTTTTTGTGTACTATAATTTGGCCCTACAGTTTTTTCGGATACAAATTATAATTAAAAAATGACTGCGTATATAAAATGTGGCTTCCAAGTGGCACGTGACGTCAGAATGCTCAAAATATCAAATATCACTTTAAGATAACGCTTATCTCTTTTTTGATAGCATAAGCGAAACTCACTCGTCGTGTTTAAAATTCGATTTACATAAGTACATGCATACTTTTAGGTTTTTTTTTTTTTTTATATGAGAGGGCGGCAAACGAGCATGCGGGTCACCTGATGGAAAGCAATCACCGCCGCCCATGGACACCCGCAACACCAAAAGGGTCACAGATGCGTTGCCGGCCTTTGAGGAAGGTGTAGGCTCGTTTCTTGAAGGTTCCAATGTCGTACTCGTTCGGGAATACCGCTGCCGGAAGTCCTATAATTTGGCCCTATTTATGCACAGGTTTTTCGGATACAAATTATAATTATAGTTAAAAAACGACTGCGTATATAAATGTGGCTTCCAAGTGGCACGTGACGTCAGAATGCTCAAAATATCAAATATCACTTTAAGATAACGCTTATCTCTTTTTTGATAGCATAAGCGAAACTTACTCTTCGTGTTTAAAATTCGATTTAAATAAGTGGGAGTACATGCATACTTTTACGTGATGTCAATTCAATTTTTTTGTTGAAATCTTCGTCAATAAAATTATACCGAATGAGTTTTTTACCGCAAGGAAAAAAATAGGGCATATTAGGTAAGTGAAATAGAAGTTATTGGCACAGATAGTCTTTTTTTTTTAAATCGCACGCGTTCCTGTCATGCGAAATTAATTTGGCACTCACATTTTATCCAAGGTTTCTTTATTTATTTAATTTAAGAATAAGAATAACAATAGTTTATTATGAACGCCACAACACGATGCAAAAACAAAGAAGTAGTAAATTATAGCTAAATCAGAAATACAATTATGAAGAAGATCCCGACAATGCTGTCACGTGTTGCGGCGTGCACAAATGGGTTAGCACTCAGCTCATGCTGCGACGAATCACAGCGCTGGTTTTCAGTGCCCCCAAATGGCCAGTGACGCACGGATGCCAAGTGAGGTACAATAATGAGCAGAATAATAATAAATAATTACAGTCGGGTTAGTATATGTATAGTGTAGTGTAAATATACAAAATAATAATTACGTAATAGTATTATAAATAAATACGTCAGAATATGGATATAGTGAGACTGTGATGTAACTGTGTGGA
Source organism: Oegoconia quadripuncta (assembly GCA_949316235.1). Lineage (NCBI taxonomy): Eukaryota > Metazoa > Arthropoda > Insecta > Lepidoptera > Autostichidae > Oegoconia > Oegoconia quadripuncta. The sequence continues at coordinate 2,382,211 of OX438757.1, read as the reverse complement.
ATGGGCCCCAAACGCGACCATGAAATGACACAATTAACGTTTTATTCGATGATGGTTTTCAAAAAAAAGTTAAACTACCTAAGCCAGTCTCTCTCCAGAATGGTAGCGGTATTTAAAGAGTTAGTACCCCAGGAGGGTACCAGCACTATTAGTGCTGGAGAATCCCTCATCGCTCAGGCTGCCATACTTATTCTGGGGTGGACACCTTCCTCAAAGGCCGGCAACGCATCTGTGACCCTTTTGGTGTTGCGGGTGTCCATGGGCGGCGGTGATTGCTTTCCATCAGGTGACCCGCATGCTCGTTTGCCGCCCTCTCATATAAAAAAAAAAATAAAAAAAAAAAGCCAATACCTTCTATTTCACTTACGTAATATGCCCTATTTTTTCCTTACGGTAAAACAACTCATCCGGTGCATGTATTTGGTAGTGATTCCACTCAAGTGATTCCATTTGGTTAAGATTAGATAATGCACTCCGGAAGTAGAAAATCTGAAGTCGATTGTTTTGAAAATTTTTGGCGATTTGGTCTTTACCCATGAAATTGGAGTTTTTTTCTCTTAGTTAATCATATGTACCAATTCCTGCGATTTTCAAAGCTATATCCAAATTGGTTTTTTATTTGGAAAATGGAATATTATTTCAAGGTTTCAGATGAAATATTTCTTAATTTCTGGGCTAAATCACATAATAAAAAAAAATTTGAACAGAGCTCTTTTCATGTGCTTCCCATAATCATTTCTTAGTTTCGCTGAAACTTTTATAAAGCGGTTACTTTTAAAAATTAACGCTGCCTATACTTATCTTAATGTTATCCGATAATACACACAAAGTTTAGCTAAATTTGAATTTGCCGTTCCCAAAAAAAAAATCTAAAATATTTGTATGGAGAAATTACAGTCTTAATGAAATTCTTTATACAAAACGCCAATTTCATATGTAAGGACCTAATACATACAAGTCACGATCTTTATCCCACAGATATTCCCAAGTAAACGTTGGCGGTTCAATTCTATCAAAATGTGTTAGAAGATCGATATGTACATACACGTGTAGATACGCTTACTCATTCGCTAAGCTGGGTTAACCTTAGTTAGACAAAGACAAACAATAACAAAAACCTAACACAACACATCCATGTTCAAGCAAAACGGATAATCTCGTGATATTTTTTTTCTATTCTAAACGAAAATATTATCTTGTGGTTCATTAACCCCCGACGCGAAACGACGGGTGTTTGTATTTGACGGCGTTACTGTGTGAGTGTCACATTGTCCCGACGCATCTCAGTAATGCGTGGTCCGATTTGAGTCCGATTTGAGTACCCTAGTTTTGATACACCACGTACAGCCCCACAACATCTTAATGTTCAGGAAGCAAAAGGCTACCGCGAATAATAATGCCCATAATAATCGTGGCAAATTTCCTAAAGGCTTGAAAATTATGTCGACTCACCACTAAATCGGTTTAGAAGACCGGATAGTTATACGATGACACTTTATCCAGCATGACCCTCCGTCCATTTGACTAGCGCGGGCAATCCCTCAGAATATGATGAGCAGTTTGATATCCACATTCACATTCAGGGGATGCCATCTACTTCATAAAGAAAAGCTAGCCCTTGAAGTCGAAACATGTTAGTCCATTTGGGCAAAGGTGTCTATGAAGACAACTCGCAGTTCTGTTGCTCGGTAGCACGTCACGCCCAAGGGCGTCTTCTTACCGGCCTCAACGTATTTATCTAGCAATGCCTATATCCGTCTAATGCGCTCTGAATCTGCCTTATCGTGATAAGTCAATACCTATGAGTCATAGCAGCAGTGATAGCGACGAAGGAAAAAAAATTACTTCGCTATATCCACACGTTATCAAGTAAATATACTCGTATCGAATGGACGGTTATAGAAATGAGGAATCATCATCATCAGCCTCCCTTTGTCCAGCAGTGGACATCTTTCGGCTGATATGATGATGATGAGATTGCGGCGGTTAGGGGTTTCCTTAGGGCGTTAGCACCCGTTTAGCCACCAGCAGGTAGGTAGTGAAAGAAATGAATACCAATTGAATGGATATAGTGGGTTTATTGTACCAACAGCTCACTCCTCTGCACCCCTCGGCAAATCTCCCGTACGGTCACTGGCCTGAAGGTCTTGGAGCTGCAGTGGACGTAGCCCTCGAGTCCTCTCGTAGACCACACGACGAGGTCAAGGCTGGATCGGCGGTTTTCGGGGGAGGGTAGATCTACCCCGAATGTCTCCCAGGTGCAGACCTGGATGTCGACGCCGACAAGTCGTCACTCAGGACCTTGATCCTGTAGAGCACAGGCAGGCATTAGTGAGTGCCCGCAAGTATCCTCGTTCACTGCTGGTGTTCACGGCTCAGCAACCATGACGAACACCACGCAGTTGACAGGCACAACAGCAGAAACAGCTTACATTAAAATTAGCCAGATTATTATGGAAACTCACCCTAGAGGGATCTTCCGTAGTCTACTTAAGAGGGTTCAGGTGGCAACCGAAGCAGTGTTCTCCCGGTAGCAAGGTCGCGGTCAAACAGAGGCGATTCGGGTTCCCCCACTCTAATTAGAAATCGTCCTAACGACGTCATCGCAACCGGACAAATTAGCGTACCGCAAAACCGTGGTGAGACCCTTTTTAAATAAAATAATAATTTGAGGGTTCCGTAGGAAACTTTTATTATAAAGATGAAGTAGTGTGTGAAATAATAAGTAACCTTAAAGGTACAATCGTAACGGCGCTAGACGCAACGTTACAAGATCTCCACAACGAGCGGTCCTGCGCTGCCCGCAACCAATGACTTCCCGCGATCTTTACCAAACCGTCGCTCCACCATGTGTGGGGCCAGCCCACGCTGCGTCTTCCGGTGCGTGGTCACTAGGCAGGAGAACCAAGGTGACCGATATAGCCTGAAGAATTGCCAAACTTAAGTGGTAATGATCGGGGCACATTGCTCGTAGAACCGACGGTCGTTGGGGCGGAAATGAGCAAAAGGTAAGTAGAGGTAAATAGAAAATTCCCCCAAGAAATCAGACGATTACTATCATCCAGTTAAACCAAGCCAACTGTATGAACATTTCGAAACCTCGCGAAAGACAAATACAAAAAACTGTATTGACAGCGAAATATCTTCAAAGGGCTTAAGAGATTTTAATATAATATGACTGAGAAGCTCTCCTTCCGTTGAGTCTTTAATTTCTGCTGTGTGGTTTCGGCACTCAAATAGAATAGAGTCAACCCGTCTCTTTCCGTGGGTGGCGCAAAAGGTGACTAAGAGACTTTCTACCAAAACACATCTATAGATTTGCTCGTTTCAACGGCGATGGTGTGCCTGTATATTTCATAAGATGAACCGTGGATGTTGTTTTAATATCAAACTTAATGTTTGAAACTTTCGAACACTATTGATAAGGTCTAATTTGGGATATAGGTCGAGAGGTTATGTATGTATGTATAAATAGCATTCAAATCGAACCTCGCCTTACTGAGATATATTCATATACACATACATACACACATAACCCCATCAAACACATAACACCCATCGTTTTTCGTCGGGGGTTAAAAGACAAGGAAAAGATACTAAAAATAATATAAATTTTTGGTTTGCAAACGCTTTATTGTACAAACGCAAATATAAGTACAAAAACTTACGTGAATCTATGCACAAAGGAGGCCTTATCTCATATTATCATATATTAATATGTTAGATAAAAAGTATACCATAATATAAATTGTACAAATAAATAAATTGGGATCAGGGCAAGAAGGTGATGATAAATTTACATTATACATTTTATACACAAAAATTTTAGTTTTCTGAATGATTATGTTCCATTGAAAATTAAAAACATTATTTCAAAACATTATTAGGTACATTTGAAGAAACAGTTATTTGAAATACGAATGTAAAATAAGTAACATAAAACTGAGCCTTTTCACAATATGCGTCTCTATAGTAAGTAGGTACCTATGTATGTATCCAATTTAGCAAGCCAAGGTAAAAGGTCCAAGATGGATGGATGTCATTCGTCTTCATAGGTCTTGGGGGCCTTTGATTTGGGCCGTTTTGTTGAGAAAGGTTCACCTTTTCCCGCCACTGACACTAATTTAAGAATTCTTGATGAAAAATAAAATACTAGTAAAAATGTAATAAAATAACTTTACTATAAATATTTATAAAACACTTCTTTTTTAGTAGTTTGTGATCAAAATTTGGGCACTTTAAGGAACAGTCAAACCAATACAATACAATTGCTGATCGTAATATTTATACATGTGTCTTTTTGGTGATTAAATACTGAGTTAGCATTATGTATGCATGTTAAATGAATTCCTTAAGCATTTATAATGGCGACCACCAATGTGCGAACGATGAGAGATCTGCAAAGAAGGTGGTTCTTGCGCTCCTTCATTGCGACGGAGAGTTCACCGCACTTTTGGAGGCTGATAATGATTTTTGACCAATTCAGTAGATATAATTAAAAAATTACGTAATTATTTCATGGTAACACAATACATAAAATGTGAAGTCACAACCTGCGTACTGTTCTAAGTATCCATAGATGTCATGGAGTATCTGCCAACTTGCACACGAGAGTAATGGGCCAATTGTTCTGGAGAATTCCTCAATTCTCTAGTAGTAGAAAATCCATCTGGCATCGGCACAGGTGAGGTATTTGAAGATATGTTCCTGAGAATGGCTAGGGTTTCATCGGCGGTTAGTAGTGGGCAGGATCGATCAGCGAACTCTCTCGACGTCAAAGTAAGAAAGCGGATATGTTTCATTGCATCACGAATTGACTGACCATCTTCAATATTACCTTTTCCATTTACCTCTGCATACCTCTCAGCGGCATCCAATAGTTGCAGCTCGCTATTAATTCTCAAACAATCCATAGAAAACATTGTCACTATAGTACTCAGTTTTGCTTCTATGAAACTGTCACTGTTGAGCAGATGGGTGGTGTTCGACTTCATGATTGAATAAGCCGATTCTTTGAGGTTGGAATCGTCGATCAAGCAAGCAAGCTCGTAGCCACGAAATACATCGTCAGGTTGCAAATTTTGTGCTATGAACTCAGCACAGACCCGCGCCATATGCGGCAGCATATATATATGTGCAATACGTAAGAGGTCACAGGCTTCCTCAGTAGTTCTTATATTAATATCATCGGAGTACACGTACTGCAGCAAACTGATGAATGTGTCGGCGTTAATATTTGGTATGGGGATAGGGTCGGCGGTTCCTTCTTCTGGCCACACCAAACGTTCCAAGACCGGCGAAGCCATAGCGAGGATAAATCGATGGCATTTGACTGGAATTTTAGTTGGGCCCACCAGGAATATGCAATCCGACCATTGTCGTGTACTGAGTAAATGCGCAGTCCGACTCTTAACGTCCGAACATGCTAGCTGCCAATCAATCCTGCTCAATTCCACATCAATAACTTCCATTTCACTGTGTATGTTCACTTTGGCGACACGAATACATATGCGCAATAGTTATCGCTTCTTATCCCGTTATCAAAGTGGTATTTTTTATAAAATATAATCACATATGTTTCTTGATAAAATAGATAAGTAAAGACATATAACTTTATATAGTTTCCATCGAATTGCAGTTTGTTATCAATGTATTGGTGCGAATATGACGCCTTAGCTGTCTGGAAACATTTTCTTATCTTATTCTTAAATAAATTCAATTACGTACTTTTTTACCTTATACATACAGTGAAAGTGTAGATGAATGATAAAATGGTGTGTATGGCGTAACCAGATCGTTGATTTAGCCGTTTCATGAATTGCCTAGGCGGAACGTTATAATATTTCCTACATTATTGGAAACTGCGCTAACTAGAGGGGCGCACCACTGCATAAGGGCTCCTCGGTTGGTTTCAAAGCAACCTTACACAACCTATCTTACCCGTGGGTAACCGTTGACCGCCTCCGTGGCTCAATGTAAATAACATTGGGTTTACGATTCGGAGGTCGCGGGTTCGATCCCCAGCGGGGTATATGTTTAAGTACTAGGTTTGGTTGGTGGAAGGGCATTTTAAATATCCGCCTAGCAAGCAACCACCATCTTATCTAAAGCTGCTGCAAGCAGCAATGTTAATAGAATTGTTGTAAATAACAACTATAAATGGAAACATTGGTAACATCATTCCAACTGGACCGCTTATTGCTTGCGGACAGAGACTGGACATACATACACATATAACGCCAACAAACACATAACACCCGTGGTTTTTCGTCGGGGGTTAAAAACAGTGCACAACATTACAACTCCACTCCAAGAACCAGGTCTTATGTTTCGTGATTTCCTTCTCGCTTGTATCTTTCCTTAAGTATTTCTTCCTCAATCACCATATCTCTGCTCTAATACACTATGTCCATAGCTGGGGGGCCTGGTGACCTGTAATTCTGGTTCTTCCTTTTCAGGCACCAGTCTTCCCACAAATGAGTTCTATGTATTACCTAGTCCTAAAATCACTTTGTAAAGCGTCATTTGTGGTGAGAAAATAAAAAAAAATTATTATTATTATTATTATTATTCCAGTTGTCAGAGATGAGATAGCCAGTCCCCCAAATGTGTTGGGGCTTCTGGGTCAGTACGCGTCCACCTCCGACCTCATCTTCACTTAACATCAGGTGTGATTGAGGTCAAGTACCAACCCGTTGTGCATTAAAAAAAGAAAAAGGTACATACAAAACGGTGGTTATTGTGTATGGCACCATGGGCTACTGCACAAAATGTTTATCTTAGCACCTTTGTCATTAGTTAGACTTATTAATTCTTATCTTTCCAATCGCACCTTCAAAGTGCATTTGCACAATCACATATTATCGTGGTGTTCCTGCTGGTGTTCCGCAAGGATCAGTTCAGGGACCTGTGTAGAAATGTACATTACACCCTAAAGTTTCGGTAAACACTTAAATAAAATAAGGACCATTTTCAAATGAACAAAAAACTCCGATCTATGGATGCTGATGTCTGATGGAAAGTAATTAGATATTTACACTAAGCTACTCTAATAATTACAAAAATACAAAATTTATGTATTTGTGTGAAGGAATTTCTGAGCTAGTGATCTGACTCTGAAAATTGTTTCACTGAAAGAAAGTATGATTGTTGTGTTCCGGTTGTCAGAGAAAAAGATAGCCAGTCCCCCTAATGTGTTGGGGTTTCCGGGTCGCTTCTACGCTCGACCTCATCTTCACTTAACATCAGGTGTGATTGAGGTCATAAGTACCAACCGGTTGTGCATAAAAAAAAAGAATAAAAAATGATATTCCCGAGTGACGTAGCTATTTTCTATGAAATATCTATACTTACATTTATTTCGAGATTCACATTGGCTAAGAAGTCACTAGGTGGAAACAAAGTAATTAGATTTACTGTCAAAAATGAAGACAAAAGAAAACAATACCACTTTACTGACAAATCAAACACAACAACAAATGTATACCTACTAAAAGGACCTATCTCCGCAAATTAAAACTAACCAACACAGGACAATATGATCCAGAAATTAATTATACCCGAAACAATGGTTGTCTTAAAATAGCAACAACAAATGGAGTTGGACCTAATACACTGACAAAGGGAAACATTCGCCGCAGTTGGGAGTGTTGTCAGAGAGTATAGGGTTCGTCACCTATAGAGGTCTCTTTAATGTGTGGTATAAAGTACAGACGAAGAAGTTTTGAACTGAAATAAAACTATAGAGAATATTACAAAGGATATTTACTTATACACTTGACAGTTCGGTGATCCATGCAATGGTGATACTTGTAGACCATCCGCTTTGTAACAAAAGCGTAATAGCTAGCAAACTACTACAAATAGCGAAAAAAACACCTAAAATAAAAATATACAGAATGAAACTATATGAAAAAAGTATACTCTGAATTTCATCATCATCATATTTAGCCACAGGACATCCACTTTTGAATATGGGCTTCCCTATAGATTTCCAGAGCGACCTTGGAAGTGGACAGACCTACGCTGCTCTTTCCGGTGGGTGGTTTTCACTCAAAAAGTTAAATAGTGTTCGGGCTATGAGCCCTACCCACTGCCACTTCAACTTAATAACCGCCTCCGTGGCGTAATGTAAACAACATTAGGTTTACGATTCGGAGGTCGCGGGTTCGATCCCCAGCGGGTTACATGTTTAAGTACTCGGTTTGGTTGGTGGTAGGGCATTTTAAATGTCCCCCTGGCTAGCTACCACCACCTTATCTAAACCTGCCGCCAAGCAGCAATGTTAATAGCATTGTTGTGTTCCGGTTGTCAAAGACAAGATAGCCAGTCCAGTGTGATGGGGTTTCCGGGTCAGTACGCTTCCACCTTCGACCTCATCTTCACTTAACATCAGCTGTGATTGAGGTCAAGTACCAACCCGTTCTGCATAAAAAAAAATCCACTGAGCTATGTCGGTAACTTTTCGTTCTTTTACGAATTTCTTCATTTCTGATTCGATCACGTAGCATAACGTTAAGCATTGCCCTGTTTATAGCTCGTTGTGTGACAATGAAATTTCTTGTTAGGCCCATGGTGAGAGACCACATGTCAGTGCCATAAGTTGTCACACAATAATTAAAGACTTTGGTCTTTAAGCACTCAGGTATTTTTGATTCGAAAACGTTGCGCAATTCTCCGAACCCCAGTACTCCTATAGGTAATTAACACGAATTATTATGTGTATCATATGATACCTCAAGGTTTCATGCCTGCATTAAAAACATTACCCTCCTTCCTTGGCAATTGACAATAAGTCATTTGAACATTTAATTTTTGTATTTGAAGCAAAATTGAAAATTAATGTTGATTTTTTTTTTATCCACAACGGTTTAGCACTTGACCTCAATCACATCTGATGTTAAGTGAAGATAAGGCCGAAGGTGGTAGCGTACTGACCCGCAAACCCCATCTTATTTGAGGGACTGGCTATCTTATCTCTGACAACCGGAACACAACAATGCTATTAACATCTCTGTTTCACGGCAGATTTAGATAAGATGGTGGTTGCAGGCGGACATTTAATATGCCCTACCACCAACCAAACCGAGTACTAAATATGTACCCCGCTGGGGATCGAACCCGCGACCTCCGAAACGTAAGCCCAATGTTATTTATATTAAGCCACGGAGGCGGTTGATGGAAGAAGTTCAAAATTAATTCAATATTTTTTACGTAACACGCTTCTGGAAACGCTTTCCTCCATACTTGCACCAGCCTCCATATTAATGTTAATCAAGCGGAAGATCCCTTGGAATTAGTTGCCGACACCGCTGGGGGTAAACACTGGAGACCACATTTGCATGTCCGTAGCTCTCAAGAGACCTTCCAACCGTGTCTACTGATGCTCTAGTGCCCTAATTTATTTAGTGACGGTGCAGGATTTAGAAGATTTGTTCAGAATAATTATGAATGAAAAAAAAATTGAAAACTCCGAGAAAACGGACGATTATTATCATTGAGATATACCCATTGTATTTAAAGCTAAATGCCATCGAAATGGCTTAACTGAATTAATCAATCATGGCTATTAACCTATCCCCGATTTTAATATTAAATATGAAAAAATTTAAACTTTATAAAACCTTCGAAAAAATATGAAATTATCTTAATACACCTAACAATTTGGTTTCGCATATAACTCTATTAAAATTCTGTATAGTGCATAACTATAAATTCAAATTGGTTCCAGTGCTTCTGTTAGGATAAACGGCGCGTATACTAAATGGTTTAAATGGTAAATCGAGAAAAGTGTTAGACAGGGGTGTGTTGTGTCCTGTTGTCTGTTTAACTTATTCATGTACAGTTGTCCGGAATTACTGAAAGAGCTAGAATGTGGATTGAGAATGTTGGGTTACTTGTGAAATGCTTCCTCTATCAAATCCTCTATCTTTTTTTATGCACAACGGGTTAGCACTTGACCTCAATCACACCTGATGTTAAGTGAAGATGAGGCCGAAGGTGGTAGCGTACTGACCCGGAAACCCCATCTTATTTGGGGGACTGGCTATCATATCTCTGACAACCGGAACACAACAATGCTATTAACATTTGGCGGCAGATGGTGGTAGCTAGCCAGACGGACATTTAAAATGCCCTACCACCAACCAATCTTCCTCTGCCAATGATCAAGTAATCCTTTCGTCATCACAAGAGGAGTTACACGAGATGGTAACACTTATCCAAACAGCTTTGACAGAAAAAGGAATGAAAGTGAACGTGAGTAAAACGAAAGTTGTTATATGTGAGAGTGATGAATGTATAACGGATTGCAGTATTTTTGATAGAGGGTGAGATCGTGAAACAAGTGCGTGAGTTTGTATATTCATGTTATTGTTTACTAGGTATGGAAATGTGAATGCCGGAAATCAGGTAAATGAACACAGCATGCCTTTATGAGTGTTATTTAAGTAGGTGTACAAGGAAAAATGAAAGTAGAATGACTAACTACTATATGAGAGGGCGGCAAACGAGCATGCGGGTCACCTGATGAAAAGCAATCACCGCCGCCCATGGTCACTCGCAACACCAAAAGGGTCACAGATGCGTTGCCGGCCTTTGAGGAAGGTGTAGGCTCGTTTCTTGAAGGTTCCAATGTCGTACTCATTTGGGAATACTGCTGCAGGAAGTCCGTTCCACAGGGTGGTCGTACGTGATAGGAAGTTTCTTGAGAAACGTACAGTGGTAGACTTCCACTCATTCAGATGATGTGGATGGAGCTTTAATTTCCGGCGAGAAGTGTAACGGTTAATTTGAGCAGCGGGTATTAGCTCGAACAGTTCTTCAGAACACTCCCCATGAAATATGCGATAGAGGATGCAGAGGGACGCGACGTCTCTTCGAAATGCCGTTTGAACGTGTATGAACAATAAGAGTGAATAAAGCAAAAGAGGTTTGTCAGTGGCCGTCTGTCTCTGTTAGGGGTCTATGGGAAACAAGCGAAGTCCGATTTACATTAAACATGGCTAAGAACCGTCTTGCATTCACAAGCTTTCGTAAATATGAAACTATCTCCAAATAGGTTCAGCTGTTTTGGCTCTACATTTAACAGAGAAAGACAGACAGACAAAGATCTCAAACTTTTAATATAAACGCCCCTCGTATAGCACTCACGTCAAGAAAGACAAAGGCTTGAAAAGTATAGCACCCCATAAAAAAATTACAATGATATGCTATCAGACGATTCTAACGCTAAATGTCTAAAGACATCGATGTATAAAGTAGGTAGATACCAGCCAACATTTTTTTAATTATTCAAAGTACTGTAACATTAGCTGAGGCGCTAAAAGGCTGTTTAAAACAAAATAACATTTTATATGATCATGTCTACTATCATTACCAATTCCGTTAAGACTGTTTTAGCGGTTTTTCTCGTAAGTGCGCAACTTTTCATATTATGAAGCGCGTCCACTTAACTCGGGCCCTCGTTTAGGCAGCTATAATGCCAAGTTAGAAGAGAACTTTTTCTTTTACACCCTTGTACTTGGTCAAGAAACAATTGGGACAGAAATCCTTTTCAATATTTTATGAGAGTTGCCCTGGTATTACGATAAGTATCATTAATTAGGGGTATAAGGAAAAATGTTTACTGGATAAGGTGGCATGAAGTGAACTGCAGGGAGCCGATTTGCTGTACGTTGGAGTATAAATATTAGGGTATATTCATGAGTAGATAGGAAAACAAGTCAAATTAAAATAACATCTGAAATCGTCATGACATTCATTTATTCATGACATGACACCCATACACAGACCAGTAGCACTTGATTTCAATCAATCAAGTATACTTTATTGCACAACAAATACGGAATATATTTGTTAAACCAAATTTGATTTGTTAACGATCTTTATGTGCAGCTAGGCTAATCCTGTTTAATCTCCAGGGGAAGGGCATTGTATGCTAAAATACAGGTTGCATAAACCTAGTTCGGCAGCTATGGCTTTTGTATTAGTGGTACTAAGTATTGCCTAACATATTTAGTTTCAACTACGTAACTTTTTCTGAATAAACATTATTCTTATTTCCTGCTTATTTTTTTTTATTGTATAAAGAAAACCAACAGCATTTGATATTAGATATTTATTTCAAAAGGTTACTTATTATACATATGCCAATTATAGGTTTCCCTAAATTATCATAAGCAAGTTATGCAAATGAGAAACATAAGTGTTACACAATATTGATATTTGGACGAATGAAGGAGTGAAGGTTTAAAATAATTTATGAAATAAGAGCACTATGCTGTATTTTATTTTACTGAGTTAAAATGTGTATATTTGAGTGTATTTACAAGGCTGACTCTCCAGAGAAGAACGAGAACCAAGAACCAACCCGTTGTGCATTAAAAAAATATAGTTTTGATTAACTTAAGTGCGTAAGCTGCTATTAATAAAAAAATAACAAGATTGAGATGAAATTAAGTTGACACTTGAAATACTGTTGAGTACTTAAATGGTATCAAGAATAATAATATTGAGAGTGAGACGAAATCTTTATCTCAAGATCTTATGAATGCTATCTTCAATCTCACTGAGGAAAACAATTAACGAGTTGGGTGTCGCTTTCAATTGAAGGCGAGCAAAGTTGGAGTTATACGGGTGGCTTAAAAAGCTCTTACCTACTATCAGAATACCGGCAGCTGTAACATAAAACCAATGTTTTACCCTGTTATTGGTTAAACGTGGCCTCAATCATACCTTGATGTTAAGTGAAGATGAGGCCGACGGTGGAAGCGTACTGACACGGAAACCCCATCCTTTTTGGGGGACTATAAGGCTATCTTATCTCTGACATTCGGAACACAATAATGATATTAACATTGCTATTTTGCCGGCAAATTTAGATTAGATGGAGGTAGTTATCCACGCGGACATTTAAAATGATGTGATTTAGAAGCTCTCCACACATCTACTGCTTAGTTTATTTCACTTGTAATATATATTTTCAAAATCATATACCGATGATTTTTTTTCCATTTTGACAAACTGTCGCACTCATCGCACTGTGGTTTATTTTTTTGTGACGTAACCTATCCTATGACACTTTGACTGTCACGACCAATCTCAAGGTACCTCATTAATTTGTTATTATTTTTTTTATGCATAACGAGTTAGTACGTGACCTCAATCAAACTCATCATCATTAAAACTGCCTCCGTGGCTCAATGTAAACAACATTGGGTTTACGTTTCGGAGGTCGCAGGTTCGATCCCCAGCGAGGTACATATTTAGTACTCGGTTTGGTTGGTGGTAGGGCATATTAAATGTCCGCCTGGCTAGCTACCACCATCTTATCTAAATCTGCCGCCAAACAGCAATGTTAATAACATTGTTGTGTTCCGGTTCTCAAAGATAAGATAGCCAGTCCCCCAAATAAGATGGGGTTTCCGGGTCAGTACGCTACCACCTTCGGCCTCATCTTCACTTAACATCAGGTGTGATTGAGGTCAAGTGCTAACCCGTTGTGGATAAATAAAATAAATTAAAAAAAAAATTAAAATCCACCCAACCGTTTCGGTGCTATGTGGGAATAAGGAATCCTACACACATACATAGATGCACGCGACAAGGATATTCGACTCAAGTTGAGGGTTACTTGAGTCGAATACAAACAACTTTATGTTTCAAAATATATTCTGATTACGGAGCCCTACCACGCGTGGTTCTAACACTCAAGTTATGCTCGTAGAGTCGAACTTATTTTATTCCTTATCCAAAAAAATATATTTAAAGATCCGGATTATTGTATCTGCGAAATATAATCCAAAAATAACCTACAATTGGTACCGACGGCACTATAAGAATGCACCATACGAGTACATAGCCGCTACGTGTATTGTAGCACACGTAGAAGCAATTTAATAACGTAGCAGTAGCTACGACGGCGTAGCGCGTAGCTATAATAAGATTAACAAAACGACACAGGCTATTTCTCGTTTTGCCGACTTTCCTCTTATAGAGATATGAAAGTGACAAATATTATTAATAATAAAAAACTGCGTGAAATTACTCATAATAATATCATCTAGGTATAAAAAGCAACAGTATAAGTATAAATAACTATCTATAAGAAATCAAAAACAAAAGTATATAATTCAAATGATCTATGCCGGAGTCTGTACTTAATTTTTTTTTATATCTATACCTGTCACTCCTTGTGCTTCGATAAATTCGTGGTAAATCAATTGAGTTACTTCGTCATGTTTTTGATTTCTCATAGGTTTTGCTCACAGCCATAGTCGAGTTCTTTTTTTCTTTTAAGAAGACCCTTTTCTTGCTTGCTTAATTGCTTGCTTTTTTAATCATAATTATAACGGAGTCTTTTTTCGTCACTAATTTTCTGCACCTTTATTAGGTTGCGTCCACAGAAAAAGTAACGTCTGTTTTCCGGATGGGGTAGGTCACCTCTGTTCCACTTGCTACAAACCTGACACATCTCATTTGCTTCGTTCACCCTTATTTGAGAAAAATAGACAAAATTTTACAATTCATCGATTGTGGCTTATGTGGAATTAGATAAAATCTTTTAGTTTGATTACTAAACCCAATCTAATTAACATAATATCAAATCTATTTAAAATGATACTAGCAAAGAGCTAGTCATGCAGGTAAATCTTTTTACCAAGAAATTGTGTCGAATCATTTTTTGTAATGCATTCGACATTGTCAACATACTATCTCACTCAATATATCCCCCATTACATCCTACCCAACCCTTGGTCAGTCTAAAATTCGAAAATATTATGCGTATAGTCCCGACCAAGGGCCTTACACACTCCATTAGGACCTGATTTATTGCTAACCCACTAAAAGGGTCCCTCAAGGAACGATCTTGGTCCCTTTCTGTATGTATCACTTACATTAGTCGTATGGAAATTCTTGCTTGAAATATTATTTGCTTTGATGATGTAGTACATACAATATCGCTCAACGCTTGTGTATCGATTTTGCATTAGTAGTATATATACTTTTTGGGGTCGCTGGTGAGGGAGATTTTTCAATCACTGCTTGATAATGATATGATAACAAAAGATGTTTCAGTTTTTTTCGTGTATAACAATAACATGGCTGGGAACTGGGACCATTGTAGGTTGAACATAATGATTTATCTTTCCACGAGCAAAATCTTGCTTTATTTATATCTTTGAAATCTATTCTTATTGTTTTACTTGGCAAGCACAGCACGTATGCGTGCGTGAGCTTGATTTATGTTTACTGGTCAACTGTATTTGAATAAGGTGTATGTTAACATAAGTATATATATAATTCACTACTCGGGTATATTTATGATTAAAGGTAACTCAAATGAAATGAAATATGATTTATTTCAGAATAAAATTATCCCTTGAAAACGTCACATTTTTTAAAATTAAAACTCAAAGATTGCTTTTTTGAAGTAGATTCTTATTTACATTATAATAATATATTACACTGTATAATTAGGCTGACTATCGCCGAGCGGTCTATGCCCATGCTTGCTTATCATCCAAATAGCACTTTTGTCCCTTTGGCCAATAGCGTTTTGTAAATAATGTCTATTAAAAGATGGTTTTAAATTTATTTGATGGCAAGATTTTGTAATTATTTTGAAGTTATTAAAGATACAAAGATTAGAGTGCTATTATTTTAAGTGCTCTTTATTTGCAATTGGACATACAAATGTCAATCATATTTATTGTAAATGTTTGTGATTAACAGGTAATAGAAAAACACATGCAGTAATTTTTTTTTTGAACAACGGGTTGGTACTTGACCTAAATCACACCTGATGTTAAGTAAAGATGAGGTCGAAGGTGGAAAGGTACTAACCCGGAAACCCCAACACATTTGGGGGACTGGCTATCTTATCTCTGACAACCGGAATACAACAATGCTATTAACATTGCTGCTTGGGGGCAGATTTAGATAACAAGCCGGGTAGCTACCACCAACCATTACGAAATAACTCGAATATGCATTATGATTTGAAGTTAAATCAAAAATATCGGTCATTTAACGAATCCAACACTGGACAAGAACAACTTGACGTTTCCTACCCATTTTTACATGCACCATAGTTTATATAATAACGTTAACCTGCTCAGTTAGCACGCTTCATGTCTCAAAGGAAATAGATTGTCGTATCGAACCAGCAGCGAACAGACTGAGTGCTCTACGTCGTATGATTAGTTTTTTTAATAGATCCTGTGTCACCTGACCATATTTCATTCATGTTCTAATTAATTATAAAGATACAAAACATTACTACCTAATTTCCAAATATTATCAATATTTGGATTATTCCAAATATTAATAATTTTAGAATTCCAAATAGAATTTATATTCTAAATTTATTTTTAACCTCCTCCGTGGCTCAATAAACAACATTGGGTTTACGATTCAGAGGCTTCGATCCCCAGCGGGGTACATGTTTAAGTACTCGGTTTGGTTGGTGGCAGGACATTTTCAATGTACGCCTGGCTAGCTACCACCATCTTATCCAAATCTGCCGCCAATAATGCCTGCCGTTAATAGCTTTATTGTGTTCAGGTTGTCAGAGATAAGATAGCCAGTCCTCCAAATCAAATTCAAAATCAAAAAATGCTTTTTTGTAGGTACACAGGGTGCACTTAAAATAGTCAGATTTTACATTTTTTTAAGCTACTGCTTGTTCAAAAGCCAATTTTCCCCTGAGAAGAACAAGCAAGAAACTCGAGAGGTTGCTCCTTTTTTAAAAAAAGGTTTTTATGTTATGTGTTGGCGTTTCCGGGTCGGTACGCTTCGACATCATTTTCACATAACATCAGGTGTAATTGAGGTCAAGTACCAACCCTTTGTGCATTAAAAAAATGGGATTATCTGAGATGTCCCAAACATGTGATGGTGTTTACCAAACATTAAAAGTTTAATGCTTGAAACAATATCCACAGTTCACCTTTCGAAACATTTGACAGAGGGAAGAATTTAAATATTTGGTGTGAAGTCCTTTATTTTATTTTATTCATAAAAATACTGAAACATATCACCGATTCACAACTTAAAGAGTTATCACTGACATTTGAATCAATATAAACCTGAAATCCTTTTACAACTATCATCATTAAACATCCCACTGCAGGGATATAGGCCTTCCCTCATACATATATGACAGAGACTTTCACATTAATATACTACATATATTAATACTTACTATTACATTTATTTGTCAATAAAAATATATCTTACTTGCTGTTTCCCACGACTTCGTTCGCGAGGATCTTTCATCAAAATCGGTTCTGCAAAAAAAGTTGCCTGTATATTAATCCAGGTCCTAATCTACCCACCAAATTTTAACATGCATAACGTACATACACACACACAACTTTCGCATTTCTAATATTATCATCAAAAAAATTCGCCTTTATATTAATCCAGGTCCTAATCTTACCCACCAAATTTCATCCAAATCCGTCTAGCCGTATAGGTGTGAAGAGGTAACAAACATACGTACAGACATACACACAAACTTTCGCATTTATAATATTAAGTTGGGAAGTTGGGATATATATAGTTGGGATTATTTTATTTATAATCTGAAGTTTGAAATCGAATCTCACTCTCAATACTATTTCTTTTGATATTACTGTTTAAATACGTAAGTGTATCTTAAGTATCAACTCAAGTTCACGTCGATCTAGAGATCGTTTTATATTATATATGGCGTTGGTAACCTGTTTAACTTCAAAGACAGTCTAATGTGCGTTGTGATATTTGTAAATGATAATGGATACCCCTTTCACTATATTTATAAACTTTAAATCTTTCCAGTGTCATCTCTTTGACACCATTCATAGTTAAAAGTACATTACGAGGGTCCCTTTAGACGGCGTACTAATATAATTTCAGCATAATTGGGTTTGTTTCACAAAGGGTGACCTTAGTCTTAGTAGGAGACTCTTGAGAGCACACACTGTATAATATACCGCTTCCTTTGCTCAATGTAGACAACACAGGGTTTATGAATCGGAGGTCACGGGTTTGATCCCCAGCAGATACATGTTTAGTACTCGATTTGGTTAGTGGTAAGGCATTTTAAAATTGGTGAAGTGGTTAAAAATTCTGACTACTGTACCAAAAGTTCGCGGGTTCGAATCCCGCTAGAGGCTTATGTTTGTATGATGAATACAGACATGTGTTCCCGAGTTATGGATGTTATTCATTTATTTATATATTTATTTACAAAAAAAATGTATTTGTGTAGTTTATCAACCATCTGGTATTCATAATACAAGCCTAGTTGCTTAGTGTGGAACTAGATGGCGCTGTGTGTATACTTGTACATTTATCCGACTGCTCTTAAAACGGTGAAGGAAAAAAACTATAAAATATGAACATGTAAGTAACCAGAGTATTAAACTCGACTCGATATAACTTCAATCTGGCATGCGAGTTGCTCGCATGATACTCGGAGAGCATTATGCAAGTCGCCGCGAAACTTGAGAGAAATATTGCACATAATATCCCCCGGAACAACTTCCCGAAATTATGGGCAAAGAACGAAATTTGAATATCTCTTATATATGACCTATTCTTGTGAAGTTTAAGAACATAATATTTTAAAGGCATATGTTGGAAATTGTAACGGGTGGTTGAAATTTAATATCGGGGTATAAAAATATTGCGTTTCTTTTTAAACTGCCGTTTCCTTCGGAATTTGGTTTAGCATAAGCAAACACTTTGAGGACATAGGGCAGTGTGTAGTTTCCCGGGATATTTCGGATTTGTGGCAAAATCAAAATCAAAATCAAAAATATTTTATTCAATGTAGGATACAAAAATATCACTTATTGAAAGTCAATTATGTTATTTTTTTTTAAACTACATCGCTTCACAAGGTGTTATGGTTAGGGAGAAGAAGCGACAAGAAACTCCGCAAAAACACATCTTTTCAATTAGTTTCCATCTTTACAATAATATTACATTTTATATCACATATTACAAAACAATAGCAATTAACATAACTAACGCAGCTAACACCAGACCTCCTTATCGCCTAAATAATCATCTATCCTGTAATAACCCTTCTTACACACAGAGTTTCTTTAATGTGGCGTTTAAATTTCTGTTAAACTCAATACATGTTCTGGTATTTTATTGTAAAAGCGTATGCTGTGTCCCACAAAGGATGTGCTAACCTTGCTAAGTCTAATTTGTGGAATTTCAATTTTATTTTTGTTTCTAGTATTCAAATTATGATTATCAGAATGTTTGCGAAATAGGCATATATTTTTGCGTACATACATTATACTGTCATATATATATTGGGATGCAACAGTTAAAATACTTATTTCTTTAAACAGATCTCTTGTGTTGTTTTACTTAAATCGAATAAAAACATGAAGCTTCGTAATTTTAAGGAAGACTTTTATGAAGCTTCTCTCTTCAATTCGAACAATCAACTGTATTTCCATTAAAGCATGGCTAAGAATCCATTACCGATTTGAATCTTAAAAAATATACTATTAAAAAAAAACCCTCGAAAGATGATATCATCGCAATACATCCAAGAACTGTGGTTGAAGTTGGTCCCCCAAATAAGTTGGGGTTTCCGGGCCAGTACACTACCACCTTCGGCCTCATCTTCACTTAACATCAGGTGTAGGTAATTGAGGTCAAGTGCTAACCCGTTGTGAATAAAAAAAAGGCAACAAGGTGTATTTAACTTCATTAACTGTGTAAAAACCACAAATCATTTATCAAACATATCTCGAGCTTGCCCTACTCTGAAACCCTAGGCACGCCACTGGTTGCATGGTTTATTGCATAATCAATATGTCGACCAACGAAGTATTGGAACTACGATCTTTTAAACAACAGTGCATCGCACGTCTGTATTTCGATGTTCATCTACGGACGGACATGTCTTATTCCCCAATGTCATTAGATACATTTTACGGTGAAAACCCAAAATGGCGCCCGCAAAACATAAAACAAGCTGACGGGTTTTTGGTGTTTAGATAATAATAAATATCTTTGCAAATACACACAGCGCCATCTAGTTCCACACTAAGCAACTAGGCTTGTGTTATGGATACCAAATGGTTGATGAACTACACAAATACATTTTTTTTTGGAAATAAATACACGAATAAATGAAAAACATCCATAACTCGGGAACACATGTCTGTATTCATCATACAAACATATGCCCCTAGCGGGATTCGAACCCGCGACCTTTAGGTATAGCAGTCAAAATTTTTAACCAGATACAGAGAACAGGAAACAGCTACTTGTTTCATCTTTAGTTTGATCCAAGACAAAGTCATTATTTCCTTACCCACGCATACTTATTGTAATTTAGTCCAAATTATTAAATGGAATTGTGTTCTAGAGATTTCCGTACAAACTTGTTACTAGAATAATAAAACTTCTTACTAAAGGTGGAAATCTCCAGGACGCAATACAATTGCTTTTATTTAATTTAGACAAAATGAGAATAACTCGCAGCTAAGGAAATAATGATTTGGTGTAAGAAAATATTTCTTATTCAAAATACCTTTCATGTATTAGATCTTACCTAGAAAGAAAGAAGGAAAAAACAGTATTTATTGCCAACAAATACAGAAAATTTCGTAAGGTATAACATTTTGCATAATTAAAGTCCAGTCAATTCGCCGCGCTCCATCAATAAACAGCTTCAAAACGCAAGTCAAAGCACACTTCCTTCAATAAAAGAAAAAAAAAATCAATGAATCTCCTTTTATCTTCTCCGTGGTTGTCAATATGATTTCTAAGTTATTTCTGAGCAAACAAATGTCATGTATTTTTATTTATTTAATTTTTTTTCTTAATATATATTTAATATTATAATAATATATTTAATATATATATGTTATATAAATTTGTGTGTGTTATGTAGTCAATAATATATTATATGTTTAAGTGCAGTTAAATTATCTAGTTATAGTTTGTAGGCTTAGTTTATGTATTTTTATCTTTAAGTTATATTTTTACCAACTGTAAAATACACCCGTATTGCTACTATTAGTGCAAACCTCACCTACTGGTAGCTTGTATCTTTACCCTAAGGTTTGCCTGGAAGAGATCGCTGTTAGCGATAAGGCCGCGTTTTTGTGCGATTAATGATGTACGCTGTATTCTATAGGTATCTTTTGTTAATTGTGCAATAAAGAGTATTTGTATTGTATTGTATTGTAATTAATTGTATTTGGGGCAAAGGGATTGGGCATCAGCATTTGCTGCCAATATGTCTTATGGCAATTAACAGCGCTGGTTTTCAGCGCAACCCCTCTCTCACTTAGGTTTTCAAAATAAAACAACAGTCAGGCGCGTTCCCACATACACTTATGTGTGAGAAAAAATAAACAGGAAAAAAAAGAAAAAAACTGCTGTTACCTACTTGAGAGTGCGATAACAAAAAGCAAAAGATCTTAAAAATAAAAAAAAATAAAAACCCAAAATCTGCGTTCCTAGTACAACCTTTTGACACAAGCATTGTACTCGGTAATAAACAATTATCGTACCAATGGACGTAGCTTAAAAATTTCACCATCAAATCGCCGTGGTTAAGGTTTCGCTGACAAAACAGATCCGATTAAATAAACAAGGACTGGCCTAATTTTCGTTGAAATTGTGAACAATGAGTTTGTTGGAGCGAATGAAATCTATTTAAAGAAAGCGATTTAAATTCAAGGCTTGTACAAAATGAAAAGGAAGTCTGGTTTAGTGTTAGGTCAAATGGAATAGATTGTTAACGACGTTATATTTTACTTTGTTTAGAAATTAGGTACCTAATAAATTTTATTATGGCTAATGTCCATGTCGTGCCTCACCAATATCAGTTACAAACTCATTGAAGACAAGAGATCCAAATAGATAGGTTGAGAGAGGTCAATCGACGAATACACACTATACACACATATATCATCACACACACACAAACACACATACACGATTATATAAAATGTAAGCTTACTTTAAAAATTTTATAAGACATTTTGTTATGTAAAAAAAAAGACCTTTGCTAACATATGATATGGAAGAGTGGTTCCCCCTACTACAGGCTTTTCTAAGCTTAAAAGGAGGATCCTACAAATTGTATTGCCATACTTGTAGTAAAGGAGGTAAACGATTTTTGATTTTGTTTTTTTGATTTTTTGAATACAACTCGGGTCAGTGTTCGTGAAACCGCGTCATGTCTTCACATCTAATGTCCAATGTGAGTCACTACACTTATGGCACTGAGTCATGGTCTCCCACTATTTGCCTCATATAAAAAATAAAATAAAAAAGTTTATTGACTCAAACTTAGGTTAAGTTACAAGTAGTGAATTAACGAATCAGGAGGTACATAATAAATATACTTAAGCACAAATTCATGGGCCCTGCTCCTTAAACTAAGATTGCTCTTGTATTTTAAGAAGCAGTTTTCGATCCCGGGATTGTTATTATTATAGTAACCATCCATCCAGATTGACAACATGACAGATACTTAACAGATTAATTTTTAATTAATTGTATATAGGCAATGAGGAAAAAAAAAGAAAATAATATTAAATAAGTTGCGTATGAGTCTGAAACCTATAAAACGAAATATAAACGTGGGGGGGTGAGTGTGTGTGTGTGTGTGCTACCAACCGGTCGCTTTAGAATTCTAGATGGAGGCCTATGTTCTGCAGTGGACGGACTGTAGCTGATATAATGATGATATGATTTATAAATACTGACCAAAGTAACGTAACGATACTATCGGCCAAAACATATTCAATAGGTGATCCGATTTTGATGCCGTTTAGTTTGAGTGCTAGTATTTTCGAGATAGGTCTTAGTCAAGTTAGCGGGAATCGGTTCAAGAGCTTATGTTTGATTACAAGTTTATGAAAGTGGCTATAGCGGAGGTAGCGATGGTCAGCGCTTCGCGACTGAGGATTTCGAATTTATTTACTGGTGCGCGTCTTGATTCAATCTCAAAACAATAACACAAAGTACTTTTAGACATTCCGATTCTCTTAAGATGAAATATTTTTGCGTTGTTTTAATTACAATGACTGTTAGATGCTAAAATTCCATAAAATAGGTATATGACCCAGATTTAAAAACTAATTCCAGAGTTTTACAATGTGAAACACAACATTATACAAGCAAAATCATCAGTGTCATGAGCCTTTAGATAATGTATTCCTTACCATTTGTATAAGATTAACATTAAATAAGTTAATAATATAACCACAAAGTAAAAAGGTAAAACACGTAAACAGACCCGAACAGACGATATAGCTATGAGAGGTCAAAAACTTGTTCGAGGTCCGAATCGTGCGGGAGGGTGCCCATAAGACTGGCGGCATTACCCTGTTGAATGGCAACGGTAATTCGCTGCCCGAGATAGCTGCCAGCTCTTTTATCACTCTAAGTCTGCACAAAGACTTCTCTAAGGCGCGGTCATAGTATTCTTTTTGCAGCCAATCGACTCAGATGTTGCTCTTCTAGCTGAGGGGGCGTCTCACTCTACATTTATCTAGCTCCAAAAACCGTTTATTGATTCGGTGTATTATAGCCGGCCTGTTGCCAATCTGGACGAAGAAATGCGACTGAAATTGGGGGTCGCGCTTCTCTCGACACCTGCTTCCCCATAGGGTCCGCTTCAGCGCCGCTTTGTTCATTGACTACTCTCCTCTCTGCCGAGGGGGGAAGTGGAGAACTTCTTTTACCTTACAAATTTCTTTTCTTTTTAATAGTCTGGAGTCCAACCTTCAACTTTCAGTAGGCTATGTCGACTACCACTTGTTTCGAGCTTATAGCGATTACAGCGGGAAGAGTGTACAGATGGGATTATTGCCCATTGCCACTTTAGTCTGATAACATTCAAGGATACAAAAATTAACCTTTATTTTCGACGAACCAGCTCGCTTCGGATCCCGTCGCTGAAGGTTCCACCGATATGCCATTTGAATATGAATGATTACTTACGAATTCAAACCGACATAACTTAACTCGTTCTTCTAAAAAAATCAATATTGACCTTTGTTGGTTTAAGATACAAACTCTGCGTGAATTAATACGCAGTTGAATTCTGCAAATGGTATTACAGTAGAGAATATATTTTGATGGAAATACTGAAGCATTGATAAGCTGATTTCCTCACGTAATAGCATTGCCAACGCTAATGGATAAGGTAGATTGCACAGTGGTATAATGTTACCTAGAATTTTTTTAGCCCCGACGAAAAACGACGGGTGTTATGTGCATAACTGTGTTGTGTGCAGTGGCATGACCTCCATACAGGCAGAAAGTCATGGCTACTCTAGTAAATTGCAAGCTTTCCTCGAAATGCATGTCCAGACAGCTGATTCATACCGATGAGAACAGAAATATTCTTTGTTGAACAGTTGCGAGCGGGTTTAGGACCCGATTTCGAAAGACATATAAGCGAAAGCCATATAAGTTCATATTTCATATAAACGAAACGCCATTTAGCCGATGGGCCTTTTAATCGAAAAAACAAATATGCGAAAGCCATAAGATCGAATGTACAGTTGTGCGATGAGTTGTTCGAAAATATTACAAATATCTTCGCTCCGGCCTTAACCTTCTGAATCTAACCAACAGTGTCGAGGTGCCCCGACCCATATTGCTCGCTCGCATCGCTCGCTCGCTCGCAGATAGGGGTCAGTACATTCGACCTTATGGCTTTCGCATATTTGTCTTTTCGATTAAATGACCCATCGGCTGAATGACGTTTCGTTCATAAGGCACTTCGATTATCTGGCGTCGCACAAATGGCTGTCGCTTATATGTCTTTCGAAATCGGGTCCTAAACCTCTTGCGAGAATGGTTATAAAAGTAAGTTATTATTTTGTAGTTCTATTTTTTCTCATTTAATAGCAAATTTTATCATTCTGCTTATACTTTGTCCCGACGTATATAATAATGGTTCGATTTGAGTGCGAGTTTTTTACTTTAAACACTAAATGGACTGTTTAGCCATGTTACATGAAAGTCGGTTAAGCCTTATCGAAGATATTTATATATAAATAAGAAGATCGAATCGTTTAACTTTTTACGGTGTATTTCGATATTATCGTAGGTTTTCGAGGATTTTCTATTTTTTTTTAATTTAAGATACTCTAATTTTGAAACAACGTTTAGTCGTCCATATAACAAAACAGCAATCAAATCGGACTACGTATTACGGAAATATTTCGGGACCGGACATACACACGCAACACAGTCATAACACCCGTCGTTCTTCGTCGGGGATTAAAAGCATCTGATTACTCAAAAAAATCGTTCATTTTTCCCTCCACAATCCATACATTACAGTATTATAGAAGATAATAATATATAATAAATAATAAATGTCTTTGCACAAACACACAGCGCCATCTAGGTGCACAGTAAGCATCTAGGCTTGTGTTATGAATACCAGATGGTTGATAAACTACACAAATACATTTTTTTTTGTAAATAAATATATGTATAAATGAAAACATCCATAACCCGGGAACACATGTCTGTATTCATCATACAAACATATGCCCCTAGCGGGATTCGAACCCGCGACCATTTGGTACAGTAGCAGAATTTCTAACCACTACACGAAACAGATGAATTACAATTATAAATAAAAATTGTGGGCGACTGATACCTAAACTAGGCATTAGCCTGTATTTCAGGTCATCAGGTCCTCCCCCATAACAACTTTGCAGTAGTAGGTACCTATCTATAAATGAATGTATATGGTTACTATAACCATTCACTACACCACAGCTGTATTTAGTAAACGATCTCGTCTCACCCCACCTTTAACGCATCTTAAAACGCGGCATCGAAATGTTCTCTGCAGGATTCTATAGCCACCCTCTCGTCTGACGTTCGGATTGGGCCGTCTCTACGCGGTAACACAGCTTGTAGTTCAGCCCGTTTCGTTCTACTACCCGTTCAGATGATTGCGCACGACGCAGTGTTATTTATCGACGCAGCCGATAAGTGATTCAAGGTTTTGAGACCTTGCAATCTCACCACCGATGTAAAGGATTTGCCCATACCCCACTTTTAGAAAAAATACACTTCTTAAGATCTAGTTTTTCTAATTCTTTTGGAGAGATCTCTCTCCAATGGACGCTTGTACAATATGACTAGTACTTTTATTGAAAATTAGAAGTATTGACAAATTATTAAAATATCTATATATATATTTATGTTTGACGAACTGTTTGGTGTTGTGGTTAGAAACTCTGCTAATATACCAAATGGTCGCGGGTTCGAATCCCGCTAGGGGCATATGTTTGTATGATGAATATAGACATGTGTTCCCGAGTTATGGATGTTTTTCATTTATACATGTATTTATTTACAAAAAAAAATGTACTTGTGTAATTAATTAATCAACCATTTGGTATCCATAACACAAGCCTAGATGTGTACTGTGGACCTAGATGGCGCTGTGTGTTTATGCAACGACATTTATTACTTATATTATTTATTTATTTATAATCTGTATTAGCTGTCAAGATACAGCGCTACTAAGGAACTCGTGCGGTGTTATTATGGAAAATCGATTTCGTACACACTGTACCTATACAGTCATAGGATCTCAACGTTAACATTCCAATTTTGCGGGTTTTCTTTATTTTCGTAACGTTACGAGCCATAACCTAGAATAATCAGGCTCTAATAAAACACAGATAGGTTCGTATGCAATAAACCGACCGAATGGTGTATTTTATGCATAAAGGAAGCTGTAACATCGAATTAGCTCGAAACTTCTTCATGTTAACGATCTGTATGAGTACTGTTTACGAGGTTAACCCCCGCTTCGTATAAAAGAAAATACAATTTGTAAGTATCTGGGATCCATTTATACCTATTTAACTTTATATTTTCTAAATATCATAAGAATATCTTTGCACATACACACAGCGCCATCTAGTTCCACACTAAGCAACTAAGCTTTTATTATAGATACCAGATTTCACAGCATCCTGGCCGATCCAGCCTCGGCTGAGGCCAGAATGCTATATAACTTTGTTGTTGATATTTTAGGTTGTAAGTAATGTGAAGGTTAGGGTATGATGAGGCTGGCATAATCATAGATTCTAAGCCTCAAAAAAAATTCAAGAAGAAAAAAAAATAAAAAATAAATAGATACCAGATGTTTGATAAACTAGACAAATACATTTTTTTTTTGTAAATAAATACATCTAAATATATAAAGGAAGAAACTGACTGACTGACTGACTGACTGACTGACATATCAACGCACAGGCCAAACCGCTGGGTCTAGAGTTTCCAAATTTGGCACGTAGGTTCCTTACGAGGTCTAGGGGAGCACTAAGAAAGGATTTTTCAAAATTCACCCTTTAAGGGGGTGAAACAGGGGTGGGAAGTTTGTATGAAGAAACAGTATAACTTGGACATTTCGACTATTTTCGACTCGAAACTTCGCAAGAGTACTCCTAGGAACAAATAAGCTAATACGTGTTTTGAGATTTTTCGAAAAACAACCCCCTGGGTTGTGAAATGGGGGTTAAAACCATAAAATCGATATTGGTGTCGTTATTTAGGTTTTATGGGATGTTGATTATGAAAATGACATTTATTTTAAGTTAACCCTCTAGGGTTGAGATAGGGGTGGGGGTTGCTACCAAAAAAGTCTATATTGGACAACCCCCTGGGGTGTGAAATGGGGGTTAAAACCATATAATCGATAATGGTGTCGTTATTTAGATTTTATGGGATGTTGATTATGAATATGACATTTATTTTAAGTTAACCCTCTAGGGTTGAGATAGGGGTGGGGGTTGATACCAAAAAAGTCAATATTGGTGTCATTACTTAGGTTTTTTGGGACGTTGATTACGAAAATGCCATTTGTTTTGAAGCTAACCCCTTGGAGTTAGAGAATGAGATAAGGGTTAGTTGAGATTTTTCGAAAAACAGCCCCCTGGGGTGTGAAATGGGTTTGAAATCATAAAATCGATATTGGTGTCGTTATTTAGGTTTTTTGGGATGTTGATTATGAAAATGACATTTATTTTAAGCCAACCCTCTAGGGGTGAGATAGAGCTGGGGGATGATACCAAACAAGTCTATATTGGTGTCGTTATTTAGGTTTTTTGGGACGTTGATTGCGAAAATGACATTTATTTTGAAGCTAACCCCTTACGGGTTGCGATAGTGGTAGGGGTTGAAATCACAAATTCAAATTGGTGTCGAAGTCGAAGAGTCAAAGTCGAAGTGTCAATGTCGAAGATTCAAATTGGAAATTCAAAGTCGAAGGCTCAAAGTCGAAGGCTCAAATTCGAAGGCTCAAAGTCGAAGGCTGAACGTCGAAGGCTCAAATTCGAAGGCTCAAAGTCAAAGGCTCAAAGACGAAGGCTCAAATTCGAAGGCTCGAAGTCGAAGGCTGAAAGTCGAAGGCTCAAAGTCGAAGGCTCAAAGTCGAGGGCTAAAAGTCGAAGACTCAAAGTCCAAGACTCAAAGTCGAAGGCTCAAAGTCGAAGGCTCAAAATCGAAGGCTCAAAGACGAAGGCTCAAAGTCGAAGGCTCAAAGTCGAAGACTCAAAGTCGAAAAGTAAAATTCATAGTCAAAGTCATAGTCAAAGTCATAGTCATAGGCAAAGTCATAGTCAAAGTCATAGTCGAAGTCATAGTCAAAGTCAAAGTCGTAGTCAATGTCATAGTCGAAGTCATAGTCAAAGTCATAGTCAAAGTTTTAGTCAAAGTCATAGTCATAGTCAAAGGGGTGAATAGAGTTTCCAAATTTGGCACGTAGGTTCCTTACGAGGTCTAGCGGAGCACTAAGAAAGGATTTTTCAAAATTCACCCTTTAAGGGGGTGAAACAGGGGTTTGAACAGGTTGAAGCTTTGTATGAAGAAACAGTATAACTTGGACATTTCGACTATTTTCGACTCGAAACTTCACAAGAGTACTCCTAGGAACAAATAAGCTAATACGTGTTTTGAGATTTTTCGAAAAACAACCCTCTGGGTTGTGAAATGGGGGTTAAAACCATAAAATCGATATTGGTGTCGTTATTTAGGTTTTATGGGATGTTGATTATGAAAATGACATTTATTTTAAGTTAACCCTCTAGGGTTGAGATAGGGGTGGGGTTTGCTACCAAAAAAGTCTATATTGGACAACCCCCTGGGGTGTGAAATGGGGGTTAAAACCATATAATCGATAATGGTGTCGTTATTTAGATTTTATGGGATGTTGATTATGAATATGACATTTATTTTAAGTTAACCCTCTAGGGTTGAGATAGGGGTGAGGGTTGATATCAAAAAAGTCAATATTGGTGTCATTATTTAGGTTTTTTGGGACGTTGATTACGAAAATGCCATTTGTTTTGAAGGTAACCCCTTGGGGTTAGAGAATGAGATAAGGGTGAGTTGAGTTTTTTCGAAAAACAGCCCCTGGGATGTGAAATGGGGGTTGAAAGCATAAAATCGATATTGGTGTCGTTATTTAGGTTTTTTGGGATGTTGATTATTAAAATGACATTTATTTTAAGCCAACCCTCTAGGGGTGAGATAGGGGTGGGGGATGATACCAAAAAAGTCTATATTGGTGTCGTTATTTAGGTTTTTTGGGACGTTGATTGCGAAAATGACATTTATTTTGAAGCTAACCCCTTACGGGTTGCGATAGTGGTAGGGGTTGAAATCACAAATTCAAATTGGTGTCGAAGTCGAAGAGTCAAAGTCGAAGTGTCAATGTCGAAGATTCAAATTCGAAATTCAAAGTCGAAGGCTCAAATTCGAAGACTCAAAGTCGAAGGCTGAAAGTCGAAGGCTTAAAGTCGAAGGCTCAAAGTCGAAGACTCAAAGTCGAAGGC
The DNA here is from genome assembly GCA_949316235.1 of Oegoconia quadripuncta. Taxonomy (NCBI): domain Eukaryota; kingdom Metazoa; phylum Arthropoda; class Insecta; order Lepidoptera; family Autostichidae; genus Oegoconia; species Oegoconia quadripuncta. The sequence continues at coordinate 2,352,353 of OX438757.1, read as the reverse complement.
TTAAAGTCAAAGGCTCAAAGACGAAGGCTCAAATTCGAAGGCTCAAAGTCGAAGGCTCAAAGTCGAAGGCTGAAAGTCGAAAAGTAAAATTCATAGTCAAAGTCAAAGGGGTGAATAGAGTTTCGAAATTTGGCACGTAGGTTCCTTACGAGGTCTAGCGGAGCACTAAGAAAGAATTTTTCAAAATTCACCCTTTAAGGGGGTGAAACAGGGGTGGGAAGTTTGTATAAAGAAACAGTATAACTTGGACATTTCGACTATTTTCTCCACGACTCGACTCCAAACTTCACAAGAGTACTCCTAGGAACAAATAAGCTAATACGTGTTTTGAGATTTTTCGAAAAGCAACCCCCTGGGTTGTGAAATGGGGGTTAAAACCATAAAATCGATATTGGTGTCGTTATTTAGGTTTTATGGGATGTTGATTATGAAAATGACATTTATTTTAAGTTAACCCTCTAGGGTTGAGACAGGAGTGGGGTTGCTACCAAAAAAGTCTATATTGGACAACATGTTGTTTATAAGGAAGTACTTTAATAAATATAAACCAGAATTTTTCAGAAAGGTCTTTTAATGGATCCCTGTCTTAATTCATTTACCTGGCAAAACACCAACATGGTTCCACATACTTGTTATCTGCCCAGGGTCTTTTCCTGTTTGAGATAAACTCTACATGGTAATTTTTCTGCTGAATGTATTCCCGTGGGAAAGTAATAAAGTGTTGATTCATGTAGTCTACGCGGACGAAGTCGCGGGCAGCTGCTAGTAATTATATAAATGAAAAACATCCGTAACTCGGGAACACATGTCTATATTCATCATACAAACATATGCCCCTAGCGGGATTCGAACCCGCGACCTTTTGGTATAGCAGCAGAGTTTCTAACCACTACCACAGATTACTAATAAGTTACTAAAGTAACCACTACACCAAACAGGTCGTCGACTAGAAGGACTAGGACGTCGAAGAAGGACGAGCTGTACTTGTCCTCTAGTATTTATTCCGTCCAGTGGAGACCTCGATATCTTTTTATATCTATCTAATAGATTATTATAAATGCAAATGTTTGGATGTTTATTTGTTTATTTGTTTGTTGCTCAATCAAGATGAACGGCTTTGGATGAAATTCGATAATTAGGTAGAATATATAATAGGACATGTTTTATCCCGATAAAGTGAGTAGTTCCCGCGGGATCAACAAATTCCCGCGATTAAGTTATTCCACGCAGGCGAAGCCGCGGGCGGAAAGCTAGTACAGAGCAAAACGCCAAGTCAAGAGTACCCTAAATCGATGAACACGTATGAATAACAAATAGAAGTCTGTGGTCTCTGCCTGAAACAGGCGTGACATTATGTATGTATGTATGTATAAATTAAAAAATCGCTCAAACATGCACTCGAGAGGCCTAAAAGCTATATAAATAATACCTAAAATAGGTTCGATGTAGGTTATTGTCCACAATTCACTATTAAGTATAAAAAAGTGGCGTTTTTTATCAATAATTTTAAATTCACGAAAATAACCGTAATTAACGCTACTTAGGTATTATTTATAAATAGCTTTTAGGCTTTTCGAGTCCAGGTCATATCTTTTTTATTCATTTATTTATGTATTTAAAAAGAAATCATAACACGTTGACGGACACTGAACGCCTATAGATGAAGTAACAATAAAACTTATATTGTGTGTGGTTCAATGTCTGTCAACATGTTAATTTATCCAATGAGGGAGCTACTGGACGAATTAAGCCGTCTTAAGTTATTTTATACGACATTGTGAAAGTGGGATAAATTGAATAACATCTAATTCTAGTATGCTTGATGTATCAAATTGGAAATTAAAAACGATATAACTTGCTTCAACCTATCACCCCAAGTATGATACTCGTATAGCATTGTTGGCTTCCGACTATTTGAGATAAGACAGTCACCCAAATACATAGTTTTGATTCAAGGTGAGTCCGCTAACTTCGGCCTCATCTACAATCAAAGCTAGTGAGTTCATACGAGCCTAAGTAAATAAATAAACAAATATCTTTGCACATACACAGAGCGCCATCTAGTTCCATATTAAGCAACTAGGCTTGTATTATGGATACCAAATGTTTGATAAACTTTACGAATACCTATCATGTATATGTACGTATTTTAAATACAATTTTATTATCCATAACTGGGGTACATATGACCGAATTCATTACACAAATATATGCTCCAAGAGGGATTTGAACCCGAGACCGTTAGACATAGCAGTCATAATCTCTAACCACTATACAAACAGGTCGTCGAATGATAATGACCATTTTTTTTTTATGCACAACGGGTTGGTTACATCTAATGTTAATTGAAGTTGAGGTCGAAGGTGGAAGCGTACTGACCCGGAAACCCCAACACATTTGGGGGATTGGCTATCTTATCTCTGACAACCGGAACATAACAATGCTATTAACACTGCTACTTGGCGGCAGATTTAGATAAGATGGCGGTAGCTAGCCAGGCGGACATTTAAAATGCCCTACCACCAACCAAACCGAGTACTTTAACATGTACCCCGCTGGGGATCGAACCCGCGACCTCCGAATCGTAAACCCAATGTTGTTTACATTGAGCCAATTTTTATAAGCGGTTTTGTAATAATTTAATTTTGTAATTTTATAATAGCAAACATAGCTTCTCCCTATCCTCTTCCCCATCCGACCTTTCCTCTCCCATATTATACCTGTACCAAGATACTAATTAACAACCAGAATCTGTACCAGGTTTAACTATGCACGACGGATTATTTGCTCAAGAGTCAGATCCTAGAAATGAAGCCTTTGTGTTATAAAATCGATCTTTGTACGTCAGCACAAGAACAGAATACAGTTCTGAGGATCCAATTAGTTCTGTAAATTGCATCCGACAAGTTCGAGCTAGTTGTTTTGATATCGAGAATTCCAGGTAATTTATGTATTCCATTGGTAGTAGTTGAAATTACTAATTAAAATGCAATGGCGTCATCAATATCTGACAAAATCGAGTGTAGGTACATCATTTTGAATTTAATTAAAGGTTTAGTGAACGTCTAGCGTTATTTATATATTATACTAGCAGCTGCCCGCGACTTCGTCCGCGTAGACTACATGAATCAACACTTTATTACTTTCCCACGGGAATACATTCAGCAGAAAAATTACCATGTAGAGTTTATCTCAAACAGGAAAAGACCCTGGGCAGATAACAGGTATGTGGAACCATGTTGATGTTTTGCCAGGTAAATGAATTAAGACATGGATCCATTAAAAGACCTTTCTATTTATTAAAGTACTTTATATTTATTAAAGTACAACATTTTTTGCCATGTTTGAAGGTGGTAGCAATAGAACCAAACTTTGAGGTGAACTTACACGGGAGCATGCCACATAGAACTGACCGTGAGAGAAACAGTCCTGTCGTAGGTCTACTCCGGCGAATTTGAGAGTTTGCCCCTGCGACTTATTTATTGTCATGGCAAAACAGACCTTTAGTGGAAACTGAAGCCTTTTGAATTCAAAGGGAAGATCATTTGGTATTAATGGAATACGCGGTACAAACACTGTTTCTCCCTGAGCAGGTCCTGTTAAAATAGTGGCCTCTACTACGTTCCGGTGCAAAGCCTTGACTTGCAACCTAGTACCGTTACAAAGTTTGGGTGGCTTTAAATTTCTCAATAACATAACAGGTGCACCCACACGTAGTAAAAGTCTGTGATATGGCATACCCGATGGGTTCAAAGTGTTCAACTCACCCTTATCTCATTCTCTAACCACAAGGGGTTAGCTTCAAAACAAATGGCATTTTCGTAATCAACGTCCCAAAAAACCTAAATAATGACACCAATATTGACTTTTTTGGTATCAACCCCCACCCCTATCTCAACCCTAGAGGGTTAACTTAAAATAAATGTCATTTTCATAATCAACATCCCATAAAACCTAAATAACGACACCAATATCGATTTTATGGTTTTAACCCCCATTTCACAACCCAGGGGGTTGAATTCGAAAAATCTCAAAACACGTATTAGCTTATTTGTTCCTAGGAGTACTCTTGCGAAGTTTCGATTCGAAAATAGTCGAAATGTCCAAGTTATACTGTTTCTTCATACAAACTTCCCACTCCTGTTTCACCCCCTTAAAGGGTGAATTTTGAAAAATCCTTTCTTAGTGCTCCCCTAGACCTCGTAAGGAACCTACGTGCCAAATTTGGAAATTCTATTCACCCCTTTGACTACGACTATGACTTTGACTAAAACTTTAACTATGACTTTGACTATGACTTCGACTATGACATTGACTACGACTTTGACTTTGACTATGACTATGACTTTGACATTGACTATGGCTTTGACTATGACTTTGACTATGACTATGACTTTGACTATGACTTTGACTATGACTTTGACTATGACTTTGACTATGACTTTGACTATGACTTTGACTATGACTTTGACTATGACTTTGACTATGACTTTGACTATGACTTTGACTATGACTTTGACTATGACTTTGACTATGACTTTGACTATGACTTTGCCTATGACTATGACTTTGACTATGATTTTGACTATGACTTTGGCATGACTTTGACTTTGAATTTTACTTTTCGACTTTGAGTCTTCGACTTTGAGTCTTCGACTTTGAGCCTTCGACTTTGAGCCTTCGTCTTTGAGCCTTCGATTTTAAGCCTTCGACTTTGAGCCTTCGACTTTGAGCTTTCGACTTTGAGTCTTCGACTTTTAGCCTTCGACTTTGAGCCTTCGACTTTCAGCCTTCGACTTTGAGCCTTCGAATTTGAGCCTTCGTCTTTGAGCCTTTGACTTTGAGCCTTCGACTTTGAGCCTTCGACTTTGACTCTTCGACTTCGACACCAATTTGAATTTGTGATTTTAACCCCTACCACTATCGCAACCCGTAAGGGGTTAGCTTCAAAATAAATGTCATTTTCGCAATCAACGTCCCAAAAAACCTAAATAACGACACCAATATAGACTTTTTTGGTATCATCCCCCACCTCTATCTCACCCCTAGAGGGTTGGCTTAAAATAAATGTCATTTTCATAATCAACATCCCAAAAAACCTAAATAACGACACCAATATCGATTTTATGGTTTCAACCCCCATTTCACACCCCAGGGGGCTGTTTTTCGAAAAATCTCAACTCACCCTTATCGCATTCTCTAACCCCAAGGGGTTAGCTTCAAAATAAATGTCATTTTCGCAATCAACGTCCCAAAAAACCTAAATAACGACACCAATATAGACTTTTTTGGTATCATCCCCCACCCCTATCTCACCCCTAGAGGGTTGGCTTAAAATAAATGTCATTTTCAAAATCAACATCCCATAAAACCTAAATAACGACACCAATATCGATTTTACGGTTTTAACCCCCATTTCACAACCCAGGGGGTTGTTTTTCGAAAAATCTCAAAACACGTATTAGCTTATTTGTTCCTAGGAGTACTCTTGCGAAGTTTCGAGTCGAAAATAGTCGAAATGTCCAAGTTATACTGTTTCTTCATACAAACTTCCCACCCCTGTTTCACCCCCTTAAAGGGTGAATTTTGAAAAATCCTTTCTTAGTGCTCCCCTAGACCTCGTAAGGAACCTACGTGCCAAATTTGGAAACTCTAGACCCAGCGGTTTGGCCTGTGCGTTGATATGTCAGTCAGTCAGTCAGTCAGTCAGTCAGTCAGTCAGTCAGTTTCTTCCTTTATATATTTAGATTTCTTTTAGAGCACCTTAAAGGGAGTGTTTCAGTAGTGTGGGCTTTTTTTTTTTTTTTTTTTTTTTTTTCGGGGAGAAATACGTTTACGCATTCGACTCGCCGCTGTGGGGCAGCGACGGGGATATGTGGGACTCCCCGCTCCAATGACAGGAGCGGGACTACCCACTAAAACCCCCCGGCGACCTTCCTCGGCAATAGGGAGGACCTGGGAACGCATAAGCGGCTCCAGGTCGTCCCCCGCCCCGCCTCCCCTCGTAAGGGGAGGCCCGTTCCCGGAGGGCGGCTAGCGCGCCCTCCGCGGGAGCACTGTCGAGCCCCACACCGCGATCAGCGGTATGAGGCGCGACAGGGCCCGATGCGACGACACCCCCCCGGTCGCTCCGGGGGGTGTCATCCTCTCCCGGGTCGCGTCCGGCGGCTACATCGCCCCGAGGTGTAGCCGCCCGCGACCCCCAGTAGTGTGGGCCTATCGGGCAACACACTAACCTACTATGGCAGGTTTAGATGACGCCGAACGATTGCTTTTGTGCGGAGAATAACAGCTTTCTGCATCTTATTCCGCAGAGTCGTCGGAAGGTCCAGCTTAAGTAGACACTCCGACAGACCCTTAGGAATAACACCAGTGCTGGAAAGAATGAGGGGCACCACCGATACCTCCCTCTGCTGCCAGACTTGCCGAATCTCCTCGGCAAGCTGCTCGTATTTCTTCAGCTTTTCCTCGGTATACCCCTTGATGTTGTGTGTGTTGGGTATACCGATGTCTAGCAGCCACGTGGAGCTCCTCGCCCTATCCACCAGTACAACATCAGGTTATTATTATTATTAAGAGCTCATAGCGTCCCACTGCTGAGCAAAGGCCTCCCTCATCTGTTTCCTTATCCTTTCATTTTTGTTTGGTGTGGTGGTTAGAAACACTGACTGCTATACCAAGAGGTCGCGGTTTCAAATCCCGTTAGGGGCATATATATTTGTATGATGATTACAGACATGTGTTCCCGAATTATGGACGTTTTTCATTTATATATGTATTTATTTGCAAAAAAAATGTTATTGTGTAGTTTATCAACCATCGGCTGACAGAGGAGAGTGAAAGACGAAGACATGTTGTGCCGACCCCACCTAAAGTGGGATAAGGGCAGGAAAATGATGATGATAAGTATACTTAATTGAAATAGTAATAATTACGAAAGTGAACAGAGCAAATAACTGATTGAGAGATACGAGCGTTTCAATAAAATTGTGTTTGAAATCTAATCTGATCTGCCTCAGTTATTTTTGGTAAATATATATATTATACTTACATAACTATAAAAAGTGTATTCCCTCGAGTTCTCCTACCTGCGGCATTGTCCCCAGCACGCTAGCCGCGTTGCCCCGCTGCCGCTGCTAGTCTTTGTGTAAAGAAGGCACCCGCCCTGAGGTCACCTGACGCTTGGATTAACAAGTCCGACACCTCTTTTATGAATTTTTTAATGTCGGACGACCACGGGCCCAGTGTTTCGAAGGCAAGTGCCGCAAACTCGTAATTAGTAGTTAAAAAAGCGAGGTCGGCGGCGGCACCGGCCTTGCGGGCTGAGCTCTGTACATAAGATGGGGCCAAAGTGGCATCACATTTTTGGTAAAAAGTTTTTATTTGAAATCGTTCAAAATTGGAATCAGCTCAGGGCATCCTCTAATATCCGACATTTATTTAAACTCACAAAGCCTAATGTTAAACCCGTACATCAGAATTTCACAGAAGTTATTCTCTGATTAAAATAATTTGCAGACGCTTACAGAAATAATCAAGCTAACAGCTCCGGGAGAGATTATTATATGCCTCCAAACAAACAACAATGAGCAGAAAAAAAAAATGATAAATGCGGTGCTAGTGAGCGCAGAATACTAACAGTAATCTTGGAGGGAAATAATAAAATATGGTAATGAAATATTTTTTTATGAGAAAGGACCAAAAAGGCTGGTGTGATGAATTATTTCGAGTGACTTTTGTTGTCGTGGTAATGTTTTTTTTATGGAACACTTATGGAATAATCTCAGTGTCAAAATGTGTTCAAAATCGGACAAGCCCGACAATGTTCTTGTGTTTTATATAGCTAGTGAAATTAGTATTTAAAGATACTATAAAACAGAAACTTATTAAGAAAGCATATTACAAAATATCAGATTATTTAGATGATAAACATTCATGGACATAATCAGCCCGTTCGCATAACCAGGCTATTTCACAATTAATAATGAAATATTATAATATAAAATAATAATTAATAATTTTGTAATATAAAAACATTTTTTTTTACAGCAACCTCTCGAGTTTCTTGCTTGTTCTTCTCAGGGGAAAATTGCCTTTTGAACAAGTAGTAGCTTTAAAAATGTCAAATCTGACTATTTTAAGTTTACCCTGCGTACCTACAAAATAAAGCATGTTTTATTTGATTTTGATCTGGAGGATCTTATCTCTGACAACCGGAACACAACAATGCTATTAACATTGCTGCTTGGCGGCAGATTTAGATTAGATGGTGGTAGCTAGCCAGGCGGACATTTAAAATGCCCTACCACCAACCAAACCTAACCTACCTAAGGTAGCCACATACGACGTTTCACTTTGACAAGTTCCAATGTTTACATCATAGATTTCTAATACTGATCATTGTATATATTTTGTACTTATTTATTTATCTAAAATGCTACAAAGATTGATATAGAGGTGTTCCTGATCGACTAATTAAGTCAAGCCGAGCTTTTGGGCTTATATAAAGGTGGAGTAGTAAAACCTGTAAATTGTAAAGCCCAGTTGTAAGTCCTCCACTTCCACTCCACTCCACTCCACCGTCACAAAACTTATCAAATCACGTTAAAGTGTAGATATACACAGTGCATCACACACAATAAACAAACCGAAGTGAAACGTCAAAGTTGTACGACAAAACAACGAAACAAACAGAATGAGGCGACTTAATCTCGAAATTGGCCGTCAGCAACATACTATGAACTAGTTGAACTTTGGCCTGTCCGTCTTATTGTTGTTATGACAAACGGGTTATGTATGTGTTCCAGTGGAAGCGATCATTATTAAGCTATTAGAGGCGCATTTTTCTCAAAAAAAAGTTGTGCGGTTCCGGCAGCACTAGATGACTGGAACTAAAGAGGATATCCCAGAAGTCGTTAACAGCTGAAAAGCCAGTAGACGACCAAACAGAAGAGCATGCCAAGATGGCCACCAACCACCCGTCCTCAGGTGGTGGACAGCAAAAGAGACCGCTGAAAGGGCCACAAGCCCGTACAATGCCTCCCTACGAATTCGGGGAGCGTGACCACTTCACCACCACTACCTTGTGGTATTGGCACTTAAAAGAATAGAACCAACCAGTCTCTTCTCACTGGTATCCTATGGTATGGTAAAACCTCTATAGACTTGCACGTTTTCGCGGCAACGAGCTTGAAGCTGTCACGTGTGCATTTCTATATTTCGTAAGGTAGATGCTGTTTGAATCATTGAATTCTTAATGTTAGGATCCGCCTCCGTGGCTCAATGTAAACAACATTGGGTTTACGTTTCGGAGGTCGCTGGTTCGATCCCCAGCGGGGTACATATTTAGTACTCGGTTTGGTTGGTGATAGGGCATATTAAATGTCCGCCTGGCTAGCTACCACCATCTTATCTAAATCTGCCGCCGCTAAAATTGTTGTGTTCCGGTTGCCAGAGATAAGATAGCCAGTCCCTCAAATAAGATGGGGTTTCCGGGTCAGTACGCTACCACCTTCGGCCTCATCTTCACTTAACATCAGGTGTGATTGAGGTTAAGTGCTAACCAGCTGTGGATAAAAAAAAAGGATCATCTAACACTAATGTTTGGGATATCTCTGACCACCCCATTTGGGATAAAGGTCGTGATGTAAGACGTAAATAGAGCATAGAAAGCTGCGAAGAAAAAAAAATTTGCACGTTTTGCGAGTATACCCAAGTAGACATCTAATTGTATAAGGTTAGAAGATAAGGGATAAATCCTTAAGGAGCTTTTAGCAGTAGACGCGTTAATGGTGAAGTTTGACGTCTATTACGACCAAATCATAGATCGAGTTTTGATACCAGAAAACGACTTGCGTGGTTAGGAAATTACAAAAAAAATATCGTGAGAATTTTGATATGTCGTATTAAAAATAATTTTTGGTATTTTCACTATCTATAACAAAAGGTCACGCAACAATGCTAACAGTGAAGCAATAAGATGCATTGTATCATTTATAACAATCTATTTGAAAATTATGTGTGCGTCGTGGTGGTTACTTAAATTATATGTTGTGGGTTGGTTGTTGTCTGGAAGAGATCGCTTTTAGTGATAAGACCGCCTAATTGTGTTCTATTGTTATCATCAAAAATTATTGTAAATTATTTTGCGCAATAAAGAGTATTTTTATTGTATTGTATAGTATTATATTCTGTCATAATGGTTATTTCTAATATTTCGTAATAATGTACCTATATCGTCTGATATGCTACTAGCTTAAAGAGATCATATCATAATTTTACAAGGAGTATAAGATAAATTTTCAATCGCTACCAATTGCAAAACAGCAAAGGCTAGATTATGGAAATCAAATTAAAAGGATTTATTTCATAGCATAACATTATGACTTGAAAATATTATTAGTGCGTCTTCGAGTTTTGTGTGCCCACAGCCTTACTTCAACTTACTAAGCCGCTGGGGTATGTCAGTGATTTCCGTTCTCCTACGGATTTCTACTTTCCAGGAGTTCTATTACACAATTTCATCGTTATCGGCATCGGTAACGTTCTTACATGTGATTGGTTGGCTCATCGCTCTCTCGGCAATTTGATGGTTTCTCATTGGTCAACGTAATCGATGACGATGCCGATAAAGTTACGGAACCTAAGGACTGTTTCGATCTCGCAGTAAAACGCCAATCATCGCCCTCTCCATAGCTCGTTGCAAAACCTTGAGTTTTTTTATGAGGCTGTTTTTTTTTTTTTTTTTTTATTAAAAACTGGTTTCGCGTTTGACTACAATCTCACCTGATGGAAAGTGACGATGAAGCCGAAGATGTATCACGCGCACCCAGTAAATGCCTATTCACTCTAGACTTGAAGATCCCAAGGATCTTCAATAATGAGGAAGGTAATGAGAGATCACGTTTCAGGGCCATATATCAACATTGTTAACACACTTTGCTTAAATACTTTAATCTTCAAGCACTGAAGCATGAGTGGGGCATTAAAGCTCTTGAGTGGAGACCACAAATCGAAAAGCGCAAAGTAGCACATCCACAGGTTTTTTATTCCTCTGCCTAAGCCAGCATCGCTTCAGAGCCCAATGAACTTCATAGTATTCAGTAGTGCCATTATCGATGTCTAAATTGAGGCGGGTTTATTGATCATTATCAAATGTGAACGAGAGATGTGATCCCTGGGACAAATTTCTAATTGGGACAACCTGTCCCTTAACTCAACGTCACGGGAAATCGTTTGATTCAGGCCGCTTCCTAGGTCGCTGTGGAAATGCATTGGAGAGGCCTATGACGTCCTATGTAGCTGATATTGTAACGTGACGGTATTGCGTCTCGTTGGTGATTTTAGTTAGTAATCTTTTTGTTCTTTTTCCTTTTCGTTTCTTTATATTTAAATTCAAATTCCTATTTCGAACTCAGACGGCCGAACAAAACAGCGACATTATATTTTCAACAGCTCAAAAGCTCGGACGTATCTGTCAAACTTACTATATTGTAACCTACTTCTATTATATTTCCGCTGAGTGCGCTGGTTAAAAAAAAAAAAAAAAAAACATGTTAATGGAGTCTATTCCTTTCATTACAGCAAACAAACCCTACCACGCCAACGTCAGGACTATTCTTACAATATGATGACGATTGTGATGAATATTATAATAGTGTGTGGTTTCGGTACGTTGAATTAATAGAACCAACCCGTCTTTCCCGTAGGTGTCGTAAAACCGACTGTGGACTTCCTAGTAAAATACTTGTATAGATTTGCACAGTTTAACGGCGATGAGCTCATCTCCTGTCACATGTACATTTATGTACATTTCGAAAGGTGATCTAATATTTGGGATGTCTCTAACTATCCCGTTTAGGTTAAAGGTCGTGACGTCATGTATGTACCTATATTATCATGAAATGTTCTCTTCGGTGATAAAGTTAGATGTCAGAGATGTGGTGGAATCAACAGATTTCGAATCTATGCCGGGCTTGACTTAATATTGTCTCAATCACAACAAATCTGGGTTTGTGAGTTAGTACGCTTTCACCTTCGGCCTCATCTTCACTTAACATCTTATTAACAAAGCATATTATAAAATATCAGACTATTTAGATGATAATCATCCCTGGACATAATCAGATCGTTCACATGCCAGACTATTTCACAATTAATAATGAAATATAAAAACCTTTATGTAAAATCAAAGCCTGATTTTGAAAGAGCAACCCATCGAGTTTCTTGCTTGTTCTTCTCAGGGGAAAATTGCATTTTGAACAAGCAGTAACTTAAAAAATGTAAAATTTACTATTTTAAGTGTACTCTGTGTACCTACAAAATAAAGCATTTTTGACTTTGACTTTGACATCGGGTGTGATTAAGGTCAAGTGCTAACCTGTTGTGCATAAAAAAATCAATACCGTTCTTAAATTCCTACTTTACGTGGTGCGACACTCAATTATATTTTATATCTAGGAGCTTATCGCTTCATGTGTAAACGGACTTTAATCGCACACAGTGAGGCAGCCAGTAAAAATAAATAAAATTTATTGACGTTTCCTTTATGGCAAAAGTTTTTTTGGCAGCATCTTTGATGTAGTGCTGGGAAGTGTTAGTATAACTTACATAATTGAAGTTATTGTTAGTAATTTGTGTTATGCGCTATCATCGTCATGTCAAGCATTTTATAACGGCATTGAATAAACGACCGCCTGGATAGCTACCACCATCTTATCTAAATCTGCCGCCAAGCAGTATGTTAATGGCCTGTTGTGTTCCGTTGTCAGAGATAAGATAGCCAGTCCAAATGTGTTGGGGTTTCCGGGTCACGCTTCCACCTTCGACCTCATCTTCACTTCAGGTGTGATTGAGGTCAAGTACGAACCCATCGTGCATAAAAAAAAGGTAAATACTTCTTCAACGAATGCTCGTGCGAAAGAACTCCTCGGTATGTTTAACATGTTCAACCTAACATGGAAGGCTTCGCTCCCGCCTTAAGTTTCTGAACCTAACCAATAGTGTCGAGTGCTTCGACCTATCTTGCTCGCTCGCTTCGCTTGCTCACTACAGAGATCTCTTGCGCACTAGCGTTCGTCGATGAAGTACTCTGACACTACAGTTTATCGCACAAGCAATGTTTCGACCACGGGAGTATTGGAACTACGATATTTCGGACCACAGTTCTTTGCACGTTTATATTTCGATGTCCAGTAACGCTATCCTTTGACGCGGTCTGCATCCGGAATTGATAATTCAACGAGCGCGTCTTTAGGAAGACTAAAATTATTACTTTGACCTGCTATTATGAATAATAGTAGGTCAAAGTACCTTTACCTATGAAATTGGAGTTTTGTATGAAGAATTTCATTACGGCTGTTTTCTCCATACAAACATTTTTGAAATTTTCTTGAGAACGGCAAATCCAAATTTAACTAAACTTTGTGTGTATTATCAGATAATATTAAGTTAAGTATAGGCAATTAATTTTTAAAAGTAACCGTTTCATAAAAGTTTCAGCTAATCTAAGAAATAATATGAATCACATGAAAAGGGCTGTGTTCAAGTTTTTTTATTATGTGATTTAGCCCAGACATTAAAAAATATTTCATGTGAACCCTTGAAAATATATTCTATTTTCCAAATAAAAAACAAATTTGGAAATAACTATAGAATCGTAAGAGTTCATATGATTAACGAAGCAAAAATCTCCAATTTCATAGGTAAAGATCCAATATATACAGGGTGTAATCGTTAAGTGTGCACAGGCGATTATTCCGTAACTATTATAGATATCAAAAAACTTTAAACTGATATCGAAAATACTTTACGTTTCTTAGTAAGTACAAAATTTTGTACCTATTCAAAGCAGATGTTCGAAGTGACGTCTTCGTTGTGCAGTACATCTCTATCTGGGTACTCTCTTCTGTAGGCAATAATGGCTGCCCTATTGTTACAATCATGTTTGTAGTACATTTTTAACATATCCCTTTTTTCTGTATTGGAATATGCCATTTTTTAAATAATAAATGCAACAATCACGATTATTGACGCAAATTGAAAAAAAAAAGGAATAAATTGGCGGGAACGAGAATCCGCGATAAAGAATTTGAATTTAGAACGAACACCAAATAGTATCTTTTTTTTTGTTTTTATTTAGTATGTTGCTTTTCAGCCAATTCAAATATGCGATATTGAAACAAGGTTTATTATTAGTTTGAAGTGGTAAGATAACTAACCTACACGTGTATCTACTTGAAATTCATCACTATCATAATACATAATTATAAAATGATAAGGGTACAATGAGTTGATACTATTCCACTTAAAATAAGGAAACTAAAATCTCTACTATCTCATGCAACATGTATGGGAGTGTTTAATGTAATTTTTTTGGATATTTCTCGTTTTATTTTTAATAAGTTATTAATGTCATTTTACTCATTAGGTAAAGTATTTTCGATATCAGTTTAAAGTCTTTTGATATCTATAATAGTTACGGAATAATCGCCTGTGCACACCTAACGATTACACCCTGTATAAAGTGATTAATTTATTACATTGTCTAGACATTTTAGTCACTATATTCAGAATCCGGAACTGGTCTCCGACACTCGTTTCTTCTTAGGACTTGCGAAGGCGAAGTTGCCAGTGTTGAAATCTTAAAAATCGCTACCCTGGTATATTCAGAATTTCGTTTAACGCAATCCGGCTACCAGCACTTAGATATTGGATCGACCCACGTAATTCAATCAGTTTCTTTTCCATAGCAATTTAAAATCTAATTTATTTTTCTCCGCAAACAACAATAATCTAGAGAACTAATTTATTTTCTCTAAAGATTCCACTTGTCTATCGTGGGATCGGATCCCACCTCGCCATTGCGTCTACCGCTCGACTCGAAAGCAGATGGAATTACATTTTATGTACCAATTGGTGTTATTTTTAACCCCCGACGTAAAGAGGGGTGTTATTAGCTTAAAGACAATGTCTGTCTATTTGTGACTTCATCATCAGCCCGTAAATATTCCACTGCAAAGATATAGACTTTCCCTCGTGACATGAAGGTTTATGGACCATAGAACACCACGCTGGCCCAATGCGGGTTGGGGACTTCACATGCCTTTGAATTTATATTTCTCAGGCATGCAGGTTTCCTCACCGTTTAAGAGCAGTCGGATAAATGCACATAAGTAATAAAATTACATTTAAAAACTCTTTGGTACAAGGCGTGCCTGGGAATTGAACCCGGACCTCACAAATTGGGAGACCACGTCTTAACTGCTGAGCCAACGACGCTCGATCTGTGACATAGAAACGCCAAAACGACCGATCAAATTTCAAACTAGTTTTATATTTTCCTAAGCTTGTGTATACGAATTGGTTCTTAACTATGTTTCACGGAGATCGATCAAGCCGTTTCGAAAATATTTAGCTTTAAACACATTTTCGTGATTATTTTGACGGTATTTTCAGCCTCACAATTTTTAATTTATAGTTATATATGAGACACTAGCTTTCCGCTTTCGGCTTCACCCGCATGGACTTACTTGACTGCGATATCAATGTCCTTCTTTTTGAAAGTCGTTTGAAGTAGTCTATATTTGGTTACATCTCTGCTAATTTTCAACACGATCGGTATAGGAGATTTGTCGTGAAATCCGGATAGATTTTTAATATAAATTATACTCAAATTTATCAACGAAACCGAACTTTAATCAAAGTGATTTTAGCGAAGCGGTCTGAACGTGAACGTACGAATTATGTCAATTCATTCGTTAAATAAAAAAATATAAAATTGTTTATTTTCTCACCACAAATGATGCTTTACAAAGTCATTTTAGGGCTTGGTAATACATAGAACACATTTATTTTATGGGAAGACTGGCGCCTGATAAAGAACCAGAATTACAGGTCACCAGGCCTCCCAGCTATGAAAATAGTATATTAGAGCCGATGTGTGTTAAATATGGTGATTGGGGAAGAAACACATAAGGTTGTCTGGTAGAAATCGCTCAATAGCGATAAGACCGCCTGGTGGTACAATTTTTATCAATTTTTATATTTAGTAAGTATATTGTTAAATTCTTGTGCAATGAAGTGTACTTGATTGATTGATCGATTGAAAGAAACAAACGAGAAAGAAATCACGAAACATGGTTTTTGGAGTGGAGTTGCAATGTTGTGCAATGTTTTTAACCATCGGCGAAAAGCGACGGGTGTTATGTGTTTGTTGGCGTTATGTGTGTAAGTATATCTGGTCCCCTTTCAATTTACGCAATTTACACATTCATTCGCGCGTCCTCACTCAGCAGATCATACTGTAACGTGACGGTATTGCGTCTCGTTGGTGATTTTAGTTAGTAATCTTTTTTTTTTCTTTTTTTTTTTTTTTTTGTTTTTTTTGTTCGGCCGTCTGAGTTCGAAATAGGAATTTGAATTTAAATATAGAGAAACGAAAAGGAAAAAGAACAAAAAGATTACTAACTAAAATCACCAACGAGACGCAATACCGTCACGTTACAATACTCGGCCTGCTCTGGAAGAAGAAATCCTGAGAAATCATGATGAATCGAAAGGATTTCTTCGTTAAAATACTACTACAATCCACAGAAATAATAACACAAATGCTAAATAGATAGCACTGAATACGATGTCCGCAGGCAAATCGTCTAGTAGTTCTGCGTTTCTTCGCTAGATGGCGCATTGATTGCCAATACTTTCCCATTTATAATATTAGTGTAGATTTCTATATTTTTTCTCGACATACTGTCTACAGCGATATCGTTTCTAAGCCTACAGACTTAGCAGGATGGTCCCGTTGGCACGCTTTGAGTTTGGAACCACAAACTGTACGACAAATTACTTTGTAAAATCGTCTATTGCTGTTGTTTATCAAATGTAGTCATTTCCTAGGGCTCTATTGAACAGAGTTTCAACAAAGCTGCTTAGGTTCTTTGTGTAACACACAAGTCCTTTTGTTAACAACTCCACCAGCGAACTCCCAAAGATATCTTTACGAGCTACCGTATTGGCTCAAAATGTATTGTTTTAGCAAAATTTCCATCGTTAATAAGTTCACCGAAGTTTGAAATTTATATATCTCCTAGAACAAGGAAGAATAATAAAGCGAATTTGCTCCCGCTCCGTCCCGTTGAGTTTTGAAAACGTGAATTTCGTCAAGTTTTGTTATTATCTCTATTTTTATTTCTCTGTTCCTCAGGGGTCGTTTGTTGACGGTTTATAACTGGTTGAGTTCTTTATGAACTGTCCAAAAAACCATTAAATATAGGCAACACAACCCGACCTCAGATTGGTGCTCCGTGGCTCAATGTTAACAACATTGGGTTTCGAATTGGAGGTCGCGGGCTACATATTGAGTACTAGGTAACCTAGTACCTAGTCTAAATTTGGTTGGTGGTAGGGCATTTTAAATGTCCGCCCATCATATCTACGGCCCGTATTAATAAATCGTTCTTGAGATTGAGATCGCGTACTATCAATATCAATATTAATAGTATATATTACGTCAAGTCATTGAACTGGTAAGTCTAAATATTTGTATGAATTATTAATAATTTAATTTGTGTTTAAAAAATGCTTTGAGTAACTTGTCGAATTGCAAAGGGATTAGATAAATGAAAGCTATCATCACTACGTAATTGACAGGCCTTTTTACAAAAAACAAATTACATTGTTAAGCACTTATCGACTTGTTCGTTGATATATGATGCTTGATGATAGCACAGATGGCGCTGTGTGTATGTGCAAAGATATTTATTATATACCTATATAAATATATTTGCACATACACGTCTGTGTTATATACCTACATGTCCGTGTAGGTCAATTGCTAAGGATTCGTGGCAAGTCGTAATATAAGGACTTGCCACAAATCCTTAGCATTGACCTTCCTAAATACTGTAACTGATGTTTAATAATTCAGCCATTTTGTCTTAAGCAAGACTTAACTTTGATGTCGGCACATAATAATCTAAACTCCAATTATATGTCGCTAGTTATCCCTCAACAGATATTCTCATCCCTTACCAAGGTCAGGTTAAGACAGTTAACTTAATGAAGTAAATCCTATTGGTGATAGTGGCCACACTGTATCCCTCTTTTGGCAACCGTCCAAGGTAAAGCTGGCATCAAAGGGAACAAGCATTGGATATTTCTTATTTTTAAACCACGACGAGAAATAATAAATAATATTAACAAATATAATAAATAATATTAAATGTAATAAATAAATATTTCGCTTACACCAATCATCTAGTCCCAAACTAAGCAAAGCTTTTACTATGGATACTAGATAACGGAATACATAAATATTTTTATAAACATCCATGACTCGGGAATAAATGTACGTATTCATCACACAAACATTTATCCTTCGCGGAATTCGAACCTGTAACCGTTTCGTAGACTGGGTCACTATTCACTAGGTACACCAACCGGTCGTCTTGTGTTATGGATACTAGATAACGAATAACATATAATAATTATTTATATAAACATCCATGACTCGAAAATAATAACGTCATACAAACATTTACCCCTCACAGGATTCGAACCCGTAACCGTTGGTTTCGCTGACAGGGACACCTAGAGTAACAGGAAACGTCACTTTTTATTACATACAATTTTCCCCAAGGTACCATAGACGAATTTTCAATTACCCGTGCTTAGTATACCATTCTGAAATATGGACATCGAACAATTTACGGCTGAACTCGGATATGGTTCCTAGTGCAAAGTTGTTTGTAATCAGGAGTGGAGTCCACCAGTAAACAGGAATTATACGAATTAAATTTCACCCTGTATACTTACGTGCATTATGGTATACAGTTTCATTAGATGATCAAGTAATCCTTGCGTCGTCACAAGAGGAGTTATAAGAGATGGTAACACATATGAATACGGCTTTGAAAGAAAAAGGAATGAAAGTCAATGTGATTAAAACGAAAGTTATGATATTTGAGAGAGGGGTATGTATGACGGATTGCAATGTTTTGATAGACGGAGAAAAATGCGTGAGTTTGTGTATTTGGGTCCACTGTTTACAAGGTATGGTAAGTGTGAGATGGACATCGAAAGAAGAGGGAATGCCGGAAATCAGGTAAGTGGAGCACTGCATGCCTTTATGAGGAGACAGAATGTGTCTAAAAAAGCTCGTCTGGCTGTTCATGGCGGAGTGCTCGTTCCAACACTGACTTACGGGTGTGAATGCTGGATATAGCAAAAGAAGAATGAAAGTAGAATAAATGCAGTGGAAATGAGATCATTGAGAAGTGTGAATGGGGTGATTTTGAAAGATATAATCAGGAATAGGGAATAGTGTAATTAGGGAGTTAAGCGGTGTTAATGAAGACGTAGTGATAAAGATTGACAAAGGTATTCTGAGATGGTTTGGACATGTGGAGAGGATGAATGAAAGGAAGACTTACGAAGGAGATATACGAAGCGAATGTGGATGGTAGTGTTGGTAGGGGAAGATCACGACGAACGTACCATCAACGTACGAACGTACAAATCGGGGACGTCTTAAAGAAGGGCCAAGTCAAGAGTACCCTAAACCGACGAGCATCTATGAACAACTTTATGAGAGTGAAGGAAGCAGAAGAGGTGTGTTAGGATCGTAGTAAGTGGAAGTCTGTGGTCTCTGTCTACCCCTACAGGAAACAGGCGTGACATTATGTATGTATGTAGTTTCATTAGAATCGTTACATTCATTTCGAAACATTTTGATTTGAAAGTTTGTATGGAATACCGTGCGGAATAAACTCTCAAGTAGTCTGAAGTTGGAATCGAGAAATTTAGCAATTCCATCTATTTGAGTAACCTGATTCAACCCTCTACGAAAAACGCTGGTAACTCTACAAAAAGGTCGGTTGATCTTCGTTAACCCTAAATAAACACAAGTAATTAGTTTCTAGCTAAGATTAATTATTTACTTGTAACATCAGGACTCTGTTATAATGGACAATAGTACGTAGTACCTAAGTTTGAAATCTCCAATGTACAACACAATTAAGGCAATGTAGGTATCGATCCTTCCGAAGTCCCTTTAATGCCTATTCTTAGTGGAGTTTCTTTTATCTTCGTTAAATTAGTTGTACGAAGTGAATACAAAGTAAATCAAGATTCCAGGTCAATGGAAGGTAGCTAGTATTCCCTAATAGAATTGGAATCACCTCGGTATATGTACTCCTATATGACTTGATGTAGAAACTATACTTTACTGATTGGTATAGTGGATATGCTTTCGAAAGCAACGGTTTTGAGTTCGAATCCCTCTAACGAGTAAATAGTGTGTTGAATTTATGAACTCGAGTCACAGATTACCAATAAGTTATGCTCGAGTGTAGACTACGCATCAGCAAGCGCAGCGTAGGACATCACTCGCAAGGTTGACGGTCGACTTGATAAAAGACGCGTGTTAATCGCTGGATGCAGGCCGCTACCAACCAGTAGCTTTGGAAATCTATGAAAGAGGCATATGTCCAACAGTGAGCGTCCTGTCGCTGATATGATGATGATAAAATACGAACATTTGTTCCCGAGTTACGAATATTTTTTTATAAAATGTTTTTTTTTGTATACACAACGCGTTTAGCTCTTGACCTCACTCACACCTGATGTTAAGTGAAGATGAGGCCGAAGGCGGAAGCGTACTGACCCGGAAACCCAAATATTTGGGGAACTGGCTATCTTATCTCTGACAACTGGAACACAACAATGCTATTAATATTGCTGCTTGGCGGCAGATTTAGATAAGATGGTGGTAGCTAGCCAGGCGGATATTTAAAATGCCCTACAACCAACCAAACTGAGTACTAAATATGTACCCCAGTGGGAATCGAACCCGCGACCTCCCATTTTTAAACTCTATGTTGTTTACATTGAGCCACGGAAGCGGTCTTTATATGTCTTTTTAAATTGTTAGTTTACTTGTTAATTATTCTTAAGTATTTTTATTTTGTATACGTATAGCATTTTAATTTTGATGCTTTTGGCAATTTCTTTTTCGTCTCTAACACCATTTTGTGTATTACGGCGGCCATTTTGATTTAACGAAAACAGAATCTAGCCATCGCAGGGTTTATGCGAATCGATAGGACACCTTATTGGTCAAAATCCATTCAGCTGTAAATTCCAAGGATATAAAGAATACCATGTACATATCCAGATCCTCTTGAAAACCGTGGCTTTTACGTAGCAGTGTCTGATTTTATTTTAAAGTTTTATAAAAGTCATTGTTTTAGAATTAATCTTTCGTCGACATCTCTCATTTGGTACCCATGCAGATGGGGTGGTGGAATTATTTGTAGTCAGGTGTGACAAAATGGCTGATAGAGTCTTACATATTGTATTTGGCTTTATGGGTTCTAACTAAGCCTAAATTAAATTTTATGCGTATGCCAACCGAATCAACACAAATAGTAGATACGCTCTACCTTCAAATATCTGCTTGGATTGTGGAGATTCAGAAGTAATGCTTCACACAAATATGCCGTGGTAAATTCACTCCCAAAGCTCCAGATGTCGTCACTAACCTTGTTCTTTTTTTGTTCACAGACGCCCCAACACGTCAGGCACTGGGTGTAGCGGCGCATAAAAGTGGTATTATGCACGGACACGTGAGCCGGGCGCCCTAGCTATGTCGACGGCCGTGTTATTCGGGGCGCTAGGGGCCCTCGCACTTGTCACAAGAACAGGTAGGGGCGATAATTTTGTAACTTCATTCATGTGCATGTGTAAGTTTCTAGGAATAGTGTTTAATGACACGTTATAAGGTACACTGCGCGACTATACAACTTGTCATTTTTGTAGTTTGTTTTATTTAAATCAAAATTATGGCACTGAAAGGTGGTGTGTTACTATGGTTCATTTAATAATATTATATTTTCATCATTTTATTTCATTCATGTCAGCGCACCACTACACTACACATCGTCCATTTGCATTCCTCCACTCTTAGTTTTTTTTTCATTTTTATGCTTGTTCCCGGGCGTCTCCTGGGTGATAGCTGAAAATCAGTGCTTGCTCTTCATTGAGCATTTTTAATGCACTGAGCTATGACCTTGTTGCATGACTGTTGCACACATGCCCACAGATAATGAATAGGCAGGTCTTGAAGGTATTAGGAAAAAATTTATTGTTATGATATAGTTCTTTACATCTGTTTCTATTTGTTACATTGTATGTCTCTTGTTGTTTTCATGAATGTTTGTTTCTTGTTTGTTTATGTAGTATTTATGCTTCTCCCTTGTATGTGTGGCAGTTTATGCAATAAACTTTTTATCTATCTATCTATCTATCTATCTATCTATGGGCTTCATAAGAAAGCTCAAAGTCACGCACCGAGCTGCTCGGTGTTTCATTAGGCGATATCGTATCAGGGAATGAAGAAATCCGTAGGCGAGCGAAGGTCACTGACATAGCCCAGCGGATTAGCAAGTTGATGTGGCATTGGGCAGGGCACATAGTCGAAGAACTGATGGCCGGTGGGGCATTAAAGTTCTCGAGTGGACACCACGCAACGGCAAGCACAGCGTAGGACGTCCACTCACAAGGTGGACAGACGACTTGAAAAAGTGAAAATCGCTGGATGCAGGCCGCTTCCAACCGATCACTCTGAACTTCTATGAAGGAGGCCTTGTTCAGGAGTAGACGTAGTAACTTACTGTTCCCTCTGGTTTAGGTTCCAAGTTTCTCTGCTCCTTAGGGGATAGCTGAAAATCAGTGTTTTGTACTGCTACAGCACACACATGCGTTAGTTTTTCAATATTATGTTATTGTTGTTGATGTGTTACCTTATCTGTGTATCACTATGTATAATCTAAATGTATGTGTGTGACTGTGGAAACAAATAGAGGTTTTATCTATCTATCTATCACTAATGAGAAGGTTTCCAGTATACTATACAGCTTTTAACAAAGCTGGTTGGAGTAATTGGATGATTTCATAATTTTTCAACCATGATCAAATCGGGGACGTCTTAAAGAAAGGTCAAATCAAAAGTACCCTAAACCGAAGAGCATGTATGAACAACTTTATAAGAGTGAATGAAGCAAAAGAGTTGTGTCGGGATCTCTGGTCTCTGCCTACCTCTACGGGAAACAGGCGTGACTTTACGCATGTATATAAGTAATATTTCTGGGATTTTTTAAATTTAAATTTACAGTTATTTCACCATAATATTCTTTGGGCTATAATTATTCTCTTATTGATATAAGATTTCTCATTATATCGATATAAGATTTGATTCCAGAGAAGTAAATAGATAAGGTAATTTAGGACTACATTTTATAACTGGATTAGACCACAGATAAAAGGAAAGAATTTCGCTCTTGAAGGGAGGAATAAATTTTACAACGCTCGGAAGAGGCTTTGGTCAATTAAGTAGTGAAATATTGCTTTAAAATATACTTTCAAGTCCTTTGGAAAATGTTTTTCGAGGGAAATGTTGGCGGAATGCAAAGTGTAAAGTCATTTTCTTTTTTCTAATTACGCGTTGTAGTAAGCTGGTGTTGTCAAATGTAAAATATTATGCAACGAAATTTTTGTGCCAACAAAAAATTTTGTATAAAATCTTACATTATCACGAAATGAATTTAGTTTTTTTCAAAGCTGACTGTCCGAAAAATGCTTAAGCCCTATTTTTATTTCCAATAGGTTTAAATTGACATTAAACAAATAATAATAATAATAATAATAAAAATTATTTATTGCCTTAGTTCCTATTTAACTTAAAGCTATTGACATAGTAACAATTTTGAATAGTCAAGGCAAAAGGGAGTGACATCAGCTTTGCTGTACCGGGACAGATGTCACGGTCAACGCTGTTTTTCAGTCACCCCCCCTTCTCCCCGAGGTGAAGGGCGGGAGGATAGGTTTATTAGTAATGGGAGGGCTTATACATTACAATTAGTAAATTTGACCATTTAGTAAACAATTATCAGCAAAACAAAAAATTACAACAAATCAAATCATATCATGTATCTTACGTTTTTTTTTTTATGATTGACTGGATTCGCGTTTGACCACAATCTCACCTGATGGAAAGTGACGATGTGGTCGGAGATGAAGCACGCGATCTCAATAAATGCCTATTCACTTTGCTCTTGAAGATCCCTAGGTTGTAGGATTCAATAACTTCTTAGTGCGAATGTTCGATATATCAACTATATACGGGTGGAATCCCTCCCCACGCCTAGTAGTCCGAAGATGGAAGGGTGACGGTGGAATAAGATTATGTAATTCCAACGCACACTCCCCGAAATGCATCCTGTAAAAAACTGAGAAATAGGCGACTTTGCGACGGTGTTCAAGGCTCTGCAATTTAGCGGTCATAGTTCTTAGTTCGTAGTACACAGTTACCGTTGCAGTTGCAAAAGTATAATTTCTGAACATATGGCTATTTCTTTTTTCAGTATTTATAAAATATGTACAATACAAATACACTTTATTGTTGTGCAATAAACTAGTGTCTACTCAGACTAGTTGTCCCCTACCCCGTAGGTTAAGCCTTGAATACAATAAACAAAACTTAGCGATACGAAATGTGTGACTATCTGAATGACAAACATGCTTGGTGCACTTCGACCAACTCCCAAAAATTATAAATTTTTTTTAGGTGTATACTTTTCATTAAAAAAAAAAGGATAGCAATGATCCTTTGGGTTCATTGCGCCGCTTCGTTTACCACAGATGATTTCCCTTTCCGAAGCGGTAGTAGCTTGGACATACTGACTGACAGATAAATGCAATACAATGCAATACAAATACACTTTATTGCACAACAGAAAAGAAAATACAGTTTCAGAATAGTGGCAAGAATAGAATTTACAATTTGGCGACCTTATCACTAAAAGCGATCTCTTCCAAGCAACCTTTGGGTATAAGGACAGTACATTTGAAATAGGTAGGTTGTGCGGTATTAAATAGGGATACAGATACAAACTATTTCATATATTTACATACACATACATACATAGATCAATAGACAAATATACCTAATTAAACATAACATGTATAAAATAGCAACAAAATACAAACGTAAATATATAGGTGTAATAAATAAATATTTATTGATATATAAAATAATAATTATAAGCGACAACAGAATTGTGCTAAGGTATAGAGAGAAGATTAGAAGACAGCACAGATTAAAGCACCAGGAAATGCTCCTTGACGGCGACTTTGAAAGCATACAAAGTTTGAGCTCGTCTGATGGACTCGGGTAGGGAGTTCCAGAGACGAATGGCTTGAAGGGTAAATGATTGGCTATAGAATATATTTATATATGCATTAAGCGATGTAGATTCCATATCACTTTACAGTTTTGCAATATCTTTAAAGTGACGAAATAATCGTGTGGACACAATTAACTTTTCCACTCTGTATATACGTAATTTTTTTTTTTTTTTTTTTTTATATGAGAGAGCGGCAAACGAGCATGCGGGTCACCTGATGGAAAGTAATCACCGCCGCCCATGGACACCCGCAACACCAAAAGGGTCACAGATGCGTTGCCGGCCTTTGAGGAAGGTGTAGGCTCGTTTCTTGAAGGTTCCAATGTCGTACTCGTTCGGGAATACCGCTGCCGGAAGTCCGTTCCACAGGGTGGTCGTACGTGGTAAGAAGTTTCTTGAGAAACGTACAGTGGTAGACTTCCACTCATCCAGGTGATGTGGATGGAAATTTAATTTTCTCCGAGAAGTGTATCGGTTAAATTGAGCAGCGGGTATTAGCTCGAACAGTTCTTCAGAACACTCCCCATGAAATATGCGATAGAGAATGCAGAGGGACGCGACGTCTCTTCGTAAATTGTAATATATTATAGAATATCTACCTACTTTGCACTGGTTTCATAGTGGAGTTCAAAGACATCTTACTATTGCGTGTGCAAGTTAGATTTAACACAGATTCATGACAGCTGCTTTGCTAACATAAATTGCCATGTCGATATTGCCGACGGGTACAATCTGCAACAGAGCAGCAAGTCTATATACATTGGATTTGCAAAAAAATTCTGTAACAACTTGTGTGCAACATTGTATTTAGAAGACAGGATGATATTTTATGTAATATTGACATGAAACAGACATTACTTTAGCTGGAAAGGAATTAGGTAATGGAGTAGTTACATGCTTCGATGGTTGGCCCCAATTTCAGAATTGCCTAAGGCTCACTAAAATCTCACCCCGTCATAATAGTCGATTTATTTTAAAGTAAGTCGCTGAGAACCTTATTAATTCTAGAATGCTATAGTAGAATGTTCAATGACATCGACATATTTGCATTAAGTATCGGTAGGTTTAAGAAATCCATCATAGACAGTGTCATAGACAATAAAGAGTTAATTTAATTAAATTATAAATCAAATTGATTTATAAACAAGAAAAAACTGAAATTCTGTAAATCATTTAAAGGCATCTATGACCCCTGTACTCGAGGTCAACAATGCTGGCCCTATAACTGGTAGGTTCCGTGTGTTATGGGCAGGTAGTAATAATTTTCCACCACGTGAATTACTGCTCATTTTGCGTTATAAAATCAAAATATTTTATTCAATGTACGATACCATAATATCACTTATTGAAATGTTTTGAATTTTATTATAATTCATATTACATTCATTAAGAAAAACATAATTATAACTAAAAGACATAATAACATAGCATACTTACGAGTATAGATACCATTACTAATGCCTAGAAACTACTCAATTAGTCACTATTCCAAATTCACAGATTCTTCATTCTTCAGGATTTTTTCCATCCATCCACATGCACATATGCTCACTCACACACACGCATACACACACACTAACACAAAATACACCAAAATTAATTCGTTCATTCTCATACCTCCGTAGCTGAATATTATGTAATTTTTTAGTAATCTGTGGCTAATGGTGCTGGTGTTACAATTAACCATATTAGTTTGTAAATTAGTCTATAAGTAACAGTTATTGTAATACTGTTTGTTAGTCCTAAATAAAAATAAAAATTAAAATAAAAATAAAAAAAATCTCTCTCATAGGCATTGAAAATCGTGCATCACTCTTTGTTT
Source organism: Oegoconia quadripuncta (assembly GCA_949316235.1). NCBI lineage: Eukaryota > Metazoa > Arthropoda > Insecta > Lepidoptera > Autostichidae > Oegoconia > Oegoconia quadripuncta. The sequence continues at coordinate 2,325,290 of OX438757.1, read as the reverse complement.
GAATAATAATCAAAATCAAAAATGTTTTATTTCGTAAGTTATAAGAATAACATTTGAAATCGTCATAACATATTATAGTTATTGCTCATTCACTAGACAGTCTCCCCAGAGAAGAACGAGCAAGAAACTCAGGGGTTGCTCTTTTTAAATAAGCCAATACAAATACAATTTGGAATAATTGTTAAATTTATGATTCGACAAAGAAAAATAAGAATAGAATATGCTGGATATTGCCGAGCGGTTCATGTCCACGCATTCTTATCATCCAGATAGTCAGAAATTTTATAATAGCCTTTGGCACATAGTTTCTGTTTAATGTTTGTTTTAAAGTTATTTAAAGGCAAATTTTGAATGTCTACCGGAACCTTATTATAAAAGCGTACCTATACATTGTCCCTTGAATGACTTAGTAACTTTGTGTAAGCGACTATGGGCAGCAAGTTTATTTTTATATCTTGTATTTACATTGTGTATTTCACAATTTTTCCTAAACAAATGCAGATTCTATCTTATATACATTAAGTTTTCGTAAATATATTGCGAATAAAACACATAATCCACCATCGCCTTTCCATCTTCGGACTACTTAGGCGTGGCACTGCCATCCATTCGTATGAAGTTAATTACCGAACATTCGCACTAAGAGGTTGGACTCTTCCTTCCTAATGCGAACAGCCAAGACATGGAATTCTCTTCTGGTGCGTCTTTACTGAAACGTACAACCTTGGTATCTTCAAGAGCAAGGTGAATAGGCATCTACTGGGATCGCGTGCTTCATTATAGACCACAGCCTCACCCTTCTTTTAGGTGAGATTCAATCGCGAATTCAGTTAATCATAAAAAAAAGAATAGAAGGGTTGCATGAACTAGGTACAGTTGGCGTCATAATTAACCATACAAGGCAAGCTGTACCATCTGAAGTTCTCTACAATGACAGTCTGGATAAGAGGGCTCTGATCTGAACTTGGATTTTTCGAGATTCAGGGCGCCTCGCATTGCGCTGTCCTGTATGTATATCCCTACTCCAGAATTCGAGTACCCGACGTCTAACGTATGAACGTAACGTCAAATAGCCTGCCCGCTGGCGCTAAATCTCTGGACTATATCAATAACGTTGAATCTCCAGGGGTTTATCCCATAAAGAAACTCCGGGCATCGATTCGGAAGTTCACTGAGCGACCTTACATTTATAATTATAAAGCCTACCTTTCTTTGGCCTATGATCATGACAAATAAGACGGACTGATGAGTCTTTTTATCCCCCGACGAGAAACGATAATAAATAATAATAGATGAATATTTCGGACACTTACACCAATCGTCTAGTCCCAAACTAAGCAAAGCTTGTACTATGGATACTAGATAACGGATAAACATACATAAATATTTATATATACCTACATCCATGACTCAGGAATAAATGTTCATATTCATCACACAAACATTTACCCGTCGCGGGATTCGAACCCGTGAAATGATTGTTTATGGTTATGAAATAGCGGAAGAAGTGCAGCAGACGAGAACTAAGATGTTTTCCCAACAACAAGACACAGGCTGCATTTGTGTAAAGCCTCTTGTTAAGCACACCATTATATTATCAGCTGTATCCAGCAAAATATAAGGCAGCTATGATATGATCCTAGATAATTGTTGTTTCCTATGGGCTATTAATAAACTATTCCCTAAACGTTCCACAGTTAAAGCTATAACAAGCATTTACTCTACGGCGCTGTAATAGCCACCTAAATATAGTGAACATAATTCAAGCCAACAATGCCTGTCACCGCTGCTCTGAACGGACACCCACCAGGGCCGGCGCAAGACTTGCATTACAAGGGGCGTCAAACCTGTTATAGACACCCTCGAACATAACTAATGCCCGTAAATTTTCTAGAATTATTACTATTGAGTAACCACCTAGCCTTAGCGAATAGGATGCCCATGACAACTATAACTTCTAATAAATATTTAAGTATTTAAAAACCAAGAAACGCCAGAGTTGAGTTGAGTTTTGCGGCCGCCATGTTGGATTTTTTATTATAACATGTATCCTATGACACTATAGATATCAAGACGAATCTAACGACACCATGCACTTTGAATTCGGTCAAGCTGTTAGCATACAGGATGCGCCAAAGGAACGGACATACATAAACTCGAAAAACATTACTATCCTTTCTTGGGCAGTCGGGTAAGAAGCACTATCCCATGCTTGACAGTTCAATGTGCTAATGCAGACACATCATTATATGATGACAACAAAAGTAGATAGATGGAGCAAGTATCTTTTTGACACCAAACATGTAAAATCTTATGATTGGGATGTCTCTAAGCACCTCAACTAGGATAAAGGTTTTGACATGATTATTTGTTTTAGGAAAACTTACATCTAATTTAATAGTTTATGAAGAGTGCATATTATTGTGCCATATACGCCATTAATAAGTTTTAAGCTGTGAAAATAACTTGCTTACTTATTGTCTGAAATGTTATTTATAAAGACGTGGATAATGGATGGACAATTTAAAGATGTCGCAACATTTAGATTTCTAAATGCGGACCTGCACATCACTGTACAAGACAAAAGTGATTGCTTAGCAAGTGCCACGTTCAACGTTGAAGCATTTTGTTGGATATTTTATAAGACGCTTGAGGTTTTCACGAAGATTGAGCTTTTTAGATAATGAATTTTAAACTGGTGAAATCTCTGTGACTTCTAACTTTATTTTAGACTATCCCTCCCTGTTGGACGTCCGTTCGAAAACCAATGCCGAATGTGATTTAAATTATACAAAGAGTGAAAGCATCAATAAATATGTACGACTTTTACTCTGAGACCAATCCTAAAAACAGCTGTGCCGTAGAAAAATTCAAGAGCCACTGACTAAAGAAGTAGGTGCAATTGTAATGGTGACTACAGAGGCCTCAATGGGTCAGTATGAAGATATCTGAAATAATGCAAAATTCAGAAATTTTGAACGTTGGTCGTCGATTTTAGCGATATGAAAAACTGTACGGGTAGGTACATGATGGACCATACAGGTGAAAGATTCATAAAATAGTACATCTGTCATTACATCAAGATATAACGATTTGTACGCGCTTGGCCAAAAATCTCCGAATCATTTATTGGTTATTTCTGGTAGCCTAATTGATAGATAAAGCCTTTATTTATTTCCACAGTCACACACATACATTTACCTGTATAAGCTATATTGATACACAGATAAGGTAACAAATCAATAAGTATTTTGTAATACTAACGCATGTGGTGCTGCAGCAGTACAAATGGGTCATATCTCAGTGTTATTACATTGCTTACTGAGCAAAACACTGATTTTCAGCTATTCCCTAAAGAGTAGAGCAAAGTTAGTAGCAATTTTGAGACATTTAAAATAGAGAGTGGTGAGTGATAGTTGGTGCTAGTGAATATAAAGAGACGTAGTGTTTCTAAGTTGTAGCGCATTTGCATTTTGATTAGCACTGTCAAGGACGGTGATTTGGGATAAGTACCTTAACGTTATGTAGGTATGTAGATTATCCATTGCACTTTATGCCATTTCAAATTCAAAGTTTCAAATTTTATTGTATTCAAACATAATTCCTACTATTATACCATATGTTGACGACGTGCCTCCGGAAATCTGAAACATGAAAAAAAAATTAAAAAATCAATATTTCGAGTAAATTTAAATACCCACCTTTAATTAATATTTTCAAAAAATAATAGGTAGATTAAAAATATTACATTTTTACTTACCTCCATAATTATCAATAAAATTAACACTTGCACAAATATGTATGTGGGCACTACATCTTTGTTGTTGGCCGTAGCTCTTGATCGAAGTTCCACGCGTAATATTCGTGCAAGCGTAAATTGCTAAAGTTGTCTTTTCCGTGTCATTTTTTGACCCACACTGTCCCACGCCGTATCTGTGTCGATTACACCATCTTAATAAATAAATAAATAAATAAATAAATAAATAAATAAATAAATAAATAAATAAATAAATAAATAAATAAATAAATAAATATCCTTGGACATACACACAATGCTTAATATACCATCTTATTACTTTTCGAAATTATATGAATAGTTCTTAACTCTAAATTAGACTTGATATTTCGAACCACTTTCTGTTCCACTCATTGTATCAAATAACTTTAGGGGACCAAAATATGATCGTCGGCTCTTCGGTGAAAGTTTGCTTTGTGAGTAAACCTAAATCATTATCATACTCGTATCAGATACAGGACGTGCTAAACAAAGACATCCCCCAAGATTTGTAGTACGACAGGTTGTAACCGACCTGCATCCAACCAATTCTCGCTATTATCAGGTCATCTCCATCCAGGTAGTCTCCACTCAAGAACACCTAGAAACGTCATAAGAGGTCTTAGTGATTCTGAGGTTCTGGCTAACTCTGCTTAAGGAATTACAACCGTGAAACTATGATGATGAATAAATTAATTTAATTACATAAATTTCTATCGATTATACTGATCATCTTAAATTACTGCAATCTCCATGCCCGTATATAAAAAAATATTTACAATAATAATGTTTACTGGAAAGTCGAATTTGCTAACCTTACTACACGTATTTACTGGGGTGTGTGCGTTGGCGGCGCACACAAGCGAGCGCGATCTGTCTCGAAAAACACACAAGCGATTGCGGGGCCCCGCGCGCCTGCTCTCGTCCTCCCCTTGCTTCACCCCCGTGAAAAAGTAGATTTCCTGAACTGCCTCGGCTTAATGCCCCACCGGCCTTCAGTTCTTCAACCTATGTGCCCTGCCTACTGTCACTTCTACCTACTAATTCGCGGGGCTATGGCTGGTGACATTCGTTCGTCTACGGCTTTCTCCATTCTGATTCGATCACGTATTGAAACTCTGACTAAACGAGCATACAAGTAATTAGCCATGCTTGATGAAAATCCGCTAAGACGTTTTGAAGACGATATTTGGAGGATAGTTTTATCATATTTAGGATATCAATATCATAGAATAAATTATGGAAGACTTAGAGATATACAAAACGAATGTGGATGGTAGTGTTGGTAGGGGAAGACCACGGCAAACGTTACCATGATCAAATCGGGGACGTCTTAAAGAAAGGTCAACAAGTCAAGAGTACCCTAAACCGACGAGCATGTATGAACAACCTTATGAGAGTGAAGGAAGTAGAAGAGGTATGTCAGGATCGTAGCAAGTGGAAGTCTGTGGTGTCTGCCTACCCCTACGGGAAACAGGCGTGACATTATGTATGTATCACAATTTTTCGCTGGTTTGCTAAATTTATATTTATTATTTTTAATCTCCCAGGTTGCACAGATAACACAAACCGACTGGGAACAGATGGCGTACCAGAGTTGGACTACACAGACGTTGACCTGGGTCTCACTCAGCGGGGGCCACACTTCGATGTGGCGTACTCAAGGAACGTGACAGCGCTGGTCGGGAAGACCGCACAGCTTAACTGCAGAGTCCATGATTTAGGAAATAGGACGGTAAGTGATCTGTGATATATTGTTTTATTGCTAGAATAGAACCAACCAGACTTTTCCCGTACGTTTTTTTTTTTTTTTTTTATGCACGACGGGTTCGTACTTGACCTCAATCACACCTGATGTTAAGTGAAGATGAGGTCGAAGGTGGAAGCGTACTGACCCGGAAACCCCAATACATTTTGGGGGACTGGCTATCTTATCGCTGAACCGGAACGTTTAGAACCAACCCGTCTTTTCGGGACGACCGATTGGTGTAGTGAGTGGCCAGTGACCCTGTCAGCGAAACCAACGGTTGCGGGTTCGAATCCCGCGCCGGGTAAATGTTTGTCTGATGAATACAAACATTTATTCCCGAGTCATGGATATTTATATTAATATTTATGTATGTTTATCCGTTATCTAGTACGAGTTCCCCTCGTTAAGAGACGGTCATGGTTGCAGCATCAACACATATATATATATATGTGAGTGGTGGGGTAGGGCATTTTAAATGTCCACCTGGCTAGCTACCACAATCTTATCTAAATCTGCCGCCAAACAGCAATGTTAATAGCATTGATGAGTTCCGGTTGTCAGAGATAAGATAGCCAGGCCCACAAATGTGTTGGGGTTTCCGGATCAGTACGCTTCCACCTTCGACTTCATCTTCACTTAACATCAGGTGTGATTGAGGTCAAGTACGAACCCGTCGTGCATATAAAATATATATATCGTAACAAGCACTGAATGAATATACAAAATGTGTATACATACATATATACGAAGTAAGTTAAATAAAAGCTTGCTAATATATGAATGTTATCTTACGTTTTTCTTTAAATAGAAAAGAAACAATAACATCTTTAAGATATTACGGGTAAGTCCTATTTAATTGGCGGAATGACCTCTAAACTCGAGAAGACTCATCGCATATATTTGTTATCATAAATTCACATCAATATGAACGCCGAGAGTATTATTACAATCTAAAATTAAATTGGCCCAACATTTATCAATTTGGTCAATCCAATCCTTCCCTGAGACAGGGAATCTATTTTCTATTTATGCACCTCATCGATATCGATAGTGTACCAATTAAGTTAAAATGGGAATAGTGCAGAAACTTAGATTTGGTGCCGAAATTTGGTTCATGCTTATTCCGCAGGGAAATCATTTAATGGATTTTATTGGTGGTTGGCCTCAATCATTCCTCAGGGTTGAGTGGAGAGGAGACTTTTTCTTTTTACCCGACTACCTCAGAGTTATGTTTTACGAGTGTTTGTATCAAAGTAAAACATAGCGGTGGCTAACAAATTAAATAAGCTCACAGGCAATTTATTCACTTATGTCGTAAAAACATTTCTCGATCAGCCATTTACTCAGAACCTAATGTGATTAGGGAGATTATTGTAAATTTTTATACTCATTTATGTATTTCTTTGTGCACAATATAATTTACAATATTCTATATTTATTAACAATAATTATACATTAATCACAAATAAAAAACTAGCCCCAAGTCTCTGGTTGGTAGAATGGTATGTATCAAAGTCAAAAATTATTTTTGTAGGTACACAGGGTACATTTAAAATAGTCCGATTTTACGTTATTTAAGCTACTGCTTGTTCAAAAGGCAACTTTCCACTGAGGAGAACAACCAAGAAATTTGAGGGGTTGCTCTTTTAAAAACAGGTTTTTATATTTCATTATTCTGAAATAGCCTGATAACCCTGAAATAGCCTGATAGATTAAATTATCATTCTGAAATCCTACTCGCCTTTAGTAGCTTGACATAATATCGCAATTTCCCGAGCCACCCTTTACCACGAGATGCTGGCACCGTCCCAGTCTCTAGCAACGCCCGCCCCATCTCCGACTTATAATATTCAGTCAGTATTTCTTATTAGTAATTTTAATGTTAAGTTAAAAAGTAAATTTAAAAAGTTATATTTATAAATTCTTTTGACTAATGATTATCTATGAAACTGCCTACCTATATAATTATGCATTACTTAGCAGTTGCATAAACACAAGTATATGTATAGTAGTGCCAAATCTAGGTGACAATGCCGCTATAGGAACCTTTTCATTTCAAAGCTATATTATGAGTTAATTATACTGTTCGAGCTAATACCCGCTGCTCAATTTAACCGATACTCTTGTCGGAGAAAATTAAATTTCCATCCACATCACCTGGATGAGTGGAAGTCTACCACTGTACGTTTCTCAAGAAACTTCTTACCACGTACGACCACCCTGTGGAACGGACTTCCGGCAGCGGTATTCCCGAACGAGTACGACATTGGAACCTTCAAGAAACGAGCCTACACCTTCCTCAAAGGCCGGCAACGCATCTGTGACCTTTTTGGTGTTGCGGGTGTCCATGGGCGGCGGTGATTACTTTCCATCAGGTGACCCGCATGCTCGTTTGCCGCTCTCTCATATAAAAAAAAAAATGATCAAAAATCAGCGTCATTGGTTAACGTATTGTATTGTATTGTATTGTATGTGTGTGTGGCTGTTGCAGGTCATCGGAGACCTGTATCACTGCGACCGTTGCCGATCTATTGTGATCGCCACTAACCTACAGTTCGTTGCTCAGGTTTGCCTCTTTGAGGAATTGGATAATTTTCCTGGCACCGATGGTTTTTATCTCATCCGGGTGTAATAAGTGGCTGCCCAGGTGGATATTGCGTTTACGCATTAGCGGGCCACATTCACACAGCAGATGTGCAGGTGTTTCCTCTGCGAGGAGGCAAAGTCTGCACATTCCTGTTTCTCGGAGCCCTATGTTGAGCATGTGTTTGCTCATTGGTTAACGTATATTTCAGTTGGATATTTAAATAACATGGAATCTGATACCCTCCTATATGAAGTTACTCACGTATCTCAAACCTTTCATCCTTATGTTATAGTACTAATGGCATGTAGGGTCCACTCACCGACGTGACGTAAGCGGTTTTTGCATAATACATCCCTAATGTTCCCCAAAAGCGTAATACTCAATAACAACCAGTAATACTACTTGAAACAAACGTACTTTTAAGATGGTTTATTCACTTTGTGCCCGAGGGACTCAAAAGATTTTGTTGTCCAATTTATTTATTTATTTATTTAACACTTTATTGCATATAAGCATACACGTCAAACAAAACAAAAAAACAGGAGAATATTAAAATATACAAAAGGCGAGCTTATCTCTATAAGAGATCTCTTCCAGCAAACCTCAGTGAGGAGACAAATTGATGAGGTAACGTAAAAGTAGACAGCGAGTACACTTACAAAAAACAGTAGTTATAAACAAACATACAACTAATAAATAGAGAAAATAACAACCATGTCGATGACATACATACTTAAATTATGGTGTTGTTATAATATAAATAAATATAATAAAATATATAATCTAATATGATAAAAATAAATACAAAACCTATAAATAAATATGATATATACTTAAACAAATGTACACAAATAATAATAATAATCTATTGAGACAGTTTAAGGTAATGCTCCTTCAGTCGCGATTTGAAGACCGGTAACGACTGACTATCACGTACGTCGGTGGGATGTGAATTCCAAAGTCTAAGTGCATGTATGGAGAAAGAATAGTTGTAGAAGTCTGAAGTCGGAGTATATATGCATTGATTTATGATTTTACCGCCTCCGTGGCTCAATGTAAACAACATTGGGTTTACGATTCGGAGGTCGCGGGTTCGATCCCCAGCGGGGTACATGTTTAAGTACTCGGTTTGCTTGGTGGTAGTGCATTTTAAAATGTCCGCCTGGCTAGCTACCACCATCTTATCTAAATCCCCCGCCAAGCAGCAATGTTAATAGCGGTTGCCAGAGATAAGATAGCCAGTCCCCAAATGTGTTGGGTCAGTACGCTTTCACCTTCGACCTCATCTTCAATTAACATCAGGTGTGATTGAGGTCAAGTACGAACCCGTCGTGCATTAAAAAAAAATTACTATAGATATAGTGGCGCGAACAAATCTCTTTCACTTAGAAGCATAGAGGAATAACACTACCCGAATAGAGGGTCAGCCCCTAACAAAGTAAAAATAGTTCAGAAATAATTTCAATAGATGGCAACGTGTATGCCGTTTTAGAAGCAAAGTTCTTTTAAATAATTTTTTTAACTTTCCATTAACTTTACATAATAGTGTTAATACAATTTACAACTATGGATGTTTTTTACATCGTTTACACATAATAACGTAATTAATTTCGGCAATAATTTTATTGTAATTCAAAAGTGATATTTTTCGTGTAAACGCCATCTAGTTTAAATAAGTACATGTAACAATTTTAGTTGCAAGGTGTACGAGTAGATGGCGCTATCAAATGACACCTTTGAATATAGATATACGTTGATTAGGATGTTTGTGCACTAAACAATTCTTCTTTTTTTTCCATTTAATTTCTTGTATCGATTTAAACCTTTCGTGACCAACTCATGACTATTTAGTTCTGTAGTGTTGTATTACAAGCAACAATGGTGTCGATTCGGATGTACACCAACGAAACTTAAACCAGTTTTAGAGTGGTGCCGTCGCATCGTACTGTTCCAGGGAGAAAGAGACAGTACTACTTTAAAACTAGTTTTAGTTTAGTCGGTGTATATCCGAATCGACACCAATGAGTGGTTTATTCTACCTCGAATTAAATAATCTCTCAAACTTTCGGAACGAAATGAATTGAATCAACTCAAACCCACCTTCGTGCAAATAGAGATAAGATGACCCTATCAGTTTGAGCTTCACTATGTTGAAAGGTGAATCGGAGGCATCAAGAGAGTGCATTACATCTTCCTGCTGCCTTTTTAAAGAAAATATTCAGGTCATCTGACATGAGTAAAGGACAAGAGTGTCTAAACAATGCATATAGTGAACCAATATTGTTACTAAATGTTAAAAGAAATAATTTGGTCATAATCATAATATTTTATTACACTAAACCTGTAGCGACTTGGAGAACGAAAAAGTTCTTCTTATCACCGTGTATATACGTGCAGTTATGGAATTCAAACTTGTAATCTGGGGGCACAGCAGTGCCCCCGCCAAGTTGAGCGAAAAGGGCACGGCCGTACTATCCTTTTCTCGAAGCCACTCAGGGCTCTTTTGACCCCTCTGTAACTTCCTTTTGGGTAAAGCTAGAGGCCTGAATTTTCAATGGTGAAAAGTAGATACTGCAACAAGCTACAACCTTAAACTACATGCCATTCCTACGTCTAGTTTACGAGCTATAGCCAATTGAAGTTAAGCAATTTTGTAAGTGGCACACTCACCGATCATCAAAAAGATCTAGTACTTCCACTATACCTAGAGAGCTGAAATTTCGCACAGAGGTAGGGTTTAGTACCCATATTAAGGGAAAACTTCAAAACTAGGATCGTTGAAGACCTGGAGTACCCGATGGCTCAGCATGAGAGATGTGCTGCCTTTGCAGAAAATACACAAATCACCATGATGAGTTTTAGTTGTTGATTACATCAATGCACTTTTGTGGAACTATTGAGCTGATCTGATGATGGAGCCGGAAGGTGGCCATAAGAACTCTGTAATAAAACAATGCAAACCCATCGAGTTTAGGCTTGTTCGACGCGACTTGAGAAGTACTCTGGTTCTATATAGTTTATACTTTGTTCTTCTAATGTGGTGATACAGTGTGTGTGGCGACACTTATATATAAACAAACAAATAAACACTGAGCAATAAAGTGTACGACACGTGTGCGCAACAATATTACAATAACATAAGCTGGGAGTACCTACACGTGGTGAAGGCGGTAACAGTTTATTAACTGGCTAAAAGTCCCATATAATGTCAATAAATGCCTTCGGGCTTATGTTCTTATTGTTGTCTTATTGAATAGTATCTAGCACGGTAGCCGACCCGGTAATGCAGGGGAGCAGCCATCATCAACTTCAAGTGTACTTTTTCATCATTTGATAGTGTATAGCGTTATTTCTGTAGTCTTTGTGTAACTACTAGCACTGTAAAAATGAATACTTCAATAGAACCAGAAATATTGTACATAAATGACCATCCTAAAAGAGATAGGGAATGGGCTTTAAGGAAATCCGTACCTACCTGACGTCCAAGAAATACGACCAGAAAAAAAAAGAGGAGGACTACCTACAAAAAGAAATGAGGATCCCATCAAAAACATAAAATGTACAAAAATGCCAAGTCTGACATCGCAATACTTCTGCCGAAAAAAGTTATGAGATCTCACGTCAAGGCAAGTCAGTTATTTTAATAAGCATGTCACTGTAGATGTGGCTAACGTAAATAATTAGGAATCAAATTACGATAAAGTTGCGAATTAAGTGCTTCCATGCTTACTAAAATAACTGACTTGCCTTGACGTGAGATCTCATAACTTTTTTCGGCAGAATTATTGCGATGTGAGACTTGGCATTTTTGTACATTTTATGTTTTTGATGGGATAAATATGACCATTCTTGTTATCAATGGTGCAGACACAGAGTACGTTTTCCAACCACCGAAAGAGCTCATATACTCACAGTGTCACGTAGTTGCTCTGGCAACGTGAAAAATAACGGCACTGTCAATTTTATCTCTGTAAAATAAATGATCGGTATTTTAGGCTTGTCTTAAATTGTGTTTCTTTACTGGATTTCTGACATCTGGCAACCGTAAAAATGGAAATTTGGAAACGCAAACGTACCCAGTACAGGAGAGAGTTCACCAGTCTCGTCGATAAAACAGAAAATGTCATTTTCGTTCGAGCGTTTCTGTGCTTCATACCTACCATAGAATGTACCTAGTATTTTATGTTTTTAAGTAGAATATTTTGTCTATTGATCTATGTATGTACCTATGTGTATGTAAATATATGAAATGTATTCACGTAGTTTGTATCTGCATCCCTATTTAATACCGCACAACCCACCTATTTCAAATGTACTGTCCTTATACCCAAAGGTTGCCTGGAAGAGATCGCTTTTAGTGATAAGGTCGTCAAATTGTACATTCTATTCTTACCACTTTTCTGAAACTTATGGCGTAGAGGCGCCAATAAGGGTTTCGACTCTAAATGAAAATCTCAGGGCACTGTTCATAAGTTTATTGGGCAAAACGTTAGAGAATGGGCACGTAAGCCAGTTATTCTTTAGTTTTGAGGTAGGTAATCCGCGAGCTCGTAGTGCGAGTGTAGTGTGATACGAGCGTGCAGCGTGCGTAGGTGTTCGTCGCGGACTCCCTATGAGCGGGCGAGAAGGCCGGCTATTGGAAATGAGGTGCGAGGTCGCGGGGAAGGGTATGGCGCGATGCCAGCGTATACGCACGAGATCACGCCACACTCACACTAGCATATCGCGCTGGTATGCAACCGCGAGAGGCCCGCTTCGGTAGGACTCGGACAGGCTCGTGTTGCCTGGTGTTCCGGTTTGCTATAAACTGTATTTTCTTATCTGTTGTGCAATAAAGTGTATTTGTATTGTATTGTATTGTATTGTATTGTATTGTATTGTACCTACCTACGATAATTTAGTCCTTTTCGATTAACAAAGTTAAGCAAAGTCCACAGATTTTTACCAAGAAGAAGAAGAAGATTAACCAGCAAAAAATTATTTGTCAATGATTTACAACTTTCTCAATTGTAAAATTTGACAACAGGGAAACTTAAAAGTTTATAGCACACTCGATTAATTATACAAATAAAAATAATAACGTACCTACTAGATACCATAATGGAAAAAATACTGACTAGGTAATTCTTTTATTTATTCCAGTTTTTTATCGATTGACTGGTTATTCTTAATATCTACATTGTTGCTACATTAAATAACTTGCAATTAGGTACCTACATACAAAGTAGATTGACTGAATTAGCATACATTATACAAAGTTTACAATAAATACTTATCCCTACTAAATGCGGTCCGCTTGTTGCACCCGCGCACCCTGACGACAGGCCCCGATCCCTTTGATTGCGTCGACCGTCAAGGTCATGCGCCAGAGCCGAAAGAAACTAAATAATGTAGATGCCTACTTTCTGTCTGCGACAACTAGTCCGAGTGCGTTCGCTCGCACTTGATATTTTTTAGTACCTAATCTGAGGTGTTATGTTACGTGGTGTGTCATGCTCTCGGCTGAACCTTGTCGTTTTTGATTTTTTAACATCGAAATTAAATAAAACACGCATTCGCATCGTTTCAAAATTGATATAACAAATAAATCTTGTCCGACGGTACCCTTAAATTTAATGTTTACGAAAAAAAGATAATACTTTCTGATAGAGACTTCCAATACATCAGGAGTAAAATCACAGTATTAGACGGAAAATAACAATTAGGGTTCATTGGCAATTGCTTTCCACAAAATTTCGACATTCGGACAAAGACGTTCGATGGGTTTGATGCCTGATTAAATCAAAAGTTTTGGAGATTTCTTTGTACCAACAAAATGTCGCTTTCGATTAGCGCAGTTGTTTTGGATCATTGAAGTTAAGCAACGTCTATGGATTGTTGGGCACTATTGCCGTTTTCATGTCCCTTAATTCGGAAGATGTATTTTAATAGTCATTTTCAATTAGCGAAGTCGTGGTCGATTAGTAAAGTTAAGCAACATCCATGGCCGGTGGCCACTATTTCGATTCTCATCCGAGCGTTCCAGTGGATTCACAGGATGTACTTAGGTTACTTTGTCATTAATCGCACCGACCGATGAGTGACTGACCACTATTTCTATTTTCATGCGAGTGGTCTCCATAATTCGGAGGTTGTACCGTTATTGGATGTAGCGACATCTATGCGGGCCTTCGGTCTATTATTGACAGAGAGATAGCGACATCTAGTTTCTCATATGTAACATAACCTAAGCAACGTGACTAGGGGTCGTGTTAGTTCCATTTCTTGCCACTGTCGCTGTACTCGGGCGACTTAGGACGGCAACAACTTTTCTAAGGAGGTTGCCCAGACATGCTTAGAAGGTAAAACAGCGCCATCTCTTAGCATCCTTGGGAACTACCGGTACTGATGATAAATAACGTAACCTTGTAAGAACGATTGTTTGAGAACGAAATCGACGTATAACTAATGGGTGCCATTTTTGGTTGTAGCAACGACCTGATCCGTACGAAGAAATATATTATAAGTGTAGGTTGGTTAACGAGTTAGTGCTGTCAAATTTAATGTTATCATAAACGCAGCGTCGCCAGTTTTCATGAGTTGCAATTGCGATATCAATTTGTTTCGTATCAAAATAAAAAATATGTAGTACTCAATTCGAGCCGCGTTCTTACGTGTAACATTATTTTCTCCCAATACCATCAGCCTCAGTGTCTATTAAGGCGGCAAGATAGTACGTTTCTTTTACTCGTATAAAGCATGAACGCGGCATCAGGCTTCTATCTCTTATCGTTCCAGAAAGACTACAGGGCATACATTTTTTTTTAAATACTTTTAAATTCAAATTCGTCGAAACGAATAAATCGATACTTCTAGTACTTTATAGACATGAATAGATCTTTATAGACATTTTTTTTTCTGAAAACGTGCTTTTCTCTATTACTTCTAATTTAGTTATAATATTGTTTTTTGATAAGTTCTGGTACTAACCACTTTTTTTTTAATAAAAATAAATAAATTAATATATTTCGGACACTTACACCAATCATCTAGTCCCAAACTAAGCAAAGCTTGTGCTACGGATACTAGATAATGGATAAACATACATAAATATTTCTATAAACATCCATGACTCGGGAATAAATGTTCGTATTCATCACACAAACATTTACCCCTCGCGGGATTCGAACCCGCAACCGTTGGTTTTGCTAACAGGGTCACTATCCACTACACCAACCGGTCGTCATTTTAACTAGCGTATCCAACGCTAAATTCGACATTATGCGTAATAATTATATGATAAACAGTAACATGCGAAATAACTTGCCTATTGTGATTTTGCGTTACGATATTGGATATTACAAGTCTTATATCTATATTACATTATGTATGTCATTAGGCATATACTTGTTTATGTGATTAGCTATAATGACTGCCTCCATAATAAATAAAAAAAGGCGTTTAAAAGGCAAATTATTTCCAAGCGGACGAGACGACGCTGGCAGAATAATCGCTATGTCCTGTAATAGAGGACGGAATTGTGTTTCCTTACTTGAATTACTGCTTAATATTTACTAGTATGTCCGAGGGTTTCACAAAACACATTCGTTTACTGAGATGGAAGAAAATTGGGTATGTCGGGCTTTAAGAAAATTGCAGATCCTGATTTGGCATTTATTTTAAGTAGAGCGTTAATTCGGTTTTTATGCTGAGTAATAGATAAGTTTTGGTTAAAAAATAGATAGATAGAAACCATGATAGTTATACTAAAAGGTCGCGGGTTCAAATCCCGCTAGGGCCATTATATTTGTTGTTTGTGTACACGAGTTATAGATGTTTTTTTACAACAATATAATGTATTTGTGTAGTATATCAACCATCTGGTAATTATATCTATAGTACAAGCCTAGTTGCTTAGTGTGGAATTAGATGGCGCTGTGTGTATGTGCAATATATATTTATTTATTATTGCTTTCTTTAATTAGTCTGGGGACCAAGGTAGCAATAGAATCACTTAGGGCACCGTCTACCTTCAGTAGGCGCCGTGTCGATTACCACTGTCGATCCTGGTTTACAGGAGTTTTTTTTTTTTTATAATAATAATAAATATTTCGGACACTAACACCAATCATCTAGTCCCAAACTAAGCAAAGCTTGTACTATGGATACTAGATAACGGATAAACATACATAAATATTTATATGTATAAACATCCATGACTCAGGAATAAATGTTCATATTCATCACACAAACATTTACCCGTCGCGGGATTCGAACCCGCAACCGTTGGTTTCGCTGACCGGGTCACTATCCACTACACCAACGGGTCGTCAGTGGGAGTGGGTTACAGTGGGAGGAGTGTGGAGGATCAGCCACATCAACTGTTATGTCGGTGACTTTCGTTTGCTATGTCAGTGGACATTAAGTTCTGTAACATACGTTTTATTCAAAATATTTCCCAAACGAATATTGATACTCATAATCCCACAATAATCTCCAAATAATCGTAAAAATACGTAACATTCGCAAAGCGGATTAAAAGTGGAAGAATAAATTTATTTCGAGCGTTCACAAAAACCCTAATCCACATGTAAATGGTTCCGTAGGGCTTAATAAATTTATATGCAAAACGTTGCGCAGGAAACGAGGCTTTGTAATATTTTCCTAGTTTGGAACTGAAGTACCTATTAACCTACTGCGACGACGGTAAGGAATGCACTCACGAGAAATTGTATTATGCCTCATATAGCAGCAAAACAGGTACCTAATTCAGAAGCTGATACAGAACCCAATTCTATTAAAAATATATGGCCTTAATTTTTTGTAAAATGACGTCAAAATATTAAGGGAAAATCCGGCGTATTCGCTTTAATTAAAATCAGTTAAGCCGTTTCGAAGAACTGTGTTATAACTGTTTTATTACACAGTTGTTTATTTATAGCGATTGGAAAGTTTTATACTGCGACGACGGTAAGGAATGCACTCACGAGAAATTGTATTATGCCTCATATATTACAGCGAAATGGTAAATTCAGAAGCTGATACAGAACCCAATGTATATGGCCTTAATTTTTTGTAAAATGACGTCCAATATTTAGGGAAAATCCGGCGTATTCGCTTTAATTAATATCAGTTAAGCCGTTTCGAAGAACTGTGTTATAACTGTTTCATTACACAGTTGTTTATTTATAGCGATTGGAAAGTTTTATACTGCGACGACGATAAGGAATGCACTCACGAGAAATTGTATTATGCCTCATATATTACAGCGAAATGGGTAATTCAGAAGCTGATACAGAACCCAATGTATATGGCCTTAATTTTTTGTAAAATGACGTCCAATATTTAGGGGAAATCCGGCGTATTCGCTTTAATTAATATCAGTTAAGCCGTTTCGAAGAACTGTGTTATAACTGTTTTATTACACAGTTGTTTATTTATAGCGATTGGAAAGTTTTATACTGCGACGACGGTAATGAATGCACTCACGAGAAATTGTATTATGCCTCATATATTACAGCGAAATGGGTAATTCAGAAGCTGATACAGAACCCAATGTATATGGCCTTAATTTTTTGTAAAATGACGTCCAATATTTAGGGAAAATCCGGCGTATTCGCTTTAATTAAAATCAGTTAAGCCGTTTCGAAGAACTGTGTTATAACTGTTTTATTACACAGTTGTTTATTTATAGCGATTGGAAAGTTTTATACTGCGACGACGATAAGGAATGCACTCACGAGAAATTGTATTATGCCTCATATTACAGCGAAATGGGTAATTCAGAAGCTGATACAGAACCCAATTCTATTAAAAATACATGGCCTTAATTTTTTGTAAAATGACGTCCAATACTTAGGGAAAATCGCGCGTATTCGCTTTAATTAAAATCAGTTAAGCCGTTTCGAAGAACTGTGTTATAACTGTTTTATTACACAGTTGTTTGGTGTATTTGGGTGATATGAAATTTATAGCGATTGGAAAGTTACTCAGTCAAGTACAGTTTGTAACAGTTAAGGATCGGTCTTGACGAGTTATGTATGCATTATATTTATGTATGTATCTAATTATGTAAGTAAGTATACATATCCATTGTATTATAGTAGGTATATGATATGTAGATTCATAGTTTTAATGAAAATGTGTAGCTTTTTGTACGCCCAGTCAATGTGTCTTTTATATTTAACAAGGTTGACTGGAAGATATCCCTTTATGGGGTAAGTTCGCCTTTGTACTTAATCTTAAGTTACATCTAATTTATCAATGTATATTTATTCATATGAAGTACAATAAAGCATTTACAAACAAACAAACAATTATTGCGGATATTGAAAAAAAAATATGGATAATTTTGCATTCCTACGAGGGTGACATGTTCAACATGAACTTAACCTCCTTAAAAAAAAAGAAAAAAGAAGTCCATCATTCTTTGGTGGCAGCAACTACTCTGTAGTGGGGGACTTTGCACTGGAGCTCAATCACACCTGATCTTAAGTGAAGATGTAAGATTCTCATGTATGTTTATGTTTTTTGTGATGAATAAATATATGGATATGAATAAATACCTTTTATTATTATTTCTTACATAGTCTTTCTGGGATTTTCTAAATTTTCAGTTTAAAGTTATTTATGTAATACTTTATGAGTCACTAGCTTTCCGCCCGCGGTTTTGCCTGCGTCGAATAACTTTATGCCGGCCGTGTTTAATTTGTTTACCCCGCGGGAACTACTCAGTTTATCGGGATAAATAATATCCTATGTATTAATCCAGGGTAATTTCTACCTGTGTACCAAATTTAATCCAAATCCGTTCCTCCGTTTCGCCGTGAAACAAACATTGATTGAGGGGAAGTGCTAACCCGTTGTGCATGAAAAAAAAAGAAAAAAAGTTAGTTTTCCGAGCAACGACAACGAATTTGTCGTCAATAATTTTTACCGCTTCGTTGATCATATCACTGTTTCAATCATTTGCATTTATAATATTAGTTAGATTAATTATTTTACAAAACCAAAAGTACACACAAATAGCCGTATGGTTATGGATGACCAGTTTTGCATCGGACTGAAGTTACCTACTATTAAATACAGATATCCCATCCTACGCCAAAGGATACGTTCCCAAGTGAAAGAAAAAGTGAATGTCGTGTCGTACCAAGAGGTTAAAACGAGGGCGGAAAGTAGAGAGACATGGTCGTTACTTCATCGACAAGAGCATAGCTCTTAAATAGAAGAAGAAGATCCCATCCTATTCCACTAGCGCCACTATCCCTCATGCAAGCAACAGCCACTCCTACTACTAGAGGTTATGGTGACTCAAATCAAATCAAATCAAATCAAAATATTTTATTTCATAGGATAAAATTATCACTTGAAAACGTCACTATTAATATTGGGTCCTTTACCTATGAAATTTGAGTTTTTTTTCTTCGTTAATCATATATAGCAATTCCTACGATTTTCAAAGCTATATCCAAATTTGTTTTCTATTTGGAAAATGGAATATTATTTCAAAGTTTCACATGAAATATTTTTTCATTTCTGGGCTAAATCATATAATAAAAAAAAATTGAAGAGAGCTCTTTTCATGTGCGTCCCATAATCATTTCTTATATTCGCTGAGGCTTTTATAAAGCGGTTACTTTTAAAAATTAACGCTGCCTATACTTAACTTAATGTTATCCGATAATACACACAAAGTTTAGCTGAATTTGGATTTGCCGTTCCCAGAAAAAAAAAACAAAAATGTTTGTATGTAGAAAACAGTCTTAATGAAATTCTTCATACAAAACGCCAAATTCATAGGTAAGGACCTAATATTACATTTAAATTTACTGCTCATTCACAAAGACTTCTAAACTGACACTTATGAAATGTCAAAGTCAAAGTCATAAAATATTTATTTCGTAGGATAAAGATTATCACTTGAAATCGTCACATTTTTATCTTAATATTAAAATTATTGACATTATTACTCATTCGCAAAGCAGATTCCCCAGAGAAGAACGAGCAAGAAACTCAAGGGTTGCTCTTTTAAATAAGTTTGGGTTACAATTATATTATATTGTATAATTAAACTGAATATCGCCGAGCGGTCTATGTCCATGCTTGATTATCATCCAGATAGTCAGAAATTTTATAATAGCCTTTGGTAAATAATGTCTGTTTTATGATGGTTTTGAATTTATTCAAAGGTAAATTTTGAATGTCCACTGGAACCTTATTACAAAAGCGTATACATTGCCCCTTAAATGACTTAGTGACTTTGTGTAAACGGCTGACATGAACAGCAAGTTTATTTTTATCTCTGGTATTAACATTATGTATATCACTATTTTTCTTAAACGATTCTATATTTTTCCTTTCATACAAATATATTTGAAATACACATTTTGTTCGCAGGTGTCGTGGATAAGGCATCGGGACATACACCTACTGACGTCAGGGAGGATGACATACACCTCGGACCAGAGGTTTATTAGCGTTCACAATCCTCACACTGAGGACTGGATATTGAAAGTAAGCCCCGTTATTTGAATCTTCCAAATGTTCACTTTCGACACGTATAAAGAATAGAACTAACCCGTCTCTTCCCGTGGGTGTCATTCCACCAATATAATCATCATCATCAACCCGTAAACATCCCACTGCAGGGATATAGGCTGTCCCTCGTATATGAGGGAGTATGGGCCGTAGTCCATCACGCTGGCCCAATGCGGGTCGGGGTCTTGACATGCCTTTGATTTTTATTTCTCAGGCGAGCAAGTTGCTTTCCTTCACCGTTTTAAGAGCAGTCGGATTGACGCTGTCGCATTTGTTGGTCGTTTTCGATTAGCGAAGTTAAGCAATGTCAATCCTCGGATGGGTAACCATTGTCGGTCCCGGCTGTATTCAATTGAAGGTAGTCGTTAAGTCTTAAAAGTAAATTAACTAAAAGTGTCTCTCTCTGGGAATCCAACCCGATACCTACATCTCTAACGTGACGTAATCAGCACGTTCTGTGCCGTGCCTGAATCCATTACGTGTGGTCAATATCGACTAAGTGGGTGAACTAGCCGTACTAAATAGCCGTACGAACACTCACCGCGCCACACCCGTAAACGGTTCACTTTACAGTTTTTACTCGATTACGACAAAACCAAAAGAGGGTAATGTATTTAACGTGTCTGTATTTGGACAAATGAGATTCGATTCGTCAATACTCAATTAGGATCAATGTCCTACCCGAAAGTATGATCATGATAAATCCAATATGGCGGACGCTAACAATGCGTCGAGACGGGTATCAAAATACAGGTCTAATAAAAATAATCCAACTACGATATTTAAAAATAAATCACAAACAAGACGAAAGAACTTGATTAATTTCGACCGGAGTTGCGATCTGCGGATCGCGTTAGAAAATCTACTTTAACACACTAATCAGTAGGCTCGAATTGCTATTAGCAACGATGAATCTCCGCATAAAGACCTCCGACTCAAGCCTAAATAAGTCAAGTTATTTCGTCTTGTTTTTGATTTTATAGGTACTTAATTTCAGTAATCAGTTAGCTCGAATTGCTATTAGGTACGATGACCCGCCGCATAAAGACTTCCCGCTCAAGTCTAAATAAGTCAAGTTATTTCGTCTTGTTTTTGATTTTATAGGTACTTAATTTTGGCCGCAATATATTAAAGATCGCTTTAGAAAATCTACTTTAACACAGTAATCAGATAGCTCGAATTGCTATTAGGTACGATGAACCGCCGCATAAAGACTTCCGGCTCAAGCCTAAATAAGTCAAGTTATTTCGTTTTCTTTTTGGTTAAGTAGGTATTTATATGCCATAGTCGAGTTTTTATTGTTAAATAGGCACGACGCGGGACAAAGTACTTGGTGTCCAACAGAGCGATAACCGCGAACTAAATACGTGATTTTATAACTTTTAGAAATTTTCGGCCAGCTATAATGAGTTTGAGCATTATAGTAGATGCCCGGCTTTCCACGCAGCATACGGATAGTAATAGGTTAAGAACATAGGGTGTTGGACATGTATTTTTTTTAGCTCCAAATATTTAAACTATTTATTTCCATCCCGAAAAAAAAACCACAACAATATACAAGAAACCAAAACAGAGGTGACTAAGGCCCGTATGAATAAACCGCTCTCAAGAGATGGCCATAAGTTGACGTTTGAAAATCTGTTGCATATTAAAACAGTATCAAAAAAAATCTCAATCTCAAGATCGATCCACAACACGGCTCTATGACTAGCTAATGCAATACAAGCGTATGTGGGGGACAGTCTCAGTAAACACTGAGTGACATAAATCAGCCTCGCCTCGACATATGTTACAATTATATCTTTTTCTATTGCGGACTTAACAAGAAAGATAAGTAATAACCACGGGATTGCAGATGTTAACACAGTTTTTTTTTTTACAAGAACTACATAGAGTATTTTCTTTGACATGTTAGCGTAGATCCATGCATGCTGTGGTCTCTTAGAACAAATACTCCCGTCCCAATAGAGACTAGCGCCACCTAGCCGCCATATGTCATAACTTGTTTATACCATGATTACCATGTAAAATATTTAAAGTCTATATTTTCTCAAAAACAAATAAACTATATGTACCTAAGTATATTTAAAGTGATTTTTTTCTTGCCTAGTTATTAAATTTTCATATTTGAGATAGCATTAGGTTTTGTGAAAGTAAAACACGTAAAGTAATGATGATTTGGCAACACTGAGAAAAATGTCGGCTGTCGTTGGATGTGTACGCGCATTTTTTTCACTTTCCATTTTCTCTGAAAATTTAAAGTATTTCCCGTGTGATTTGGTGATTGTGATGTGCATTTGCTCCTAATGGTGTGAGTTTAGGGTCACGGTGTAGCCTTCGGGGCGGGTTTTGGTTGCTCCACCTTTAGTCGAGATTGTATGTGAGATAGGACTCTGTGAGACAGGACTCCCAAGTGTATTTTTGTCTTTTTCCTTATGTTTTTGTTTGGTATTAATTTTATTCCCACGGTTATATATGATGATAGTTATTGTTTGCTTTTCTTAAATAAAATTTGTGTGTTAAATCGTGTTTTATTGTATACCGATACCTAACTAGATTATATGTGTAGTTACTTCGGAGGTTTATTTTCGATGACAGCATTGAAATTTTGATGAAACAATTGAAATTTCAATGTTTCATTGAAAATAAATCTCTGAAGTAACTATCAAGTTGCCAGGTTTAGGTAGGTACGGCTAGGTTTCATGACCTTGACGAGGTTAGTTACACATCATTGCGGATAGATGGCGCTGTGAACCCGAGTCGCTTGCAAACGCCAACATACCCGTCTATCTCCGTATATACATTGTAGTCTTTGGATCCATGGAAGTGGAAGTCTGTAGTCTCTGCCTACCCCTACGGAAAACAGGCGTGACTTTATGTGTGTACGTATGTTGATCCATGGAAGCGGTACACATTCAACCACGCTCAGTAAACACTGAATGCGATATCTGAATCGTAAAGTTGGATGACCCGCTTCAAAAATCAAAATCAAAATCAAAAATATTTTATTCAATGTAGGATACAAAAATATCACTTATTGAAAGTCAACATGTTATTATTTTTTTTTAAACTACATCGCTTCGCAAGGTGTTATGGTTAGGGAGAAGAAGCGACAAGAAACTCCGCAACAACACATCTTTTCAATTTGTTTCCATCTTTACAATAATATTACATTTTAATATTACATATTACAAAACAATAGCAATTAACATAACGACCAGCTAACACCAGACCTCCTTATCGCCTAAATAATCATCTATCCTGTAATAACCCTTCTTACACAGAGTTTCTTTAATGTGGCGTTTAAATTTCTGCTCTGTTAAACTCAATACATGTTCTGGTATTTTATTGTAAAAGCGTATGCTGTGTCCCACAAAGGATGTGCTAACCTTGCTAAGTCTAAATTGTGGAATTTCAATTTTATTTTTGTTTCTAGTATTCAAATTATGATTATCAGAATGTTTACGAAATAGGCATATATTTTTGCGTACATACATTATACTGTCATATATATATTGAGATGCAACAGTTAAAATACTTATTTCTTTAAACAGTTCTCTTAGAGAATCACGGCAGCGTAAATTATATATTGCTCTGATTGCTCTTTTTTGTAGAACAAATATTGTTTGAATATCTGCAGCCCTACCCCACAGTAGTATACCATAAGACATAATGCTATGAAAGTAGCTAAAATAAACGAGCCTCGCTGTTTTAATGTCAGTAAGTTGTCTAATCTTACGAACAGCATAAGCAGCTGAACTGAGCCTGCTCGCAAGTGTCTCAATATGCGACCCCCACTGTAGTGTGGAGTCCAAAGTGATGCCAAGAAAAACAGTGTTCTCAACAAATTCCAATGCTTCACTATTTAACTTTAGGTTGTTTTCCCCCTGCCTTACATTAGGTAAGGAAAACTTAATACATTTGGTTTTCTTAGCATTTAGGACTAAATTATTCACAGTAAACCAGTTCGAAACCTGTGAAAGAGTATCGTTTACATCGTCAATATCATTCGACCCTCTCTTTATTTTGAATATAAATGAAGTGTCATCAGCAAACAACACAATATCAACCAGGTTCCGAACTAAATAAGGCAAGTCGTTAATATAAACTAAAAACATAAAAGGACCCAGAATTGATCCTTGAGGCACTCCCATTTTCACAAAAGATCCTGAAGATTTTTCCAGATTTACTTGAACTTTTTGAATTCTATTTTCTAAATAAGAAGTTAATAAGTCGAGGGCTTTGCCGTGCACCCCATAATGTTCTAATTTAAATAAAAGCGTTTTGTGATCCACACAATCGAATGCCTTTGAAAGATCGCAAAACACACCGATTGCATCGCTGCGATCTTCCCAGGCATTATAAATATTTTTAATTAGAGCTACACCAGCATCCGTTGTCGAGCGACCGTTAGTAAAGCCAAACTGTTTATCATGTAGTAGTCCATTTGTATTGAAATGACACAGTATTTGACCCAGAATAAGTTTCTCAAAAATTTTACTAAGTACAGGTAGAATGGAGATGGGCCTGTAATTATTGAGATCGTTTTTACATCCTGATTTAAAGAGAGGTACAACCTTACTATGTTTCATCAGTTCAGGAAAGACACCTTGATCAATACTCGCATTGAAAATTAAGGCTAAGTAAGGAGCGATCGTAGTAACAATATGACTCAACAGCTTTACCGACATGCCCCAGACATCTTCAGCTTTTTTTAACTTTAGCGTTTTGAAAGCCTTTATAACTTCGAGAGGGTCAACATACCTAAATTTAAAAATAGTGTGGCATTTTTTTACATTAGTTACCATCAATGATTTAGCACGATTTGGTGATGAATCTAGTATTTCAGTAGTTTTGACTGGAATATTTACAAAAAAATTTTCATAATGCTGAGCTACTTCTATATCGCGATTGATAAGTCTATTATTAATTTTAATTGAATATCCATTGTCACGTGGTTTAACACATGACGTTTCCCTATTTATAACCTTCCAGACTGCTTTAATCTTGTTATCAGCAATATTTACAATATTACTAATGTATCTGGACTTAGCAGCAGTACAAACTTTTTTAAATATTTTTGAATAATTTTTAACAAATTCGCAGAACTCTAGGTCACCCTGCCTAATTGTCCTATCTTCATAGAGCTGAAACAACTTATCTCTACTTATTTGAATCCCTTTCGTGGCCCAGTTACTGAATTTAAATTTATTTGTATTTTTAACTTTTTTAATTTGAAAGATTTGTTCAAACTCTTTATTCAAAACATTGAAGAAATCTGTATAAAATTTATCACAGTCAATTGTTTCAGACGAAGGTAAAGGTAATTTATTTAGCAAAACTTCTTTATATATTTCTACTTTTTCTGCAGGTATAGGTCTAGTAATGAATTCTACTGTGGGATTGGATAACTTAATTAACGGAAAAGCAACAAGTTGCCCACAGTGATCAGACCTTAAACAGTTTAGTATAGACTGATCAATGAAATTACAGTTACAGAAAAAGTTATCTATGCAAGTGGCTGTAGATTCAGTGATTCTAGTAGGCTCTAGGAATACGTTGTTTAAATTAAAAGACTTAAATAAACTTATTATTCGAGTAGTTAACGACTTCTGCTCCAGCAAATCTACATTAAAATCACCACAGACTATAACTGACTTTGTCCCTCTAGTTACTAGTTTTAGCACATCTTCCATGACCGACTCAAACAAATTAAAGTTGTAAACATAAGGAGGTCTGTATACGCAAATAACAATGTAATTCTCCAACTCCACAGATGAAAGTTCAATAGTACATTCAATCGAAAGTGCAACAACATCTTTGCGTTCCTTCGCTTTCAAATTATTTTTAATTAAAATTAAGGAACCTCCATGTGTCTTAAATTGTCGATGGAATGAACTAATACAATAATAATTGTCATTTGAGATAATCATTTCGGTTTGTTTTAGCCAATGTTCAGTAATACATACAATATCGATGGTGTTGTGTTTCTCTAAAAACATCTCTATTTCTAGTTCTTCCTTTACAGATAAGGTTCCCACAACGACGAGACTCCGGAGTCTACGAGTGCCAAGTCGGCACCACACCGCCCATTGGGCACCGGATGTTTCTCTCTGTCGTCGGTAAGTCACTTTTTCGATTACAATACAATGCGACTATAATATTAAATACTTAAATATGTCAAAATATTCGAAACCAATTTTCTTGTAATATAATTAAAACGTTACCCACTCAATTATAACGATAACCACTGTCGGTAACATAATGAGAATCACTAATTGGCATAAGTTTGGTATTAGTTTACTATAATATAATTTCTGCAATAATGCTGTTGATTCTATGTAAATAAATAACTAAATAAATAAATAAATAGAAACGAACGGGCTGTCTTGCTCGCTCTGACAGCGGGCGCCTGTTCGCTCTCTCTCTCATCGTAATGACCGATTAGGCCATATCTTATTTGAAGAAACCAAAATTAGGTATAATAAACTAAAAAAAAAAAAAAAATATTATTTTATGTTTCTTCACGAACACAAACCATTACACATTAATAAGGTTCCGATGTCAATCTCACTTCAAAAATTTGTAAGAATGCGCAGGTCAAGTTCTGAAAACAGATTGGCCGTTCTCTATTTACACGGACCATTTCGAGCCTCATTTCACCCCTTCCATCTCAGTAACTATTTGAACTGTTCCAATAGTTACCGAGACAATAACTCTCAAAAAAGCATTCATCAGTCAAAATTAAGTGAGCAGGTGCATATTATAACAAAACTTGCCAAACTTGAATTGAATTTAAAATAGTAGCTAAATAAGCTTCAAACTTTTAAAATCGAAATCTGTCTAAATGACAAGTGTTTGTGGTGCGATCTCTAATTGGAATCCCTTTCGTGGCCCAATTACTGAATTTAAATTTATTGGTACTTTATTTTTTTTTTATTTAACAAATCTGTTAAAATCCTTTATTCAAAACATTGAAGAAATCTGTATAAAATTTATCACAGTCTATTATTTCGCATTTAGGTAAATGCAATTGATTTAGCAAAACATTTTTATTTATTTCTATTTTATCTGCAGGTAGGTCTAGTAATGAACTCTACTGAGAGATATCTAATAAAGATATACTATTCGACTCCAAAGGTTGTTTTAATGTTTTCGTGTTCGAGTAGGATAGACTACAGCGTCAGCTATTGAACTCATTTGGACGTCGCCATTCATTATCGTTGTTTAGTCTACAAGTGTTTATACCTAGAGGCTTAGTCAGTAAAATATGAACGGCTTTCATTCTATATCATTAATGATAAGGCCACTGTAGGCTAGTTCATGACCATCGAACTTCTTAACTTGACAGATTTCCATCAAAGATATTTCGCATTTCACGTCTATCGGGATAGATGGTCTCTGTAGAACGCAGGAAAATTTCAACAATCTAACCTTCCCATTCTCCAAGCAGAGCCTCTGACGACGATCCTGGGCGGGCCGGAGCTGTTCATCAACACCGGCAGCACCATCAACCTGACGTGTGTGGTGCAGCACTCGCCGGAGCCGCCGCCAGCCATTCGCTGGACTCACAATGACGAGGTTAGTTTTTGAAATAGTTGTAAGTCACACGACCTAATTTCACCCTATGTGTTGTGCTGACGTACTTACGGCATTGTGTATCCCTGAACTTATGCCCGAACTACATATTTAAGCGATTTTTTCCCTTGAAAAGAAACGCTTATATCACAATTTCAAATGGCAAGTCATCGCAAATCAAACGAAGGTTGCGGTAACAAAATATTTTCCCCATACTTTAGCGGAACATATCGTCTTGCCACCACAAGATCCATATTCCCTTATGGCCTCGATACAGTCGCAAGCTTATAGAAACTCCAATAAAGTGGCACAAAAGAAACATACGAAGTGGCTGAATGCCAGCACCGTTCACCTATTTCTATGTATAACTAAAAACTACGATTGCCAACTACGGCGGCAAACATCGAAACTAATATCAGAGTTGGGGAAAGGGCATTTAGCATTCGCAGCGGTGAAAATCCAGGAATTATACTTGCAATTTTGCTCGCTACTTACTCTTCGTTTCATTAGATGTTTAGAATAATCTGATATGAGTGTGGCCTGTTCGTATCTACGAAGTACTATATTCAAACAAGAAGGTTTATCTCGCACGGTATTCTTCGCAAACTTTCAAAACCAAATTTTTCGAAATGAATATACGCATAATCTAAGTACATACATCGAAAAAGATAGTAAAGAAAATTTTCGAAAGAGAGTACGGAAAATAAATTAAAGTGATTTTAAGGGTTCTCTGCCTTCTCGCCGAAAATTGTTTGCCAGATCTTCACTTGCAGTTGGCAAGATTTTTTTTCGCCGAATAATCATTTATCAACATAACATATAATTTTGTTTTATTTCCCAACCTCACAGTTACCAATGTTTTGTCTGCTTTTCATAATGACACTTTTTAAAATGCCAACTTTCAAGTAGCGGAATGTTTTAGTTTGCGTATTATTTCTTTAGTTGTTTATTGTTTACCAAATGTTGAATTAAATAGGGTTTCATTTCTCTATGTATACACGTCAATCTAACAAAAGAGCATGGCTGGCGAGGTGGGGTCGCTTTACTGGCCCACCTCGCTACTGCCATACCCTTCCAACCTAACCATCAGATGTCGGGGTGCCCCAAACTCTCGTGCTCGCGATGCTCGCACCCGTCCTATAAACATTTTGTATAGTACTTACCTACATTCATCTAAATTATTGTTATTTCTTTTTGGGAGGCAGTTTAGATCATTCAGTATGAAAAGAGAACTGTTACACTGTCAAAACGTCATTCGTCTAATAGTTGTGTGGCCTAGTGAAATGTTTGACAAATGATAAATGTCCCAAACGTTTTGTGTCATTATAATAATCAGCTTAACAATAATTCTACCAAATGAAACGTTGTCATACAAAAATTTGCTAATCGTTAGTTGTCAAAGTGAAACATCGGCGAAACGTTGATTGGCAAGTGATAATCTGCCAAACAATTTTCGGTGAAAAGGCAGGATACCGATTTTAAGTTTTCCGTAGTAACAGAAAAAAAAACAATATAGGTATTCTTTTAAATTTGAGAGTGTGAAAATGTTTACTACAAACTTTTTACATTTATGTATCCTGTTTTATAAAATTTCATTTGAAGTGGTCTATTTCTATGTTTGGAATACCATGTGGGATAAACCCTCTTAAGACGTTCTACAATTATTAAGATAAATAAAGGAATAAATCTTCATTAATAATATTTTTTAAACATTCTTTTGATCCTGAGACAGTGATTATCACATATTATACTAGTAGGTACTTATGAAGACGGTAAGCAAAGTCAAACGTTTTACTTTTACATTTCCATTAATAACAGATCATAACTTTCTTCTTCAATATAAGAGTTGCTCTTGTCGGTGGAAGAATAACAACCCTTCTCTACTTTCCGCCCTCGATTTAACCTCTTGATACGACATGACACACAAGATCATAACATAAACAGAAAATGAAAACATTAAAGACAAAACAGATTGGCGACGTCAAAAGTAACTCAATGGTACGACTAATTATATTATCTGAACTTGTAAGGCACATTGCAGTGTATCTAAATGTCTGTTCACCTAACCAAAAAATAGGTCAGATTGGTTTCCCAGCTACCCGTAGTACATCTTGTTATGATGAAACGAAACGGTGTTTAAAGTCTGGTCTAGTTGTTAAACAATTTCAGTTTTTCAATTTATTCTCTCCAAGCGGCGTTTCATTTTACGGAAACTATGGTGAGCCAAAAGCGTTTATTTCTTTAAACCAGAATCTCTTCAGAATATCTTTTGTAACTTCTTTCCAGTTATTATTTCATTCCCCTAAGGAGCTTTCCGTTATTCGGCGTTTTGCCTCTTCATTCGTATTATGAACGGCCGCCTGTAACTGCCTGCTGACGTCAGATTTTTCCGAATCTTAGAAACTTGGGGTTTTTGGAATCAATAACAAAACATTGATTAGGATTGCTATGATCATCGACCAAAGCCTACAAATTTCGTTATAAAAGTTCATGATGAAACAGCTAGTAAATTTTTTTAAACTAATATCAGTACGTCCGATACAATATCGTCCATGTGTACAACTGAGTTCACGAAGGATCGAACTGAGAAAGACTTGCCCAGAAGAGGATTGAAAAAATCTGATTGACACATAATGATATGATCAACGAAGCGGTAAAAATTATTGACGACAAATTCGTTTCCATTGCTGGAAAAACTAACTTTTTTCTTTTTTTTATGGACAACGGGTTAGTACTTGTTCTCAATCAATGTTTGTTTGTTGCTCAATCACGGCGAAACAGATAAACGGATTTGAATGAAATTTGGTATATAGGTAAAATATACTCTGGATTTAGACATTGGATATTTTTAATCCCGATATAGTGAGTAGTTCCCGCGGGATTAACAAATTTTCGCGATAAAGTTATTATTCTACGCAGGAGAAGCCGCGGGCAGAAAGCTAGTTATGTAATAAAAACAAGACCTTTGCTAGTGATTATGTATTTTGAAAACACGATTCCTTGAAATTTTCTCGATAGAAAAAAAATCCAAAGTCACGTCTATATATTTGTTTTTATGCATAACGGGTTAACCCTTGACCTCAATCACACTTGATGTTAAGTGAAGATGAGGCCGAAGGTGGTAGCGTACTGACCCGGAAACCCCATCTTATTTGGGGGACTGGCTATCTTATCTCTGACAACCGGTTTCTTATTGTGGTATCTAACTTATTGTGGTTCGCTCATAACGCAACGAAGTGGAGGATTACGTAATAATACCGAGTAGTTTTCCAATTCTGTCTAATTATCAACGCTTGCCTTAATAAGTTAATCTACTACCGTGTCTACAATCTAATGAAAGACGCTTGCTTCTGTCGTTGTTTCTGTCTTTGGTGCTTTGTTTTCTCTCACATGAAACAAAACTTAAAGGTTACCACGGATCAAGGGTAAAAGGCAGTTTTCGGAAAGCCTAGTCCAATTGTGAATTTTGTGAAACAACATAGCCGTAATATATATAATCTCTGCCTTTTGGCGGTATACCATATACAGCAAACCATGCAATCACAGTTGCAGAAAATTTGGCAGGCCAGCGAAGAGTTTTTCCCGCTTTTATTTACAAGGCTAAAGTCACAGTCAATTTGAATCGATGCCAGAATGAACTGTGACTGCCTTTACTCGGGTATTGCCAGAAAATAAAATTGTAGCGGCCTCTTTAACTAATGGCCTAGTTTGAAATTTAATGATAACGTTTTTATAATATTAAGCGAATCTATGCAAGCGCGTCATTTGTGAGAAATAAATTAATCTCAACTGACTTTATCTCTAGCCGAATCTTGAGGGATGTAGAGATCAGTTTATATTACAAAACTCATGCGTTATAATAAATTTAATAGTTGTAAATTCATCACCCCGTTTGATAACTTTCAAAAGGGCCTCTACAGAATTGAAGATAAATGTAATTAAACAGTATTCATCAATACTTGATTAAATAACACTGTTATTATGAATGAAATCTAATGAATATTATCCAAATTTTTCACAACACTACTTTGTTTCTTAATCAAGAAAACTACCGTTTACATAACAGGCCTCGTATCGAGTATCACAGCTGATCATAGCTCACTGAAGTTACAGTAGGATATGAAGGCGGGTAATGCCGTTAACTCTACCCTGTACTCCAGAAATAGCAAGTTCAAAATTTCATACTACGCCTTTAATATTTGACAAAATATGAACATCTAGCAACTGACATAAACGTTAGCACCGGCTGCACAACTTAACCTTGCGCCACAGGATAAAATAAGGAATGCAGTAAGTTTAATATATCCACCGAAGAGGCTGATATTTTCGCGACCAACAATCCGACGACGTTTTACAATCTTGGGGTCCTTAAGTCTAGGGTGATTAGGCATTAACTGGATTCGTGTGCTTCGCGTACATCATCACTTTCCATCAGGTAAAATTATTGTAGTCAAAAGTATCAAAGCACTGTCTTAAAAAAAAACTATTTATTACCCAAAGAGAATAACTTGTAATCGATTTTGACACGGTGGTACGTCTGCAGGTTACAAATGGATGGTCTGGCCACTAGATGAACTGCTCCATCCAATTCCCTTCACGGTGCCTTAGTTATTGTGAGCCTGGTTCAATCCATCTACTAAATCTTCCGGTCTTCTTGCAAAACTTTGTAATGCCTTCGTATTTCAGATATTGCAGTTTTTCTTCTTCAATTCTGTCCTTTCCAAAAATTCCCCAACTAATTCTGGAATGGACCACACACTCAGCTAGAAAATGTTGGCTAGTATCTTTTTTCCCGCAGGATGAATCTGAAGTTAATATTGTGATGGGCTTCTATTTCTACAATGCCCTATAATGATGCCCACTAGAGTGCTCATGTTATCTCTATTTAGGTTTAGGGTATACCTGCAGTTAGTCTTACTTAGCGTCGCGTCGGTGGCTCAGCGGTTAAGACGCAGTCTCCCAATTTGAGAGGTAAGGTTTCGATTCAAACTAAAAATTACCAATGAGTTTTTAAATTTAATTTAATTACTTATGTGCATTTATCGGGCTGCTCTTAAACGGTGAAGGAAAACATCGTGATGACCTGCCTGGGAAATAAAAATTCAAATGCATGTGAAGACCCCAATCCGCATTGGGCCAGCGTGGTGGACTATGGCCCATACCCCCTCATATACGAGAGAAGGCATATAGCCCTACAGTGGGATGTTTACGGGCTGAAGATGATGATGAGTCTTGTTGATGCCCTTCAGGAAAAATTTAAACTGTCTTCGGTCTTCTTAACCTTCGGTATTGTTTCACACCTCTTGTGTCTCGAATTTCATGGTATGGCCGTATGAAGTGATATTAAAAAACCAGAAGACCAGCTGTGTCCACAATACCATATACCAGCCAGATCGGCTTACTTCTGAAACCTTATGGTAGCCAGCTTTAATTTTCCTCTAGGTGAGTTACACGTTTCTTTTTGGATAGGCAGTAAATTTAATATACTTTTCTATCGTTTCATTGTATGACAGAGTTTTTTAGAGAATCAAATTGTTGGTTCCACTATATTTACTGTTGCAATCGCTCCACACGACTGTGTACTATTATGCTTTTGAAAATTAAACGGACAAGAAGAAGATTCCAACACTTACTTAAATCCTGCAAACGAAAGGAAGACGATGAAAATATTACAATATAAACATCCTGCCACCAGTTGAAAATTCTAGTTCAGCTCAGTGTGCGTAGTGTGAGTTTTGTCTCGTTTTTAACTTTACCATCGCGTTCGCGTTTACGAAAAAAGTCCCTATGAAAAAAATCGCTTTGCAAACTATCCGCTAGAGGCGCTGCACATTTCTCGATACAAATCGTCACGTAAACGTGAACGCGGTAGTAAAGTTAAGTCGAAACAAAACTCACACTCCGCCCTCAGTTCAGATCAAATTCAGACTTCTTCTACTGAGTCTTCAACGATGACAGCACTTATGTCACAGCTTTTGACTGCATAGAGTTCATATGAATTTGTATTACTGATTGTTCGTACCTGATGCAGATATGCTTCCGTTTTCGTGTTGCCTCATGGAATATTAACTTACCGGTGCATGTTGAAGGAACAAGTTTTATTGCATAACTTTATCGCAAATTTGTTAGTTAAACTGAACGTAGTCAAATTTCGTGAGTGCCATGTCTGGGTCTCTGACTTTTGAACTAGTTTCTTAACGAAGCAAACGTCACATAAATACTTGGCAAGTCAGATGTAAATAACTGACTAATGAATATATTTTCAAAACATCTTAATGATAAAGAAGAGGTGTTAATGATGGTAAAGGAGAAGAGATGCCTGTTAGCCACAGTTGAGAACCGAAGATTAAAGATGATAGGTCACTTGATACGACACGATATGTTTTTGAAGTACATAATTGAGGGAAAGATTGAAGGAAAGAGAGGAAGGGGAAGACCTAGGCGTAATTACTTTGACCAAGTGAAAGAAAAGGTGAATGTCGTATCGTACCAAGAGGTTACAACGAGGGCGAAAAGTAGAGAGACATGGTCGTTACGCCAGCGACAAGAGCGTAGCTCTTAAATTGAAGAAGAAGACATCTTAAGCTTTAAACATTAGGGAACCTGCATGCCTGAGAAATAAAAATTTAAAGGCATGTGAATTCTCCAACCCGCATTGGGCCAGCGTGATGAACTATGGCCCATACTCCCTCATATAGGAAAGCCTATATCCCTGCAGTGGGATGTTTACGGGCTGATGATGATGAATATATTTTAATAGACCAAAAAATGAATTACGCTAATTTCATCAACTGTAACAATATAGTGTCCTAAAAGGCAATCTGGTCTACAACGCATTACTAAATGTATTGTGAAAGTTAATTTAAGTCTTGATTATCAAATCAAATACGTTTTATTGTTTAAATAAGGAAGGTACTTTTCAATATGAAGCATTTTAAAGAATCTTGTCAATTCTGCAACTCTCCAACAAAGACTAGACGTAAACTGTGAAATTGTTGTTCTAACCGAGTATTGGCTGACTAAGCGTTCTAACTAGACTAGGCGTGACTAAGAGTAAGTAGCCTTTAAGCATAGATTTATTATGTATACCTACTTACCTGTATCTAGTTTGTACCTACAGATGATTATATTATTTTATTTATAGAAGCCCTAGCTTCGCCTGAAACACAGGAGTTTCCTAGTTCAGGCACTAGTGGTACAGTTGCAATTCAGTATTATTATGTAGATTCTATGTTTCTATGTACCATTTGAATTTATAAATATATTTGAATTTGAAATTTGAATATAGAAACTACAAATTATCGCTAGCAGCAATCTCTTCCAAGCAAACCTATCATCACGGAATTCAATACGAGTAATTAAGTGGGTTAGCACAAATAATTTCCTAATTGTTAAGTACATAATTCCTAATTGTTAAGATTATATTATGTTTAAGACTAAATTGCTTTATTAATTTAATATCAAATTGTTTACGATAATTTATCATTGTCTAATTACTCTTCGTGTTTGGAACAAGACGAAGCCAGGCGTTCGATTCAGATTTCGTAAAGTTTTCTCACGCTTTCATTACTTGCTGCTTCCATTACGAACTCTTCAATGTTACCTTAATTAATAAGTTTCCAATTTTAAATTTTTATTCTTTTATTGATTGATGGCATTAACGTAGAATAATACACACATTATTTATTGATATATGTCATAAGTCATAAATCCTTGGGTTTCACAATTTTGTTATAAAAGTTTTCACTGATTTCTTAGTAATAACCTTGAAACATTTAAAAAGAGTATGGCTGGTCAAGTACAGACCACGCACCGGCCAGGTGGACGGAAGACCTGATGATGGTCACTAGAAGTCGCTGCATGTAGTCAGCTTCCAACCAGGCACCTTGAAAATTTATATGGGGGAAGCATATGCCTGCTGGATATCGTTCAATGGACGTTCTATAGCTAAGCTGATGATGAGTGTTAGGGTTTAACTTAGTATTGACTGTGGTATTTTTGCACTTTTGCGCTTTTTGCGTCACATTAGATACACTCCCATTTACTGGGGGGAGGTGGGACTTTCTTTCTTTCCTACTTTTCACCCTTAAATTCTTTCTTTAGTTAGTCTGGGGTCCAAGGTAGCAATAGAGTCACAAAGGGCACCGTCTACCTTCAGTAGGCGCCGTGCAGAGTACCACTGTTGATCCTGGCTTACAGGAGTTACAGTGGGAGGTGTACGGAGGTGGGAACTGACTGTGGTATCACAGCACCAGAAGATATACGTTGGACTTGTAGACCGTTTTTTTTATGGTTAACTGGATACGCATTTGACCACAATCTCACTTGATGGGAAGTGACGATGTGGCCGAAGATGAAGCACGCGATTTCAGTAGGTGCCTATTCACCCTGCTCTTGAAGATCCCAAGGTTGTTGGATTCAGGAAAGACCGTGATCGCCGTCGTATAATTATTGAATAAATATATTTCCATTTGACGCGAAATGTGATATAACACAAGTATTCAACGCAATTATGCAACCCGATGTGAAGATCATATTATTTATGAAGCGTATACATCTAACTCGGTATCTTAGACATTGCAAGGTTAAAGTGTAGATGCATGCATATGTGAACGGAGCAAACTTAATACTGGAGTTGCATCTCAAGTAAGCTAGCAATTAGTCTTGTTTAAATTACGAGTTCTTCTCACCGTCCTTGTTGTCGTAGTTCATTCCTCTAGTATCGTCCATATTATTGGCCAAATGCCATTGGGTTTTCCATTTCAAATATGTAGGAGCTGTTTCTTAAGTCTTCTATAAAATCATAAGTATAGAGGAGGAAAAACAATGGTGACCATAAATTTTTTGACATTGTTGTTTCTGTAACATTTACATTAACATGGTTCAAGGAGTAGGCAGTTATTCCATTTTTATTGTATTTTATTTCAAAAGAAATCTTATTTAATATGATGGAGATGCCACTGAACCGTAAAAGATTTCATAAAACTTTAACGGTCCTTTACAGAATCGGTAAACGCCATTTGTTAGTCGCACACTGTAACTTCTAACGAATTTTAACGTGAAATTTCATTCGTGGCGCGATAGATGTCGCTATATGATTAGCGAAGTACTGGCATAATGGTTAATTACGTATTTTAAATAAAACATATTTATTTATTTTTTAATATATAAATTAATAAATATTCCGGACACTTACACCAATCATCTGGTCCCAAACTAAGCAAAGCTTGTACTATGGATACTAGATAACGGATAAACATACATAAATATTTATATAAACATCCATGACTCGGGAATAAAATATGTTCGTATTCATCACACAAACATCTACCCCTCGCGGGATTCGAACCCACAACCGTTGGTTTCGCTGACAGGGTCACTATCCACTACACCAACCGGTCGTCAGTATTTACGATAAAAATACAATAATTACCATAAAAAGATAATGAACAAATTCGTCTGACACTGATCGGTGTGCGGCATGCGTCGATACAGTGGAGTCGCCATCAAGATCTTAGTAACTTCTGTTCTCCTGGTATTTTTAACACAGACTGATTGTGCATGGGTGTATCAAAAATAAAATTATAATTACTAAATTATAATAAATAACTATAATTATAACTTTTACTTACCTATATCTAATACAAATATTATATTTTTTCAAAATTTTCAGTTCACTTTTTTATCTTGTATACAGTCAATGTTAAAGTGTGTTCGAGCAAAGTTAGAGCGAGGCCTCCGGGTACAAGTATCTTAAATACTTAAAAGGTTGGTTACTTACAAGTATCTTAAATACTTAAAAAATCAACCTCTGATTTCAATTAATGTACGACTGTAATTTGAAACTAAAGATTTTTGTATTTTGTATTTGTATAAAATAATTCCGTGTAATCGTATTTATTTGAAATTTTGCTAATATATGTACCTAACTCCGATAACAGTACCTACAATAATGTGATACCATCGATCTGGTCTGACGATGAAACGGGAAGGTAACAGAATCCTTAAACGGCTAACCGTAAACCCAATGGGTTTGACCTTTTTAGGTTGTCGTAGTAATGCAAAAATATTTTAAATTACTTTTTATTTCTCAACAGGAGATTAACTACGACTCGCCTCGAGGCGGCGTGTCGGTGATCACAGAGAAGGGGGAGACGACCACGTCTCACCTCCTAGTACAACGGGCTAGGGCGCCAGACTCCGGCCGGTATACGTGCGCCCCGGCCAATGCCAATCCTAGATCTGTTCTCGTCCACGTATTGAGTGGTGAGTTATGTTAGTTTGAAAATCCTTAAGTTTTGATTGGTTCGTCTTGTCATGTACTAAAAAGAGTGCTGGACGAATGTAGAACGGTTGAGTCTTCGCATCGTAAGAGGTAATCTGACGCACCAATAGTATTAACATGTCAATGTAAGTCATCAAACTTCACACTAAATCAAATATAAGTATGACTCGAAATATAGTAATCATGAAAAATATAGTAACAGATGATATGATTCGAAAGGTAATCCTTAAATTAGTTCCTTTAATCTCTTAAGATCTAACTAATATTATAAATGTGAAAGTTTAGTTGTTTGTTTGTTGGTCAATAACGGCTAGAAGGATGAACGGATTTGCAAGAAATTTGTATAGGGAGAACATTAAAACATAGGACATTTTTTATCCCGATAAAGTGGGTAGTTCCCGCGAGATAAATAAATTAAAGCTCGTTAAGTTAAACGTTACAATATTTTACTTAGACCATATGTTTCTGTTCGGAAAGGGAGAGGATGTGGGCAAACCTGATTTACGCGCTGGTTCCACGCCTGCCGCTATATCTCGGGATGGTACTCCACTCCCACTTGCACGAACACTAGCGATGAGTTTCTAGCTTCTTAAGCTTGAGTAGACGGTGATGATGATTTACGATGGCGATCGAGAAGAGATTTGTTGAATTCCGATTTTACGCCGGGAGCTCGCATGCGCACCGTCCGCGATCAAGAGAGATGACAGTTGTCGAATTTATTTGTGGTTACCCACGGAAAGGATTAGGATATAGGAAAAAAATGTGTGTGCATAGAAGGTAATACCCAGCAAATTCAAACTTATACCTAACAGTTTCTCATAGTAATGAATGAATATAGTGAACAGATATATAAGTCCGCCTTTGTGTATAGTTATAAGAAAGGACAACAGCACAGATCCATACATCTTTGGGCCAGTTTGTTGTCACTTCAATTAATAAATATAGTCTTGAACTCTTAGTACCAGACGTGCTAAAAACCTAACACATATATTTTTAAAGGACTTTAGAAAAGAACAAAAGAGGTTTGAAATATGGTTTGGGGAACTTTGAAATTATATACTGGCAACATTAACCACATGCATTCTCACGCATGGAAACTAGATGCTAGGCCAAAGAAAAATTGTTTTTTCTTTTCAGAGTCGTCTGTTGCTGTTATCCAGGTACATAATCTAAGCTGTTATCCCTACTTAAATTATAACCTCACAGTCAAAAATGTCAGTTGTCACTTGTCTATTTTTTTTTTTTTTGGAAAGAATTTAGTTTTTGTATAGTTTGTGAGCCAAAATGTTTTCTGAGAGCGATATTTTCAAATATTTCTTATAACTATACTAAGGGTCCAAAAATTCTTTTGAATAGCTAAGTTGATAGTCTTTAGTACCGGTTTTTTTTAGGTGTACCTTTTATTAGGTGACAAAACACTGGCCCAAAAATGCTGATGTCTTTTACAAATTCACAATAAAGCGTTTACAAATAAAACAAACAACACAAACAAATTTTTCATCTCTTTCTCAGGCGAGCATCCAGCTGCGATGCAACATGGGGGCCAGCTCCGTATCCAGTATCCACTCTCTTCAGCTCTACTGAGCATCATCATCGCACTTATGGGCTGCTAGTA
This sequence comes from Oegoconia quadripuncta, assembly GCA_949316235.1. Lineage (NCBI taxonomy): Eukaryota > Metazoa > Arthropoda > Insecta > Lepidoptera > Autostichidae > Oegoconia > Oegoconia quadripuncta. The sequence continues at coordinate 2,285,181 of OX438757.1, read as the reverse complement.
CATAAACCTCGAGTTTAACAAGATTTTATAATAAATTACAAAACGATTACTTTCAAAATGATAATGTGTCCGACAAATAGTTTTTTTAAAGGTAAACTAAAAGTGACAATTTCTAAAAATTTATAGCTGTCGGTTTTATGGACGTGATAACGAAAGGGACAGCTTAGAGTTGTCAAATCTAGATTTACTTTTAGAAAATAGATATTTTATAGGTCCCAGTTTGATATGAATTGTGAGAAGAAAAACTGTTGTATATAATGTGAAGAAGCAAGGAAAGTGTATGGAGAATTGTGATTTTATGACAGAACTGCCACTGAGTTCCAAATTTGAAGTCTGTGAGCTTCAATTTTCTTATCGATTCAAGTAGTCTCATACAATACAACAAGATACAATAAAAAGATTTTGTTATAACAAATGACACCTTCTACCCGTACTCGATCAAAATCCTTCTGCTGATATTTTTCCTTCGCTTTCTAGTAAAACTGTGTCTCGCTATATTTTGCACCGAAAATATGGAAGAACCAACAATAAGAAGTTTGCCCCGAATCGAGAAACTTCAAAGTTCTCCTAAACAATAAACTTCTTCCAATAACCTGAGAAAAACCGAAAGCCGGGCCACTAATAAAGCGATTACAGATCAACCGTCAACATGTGATAATAAGTTGAAAAGAACATGTGATTTTACAGTTTGAACAAATCCAAGCTGCTACTATCGTGTAGTTTCCGGCACTACCTTAAAATATTACAACTAATTCTTGAGTTTTTGTAACGTAAAAAAGTAAAACGTAAAAACGTATTGATCAATATAAGGCTGCTTTTCAGTTGATCCTTCAAATGACACACGGCTACAGATCAACGACGTTAACGAGACAAGATATACTCTCACTTTTTTAGCCGATTTTAACAAGGAGACTGATTTTGACTCCACCTTACAATACTGACAACTAGTTGACATGTTTTTTTCTGTTTCTCGACAGTGTGATTTATCTGACTGTTTGCGTCACTTTATATCTTTCAAAAAGCTTATCGCCCGCTTGTTTCGTAGCCACAACAAATACCAAGATTAATGATTGTTATTTTCATTGACATAAGAGACGAAACTTTCGCTTGGGGCCTGCTAAAAATAAACCCATGACTTCCTCATAAATATCAATAGCGCGACGAAGTGAGAGGAAACACATAAACCACAGAGTTATGTGATTGTTCGCCCGTAAAAATTGACCTTGAAGGCAGAGTTTCCAAATTGGTATCAAATAAAGACCAAAAATACAGCAGATACCAATTTTATCTCAACTTTGCAATGTTCAACGCAGCTCTGAGAAAAGCTGGATTAGATCTTTTTTACCTGAATGTTAGGATTAAAGTACATTTATTAGTATACTTATTATGCACGAGTCTAATTCCCAACACCAAAACTTACATAGGACATACGATTGAAGTGACACATGAAAACAAATCGAAATGAAAAAAATTGTTACTAATGGATACCGAATCGACTATCGCATCATTTAGAATAAGGGCCATGGTCATGGCGAATAAATGTATCAGAATATCTGAACCAAATCAGATGTTTGATTGAGTAATACATAGTATTTATGTAGTCTGAAACATATCAACTTTTACAACCTGGCATAATTTAATATAAGTTTTCTGTGGATGTTTTTCAATAGTCATTTCAGTATTGGGTCTTTACCTATGAAATTGAAGCTGTTTTTCTTCGTTAATCATATGTACCAATTCCTGCGATTTTCAAAGGTATATCCAAATTTGTTTTTTATTTGTAAAATGGAATATTATTTGAAGGTTTCACATGACATATTTTTTTAATTATTGGGCTAAATCAGAGCTCTTTTCATGTGCTTCCCATAATCATTTCTTAGATTCGCTGAAACTTTTATAAAGCGGTTACTTTTAAAAATTAACGCTGCCTATACTAAACTTAATGTTATCCGATAATGCACACAAAGTTTAGCTAAATTTGGATTTGCCGTTCCCAAAAAAAATCAAAAATGTTTGTGTGGAGAAAACAGTCTTAATGAAATTCTTCATACAAAACGCCAATTTCATAATATTGTTGAACTGAATAAACTTAATTGCAGGTTTGTAAAGGTTTCTCTGCTTCAGACTACTGCACTACATACTGCTGTACTACCTGTAACCGTCGGCAGGAGAGGTACAAATTAGAAAAAAAAATGTCTTATGAATACCGTTCTAACAGTTACATAACAGTAACAAAGACATATTGGTACCGGCTGCGAACAACCCTATTTCTAACTCCACTAGGGAGAATTGTCGGCCATATTTTGAGGCTCTATGTATTCAAACATATTTTTTACTTTCTTTCGAATACATTATCTATTAGGGTGGACAGAAAGTTCAGTTTGCAAAGTTAACATTTACGTAGTTTTTGTGTTATTCTGGACTAATCACAATTCGTGACGATTTAGTTCAAAACATTTTTTTTGGTTCATTGTATTTACCTTAGCCCAAGAAAAAAGAGAGAATCCCGGCAATATAAAGTGAAGCCAACCTTTTAAATGCGAGTCATTGCTAGGCGCTGTACAATGCGATCGACAGGCGATCTTCAAGAGCAGGGTGAATAGGCATCTACTGAGATCGCGTGCTTCATCTTCGGCCACATCGTCACTTCCCATCAGGTGAGATTGTGGTCAAAGGCGTATCCAGTTAAGCATAAAAAAAAATACGGTTTTGATGCGTCATCATCATCATATCGACCATAGAACGTCCACTGTTCAACATAGACCGCCCCCATGGATTTCCTGAGCGACCGGCTGGAAGCAGGCTGAATCCAATCCTTCATTAAATCGTCCTTCCACCTTGTGGGTGGATGTCCAACGCTGCACTTGGCAAAACATCTCAGTGCTTAAAGACGAAAGTTATTAACCAATGTGTGTTACCAGTGATGAATCGTGGTGAATAGTGAGACGGGCCTTATAAGAAAGCTCAAGGTCACGCAACTATCGAATCCGTTTCAACGAATTTCTTAATTTTTAACGAAAGTCATAGAAAGTAGCAGTGAACAGGGGTACATAATTCGAGAAATTGGTGGTCATTGGGGCATGAAAGTTCTAGAGTAGAGGTCACACATCGCCAAGTGCAGCATTAGACATCCACCCACATGGTGATGATAAACCGTGGGGAATAGCGCGAGACTATGGGCTACGTTTTTGTTGGCTTTAGTTATTTCCTTGATACCAGCATCGACTGCTCACTCACTTGTATGACAATTTGATCGTATCGATTGCCACGTGCAATATATCCAATAAGAATTATTTTGTATCTCGCTCACACATAATGTTGACATGGGCAAAAAGGTTATCGGTCCAAAATAAAAATATCTAATAAAATAAAAGTTTCAAATACGTATTCAGGATCAAAGAGAAATTCCAACGACCACAAAACCTATAGACGCCTAATGTTTATTTACCGATTATATCAACAAGCTGCATTATGAGGATGGCGGGGTACCGCATTCCGATTGGGTTTACCAAGGTTGCTATTTACGTGACCTTGACAGAGCCAATCGGAGTACAGTAAAGTGACAGGACTAGCCAATGACTGATTCGAAGTTTTTTGGTTCTATTATCTTGATGTGTAGTAGGGATGTTACGAATGTAACATTTTTTCACATTCGCGAACGCGAAAGCGAATATTAAGAAGACATACACAGACAATACTTGATGTATTACAAAACCATATGAATTTATGATCTATATGTTTATTACTTAAAACAGAAAAAGGGCGGTGGCATAAATACGACACGTCACGTACGACCTGCGCACATTCGCATAACATTCGCATTGATTGATGCATATGAGAGTGTCGGTGCAAATATTTACGACGATACGAACGAACGAGCTTTTGCGAATGCGAATATTCGTAACATCCCTAATGTGTATACAGATACTCCTCGCCTGTTATTAGGAGTCTATGAGTTATGTGATCGATTAGATATGTTTATTGCACTCTTTATTGCACTACAATAAATACCTGCGTATTTGACAGGTAATTTAAGTAAATATATAATGATAATAGGGTTCTGGTTGTATTCATTTAGACGTTTTTTTATAATCAAATTTTCGATTTTCTTGACAACTGAATTTAATGTTTATAATGCAGAGGGCTACAGCTACAATACCAATGAAAATTTGCAGTAGGCAGATGGTTAAATTAGGCATTTTATTGAACGCCTAGGTGAATCGTAAAGTATGGTGGATATTTTCTGCATTATTGGATTGCTCTGAGCATCACAATTTTCTGAAGAAGCGAACATATTCGCCATACATAATGATCCGCCTAGACATTCAGTATTATACACCATAGAAACTGGTTACGAAAATGGAAATGATATTCTGGCTCTAGAAACTATGAAAAATTGTTGCGAATGTAGCTTGAAGGAATTCAAGAAAGAAAAGTTGGACGCAAGTTAAGTATTATTTGACCATGACAGGGATGAAGAGAGGGTATACGTTGGTAATCCCGATGAAATGACAAAGACATATTCATATTGACGAAATAAAAACATATTTTGTAAATAACGAAGAAGTAGTTAAAAAAATCTAGTTAACAATTTTTACAGTTTCTTTTCATGCATTTATAAATTTAAAGTTTAGATATTATAGAACATTATTAATTAAAAACTTGAAGTTATTACTTGAAAAGTATAAAATGTGTAAGTTATAATTTGTAATTACAATAAAGTTAAATTGTAAGGGTTAGCGTAAGTTGTATAATTATTATGGAAAATTATTTTTTATTTATTCATTTGATAGTTTCCAAAACTAAGATACGGTTGTGTAAATATTTAGTTATGTAAGCTGTTGTTTAAGTAAATGAAATAAACTTATTGATCGTCACAAATAAATCATGTTTCGTTTTATTTTATAAAGTCACCTAAATTTTTAAGCTAACTCATTTGGTGGAGTCACTTTTTTATTAAAGTATTGTAATTTTATTAATCATATTTATCTGATAAAGAAAACAAACTAAGTATTGAGTTATACTTTACATAGCATCATTTTTCATTACAACACACTTTCAGGTGCTGTGTGGATTCGGCACATGAAACCACTTCGTCTCTTGCCGTGACTGTTGTAAAAGGCGACTAAGGGACTTTCCATAATTTTTTTTTTTATATAAAAGGGCGGCAAACGAGCATGCGGGTCACCTGATGAAAAGCAATCATCGCCGCCCATGGACACCCGCGACACCAAAAGGGTCACAGATGCGTTGCCGGCCTTCGAGGAAAGTGTAGGCTGCAAGGGTGGTCGTACGTGGTTTCTTGAGAAACGTACAGTGGTAGACTTCCACTCATCCAGGTGATGTGGATGGAATTTTAATTTTCGGCGAAAAGTGTAACGGTTAAATTGAGCAGCGGGTATTAGCTCGAACAGTTTTTCAGAACACTCCCCATGAAATATGCGATAGAGGATGCAGAAGGACGCGACGTCTCTTCGCAATGCCAGGGGATCCAGTCGGTCAGTGACTCTTGTCCGACAATTCGGACTGCGCGACGTTGAACGCGGTCCAAATTGAATTGAATTGAACGTTACTAGAGATGTTAACTCCGAGAATCCCAATACTGAGCCTAACGTCAAGGGGAGTGCTCTGAAATTGAAATATCTATTTTTTTGTATCATAAAATTATAGATTTGCACGTTTCAATGGCGATGAGCTCACCCCCAGTCACGTGTGCATTTCGTTAAACTCTAATTGTTTGGAACACCCAATTTGGGATGAAGGTCGTGACTTTATATATGAAACACTCTTTCAAAGTTATATTCGCACCTTCTTTTAATACTCAAAGTACCAGGAGACCAGAAGCTGCGAGGAAGTCCGATTGCGGCACCATAACGTAATTATGTGGATTAGGCTACAAATGTGACCGTCACACATAACAACGCATCATTCGATGATTTTGAAAAAAAACTACCTTATATTTATTGTTGACGACCTGTTTGGTGTAGTGGTTAGAAACTCTAACTGCTATACCATAAAGTTGTGGGTTCGAATCCCGCTAGGGGCATATGTTTGTATGATGAATGCAGACATGTGTACCCGAGTTATGGATGTTTTCATTTATGTATGTATTTAATTACAAAAAAAAAATGTATTTGTGTAGTTTATCAACCATCTGGTATCCATAATACAAGCCTAGTTGCTTAGTGTGGAACTAGACGGCGCTTTGTGTATGTGCAAAGACATTTATTTATTTATTTCCTTACGGTGAAAAAAAACCCCGGTATTGATCTTAAACGTTTTAAAGCAAAATCAATGGCTTTTACCTTAATGACGATTTTAAACACGCTTTTAATGTTAAAAGCTGTCACCAAAATCATAAAGATAACACTTCTTTGTTCAGTTTTCACTCGCAATTTCCTTTCAGAAAGGTGAGTCGGACATTTTTAGAATATGATTAATCGCAGATGCATGGAAACGTGGCTTTGCAGAAGGAAAAAATATGCTAATTCCTCTTCACAGTTTCGGTTAAAGAACACGCTAATTATTATAATGACTGACTCATAAGAAACCTTAATCATAAGAAGATAATGTGGAACGGACTTCCTGCAGCGGTAGTCCCGAACGAGTACGACATTGGAACCTTCAAGAAACGAGCCTACACCTTCCTCAAAGGCTGGCAACGCATCTGTGACCCTTTTGGTGTTGCGGGTGTCCATGGGCGGCGGTCATGGCTTTCCATCAGGTGACCCGCATGCTCGTTTGCCATCCTCTTATATATAAAAAAAAAGTTCACCCTTAAATTCTTAAATTATTCTGGGGTCCAAGGTATCAATCGAGTCACGAATGGCACCGTCGACCTGCAGTAGACGCGGTAAGTACCACTGTTGATTCTGATCTGGGCATAAGAAACCTCAAGGTTTCATTACGACATCGAATCAGGAATGAAGATATCTGTAAAAAAACATAGCCCAGCGGATAAGTTGAAGCCAGGCAGTAGGCAGGGCACAAAGGGCATACGACTGGTGATTGTTGGGACATTAAACTACTACCGCTCACCGGTAAACGCAGTGTTGGATATCCACCCATACCTAGTGTCCAGTCGCTCGATAGAAATCTATAGGGGTGGCCTATGTTCAATAGTTTTTTTTTTTTATGTGAGAGGGCGGCAAACGAGCATGCGGGTCACCTGATGGAAAGCAATCACCGCCGCCCATGGACACCCGCAACACCAAAAGGGTCACAGATGCGTTGCCGGCCTTTGAGGAAGGTGTAGGCTCGTTTCTTGAAGGTTCCAATGTCGTACTCGTTCGGGAATACCGCTGCCGGAAGTCAGTTCTACAGGGTGGTCGTACGTGGTAAGAAGTTTCTTGAGAAACGTACAGTGGTAGACTTCCACTCATCCAGGTGATGTGGATGGAAATTTAATTTTCGGCGAGAACTATATCGGTTAAATTGAGCAGCGGGTGTTAGCTCGAACAGTTCTTCAGAACACTCGCCATGAAATATGCGATAGAGAATGCAGAGGGACGCGACGTCTCTTCGCAACGCCAGGGGATCCAGTCGTGGAGGTGAACGCCAGTGGAGGTCTTATAATTGATATGATGAACAATGCCCACTCGACTGCCTAAAGAAAGAGGGTAATCTCTGGCCTAGAGGTCCTCTGACCGCTGCTTCACACTGACAGGGTATGTGCATGAGTACTATACTATAATTACCTACTGATAATAGCATAAGTATTGTGTACATGTTGCAGTTACAATAAATATATAAAAATAAATAATGCTTTTCGAATGTATGTCTAATTGGTGTATTTGAATTTCCATTAATTGGTAACGCCACTGCTGATTCTTTTTTTTTTTATGATTGACGGATTCGCGTATGACCACGAATTCGCGTGACGATGTGGTCGGAGATGAAGCACGCGATCTCAGTAAATGCCTATTCACTCTGCTCTTGAAGATCCCAAGGTTGTAGGATTCAGGAAAGACTGACGCCGGAAGGGAGTTCCATGCCTTGGCTGTTCGGATGATGAATGAAGAATCGAACTACTTTGTGCGAATGTTCGGTATATTAACTATATACGGGTGGAATCCCTCCCCACGCCTAGTGGTTTTTTTTACGAATTACGAACAACTTTCTCCAAGGAACTATAGTTGAATTCGATCAATAAATTTTAGATTATCCATACGAAGATCTCTTACATCTTACACACATTCGCACACATTCACCCATTACACACCACTGTGCTCAGTAGTTTTTCCGAATGCATCATGCATGATGATAACTGATCCCAAGATTTTATCGTAGGGCTGGGCACCCATACACTCAAATCATAATACACAAAATAGTCAGTAGCAGCTTTATTCATTGCACACTTTATTATTATGATGATCACTAATGGATACAAATGTTTATGTATCACCCAGTTGGCAATCAGCAACTACTAATATACAGTTGACGCTATAGTACAGGTTTAGGCCCATTTTAGCGCCAACTACTCCCTCGTGTGTTTCTTGGCCTCAGATTACTCTCTAATGTTATTATATTAATTAATTACATACATTGTAAAATATTTTTAACAGATTGTACTTTTAAGTAGGCTTTCAGGAAAAATAAACATTATTATTATTATTATTAAACATGATTAAAAATGTGAAAAAAAAAAGTAAATCCTTAGATAGATAGATAGATAGATAGATAAAGCCTTTATTTGTTTCCACAGTCACACACATACATTTAGCTTATACATATTGATACACAGATAAGGTAACACATTTACAACAATAACATAATATTGTAACACTAACGCATGTGTGTGCTGCAGCAGTACAAATGGGTCATAGCTCAGTGTATTAGATTGCTCATTGAGCAAAACACTGATTTTCAGCTATCCCCTAAGGAGCAGAGCAACTTGGAACCTAAACCAGAGGAAACAGAAAGTATTAAATAAATAGCAATTTTCAGACTCTTGAAATAGTGATTAATGAGTGATAGTATAGGTGCGAGTGAATATAAAGAGACGTAATGTTTCTAAGTTGTGGGGCTCAAGAACATAGTTAGTATATACGTAACTTTATCATAGTTGGTTAATTTATAACATAAAAATATATATGTTATAATGTAAAGCATAGATAATTAATAATAATAGTGTCGACAAAACAAAATAAACAGTCTAACATCTAACAGCAGCAGCGACCGCCTCGCGATCCTGTTTCGGAACATTTATTTTCTGGAATTCTAGAATATTCGACTTCATTAGTTTTCTAAATGTGTACTTTGAAGTTAATGTTCGGGACCACCATTTGAGGTCCAACAATTTTCAGCTGAATTCTGATATGGTTCCTAGTGGAAAGTTTTCGTCATCATACACGAATTAAATTTGTATACGAGTATGTAATAATGTATATATGTTCTACTATCCTGCTTGACCGATTTAGAAAAACATCGTGTCGTTACATTTGTCTTGACCCCAGGGCCTGCAGTCTCGACATAGATAGCGATCGCTATACCACCGATTTCGATCGTTACGTCCTTAACAATGTTATTTTAATTGAAGAATTAGAGGCTTTAGTATCAAAATATCGGTTATTCTTTGAAATTTATATTATATATATTTATATTATTTATAATATATATTTGATTTATAAGGACCAAGCGTTTTAGGTCTTCGTTTCTCATGCGCACGGCTAAGGAGTGGAACGCATTACCTCCGTCTGTGTTTCCAATCGCATATAACCCGCAGCTCTTTAAAGTCAGGTTAAATAGGCATCTTCTGGGAAAGCTCGTTCCATCGTAGACCTTATCTCGACATTAGTCCAGATTAAGGTCAAGAGCGATCCCATTCTAATTAAAAAAAAAAAAAAATTAGGATTTACGCTTCCAACAAAAACCGATATGATTATGAACACCAATATGATTATAAAATTTAGAATAAGATCGTTAAGTATTAGTTGCTATCTATGCCGAGACCGCGGACCCAGGAGTGTCATAGTATATGTTTTGTCTTAAAAAACTAACACGATATCCGCAAACTACAAAGTATGCTGTCGAGAATTTCGCGGGAAATCGCTTCAATCTAGCCGCTCTAAAAATCATGGGGTCACCCCTATGATGTTAAATAGTGTTTGTGGTAATTAATGATAAATGTTAAATAGTGTTAGTAGTAATTAGTGTTAAATGTTAAATAATGGTCGTAGTAATTAGTGATAATGATAGTGGAGGTTCTATAATTGTTATGATGAAGAATTATTTTATTTTGGTATGCGCGACTCCCGTTTAGAAAGGGGCTTTAAATAATCCTAGGCTTAAATAAACAAAATTCCCACAAACATTTGAACGAAAAAAGAGAGCTCAGCTTTTTTTGCGAACGTTTTCCGAAAACAAACCGCTTGGGAGTAAACACGAATGGATTAATGTGTCGATGCTTGTTTCAATGATATTTGCAAAACGCTGGGATATTTTTTCGTTTTGAACCAAAATTTTAACTGAATTCTGCTTATATTTATTTATAAGCCCCGATCCAAAAAGTGGGGTATTTCAAAACAAACAAACAAAATATTCTTTATTGTACAACGATAAGAATCATAACAACGATAAATAAGAAAAAGGGGATAGTACAATTTGGCGGCCTTATCACTAAAAGCGATCTCTACCAGGCAACCTTTAGGTTAGGAAGCATTACGCACATGATATTATGTAGGTAGCGTGCGCGGTAAACTAAATTTAATAAAATAAATAAATCCCCCACATAAATACATACTTTAATTGAATACATACAAACATTGTATGTGACATCCTTGTATAAAACAAAGTCACTGTCCGCAACTGTCTGCCTGTGCATTTTGTTGGCCATCTACGCAACGGATTTTGATAAGGTAATCACTATCATTTAGAGAAGTTCATCCAGAAGGTTTATATGTATAATACATGCATATTATATTTATAAATAGTGTGCGAAGCCGCGTGTCATTAGTATAACTACAAATTGAAAATTTAGATTAAACCCTGGAAAAACAATGATTCAAATAAATAAATCACCTGTGTATAACCATAACAGCTATGTTGTCCGATCGGTCGGACATAGCGGAATTACAATTCCTTGTAGTTCGATTAATCGAACCAAAAGGAAAACAAGTTCATGTCGTCCGATCGGCAGGACAAAGGCAGTAGGGCCACGTGGCCAGAGCCCATTCGATTTTCAACATTGACATAGGCCTCAAAGTTGTGACACCCCTCTTTCTGCGTCGCGAATTATAAATGATGTAGGTATAGTAAGAAGTCACAATCAAAGACTACAATGTATATACATTCATGGCGAGCAACAGAGCATTTTAAACATCAGTCATGGTTTTCTGTTAGAAAATTAGTTCAAGGAACAGTCTTAAAGATTTTGTTTGTTTTAAAACGCCTTCAAAAAGGAGGTTTTCAAATCGACCATTTATTGTAATGTTTTGTATGTTTGATATGCTACAAAGAATTATGCGATCGAATGGTACCTTGGCGTACTTTATTTTGTCAATATGTAAGCATCAATTATTATTTCTTTTTTTTGTTATAGACTTTTAATGTGTAAGTCTTTGTGAAGAAAATAAAAATTATTGTTCAGTACTTTAGTTTATTAAGTTGTAATTGTTAGCACAAACTACCTATATACACTTTTCTTAGTTTAAAAACCCTGTAACAAAAAAGCATTGTATCGAGCACAATATCCGTGTTAAAAAATCAACTACTGTTCCATCTACTCCCGCGCACTCGTTGTATCTGCGCCCCAAATAAATTACTAAAAATTCTAATATTGCTATAAATCCAAAACCGAAGTGTTAGTGCAGTGCCTAGACGCGACAATTACCAGCACCCTGTGGAGTTTGTAACGTGACGGTATTGCGTCTCGTTGGTGATTTTAGTTAGTAATCTTTTTGTTCTTTTTCCTTTTCGTTTCTTTATATTTAAATTCAAATTAAAAAAAAATAAAAAATAATGTGTGGTATGGAAATTTTTTCTCTCAGAGCGGTTGTCAACTCTTTAAATAAGCCTAGGACATACATACTTACTTTTCTACCAATAATGTGTGGTAGGGAAAATAACACTTATTCGTTAATTTTTTTTCTCTAACTTTTCGTTAGTTATGTCATCGACATAATCTTCGTTAAATAATTAAATTACAAGAGAGAGAGAGAAAAAAAAATATACAAAAGTATATAAAAAAGACTTAAAATACAGTTAAACAATGAAGAAGGTGAAAGGATGAGGTGCACGGATGATGTGGAGCAAATTTCGAAGGTGGTAATGGTATGAACAATGTAATATATACAAGAGAACGATTTAACCATCCATACATTCAGAGACATAACCTATCATACATCAATCTAGTAGTTATAGCTGCACAAGATTGGCAAACTAAAACAAGAGCAGACAAAAGAGTGTTTCTATTATAATCAGAATGCACTCAAAAAAACGTTCCCAAACAGTGAAGGCTTATTTAATCAGTCACTAACCGCTGAATTAGTTAGCGATTGATAAAGTATTAACAAAAAGATTACTAACTAAAATCACCAACAAGACGCAATACCGTCACGTTACAAGTCCATCATCAAGGGTACCCCAAGAAGACGAGGACCTGTCGATCTGGTGAGTGACGATACAAGGCGATAGTCATCTGCGTTAAATTTCCTATACAATTATTATTATTTAAGCAATTCTATTAATATAACACAATGTTTCACTGAATGTATGACTCGAGTACCTACCAGATGTTTTACGATTCCAAGTAGGGTGTCCCCACTTACGAAACTTTAAAGGATCCCTGGATTTACATACGGTAATGCCCGTAAGCTCCTCTCTCCGATTTACACAGCCATTATAGCGTAATATCCAACACTTTGGTACATTAGTAACCGGCTGAAGGGTTAAAAGATTAGAACTTAATTAAGTTGATGCTTAATCTGGATATGAATGACTTGACAGGGACAGACTTCAACAAGAGTCATTCTGCTATGACATCGTCTGTCGGTGACATTCCTTATAGGAGCATTAGAGGCAGATTTTTAACAATGAAAATATGATCATATGGATGTTAAGATATTGCTTGCTCAGTCATACGTAGCGATATGCTCATCATGAAAGTGAGAGATAAAGATACGAAATATACGCCAAAAAATTAAAATAAGATTCTCGCTCTCTCATATTTTCATATGGCTCTGTGTAAAAGACAAGTACTATTAAAAGTATAAGATAAGTAACAAGTATATATTATTATTTTATTATAATAACTTTGTCGCGTGTGATGCGCTTTATAAGTCCAAATACATTCTGTCTGTCTGTGCATCCGTCATTTTGTAACGGTTAACCTGATTTGAAATTTACGAAAGCTGATATTTGCGTGATGATTAATACCTGGTACTTGTACAAATATTTCCATCAAGATGGAAATCAGTGGTCTTATTGTATCGGAAATGAGGAAATCTGTAGAAGAGAAAAAGTCATGGATAGCCTATTAGTAAGTTCAAGTGGCCGACCTATGTGCCCTGCCCATTGCACGTTAATGAATTCTGTAACATAACAACCTGTCCCCTGGTTTAGTCTTTCGTATAAAAATAAACTGCATTCAAATCGGATCATTCATTACTGGAGGTACGTCTACACAATAACTGGACACACACACACATACAACACCGTCAAACACATAACACCTCTTGTTTTCGTCGAGGGGCAAAAGATAATTTCTTTGTCTTTTTTTTTATGCACGACGGGTTCGTACTTGACCTCAATCACACCTGATGTTAAGTGAAGATGAGGTCGAAGGTGAAAGCGTACTGACCCGGAAACCCAACAGATTTGGTGGACTGGCTACCTTATCTCTGACAACGGGAACACAACAATGCTATTAACATAGCTGTTTGGAGGCAGATTTAGATAAGATGGTGGTAGCTGGCCAGGCGGATATTTTAAACGCCCTACCACCAACCAAAAAAACTTAACATGTGCCCCGCTGGGAATCGAACCCGCGACCTCCGAATCGTAAATCCGTTTACATTGGGCCACGGAGGCGGTTCAAGTTCAAGTGGCCGACCTATGTGCCCTGCCCATTGCACGTTAATAAATTCTTAACTAACTTAACAACCTGTACCTTTGTTTAGACTTTCATATAAAAATAAACAGCACTCAAATCGGATCACTCATAACTGGAGGTACGTCTGACTGTACTGTACTGACTGTACGTACACAATGACTGGACAAACACATACACACGTACAACACCGTCCAACACATAACCCCTTTTTTCGTCGAGGGGCAAAAGGTAATTTTCCCTTCTGTCACGAAGAATTACATATTATATTCAGCAAATTGATTGTACCAAATCAAATACTAACTAAATATAAGCGAAAGTCCCTAAAACTCCAAAAATAATGCCACTCAAGTACCCTATCTACCCTTCCGACAGAAATAGGCAACGGAATTACCGGGAAAGGTTCGAAAGGGCTAGAGTAGGCTTTGTTAGGACAAGTAGAATTACTGTTACGTCTAGGGCTTGAAATTTAAATTCTTGTAAGCGCGCAAGGGTTACTTACAATAATTATATTTTGTTGGACTACGGTCAGTACAAAGCTCAAATCAAACCAAACTTAAAATAGTCAGATTTTACATTTTTGAACAAGCAAAAAGCAAATTTCCCCTGAGAAGAACAAGCAAGAAACTTGAGAGGATGCTCTTAAAAAAAAGGTTTTTATATTACAAAAAGGCACAATAATAATTCATTATTAATTGTGAAATAGCCTAATGAAATAGCTAATTGTGATAACAATACAAGGCACAGGAGTCCGTGACTGACCATCAAAATAACGTACGAAATAGAAAATTTTTGGAGACTGACTGACTGTTAGGCGGCAGATGGTGGTAGTTGGCCAGGCGGATATTTAGAAAACCTTATGTTATTTACTTGAGCCTGGAATATGGTAACGTAACAGACTTTCAAAATACAAATGTGCGAAGAAATGTGGTTCGGAAGTTCTGATACTCTGTTGGTCGATATATTGATCATGTGATAGTGATAATCAAACTTTGAATGCGAAAGCGAAAATTACGTAGTTCACATTCGCATTCTTAAAAACTGAAAAAATACCAAACAAGAAAAATTCCAAAATAAATAGATTTAGGTCGGAGGTGTCATGAGCGGTTCCTCGTACGTTATTTTTTTTTTGTTTTTGAGAACACATTCGTCATTGATGTATTCAGGTAAATTTGCTTACTTTCTAAATACAAACGAGCGGTTCGCGCGATTTACAAACTGGGCCCCAGAGTGTCTCTTAGGAATAAATTTAAAGAAATTAATATATTAACATTAGCATCGCAATATATTTACGAAAACTTAATGTATGTAAGAAAAAATATAGAATCGTTTAAGAAAAATAGTGATATACATAAATTATTTTTATTTATTTAACACTTTATTGTATATAAGCATACACGTCAAACAAAACAAAAAACAGGAGAATATTAAAATATACAAAACAAATAATGTTAATACCAGATATAAAAATAAACTTGCTGTTCATGCCAGCCGTTTACACAAAGTCACTAAGTCATTTAAGGGGCAATGTATACGCTTTTATAATAAGGTTCCAGTGGACATTCAAAATTTACCTTTAAATAAATTCAAAACCATCATAAAACAGACATTATTTACCAAAGGCTATTATAAAATGTCTGACTATCTGGATGATAAGCAAGCATGGACATAGACCGCTCGGCGATATTCAGCCTAATTGTACAATATAATATAATTGTAACCCAAACTTATTTAAAAGAGCAACCCTAGAGTTTCTTGCTCGTTCTTCTCTGGGGAATCTGCTTTGCGAATGAGCAAAAATGTCAATAATTTTAATATTAAGATAAAAAATGTGACGTTTTCAAGTGATAATCTTTATCCTACGAAATAAATATTTTTTGACTTTGAAATGTGCGAAGAAATGTGGTTCGGAAGATCGTAGTTCTGATACTCTGTTAGTCGACACATTCCTTATGCGGTAAACCATACAACCCAGAATACTTCCTCGACGAACGCTTTTTTTTTTTTTTTTTTTTTTTAATTAGAATGGGATCGCTCTTGACCTTAATCTGGACTAATGTCGAGATAAGGTCTACGATGGAACGAGCTTTCCCAGAAGATGCCTATTTAACCTGACTTTAAAGAGCTGCGGGTTATATGCGATTGGAAACACAGACGGAGGTAATGCGTTCCACTCCTTAGCCGTGCGCATGAGAAACGCTAGTGCGAAAGAACACTCCGGTATGTTCACGAAACACCAAAGGCTAAAGTTAAACCTTCTTAACCTAACCAACAGTGTCTGGGTCCGACCCATCTTGCTTGCTCCCTTCGCTCGCTCGCTTCAATCGCTCTCTTCCGTATTAGCGTTCATCGTAGAAGTATTCTGTCGCTGTATATATTTTTTTTATGCACGACGGGTTCGTCGGGTTGCTGATTGGCAGCCGATTTAGATAAGATGGTGGTAGCTAGCGAGGAGGACTATCAAAATGCCAATGTTGTTTACATTGAGGTACGGAGCCGATTTTATCACATAATATATCGACCAACAGAGTATCGGAACTACAATCTTTCGAGTCACAGTTCTTCGCACATTTGTATGTCGAAGGTCTGTTATTCTACCATATTCTGGGCTCAAGTAAATAACATAAGGTTTTCTAAATATCCGCACGGCCAACTAACACCATCTGATCGAAATCTGCCGCCTAACAGTCAGTTTTTACTATTTGAGGTAATATAGCCAGTCTCCCAAAATTTTCCATATCAGATGACTGTGGCGATACGACCGCACAGACACCTCCGACCTTTTTTTTTATTTCGCGGGGAAACGCGTTAAGCGTACCGCTCGCCTGGGGGACGGCGAGACGGTTATGTGGGACTCCACTAAAACCCCGCGGCGACCTTCTTCGACACGTCCGAGATTTTGGAAAGTTGTATATTGATAACATAAACGCATATCGCTTAGTCAGCGCAGATGCCAATATTAGGCTTGTTATCAATCAAAGGGCCTTGTTCGTGCAACATCACTATAGACAACAGTAGGGTATTATTGGGCACGCTGTCCCACCTGTAGTTCGGACGACGTCTCGTCCTCACTAAGGTGTGCAGCCTGCCCAATAATCAATAATATAATCACCCATCTACAAATATTGTAATTACTCGTGTACCCATATCTATACACATAAATACACCTACTTCACTTTCGACAAATTATAATAAAAATAGGCACCCAAAGTGCAATTATAATAATGTGATGAGAAATCATGAGTTCGTAATGCGATCCCTATTGTAACAAAACAATATTGAAAACCAGGCAAGTGCGGGTTTGACCCGCGCGCCGAGGGTTCCTCTGTAACTCCGATGGAAATGTAAAAAATATTTTTATTAGCACCCTCAATACAGTTTATTTGTAGAACCATAAACCAAATATGTATGTAAACCTGTTACCAAAGTTTTTGCTGATTATTACAAAATCGCGTTATTCTCGTCGTCATCGATTTATTTTTCGTGTATTTTTACTTGTCATGTTTCTATCATACATAATTATATTCACAACCTTAATCCCTATCCCAAACATTAAGTGTTTATATCCACATTTCACCGTTCAACTGCACATTAGACGTAAAACTGTCAGCTGAGAACTTGTAACGTACCGGCCACATACAACGCGCATATGGTTTAAAGGTTGTATCAAAACGTGCAAGTGTATATAGTTTTTGGCTATTCATTTCCTTAGTTAACCTTTAACATCGCCACGCGATAAGATGGGTTGGTTAAATTCTTCTTACGTGTCGGAAACCATAACTGTTACTGTAGTTGTCCGTCATTTCTTATCACCTATTTTAAATCGTGTAAAGGATACTCATTGTTATGAATCAAGGTACATTTGTACCTTCTTCGTAAGGAACCCTAACGCAAGGTGTGCATTACTGCACCGTCACATGTTGTAACTGTGTAATATCGGGATATCACGTAAAATACATACGTGTATCAGAATAAAAGATAAGTATGTGTATTTTACTTAGTACAGTCAGCTGCAGTAAAAAAAACTGACCCATCAAAAACCTGTGGTTGGGTTTGAATGTGATTGACTGACTCTAGTAAGTAGAAAGTATGTATGCCCCAATTACATTGGTGGTGGATAGTCTAAGTCCTTACTTACATATTCACGATCCTATAGACGAGATCTTTCCCAGCAGTTGGATATTCACGTTCCGTTATTGGTGTTGAGATATGTGAATTAAATAAATTAATTGTAAGGGTTGACAAAAATTGCATAGTAATGAGGCAATAGAATTTACATTATAACATATTATGCTATTTTGTTAATTATATATACATGGAACATAAACTCCGTAATGCCCTAATAGGTATTAGTAAGTTTTGTATATTCATTTATTATATTCATATTCATTTATATTTATTTTTTATTGTCAGTTTATGCTTATCAAGTTACAAAATATTCAATATTGTCTTTCGGTAATCAGGTACGTACCTACTTAAAGATATTTATGTTGATGACTGTACTGTAATTATTTATGAAAAAGAAAGTGATTAATAATAGATCATTTAATATATCTATTTAAATGGAATAAATATATTATGATTGATTTGAATAAGAGTGTAATCCTCATATCTGAACATTTTCAATTTAATTTTTTTATGAGTAGCTTGATAATTCCCCGATTTATAGTCACAGACGTATGCTCTTGACAGTACATACCTATTTGTGCATGCCCCCAATTCACATCAGCCTCGCGTGGAGGACTACAGCCATACTCCCATAAAATGAGGAAGCCCTTTGTGCCCTGCGGTGAGATGGATATATACTATAGGGATATTATAGGATAAGTAGCTAACCAGTGGTGATTAATACTATTTTCTGTGAGGCTGAGAGTATAACAGATTATTTTATTGTTGTCAAATATTATTATCAAATTCACCACGCGGTCACCTTTAGCGGAAACGTATTTCGTCACGCATTGTAATGTGATACAATTGTTTTTCGCATTGGTAATTATTGCCGATTAATAGATTTACTGTTGCACACCACACCACCGACATATTATTTCTTATTCAGAATACAAATGTCGTATGTTAAAGTATCAAATGCATTTTCTTGATTTTAATAATTATGTAGTAATAACGCTTATGCTAATATAACAACTACGTGTGATATATGATTTTATTTAATGCGAGAATAAACTGCAGACATATCAAATTATTATGGATAAAACCTCCGGATTTTGGGTATTTGTTACCTTTTTGTCTCCGTCGTGTTTCGAGTGAAGAACTACAGCTCTACCCCGCGCCCCGCACCTGCCGCAGCTACAGCTCTATCCAGGGACTCGCACCGACCGCACCAGCTGTACCCGCACCGGACGAACCTACAGCTCTACCCAGCGCCTGGCACCGCCAACACCAGCTCTATCCAGTGCCCCGCCCGTGTTTCGAGTGAAGAACTGCAGCTCTACCCCGCGCCCCGCGCCTGCCGCACCTACAGCTCTATCCAGCGACTCGCACCGACCGCACCAGCTGTACCCGCACCGGCCGCACCTACAGCTCTACCCAGCGCCTGGCACCGACCACACCAGCTCTATCCAGCGCCCCGCCCCGACCGCGCTCACAAGGCTCGTGATTCCGTGCCCGCAACGTGCTCGCAAATCTCGCAATCCTCGGTCAGCGCCGTGCACAGCTGATTACCAAACGATCTCAACCTACTAAAATGTTAGTAAGTATACTAAGCTACTGTAATTTTATTCTTGTTTTATGAAATTGTTTTGAATTATTACGTACATATAGATAAAAAGAATGCATAGTTGTTAGACCCGAAATTTTCTCACCAAATAATGGATATTTTTAATTAGTTGTTTCTATTCTTTAGATAGTTGCTATAAATATTCCAAATCAATATACCATAATATACATTGATTATTTCTCAATTTAACCAAAGTATATCTTTACAATTAAATATTACTCTAATAAATTTCTATCTAAAGACTAGGTAATTGTCAAATTGTATTCTTAAATATTTTTTATTTTTGTTTTTTAGATTTAGCATGCCAGTTACCTATGTCATTTCTCCTCCATTTCTTAGTCGAAGTAAATAGTTTGAATGAGTATCTGAAGGAGATTCCCTCGATTTCAAGTGCATTTCATAATATATTTTTCTAATTCAATGTTATTTCATTTCAGGTCTGAATCCGATTGCGAATCTGTGGCCCCATCAAAATCGCTGTTGCCTAAAAAAGCGAAGAGAGTCCCATCGGCGTCGGTGGCATCAAAACGCAAAAACACCTCCAGGTAAATAAATATAACATGTACCTATTTTATGTAATCTTTATTTACATTATTGTATGTTACCTAGGTCACAAGACGCGCTATATTTTGCCGGTAGTGAAAGTAGGTTTGTACTTATATTAACAGTGTATCTATATAGCGCGTCCTTCGACCTTTCTATATTACAAGTGACTCAATCACAGAAATTACCTATTGACACTATCATAGAATTCAACGGCAAGAAATAATTTCGTACATCATTTTGTTCCTACCATTTGACATGTGTTACGAGATTTCTGTTCCCGTTTGACCATAAACAGTTACAATTGGTCATATAGAAGATATTTTCTCACCATGCGTTGACTTTCAAAAATCGCTACCTTGAGCGCAGAAATCACATAAAGTTGTTTTATTTGAGTAACTTTTTTAGCGAAGTAGCTATAACATGATAAGTAAAAATCTGATAAGGTAAATAATAAAAATTTCCTTTTGCAGCGCTACGAAAACGAAATCGCAGTTGGCAGACATTTTTGGTCTCTGTGAAGACGACGACCGTGAAGAGTGTGCGCACCCCGTAGACAACAAACTAAAGCTGCTGTCATACATCTCATCTCGCGTAGCGAACGGGGTGCAAAGACGCGTCGCTCCCACTGCCGGCGACTTCTATATCGAGTTGCGGGTCTACGACCGTATCGACGCTGAGCTTACTACATCCGAGGATCGTTGGAAGAAAGCACTCCTACGCTTATGCTGTCAGATCAAGGAAGAATCTGCACAGTGGACAGCGCTGCAGCGCTTCGTAAAGCAAGCACACATTTTATTTGAGGACGCTGATCGAACATTTTATTCCGATAAAATAAGTATAAGACGTGCTTAAATGTTAACTATAAATAAATTTCTAATTTTCATATGGTAATTGTCTATAATTTTGGTATTGGTTTTATTATTTGGTACTCTAATTCACATAGTTCACATGCATTAGTAAAAATAGTTCTTTTAAGTGGTAAGTATAGGTAATCGTGATTTAATTAAATTCCATAATTTTCTATATATTACACATCTAAATAATACGAATACCCCTTTTTGTTTGATATAAAACAAAAAGGCGTATGATTAAAGATTACCCGTACTTTGTAAATTAAAGTTAGCAAAGAACTATTATTACTTACTATTTATTAAACAGAATATAGGTACTTCCTAACATAGTATAAATACTTAGATGCTTAATTTACTTGCAGTCAAATAAAATAAGTATACTTGTATTATAAGTATACTTATATTTGCCGTGTGATGCTCAGCAGTGGGTTGCAATAGGGTACTCAAACTAATCAACTTTAAATTTTATGTTTACTTTAAATGAAAGCATAAAAAAAATACATATTATTATTAATCTAGGTATTACCTATATTTGTTAATTTAAGTGAGTTAATTCATAATACAGCTTAGTACGTGGTGAAAATTTAGTTTCAGGTGCTCCCATTGTAATTGTTGGTAATCTGCTGGGTTACATTAAATTATATTATATCGACTTTATAGTTTCCAGAGGAAATCTTAATCTTATATAAGGATTGTTGAGATTCAATTAAGAGTATATAGCTAGTATTTGAATTCATTAAAATGCCATTTTGTTCTGTGTGCAACGTCTTAGTGAAAAAAACGCGGTGGATAGGTCACTTGCGCAGTAACGCACATAAGAACAATGATATCCCTCCGTTGATGGTGGGTGTCGAGAACGTTTTACTGGTGAACACTGCGTTTCGGGGACGTATTGTCACCTATAGGGTAGTGGCGGAAGGCGATGATGAACTTTATTCTACGCGCTCTTTTTTTATAAATTTGCGTCGTAAAATTGAGCCCCTTTTAGCTAAGTCAATAAGAATTCATACAAATATAAAAGTCAATTTTGAGTTGTTTTCAAGTTTTTTGTTGATCAAAAATAATTTACAAGAGCAGAAATCGTTTACAACGAAAAACCTTTCACTTCATTTAAATTATAATTTTAATGAAACATTTACAGAAGTTGAAAATAGTATAATGAAAAAAATGGAAGAGTTTCAAGAAAGAGATAGTGGTTGGACTTTTTTACACAACTCTCACTTTGAAATAAATATCAATAAATATCAACCGTTGAGAGGATCTAGCTATATTAATTTACCAGCATTCATAAAAAATAAGAAGGCTTGTTTAAATATAAATAACAAAGATGAATACTGTTTCTTGTGGTCAGTTACAGCTTCTCTCTACCCTACCAGTAAACACCCCGAGCGCGTGTCCTCGTACCCCCATTTCCGACAGTTATTCAATATTAAAGATATGTCTTTTCCTGTCACTTTTAAAGATGTATCCATTTTTGAGAAAAATAACCCGAATATTAGTATTTTTATTTACGGGTTAAACAATAAAAGATATATTACGGGACCGCTGTATAAATCTGAGTCCCTCCTTAAAAACACTAAGCGCGTTCATTTGCTCTTGTTAGAAAATAATACTTCATCTCATTATTGCTTAATTAAAGATCTTCCTCGTCTCGTTAGAAATCAAGTAACCAGTCATCATGGAAAATTATATTTTTGCGAAACCTGTTTCTTGTTTTTTCCGAAAGAAGTTGAACTCGAGAACCACAGTTGTGGTGGCGTTGTTACCGTATTACCTCAAAAAGGTGCTGTACTTAAATTTAAAAACTATGAACGAAAACAAAATGTGCCGTTTGTTGTGTATGCGGATTTCGAGACTATGTTACAACCGATTTACGGCTGCGAACCTGATCCGAGTGTTGCTAGTACTTGCGATTTGCAACGTCACATACCTATCGCATTTGCGTACAACATCGTGTGTAACGTTGATGACAAATACAATCGATTTGTGACTTATCGGGGTAAAAATTGTGTTTCGAAATTTATAACTTCACTACATAATGACGCCAAAAAAATTCAATCAATCTTAAATTCTACTGAGCCTATATTGTTTACTGAGCAAAATTCTAAGGATTTTGACAATGCCACACGATGTCACATATGTAATCACTTGTTGTGGAACGATAGAGTCAAAGATCACTGTCACATCACGGGGCGTTTTCGTGGTGCAGCTCATATGCATTGCAACTTACAATACAAAGTTCCAAAATGTATTCCTGTATTTTTTCATAACCTTTCGGGATATGATAGTCATTTATTTATTAAAGAATTAGGTGAACTCCCTGGGAACATTAAAATTTTACCAAAAACTAAAGAAAATTATATTTCTTTTTCCAAGTTCTTACCCGTTTCGGATAATAAATATATTCAATTGCGTTTTACTGATTCTTTAAAATTTTTAGGAACGAGTTTAGATAAATTAGCTAAAACTATGGCGAAATCTGATTTAAAATATCTTCGCAGTCATTTTCCTGATGACTTACAATTTAATTTACTATCTCGAAAAGGTGTTTACCCATACAATTATATGACTGACTGGAAGACTTATTTAGAGTCTAGTTTGCCTCGAAAATCACAGTTTTATAATACATTAACTGGTGAACACATTTCTGATGATGATTTCGAACACGCTCAGCTAGTTTGGTCCAAATTTAACATAAAAGATTTAGGCGAGTATACTGATCTCTATCTTAAATCAGACGTATTGTTACTGAGCGACATCTTCGAACATTTTCGCGATACATGTAAACAACACTATAAATTAGATCCATCATTTTACATTACTCTCCCAAGCCTATCCTTCGATGCAATGCTTCTAAAAACTGGCGTTGAGTTGGAATTAATATCGGACTTAGAAATTATCCGAATGATTCAAAGCGGCATAAGGGGGGGAATGTGTATGTGTCCGCATCGTTATGCTAAAGCAAACCATAAATATATCCCTGATTACGACCCTACACAACAAGATTCATACATAGCATACATCGATTGTAATAATTTATATGGTTATAGTATGTGTCAAACCCTTCCTCAATCAGACTTTAGATTTTTAGAATATAATGAAATAGAAAATTTAAATGTACTAAACATAGAAGATGAATCCGAATACGGCTATATACTCGAAGTTGATTTGCTTTATCCAGACTACTTACATCAATATCATAATGATTTACCATTCTGTCCAGAGAAATGTATCCCACCCGGAGGCAAAAATAAAAAGCTTGTGCTCAATTTATACAACAAATATAACTATGTGATTCATTATGTTCACTTAAAAAAGTGTTTAGAGCATGGTTTAATACTGTGTAAAATTCACAGAGCAATTACTTTCAAACAGAGCTCATATCTTAAGAAATATATTGAATTAAATACTCAACTGCGTCAAAAAGCAAAATCTACATTTGAACAAGATTTTTTTAAACTGTTGAATAATTCAGTGTTTGGAAAGACTCTTGAGAATACTGAGCGTAGAGTTAGTGTACACCTGGTAAATCAATGGCATGACACCCTCAACAAAACAAAAAAGAAAACTGGTGCAGATAGTTTAATTGCCAGTCCATATTTTCATAGCGTTTCTGTTTTTACCGATAATTTGGTGGCTGTTCAAATGAAGCCCGAACAAATTATCTTGGATAAGCCGATCTACATTGGCTTCACGGTTTTAGAGTTATCTAAAACACACATGTATAATTTCCATTATAATGTTATCAAACCATTTTATGAAGATCGTGTTCAATTGTGCTATACGGATACGGACAGTTTTATTTATTCCATTAACTGCGCCGATTTTTATAATGACATAAATAAATATTTTTTAAATTACTTTGATAGCAGTAATTATGGAGACGAAAATATATATGACATTCCTCTTAAAAATAAAAAGGTTCCAGGATTGTTTAAGGATGAAATGGCAGGACAAATCGTATCAGAATTTGTAGGACTCCGGTCAAAACTGTATTGTCTAAAAACTAAAGATGAAATTGTTAAGAAAGCAAAGGGGGTGAAGTCTTACGTAGTTCGCGATTTGGAGTTATCGGATTATAAGTCGGTTCTTTACAATAAAGAAATAATACGAAAAAAGAATATTTTATTTCGATCAATAAAACACGAGATATTTACAAGAAATGTTAATAAAATCGCTCTTTCTGGCAATGACGACAAAAGATTCATTTCAAATGACAAAATATCCACTAAGGCATGGGGTAGTTCGTGGATTTTAAAATGTTAATTCAATTATATTTAAGAATACTTGTCAGTGAAATGTTTTTTTTTTTTACAATAAGATTATTAATGTAATAAGTTAGTATTACTAAATATATATTTTTATAACTATTATGTATATTTTTAAAGCGACATAAACCTACATGATCTGTTACATCATATTTACCTATTCTACTTGTTATGTTGTGTACCTACCTGCCATGTATTGTAGTTAGAACTAAGTGATTTAATATACTACTGCTCACTGTGTAAAGAATGTGAAATAAATAATTACCAACATGATTTTATGTTTACTTTCTTTAACCACTTTTTGGAATTGACTAAGTACCTACTCTATACGTGTGAAAGCCAACGGTGATTCTGATTATGTACATAGATAGATAGATGTTATCATAGGTCCCTTAGTAGCCTTATACAACACCCTCGCAGAGAGAGGGGAAAATTTAATTACGTAGTAAATACTGACAAAACGTGTATAAACTTGTTGCAATCATGTCAGCAGAATGTGACACTACAACAGTTTAGCAGGTTACGTAATTGTAAAATATTTTTGATGACATGGTTAACCTAAATTTGCATTATTGTCGATGTGTACTACACATACAATAGTCATTCAATTGTCTGCACCCGAGAGTCTTGGACGATCATCTCTTACATAGAAGCCGACAGCATAGTGGTACCACAAAAAATTAAAATAATCAGAAAATCTTTGACATATTGGTAAGTTTATATGAATCTGGGTAAATTAATTAAATCAGATGCTTTAAATACCTATTTTAAACTTAATAAATTGTTTGTTACAGAAATGTCTGACGGATCACCTTCATATTCACCTGCATATGCCTGCGAGCAAAATGTACAAGACTATTGGGTTAACTTCGATGAATCGTTTCCAGATTTAACTAAACGTCAACGAGAACCTAAACAAAAGAAAGTCAAGCGTAGTGCAAGCAGTAAGCCGCATATAAAGAAAACATTACATCAACATTCCTTGTCGTATGTAATTACAAAAGAAAAACTACAAGGATTAAAGTTGATTAAAGTAAAGGTATTGGACTTGTCGAATCCAATACCGAGGAATATTGATAGTGATGCTGATAATAGCAGTGACAGTGATGTTATGCTGCGTGCGCAGTATGTAGTAAAAGACGTTTATGATGATATAATGGATCATACGGAAACATTGATCAAAAGTATATCTAAAAAACTATGTGCTCATGATTGTGTGTAATTATTTGTGTATAATTGTGTTTGTAAATAAATAGTACTTAAGCATACATGTAAAATTTCTTGTACATAGAATTGTAAAATTTCTTATTAATATATTTCTTCATTGTTAAATACAATTTGTTTATTTTACTTCACTTTCTCAATAAATTCAAACTAAAAAATCGTTCAGTTTTTTTATTTCATAGTGTGCTTTAAAACTAAGAGGTAGGTTATAAAAATGAAAGAAAATATTTTGTAAATATGACAAACTTTATTTAAAATCAAATCAATGTCGCTAAATAAATTTACAATAATTCAAGATAATATTTTCTTAATAAAGTAGATATCTGTAAAATAGTTTTAATCTAGTTTAATTAATATAATCATAAATATGATTGTCAATATACCATTTTTTTATTAATAGAACATTACTTAATGCACATTTTTTTGTATGTTCAATACAATTCAAATTACCATCACTTTTACAATAATTTTCACGCAACCTTAAAAAATTTGGACAGCCTTTCTCTCCAATATCTATTATTTCACAATTTCCTGACAATTCCTTGATCCATTTCATTTTTTCAAAACCTTTTGTTAATATTTTTTTATTGTTTAGGTATGGAATAATTATGCGTTTAAACTCGCGGAAGTCAATAAATCCTTCACTCCAATATATTCCATAATTTTTTTCTATCCACCTGACTTGTTTCTTTTCCTCTTTTGATAAGTAATTAAAACAGTAAGGAGGTTTGACCAAAAATATTTGAGTATATTCTTGAGTCCCTATGGCTAATTCTTTGACAATAAAATTGTTTTTTAAATCCTTAAATCCTTGGACATCAACAATAACAGTTGTAGCATTCATGATATTTTCTTCACGATGTTGCTCAAAGGTTTATATTCAAATAAACAGTCGTTTAATATTAGGCAATACGCTGATGTTTGATCAGGTATATCTTTATCACTTTCAAATTCTACTCTAACGTCGACGGATCCTCCTGACTTTAAGTTCTCTACTTGTCGAGAACAATCAATCACAAATAATGGTGTTTTAATTTTAAAATCTTTGTAGCTCAACATTGGTTCCGGTCGGCGTCCATAATAAGACTGTTGAAATTTTGCATACTGTTCGTATATTAAAGCATAGTTATTATTTTTAAAATTTAAATTTAGGTTTTCATATGGAAAATAGGTAGAGTTAAGATATACTTTGACATTTCTCAAATTACAATGATCAAATTGCGTCATATTCCTATTTACATGATTCTTACGACTAGTTTGAAATCCTATAATTACGTATCTAGGTTTTTCTATTTGAGACGATGTCTTTATAGACCACGTATGTTTTGAAGTCCTAGGAAGTACTGGATATTCATAGAGATCCCAGTTTCTAAACATAATATTTAATGCACGGTCTTTTTCCAAATAACGTAGTAAATTAATTCTTTCACGATCAGAGACTTTTACGTGAGGTACACGCCAAACAATTTTACTGATTACAATATCCTCTACACTTTCATTTGGCTCTAGTTTCACTGCATTGACGTTCGTATTACTTCGCAATAAAATAAGTTCATGTTTGCAATTTAATAAAATTTTGTTGTAGTCTTCTGCGAATCCTAAAATCTTATTAAGCGGTATGCTTGCTGCGAAATAACCATCCGTGCATGGGGTTCCATCAATATCCCATCCCCAATGCTTCGACATTTTTGATTCACCTTCATTCATAGACAAGAGGGATTTCATTGTTGTAGTAATACCTACATTTTTAACTTTATCAATTTCAACTCCGTTAATTTCATAGCGAATATCTTGAAACAAAAAAAGTATAGGATTGTTTGTTAAATGGAAATCTGTTACCTTTATTTTAGGATCACTATTAACAATCTTAATATTTCCCTCTACGTATAATGAACTAGCCGATGGCAATACATATAAATCTTGTTGATTTATTGGTATTCGTATCTCATCGTTGACGTTAAAACTTGTTACGTAAGGTTTGTAGGTATGGTATTCAAAGCTTTCAATAGAGTTGTCGTATGTTACAGGATCTGTTACGTTCAAAATATTCATTTTAATAGTCCAATAATCTTGAGGAATTGTTGATTTTCTTTTGTTAGTTTGTTCTTGGCGAAATACTTTTTTTTTGTTGATTTAATTTTATGACTAAAACAGTTGCACGATGTTCCTCCTTCAATGGTAAGATTAGTTCTAATACTTGATAGTTTTGGTGTCGGATATTTATTAAAATCTAACATTTTCTTTTCAGGTGTAAATAGATTTGAATTTCTTCTTCTCGTAAATTAACCAGGCTATTATTTACATCTAACACTCTTATATTAATTGAAGTGATGCTGTTTTGATTTACAGGAAAATATATCGCACCTTTAATAATAAAAAGAAATAACTCAAAATTGACGTTTTGTGAGATTTAATCAAAAAGTGGAATAGCTTAGCGAGGTGCATACGTTCAGTCCAACAGCCGAGTCATTACGACGAAAATGGCGGTGATAGATGACACTCCATCTCTTTCTTATTAACGCGCATGGACATGTTGATACCGGTAAAGAGATCGAGTCAGTCATGCGCCGGCTGTATTCTAAGTGAGACCTCTGTTTTTGTGAATGAAAACGGTGTAACGCGAAATAATTTTGTGTTTTACTAACAGGTAAATATTTTATTTGCTGTTGTTTATTCAAAAAATGGATTCTTTTAGACTTATTTCACTTCATTAGTAATAATCCTGTAGTTTATTCCGTAACATATAACCTTAATTCGTTTTTCTGGAAATTATTTTGTATTGTGTTAATTATTATGTCAACTTGATGCACTTTACTATTAAAACTTTATCGAATCATTCGAGTGGAATAAGTATTGTTTCGATATAATACTATAATTTCATTAACAGGATCTAGTTTTATGGTTTGTTTCTATTTATTATTAATATCATTGAGCACCATTTGCATTTCTTTGAAGTATTTCAGTTTACAATAAAAATTTAAAGTAGCGTGAATGTTTATTGTAATTATTAAATTGTAATGTTTATTCTTGCTCTCGTTTCTCGAGCGCATTCAATGTCGAATAGACAAATTAGTTTCTTGTTAATTACCTACCTACGTTTTTTATTAGAATGTCGTCGTTTTGGAGGTCGCGAAAAATATTTGGTTTGATACAGGGTAATAATTCAATAAATGAGAATTTACACAACAACAGCCTAAACGCCGAGGTAAGTGTTTATATTTTGTACATTTTGAATAATCCTTAAAGTTGTTTTTGTTCAGTAATTTACAATAAGTATTATCTATTATTTCAGATACAAAATGAAAATATCGAACTAGTCACAATGAACACGGGTTGTGAAATATTACCGCAATCAACAGGATGCCATGAAGAAGTAAATAGAGAAACTATAGCTGTTAGTAAAAATGACTGAAATAGTTAGATCTATCATGACACTGCCAATTTATAAAAATAAGTAAGTAATGGAAAATTACTACAATTATTCTTTATTATTACTACAAAATGAAAATATTGGTCCTGTCAAAACGAGCACGGAGTTTGATATATTGTCGAAATCAACAGGATGTTTTGAAGAAACAAATAAAGAAACTATAGCTGTTAGTAGAAATTACTGGAATAGTTTAAAACAATATAATCATGCCCGCGTATAATAAACAGTGTAATTAATATGTATTAATTATTACAGAAATCTCAGCTAATGAACGTACAACGCAATGAAAGCCTGGTACCTTATTGCGAGAGCGACATTTTGAGCGACAATGAAGACAATACTACACAACTTTTTCAACGGAGCCAGCAAACAAAAATGAGGGATGTGCCCCGCAATCTTCTTCGAGTTCATCATCCTCGGTTTCATCTTCTGGCTCACCTTCGTCTAGCTCTTCGTCAAGTTTGGACTCAGAGTCTGAAAGCTCGCAACCTAGACAGCAAACGAACACTTTGTCGCACCCTCCTACTAGCACGTTCAATGACTCCAATAACATTACTATTGATGAAACAGATGACGATAATGACATCATTGAAAATACCCCTCCACAACTACTGAATAAGGATAGATTGAACGTAAGTAATTATGAAAAGATTAACACTTTTTTGTTAATTATTGCTACAATATCCAAACATCTAAGTACTGATTTTATATAATCATTTTTTAGGAATCAAGCATGCGTCTTTCAAGGCAGAAGAGACGACTAATTGTAACCAAAAATCAGATCTGGAAGAAAAATATCAGACACACATGGAAGAGAAAAATTGTAGCAGGACTGAAAAGCTTAATGATCGCAGCAAAGTAAACAAAAATGTCAGAGTAGCTGTGTATGATTTAGAAGCAGTGATTCAATGCCCAAAGGGTGATACTTCATCATTTTACTATAAATCCAAACTGAATTGCTACAATTTAACTATAACAGAATTAACACAAAAAGAATCAAAAGTGGCGTACGAAAACGTGCATTGCTATTTTTGGTCAGAATGTGATGCAAAACGTGGTGCCGTAGAAATCGGCTCATGCTTATGGGAATATCTGAAAGCTTTAAGCAGATAAGATGATGATGTTAAGGAAGTTATCTTCTATTCCGATAATTGTTGCGGGCAAAATAAAAATAAATATATACCTCCCTATATTTATTCGCTTTGCAAACTTTAAACATAAAAAGCATCACACACAAATTTTTAATCAGGGGCTATACGCAAAATGAAGCCGATAGTGTACACAGTCTCATTAAGAAAAAAGTTAAAAGAAACTTAAAATCGGGCCCAATATACACTCCTGACCAATATATAGCTTTAATTAAGAATGCATGTAAACCAGCTTTATCCGTACACGAGTTGACTTTTGAATCATTTTATGATTTAAAAATACTACAAGAGGAATGGGGATATAATTTCACGACAAATACAGACGGACAAAACGTTAATTGGAATGAAATAAAAGTTTTAAAAATGACGAAAGAGAAAGCTACAAGCTTTTTTTATAAAGCATCATACAAGGAAGAGAGTTACAAAGAAGTAGACGTAAGAAACAAAAGAAAGAAGATGAAGCCCACAAACGAAATAACACTGAAAGCAGCATATACAGAAAAACAAGAATTGAGTGTAAATAAGAAAAAGGATTTGAAGGAGCTTCTCTCAAAAGCATTGATTCCTTCTTATTACGCCGATTTTTATAATTCTATAATTTAAATTGTACTTTTGTTATTAATTAACATTTAATTTAGTTTATAACAGTTGATTTTGGGCAAAATTAATAAGAATTATTGTGAAGTCTGAACACATTATTTTTAGTTGCGATTTTCTTTAAGTTTATTTTATTAAGCCTTAACAAAGTTTTTATGTTATGCTATGAGCCAATGATGATTATTTATTGTTAATTTTTTATATTTAGGTAAGTAATCCATCCCAAATACTCAATCGCTTCTTAAATTTACGGAAAGTAAAAATTAAGAAACGATTGAGTATTCGGGTGTAAGTTGATTTGAATATCGCTTTGCAGGGTGTAAACTTAAATACGTTGGGTACATATTTAGAGGGGGATTCTGACCATCATACTAAACAACTATAACTACGGAGCCAACATTGAATTCCCCAAAAAAAAAGGCTTTCCCCGTAACATATCGATCACAATACGATGACCGATGTTGTATGAGACCAATTTTTTTTGAGGTTTCGGTGTTAGCTTGTCTGTGAAAGTTGTTCAGTTTGATGCTTTGAAACATTCCTTACAGCATATAATGCGTTTAAGTTTACATCCTGTGTTTTGGCGCCGATTTTTCACTTTATTGGGTTATGTCTCGAATTGAAAAGACTGAAATACCGACTGATCGAAGTAGATTAAGTTAAGTTTATATCATTCGAAATTTGTTATAATTACGATTATCTTCATATTAAAATATTTCAAGATAGAGAAGGCCAAAAATAAACAAGGTGTAAATAAATACGATGTTTTATTATCAAAAAGAAAAGTATTTATCGTCGTATTATTATGGATATTGACACAATTACAAATGATCCACTGAATATTTATATCTCTTAGATTGAGACAGTAATAAATCTCAAAATTTTATTAACTTGATAATTATTTTAAAATAATACTGCTATATTTATAGTAACGCCATGCGGACTTTAGTTATATAAATTAATATTTAAACATAAAGTGAAATAAGTACGAACTTTTTTAAAAATAATCAATTTAAATATCTTCTAATCACAAATGACATTTTTTTTTGCATCAATCTAATAGCTTATTAATCATACTATTCCATCCAAACTTTCTAATTGGCCTGACCTTTTTGTATTTATAGAAAATAATTATTGAGTGTACTTTGCCGAGGTGTCAAAACTTTGATTGCGCTTTCCCACAAAAGTTAAATTTTGAGTTATTTCTTTTTTTTATTAAAGGTGCGATATGATATTTCTTGGTATTTCTATTATCCTGTAACCCGGTGGTATATTAGGAACAAATTCATGAATTATGTGACTCGGTTTTCCGTTTACAAATGAACCACTAACAATGTCACATTCGATTCTTAGCACGGATGTTGATAGAATGTTGACTGGATAACGCGACTCGTGTAATATATTGGCCTTTAACAATTCTTTTCCAAAACCTAATATTTTCCCAATCGAATCTTGTTTTTCGAAATGAATATCTTTTGAACACTTAATTGTGATTTTTAGCGTATTGTTGTTATACGATATTTTCAAAGTACAATCTAACACGTTCTTTTGTAAATAATCACTTATGTCCAAAAGTTCGTAGGATCCTTCAGGTATTTCTATGATTTCATTTTCACCGTAATAGAACTTATTATTTCTCTTATCTACGTTTGGTATCGAATTAAACGTAGAAAAATATAAAAGACCGCACTCATATTCACCTTCTAATTGTAAAGCAGGCGAATAATTTGTCAACAAAGACGATGTAGTATCAGATATTGACAGCGTGAATGTCATTTTGGTAATAAAGTAGATATGAATTTTGCAGCAATTTAAATATTCTCCCAGAAGTTCTTTAGATATTTTAAACATAAATGTCCGCAATTGACGGAATCAAATTTTTGATAGGTGTGATAATTATAAAATATATCTTTATTATTCATATAATTAGAAAATTCTACAGGAGGTTTTAAGTCCCCAAAACTATCAAAGTATTCGCAATAATTATTAAATTTTACGTAAGCTACCCAATGAGTTCCCTCATTTCTATCACTGTCTAAATTAACTATACCGCACTCAATTTGTTTTGGCTTTTTCGGTAACTTATCTCTCATAAAAACACCTCGAAAGTATGGAATGTTTCGAGCATGTTGAATAATGTCTAAATTGCTTAGAGCACGTTTGGGTAGCCGTTTATTTAGTTTTTTGAAGTCGACAAAAATAAACCATTGCCTTTTTTGTATGGCTTCATGTATAACCCCTTGCCTAGTGCAATGGATTCCATCATCTTATTATGTCGATTATTTTCTTCAAAATTTTTCTGGGCTGATTTATAATCACTTATAGTTTTCGCGATACCTGCTGCACCACCAGCCAATGATCCCAATGCAGATAATCCTGCAAAAATTGGTATCAACGGCAAAATCCCTCCCGTTTTTGGAACTGGTACAATACGCGGTAAACGAACTTTTACATTTTTAGGTAGCAGTTTTTTAGCAGCAATGTATGCAAATTTTATAGCTGAAGCATTACTTTTCGGTTTATATTTTTTTAGTTGAGAGCGTATTTTAGAAACAATTGTCTTAAAACCTTTAAATCCTGCTCCAATCTTTAACTTTGTCTTCATTACTTTACTGACCAACCAAGACGCAAGTTTTTCGCCGGTTCTTGTATTTTTTGCTTTAATTCTTTTTCTTGCCATATTTAGCAGCTCTAAATCTGCTCTATGCCGATTTTGGAGGTCGGAATTATTTGAATATGCTATGTCGTGTTGCATACAAGCGTTATCCAATTCATTAATACCTTTGTCACCTCGTAATAAACGTTCTCGTAATCTTGTTCCAGGTCCACAGTAACTATATCCAGGTAAATGTAATTCAAACGGGAGATTGTTTATTGCACTGTTGAGAAGTCCTCCGCCTATCATATCTTTGCAGCCAATGACTGATTTGAGATATTCAGTAATTAATATAAAGAATTATTCCTTCAATTACACAACTGCCTTTTCGTCAATCCAACTATTTTCGTTTTCATTAAAACCTAACCATTTAACAAACAGCTTGTTACCTTTTCTTTTTAAAACTTTTTCAACTAAATAAACATCTGAATGTTTGGTTTTTTGAAGTTCTTGTTCATAAAATGATCCTGATATAATTTGATCTCTTTGATCTTTAATTTGATAAGTGGTTGGATTCGTTTTATTTACTTTTGTAATTTTAAATATTTCAGCAGACCAATTGGGAGTATACCCTTTTTCGAATTCGCTCTTGTGTTTACTAATCCGAACATAATCACTTTCATTAAACTTTTGATTTCTTGTTGTATGTTTTTTATACGATTTTGTAATATTATTTAAAATAATTAACTCGTTGTTAGAACAAACTTCATTTGGTTTACATTTTATGATCCGATGTAAAGTATCGTTATAAGAATCAACAATAGTTGTCAAAGGTTTACCAACCCATTTATAGTTACCTGTAAGACTAAAATATTTATAAAGTTTGGTTTTCAAAGTTCTGATCACTCTTTCAACGATTGATGCTTTTTTTATAGAATACGTCGAGTAGTGATTTATTTTATAGGAAGACATTAATCTTCTAAAATCATCATTGTAAAATTCTTTCCCTAAATCTGTTTGCAAGTTACGAGGACTTCGAGCAGTTTTGGCAAGGATACCTTGAAACGATTTAGTTATTTCAGATTTGTTTTTTCTTTTTAATGGAACAGTCCAAACAAATTTTGAGAACGTATCTATAATTACCAAAATGTAATTAAAACCCTTATTGACTTTGGTAACACCTTGCATGTCTATTAAGTCAGCTTGCCATAAATCATCTATGCCTTTTAAAGTTACAGAACGACGAATGAAATTTTTTCTTGCTGCTCTATGAAGTTCATTAACAACCTGTAACTTACTCATTGCTTGTTAACAAGTTCAAAATCAACTTCAGACTTAGTGTAATAGTTTTGTAATTGTTTCTCAACTGTTGACAATATGTCAGTTTTTAAAATATTCAGTTTAGTAGTGATATCTTCTTTGCTATAAAATTTGTCAATCACGACATCAACATACTTTTTATTCACCGCTTCATCAGCAACTGTGGGGTATTTAAGTCCTTTTAATCTTGATAAATTTAACTCAAACTCCCCTTTCTTCGTTTTAAATAGTAGCTTCTTAAGATCTATTAGTTCCTCTTTTGTACTTAACCATTTATCAACGTAATCTTTATTTACAGCATCATCTGCAGATGATGGAGACTTTACTCCTCTCAATCTCACAAAATGCAAATCAAAATCTCCGTTTTCTGATTTAAATAATACGACCTTAGGATCAAAATATGATTCGGATCTCCGTAAACGTTTATGCACGTGGTGTCCAAATTTATCAATATTCATTATTTTTAGAACCGCACTATGGAAAGAATGAAATAAAAC
Organism: Oegoconia quadripuncta; assembly: GCA_949316235.1. Lineage (NCBI taxonomy): Eukaryota > Metazoa > Arthropoda > Insecta > Lepidoptera > Autostichidae > Oegoconia > Oegoconia quadripuncta. Next base: position 2,248,923 of record OX438757.1, on the reverse strand, counting down.
TAACGGAATCAATGAATTACTTGGCTTATATTTAACTAATAATACCATTTTCTTTTAACTCTTCAATTATAGAGATTATTTCATTATTCACACCAGTATTACCCGCATCACGTGAAGCCCATAATAATTTTAGTCGATATACTAATTCATTAGGATCATCCCAATAAACATAATCCACATCTTTTTTCCACTTTTTTATAGTTGGTAGACCCGCCCCTTGAATATTCAAGTTTTCATTACTTGAGGCGTCATAAGTTTTAGAAAATTTGAACAGTGGTTTTATTATTTGTGTATATTTTACACCTTTATTACTTTTTATAGGTTTAGAAACATCATAATCTCGGTGATGAACATTTGTATCTATCAACATTGTTTTATAATTTATTTTGTCCTCTTCAGTGATCGTGTTAATGTTAGGAGATTTTTTAAATAATAATTCCATTAAACCGTCTGTTTTCATGTAAGTACGTCCACCAACAACAAGACTATGATCATAAATATTTACCCTTGAAGTTCCCATAAAAAGTTTACCTCTTTCTCTTCTTACACCAAACGGTATATTTTCGATCGTTTCGGTAGACATTGACCAAGAATTTCCAGGACTAACATTATTAGGTGTTCTAAAAGATGATCCACTTGTATTATATTTATCATCATCCTCGGACTCTGTTGTTTCAACTGCTATATCATTTGTACTGACGTTATCATCAGTTTCTTCGACGTAATCACTTAGTTCATCATCGTGTGAATCACCAGAGCTTAGTTTAAATTTTTTAATGGTACCTGTGTGCTTAAATTTTTTTATATTTTTTTTACCGTTTGATGCAGTGTTTATATTAGGAATGTTATTTGGCACATCTTTGATAGCTATGCGGCTGAGTGGTTCTGTTATAGGTTTTAGTACAGACTCCATAACAATATCATTGTTTGTTTTAATATCGCGCATCTTTTTAAGTTTCTTTTTAACACACTCAGCAGATTTAATTATTTCTCTTTTTAGCTGTTGTTCGTTATCCATGTTTGTACCTTATGGTGATATAAATAATAATGAAGTGAAAATTGAAGTACCTGTGGGTCTTATTACATCGTTAATCTAATATTACAAATGTGTCGAACTTCATTCTATAGCATCCTTTGTTTTTTTCACAATCTTTGTCTATGACTAAATAACTGTAACGCATATTCCATATATTTGCACACATGTCTCGAAACTGCTTCCAACTCATATCTGTATTAACATGTTCATCATAAACATGGCGTAAGTTGATATCATCCTGCTTAAAAAGAATGATAAGGTTTGCATTATCACGTATTAATTGTTTGGGAATTTTACTATATGTCTGATTTAAATAAAAACAATCGATATTCTTATGTCTACCCATTGCAAAGTAGTTTCGAATATTATTCTGATTTTCACCAGCAACATCATCAAAAATCATCACCGAATCAGGAGCTGCATTTTCAGGATTAAGGACTTCCTCGTTTTCCCGATATTTTGTAAAAGATACGCTTGGGACTTTTTGAAACACTTTTTCTAAAAAAATGTACTTCGGTTGAAACAAAGTTTTAGAGTATAGGTATACATGTCGATAACGTAATCCATTTTCATGTAAAAGCAGACCAATCATTAAGTTTGTTTTGCCACAGTTAGAAGGACCAGAAATAATACACCGTATCGTATCCGGTAAGAGGCTTCCATGTCGAGGATTCTTCTTAACGGTATCAGAATAAATTTTCTCTACATTCAGAGATCTGGACTGTTTAATAAATTTCATATCTATTTACTGATCATAACTTATTTGCTGAATGGAGAAATCACATCCCGCAATTAGTTTATATAGTTTGAACGACAGCGTTGAAACAAACCAGTCAGCTGATTTGAATATAGAAAACTACAGGCGCTCTGTAATTAAATTAAGTCTATTCATTCGTGGTTAACACTACGTTGGATTACGTATATTTGAAATATCTCTAATCACAAATAAATGGTGGCATATATTATTGGGCAGGCTGACACACCTTAGCGAGGACGAGACATCGTCCGAACTACAGGTGGGACAGCGTGCCCAATAATACCCTACTGACAACGAGTCTTATTTACGGAACCCCCCGTCCTCGACCAGCCTTTTTTTCTTGTTTTTAGAATTTTTATAGGTAGGGTTTTTTTTTTAAGTTTTTAAGAATGCGAATATGAACTATGTAATTTTCGCTTTCGCATTCAAAAACGAACTATTTAAAAATTGCACATCTGATTGGATAAAAAAATTTGAGAGGTCTGTGTCCAGCATTGTAATAGATTGTGCTGATGATTATCCAGTACGGAAGCAAGCAACGGACGTTTCACTGAATAATGTCATAATCATTCACTTACAACGTACACACAATGAGCAGCGTCACTTGCACGAGGTCAATCTCTGGCAAAGATAAACATTTTTAACTCTCGATGAACCACTACGGGTATTTTGTGTTACGTGTGTACAATGACGGGACAGGTCGAAGATATTTAGCTTATAGCATAGTTTTTTTGGACGATATGATAGTCTTATATGAGTTTTCCAACAGATTCTTAGCCATGTTGGATGTAAATTTATCAAGTCGTTTCTATAAATAATTTTCGATTTTCGATAAACCGTTTATTTGTTACTCCAGTCATACACAACATAATATGCATACTTACAAATAAAAAACATCTTCTAGAAGGCTGACGTGCGGCAATGTGCCCAAAAGGCAGGCGGCGTTACTATTTGGATTACTTTGGAATCTGTATTTGGAAACTGATGCGCCAGCAAAGGTAGCTGCCTGCCTTGAGGTCACCAGAAATTTCTACTAAACACCATACACACACATGCATGTACGCACGCACGCACGCACGCACGCACCCACGCACGCACGCACGCACACACGCACGCACGCACGCACACACCCACGCACGCACACACCGCGTTACGAGCGCTTTACGAGCAAGTATGTTGAAAATAAATTAATAGTTTAGTAGCACAAACATTCCCTACAATTCAGTGCAATTAGTGTCTCTTAGGAATAAGTTAAGGAAATCATATTATCATCGCAATATACATATTTACGAAAGCTTAATACATGTGGGAATGTTTGAATAGAACCACGTAAAGGATGTGAGAGAGATGTGTGTGTGTGTGAGGTATGGCGAACGAATATACGACGGTGAAGACATTTTCAGTTTAAAAATCACTTGCGGCACACATAAGTAAAACAGATTCAATCATTTAAGAAAAATGTTGCTTTGCTGGGAGACAAAAACTCTTTAGGCATAAACAAATAACTCCGTATAACCCGTCTGCACTTGAATCATCTATAATCAAATATAACATGACTTTACATGTTGGATTCCGAGCATTACTTGCGGGGTTGCGTTCGGACCCGGCATGACAAGGGACTCGGAGTTCACCGACCACTAATCGGGTGGCATTAGAATGTTAAAACGGTAATGCTTTCAGGAAAAGGGCCGTGAGTTGCTGAATCAAATCGTTATCTATTTAATAGAATGTAGGTAAGTAACGGTGCGATGTCAGACAGTGTATATAAGTAAATAAAAGAGTAGGAAAGTGATCGCGTCTATTTGTAATACCTATGTATTGAATTTCGGATGTCAGGATAGTAGATGCCTCATAGGGGCGCTATGTGAGTGTATTTGGCCGGATGTATCTCAGCGGTTCGATTTAAGTGCTTTGTTTGTTATAATAAAGATTAAACGAGGAAAAGGATCCTTAGCCATGTTTGATGAACACAATTGTTTAAGCTTTTATCACAGTTGGTTAGTATTTTTGGATGATATCATATCGAGGGTTTCCAAAATTTTCAATTTTCTTGAATTCAAAATGTATCCAATAAAAACTTGAGCGGTCGACCTCCCCGATACAGCATTTACTTTCGAATCGTTTTATTTCGTGCCCAAAGTAAATTCTATTTTATTAAAAGCCTTTAAATTTTTCAACTGTTCAAATACATTTGAAGTATTTTATTTTTAAACCTGAAACCCTTTGCGATGAGTTCAAATTTTACACTAGGGTGTCTACATCATATTGAATATCTTTTTTTTTTTTGATAGGTATAACAAATGTACAAGTAATTCGTTTGATTGAATGTGACATGATTATGTCGCGTCATATCTGTAGCCTTCCAAAATTTTTGATTAGTAACACAGGGGTTACAGATGTCTTTAAACCCGGGTACTTAGAATGCAGAGCAAATATTAGATATCTCTTCTACTAATACTTGTCGTGGTGTATGGATATTTTAATAACAAAATAATTGCATAAGGGTTACTTTTTTTTTTTTCAAAAAGAAACCTTTTTAAATTTGAAATCTATCATCGATTTCAAAATGAATGAAAGAATAAAACATTTCCGTAAAAAGTTCTCTATCTCCAGCCTATTTCATCAGATCTTCGCCGAATTTATATTGGATCACCTGGGCGTTATTTCAAACCAAAAATTAGCAAAATCGTTGAACAATATTTGATATACATATCGCGTAACAAACAAACAAAAAAAATACAATCGAAATGAGAAGTTCCATCGTTTTTTTATGTCGATTAAAACGAGCTGATACCTACATCGGATAGCGTTAATACGTTGCTAATGCATTGCTATACAAAGAGGTAACGTTGGCATGGTTTGTCTGTGAGAACTCGAGTCTCACAAAAAGCACATAATTTCTAGTTGTTGTAGTTTCTATAAGATATTTAAAGAGGAATTATAAAACAAGCGAATAAAAAAAAACTTTGCGACTGATGATGACATTTATTTGTCAGGTTAGGTTGACATGTATGCAATACATTGTTTCATTTAATTAACGACTTCATTTAAGATAAAATGCCGCTCAGTATAAGAATTACATTTGCCAAATATTGAAAAAAATACAGGACGGAACGTTGACACTCAAACAAATATTAGGTCGCTCCAATATTATGAAGCTTCTCATTTTGTGTTTTAAATAACTCAAATTAATATTTGTAAGTTGCTGTTCTGTTCATTTCTCGTCACTCGCAGTCAGTCGCTCACTTAGTAATACAAACATGCATGGAAATATTGTCATTACTTTCGTAAAAAGAACACGCGAAGTATCTAATTTGCTAAATTCATATTGCTAACAACTGAGGTTTTGAACCTTGGCATCTGTAATCATGGACATTGATCTTGCATTATTTACATTAATTAGTCTCTCAGTCACCGCACTGACTTCCACTTATCACAGTCTCCGCTTCTTGTCTTGAATCTGCCGTAAATTAATTAATTTTGAAACTTCAAAATGAAATTTACAGTCACTCGTTTTATTGCTTGGTTCTACTACATGGGTCCACCAAAAATGTTGATGATTTAGTGGACTGTATGTTCGAACAAGAAGCGAAAAGGGCGGAGTTTTAATTTAATACAACGAATTGCTTGGAGAAAGGCAACTCACCAGGGTGCTTGATCCCTCCAACGAAGATCTCCACAGAGGTGGAAGGTACCTTCAGCTCTCTCTTTGAAGGCCAGCTGGACTTACCTCCAAATCGCCTATGTTACCTTTCTTCTGGCAGATTGTATGGGTTCGAAGCTAGGGTTGAGCAGCCTTCAGCAGCAATTCATGGCGAAAGGTGGTAACGACAAATACTTTTTAGAAGGAACTTCTACGATAAACGACAAGCTTGGTGACCGCTGTGGTGAAAAACCGCCGATTCACTCTCGCGATTCAAAATGAACTCTATACCCACTATATATGGGTATATATAAATGTACCTTCCTTATTTAAACAATAAAGCGTATTTGATTGCTTGATTGATTGATAATTTGCTAGTTATAATAATGTGAGTGTGGCGTGAAGGAGTTACTGGTTACAAGAATTCTTTTAGTAGTTTGACAAATGACAATGACAAAATTTCACACCAAAGCAGCTGCTGGAGCTTTACCAAGCTCAGATCCGCTCGTGCATGGAATACTGCTGTCACCTCTGGGACGGATCAGCCAAGTACCAACTGGCTGCACTCGATTCTGTGGAACGAGCCATAAGACTCATAGGCGATGACTCAACGGTTACCGGCAAATTGCAAAGCCTTGAACATCGCCGTAGGGTCGCATGCCTTTCAGTATTTTACAGGATACATTTCGGTGAGTGTGCGATGGAGTTGCACGATCTTATTCCACCGTCCCCTTTCCATCTTCGAACAACCAGGCGCGGGGAGGGTCTCCATCCATATGTTGTCAACATACCGAACATCCGCACTAAGCACTTTGCTTCATCATTTATAATGCGGACTGCTAAGATATGGAACTCACTGCCCGCGCCGGTTTATCCCGACACTTACAACCTTGGGATCTTCAAGTCTAGAGTGAATAGGCATTTACTGGGTGCGCGTGATACATCTTCGGCTACATCGTCACTTTCCATCAGGTGAGATTGTAGTCAAACGCGAAACCAGTTTTTAATAAAAAAAAAAAAAAAAAAAAAATCTGCCTTTGTTTGGTTAATTTCTTATATGAAATATGGATTTCCATACTATAACTTATCTAATTTATTTTATTTTTATTTTATTTATTTATTTTTAGGATTACTAACAAGATTGACACATACCAGTCCAATGTGGCAAAAACGCAATTGTACACAGTGCATGCGCCACCTTAATTATAAGTAACCACGACATGCAAATATTTGTAGCGGTAGACATTAAACAATATTATATGAAACATGTTCAGAAATTAAATAAATGTCAAAGAAATCAATACCTTCCAGAAACTGGGTACATTAGATTTAATATTATAAATGCGAAAGTTTGGATGTCTGTTTGTTGTACAATCACGGCGAATGGATGAACGGATTTGGATGAACTTATCTATATATTTTTTATCCCGCTGAAGTCAGTAGTTCCCGTGGGATAAATTTCAGCGATAAAGTTATTCCGTTCAACGTCGCGCAGTCCGAATTGTCGGCCAAGAGAGTCTCACTGACCGACTGGATCCCCTGGCGTTGCGAAGAGACGTCGCGTTCCTCTGCATTCTCTATCGCATATTTCATGGGGAGTGTTCTGAAGAACTGTTCAAGCTAATACCGCTACTCAATTTAACCGATACACTTCTCGCCGAAAATTAAATTTCCATCCACATCACCTGGATGAGTGGAAGTATACCACTGTACGTTTCTCAAGAAACTTCTTACCACGTACAACCACCCTGTGGAACGGACTTCCGGCAGCGGTATTCCCGAACGAGTACGACATTGGAACCTTCAAGAAACGAGCCTACACCTTCCTCAAAGGCCGGCAACGCATCTGTGATCCTTTTGGTGATGCGGATGTCCATGGGCGGCGGTGATTGCTTTCCATCAGGTGACCCGCATGCTCGTATGCCGCCCTCTCATATAAAAAAAATAATAAATTCCACGCAGGCGAAGCCGCTGGCGGAAAGCTAGTGTTGAAATATTTTTTTAAAACATTATTACCAATCTATAAAGAAAATGTGTCCATCTTAATCTACGACGCTTTCAGAGCGCATTAACAAATAAACAAATCAAAGTCACGGCTTATTCACCGATAATCAATTACCGTGTCCCGTAATACAAGTTTGCTCACGTCACTAACGGGACATTACGTCCTGTGACGTCAGGAAACATCTGCAGACTGTTGCTTGAGGGGATAAATGTGTCTCTTAGGGGATTCACGGATTCATTCGTCAATATTGCGAGACATGGCTGTCATATTTGTCAGGCATCTCGAGTAATTTTTAGTGATATTTTACTTGTATTATATATCGAGCTGCTAATACTGGGTAATTTCTTGTAGCGATTTCTCTGAAACGTGATGGAAAACAGGCATGACTTTATATAATATTATATAAGGTACACTTGAGAAAGGCAGACCTGATTGGTTAAATATTTGTTAAATACCAACTGTTAAATAAAAAACAGTTTTCAAATGCTACAATGCCACAGGCTAACACACAGACAAAGGCTTCAAAGTAACAACACCCCTTCATAGTTCTGGGGTAAAAAATGCTGCGCTTTGTATTCAAAATGCCCTCACTGTGATGGATTAATTGTTCGATCGAAATGTTGAAACTCTAGATATAAAACGTTCACTGTCAAAAAGCCCAACAACTGAAGTCTAAAATGTTGCTTTATAGATAACTTTCCCTTTTCTTATCATTTTATGGTTGTCCTAACTAACCCTTCTATGGGTTGAAAAGTCTCACTTCAGTTACCACAGTCAAGCGACAGTATAAATAAATACTAAGTGAAGACATTGAAGATATTGTTATTTGTTAAAGAGCAATTATTCTAAATGGGTATATCTCACAGTTTTTATATCTCACAAAGGAAATACATTTCAAGGAATATCTTCACCGAAAACTAATTAACTATCGACTATAAGATACGTACAAGAATAATTTAAAAACATTTATATCCAATACTTGCAAACTGCCTCCGTGGCTCAATGTAAATACGACGGTTTACGATTCGGAAGTCGCGCGTTCGATCCCTAGTGGGGTACATGTTTAGTACTCGGTTTGGTTGGTGATAGGGCATTTTAAAATGTCCGCCTGACTAGTTATCACCATTTCATCTAAATCTGCCGCCAAACAGCAATATTAATAGCATGTTGTGTTCCGGGGGATAGCTAGTTCCCCAAATAAGATGGGGTTTCCGAAGCAATACGTTTCCACCGTCGGCGTCACCTTACTTAACGTCAGGTGTCATTGAGGTCATGTGCTAAT